>OX578278.1:51416418-52113918 GCA_951217055.1 Gerris lacustris
CTATATGTTATATAGTACATCATAACCCTGATAATTTAAATTTATTTTACCAAATTAGTTGATTATATTGAGTTGTTTTTATTAAACCGTACTTCTCTAATTATTTTATTTTAATTTACTTCTGGAATAATAATTTTTATTCAACTTAAAATGCGTCGTTATATTTTTAAATAAAAAATCAGTACCTTAAATTTCTCTGATTAAATAAATCTTAAGTATTATCCTAAACAATTTTTTTTTTGTTTAGTCTTCATGAAGCCACTCTGGAGGATCAAGGACAGGCTAAGAAAGACACGTTACTTTACTTACATCTTCATATCAATTTGGAAAGTCCTGTTCTTTTTCATCTGTACCATGGTCATCAGATTGTACAAAGGTGAAAGTGTTCATCAGCTCTTCTCTCTATTAAACAGAGGATTCTCAGCACATAAGATCCGCATTACTGAGGTAATTAAATAGTTTTATATATTTATTATAAGCTAGAATATATTAATAGCATTCTATAGTTAGACTTGAATCAGCAGTTATAATTAACGCAATGTTTGCCTGCAAATTTTAATAATTTCACTTATGTCCAAGTATAATTTTTATAATGTTCATTGTCCAGGTTCGACCTTCATTTGGAGGATTGTCACTTCCGGATCTTGCCGACGTTAAGCCTACAGGAGAAATTGTTGACATTGATGCCGATTATAACACTGCCATCTATATCCTAATGATTCAGATCGTCGCATCATATCTTTGTTACATTTTCGGTAAAGCAAACTTAGATCAAGTTAATCATTCTTATAATATATTAGCAGAAGTTAGGTAAAGGCTATTTTATACATAACTGTTAATATATATTTAAAATCAATAACTAAAATATTAACTTTAATTGTATACAAAACTAAAACCACTTCAAACATTATACATCTTTAGTTTCTGACTAAAAAAATTCTGAATGGAATACTGCTATTTTAGTTGTTCAATTAAGGGCACTCACTTGCCATTGCCCACCCTAAGATACTTTAAACTATATAGGGTATATGTATTCGCATGTCCTAACTAAAGCAAGCTTCTTACATTCAAGAAAATTTGCACCTCGTAATCTCGTCGTCTGTATATCATAAACGTTAACGTGACCGATGATAACTTGTGAAAAAGTTGACCGATTTAGTTTAAATTCGGAATTCATGTTTGTCTTTTTTACCGATTCTCAGGCTAAGTCTGTAGGACAGCACTATCCAACCAAGGGTTCGCGAGCAACGTGAGCTTCATATTTGAAATGGGAATGGAAAAAAATTCCACCTTTATCTATTCGATGAAACAATATGTTTTTCACAAAGGGATTACTTAAAAAAGTGTTCAAATAAAATAGTGCCCAAGGAATATTTACGAGGAATCAAAATTGTCAAAGAGAAGTAGTAAGCCAATATCCAAATCATCATCGATTTATAAAGTCTCTCTAACTCTCTAACCACCTCAAAATATGACATACCTGCACAGTTATGATAGCACACACAATCCGGTTCACATGTACAGGTTTACCTGTCAGCTATACCATGACATGTAAGGCCAGCTAAACGTTGTTCTCCTTTACACATAATCTTAAATTTATGGGATTATTTGACTTTACTGTTTCTCTCCTAACTATTATAACTTCACCCACAATTATAAGTAAGATTCTTAACTTCAATGTACGTATGTACATAACATAATATTGTTATTCTAATCAAAATTCACAATGCTAAATATTTTATATTTTTCTTTAGGCTGTATATCTTCATATTCTCATCATCATATTTTTATTACTATTTTATTCATTAACAGTGTAGTATAATAAATGTTTTTATTATCCAAAACAGGTAAATTTGCTTGTAAGATTGTCATCCAGGGCTTCAGCTACGCTTTCCCTGTTAACCTGACCATCCCAGTAACCATATCCCTCCTAATTGCTGTATGCGGAATACGACATGATGATCCTTGTTTCTTCCAAAATGTCATACCAGATTATCTCTTCTTTGAATCACCTCCGGATTACTTCCTTAACGACTTTATAACAAAACAAGTAAGTGGGGAAGGTTTATAAGTAAAACATACAAATTTTAATGCAATCCTATATGTTAGCTTATTTTCTCTCCTCAAGGTATGTTCCTTGATAAATTTAGAACAATTGCATATCCATAAAAATGAATGCATATTTCATAACAAGTTATTAATTTAATTTATTACAGCATGCTTGGATATGGCTTTTATGGCTGCTCTCTCAAACATGGATTACGCTACATATTTGGACACCTAAGTGCGAAAGATTGGCTGCTACAGAGAAATTGTTTGTTAGACCTATGTACGACGCTCTTCTTATTGATCAGTCCCTTGGTCTTAACAGAAGAAGGGATGATGAGAAAGACGTGAAAACAGAGGTATGCCATTATAAACTCTTATCATTATAAGTAAAACTTATTCTTGTGGTTTATTATTATATAGTTATGCAAAATAATATATTTTAATTTTAATTTAATAAAATATTATTACTAATAGTTATGAGTTATTAAAATATTTATTTAGATTTAAAAGCCTCATTTTTGCTAACCCCTTCTTAGGTCTTTTTAAGCTATTATGTTCATGGTAATAAATATATAAGGATCGTTCATAATGAGAATTATGTACATCACATTTTTTAACTTCTAGAGCATTGGGTAATAAACTCCTTTAAATTATAAAGCCATATGTTGCATAGATATCTTCAGTTTCAGAGGTGGTTAGAGGTGTATGTAGTTAGAAAATGTTTGGATCAAACCTTGCACCCAGACTCTAGTTATCTTTCATAATTTTCATAATGAGATTAATAATATTTTCGTTATCACAGGAACTAGCTGAAAGAGAAAAGGATCCTGACGAATACTATGAGACAATATCAGTTCACACAGATGGATCAAGTACTACACCTAAAACTGTTAAAAAATCTGATTCAATCACTCGCATTTATGCCTGCGCAACAATGTGGCACGAAACTAAAGAAGAGATGATGGAAATGTTGAAATCTATCCTTAGGATGGATGAAGATCAATGTGCTCGAAGAGTAGCCCAGAAATACTTAAGAGTTGTCGACCCTGATTACTATGAATTTGAGAGTAAGTGCATTGCCGCTTCATTTTTTTTTTTTATTTTATTATTTCAAAAGTTTCATGAATGACCTATAACGTCAGTTAGCGTCAAATATGAATTATTACAAAAAACTTCACCTACTAAATAGATAAATATATATGTATAAATTAAATAATAATGTTATTTCTGTTCTACTAACTTTCAGCTCACATTTTCTTTGATGATGCCTTTGAAATCAGCGACGTTAATGATGACTGGTGCCAAGTGAACAGATTCGTGAAACTACTAGTTGAAACAATTGATGAAGCTGCTACACATGTTCATGAAACAAACATCAGGATTAAACCACCTATTAAAAGTCCAACTCCTTTTGGAGGACGTCTTATATGGACTTTACCAGGAAAAACAAAGATGATAGCTCATCTTAAGGACAAGGCTAAGATCAGGCACAGAAAACGTTGGAGTCAGGTGCGCTTGATTACTTGGTTTCAAATGATTTAATTGGATCACAATATTTACAATTGATAGGCATTTTTCCTTAAAAATTTAACTAAGCATTTTTGGGGATTATAGTAAAATTGAGGAGACTAGTATCAAAGACGGACATTCGACATTTTTTCCGAATTTCAGTTATCGATTGTTTCTTATAGATTTTTGCCTGCTGCATCAGATTCTGCTATCCATTTGCATCAAAAACGACCAGAAAAGGGGGTAAAAATGCAATAATATTTGTAGTTTTGTTTGAAATACGGACAAGTCAACACACGTTTTGCTTCAAAAGTGGACATAACCGAAACAGCCAATCAGGAGGCTGCATTTTGCTAACTCATTCCTTGCGGGCTTTAGCATATGAATACCTTCTCCTACCATTTTGTCATACATGTTTAGAAAAATGATACCCCGAGGGGAAATCGAGAAATCAATTTTAGCTCTAAATTTGGGAGCACTACCCACTAAGAACTCTGAAAAACATGAAAAAAAATATTTCTCCAATATTATTATTCTAACCATTATTTTCAACGTCATTTTGCTACAAAAACGGACAAAACCTTGTTTTTGTTTCAAAAGCGGACAAATCCACTTTTTAACTCCATTTAGCAGCTAAAATATCAAAGAAATTCACGTTTTCAGTACTTCTAACTAGTTTTGAGTCTAATAAGAATCTACAGAAAAAAAACATTGCTCTAGCACCTGTAGAATTTGAGCTACAGTTTTTCGCCTCTTCTATAAAATTTTGAAATGTGCTCTTGTCCGTCTTTGATACTAAGCTCCTCAATTCTAAAATGATAATAATAATAAAAGCATCTTGATGGTTCTAAATCAAGACGCTCTAAATCAATACAATGTAACAAATCAAAGATGTGGTTAATCAACCACATCTTTGATTTATTACATTGTATTGCAAATTATTACATTAACTGTTTGTTTTTTTCACCATTGGTTTTCATAGAACCGTACTTCTAGTTATCTTTTATCTGCATTGAATGTTGTTTTATATTATGAATTAATTTCTTTAAAAACTTGGAAAAGACATCACATATGAGCAAGTGATTAGAATTTTATTAAAACTAATATCTTGACGATTGCTATGAGGTTTCCAATGCTAAATTTTATTTTGTATGCTTTTGATTCAGGTAATGTACATGTACTACTTACTTGGACATCGTCTTATGGAATTGCCTATATCAGTTGAAAGGAAAGAAGTAATGGCTGAAAACACTTATTTACTAACACTCGATGGAGATATTGACTTCCAACCTCATGCTGTAAGACTACTGGTAGATCTTATGAAGAAAAACAGAAACTTAGGAGCTGCTTGTGGACGTATTCACCCAATTGGATCTGGTAATCTATAATTTTTTAAGTATAAATCAGAGGATTAAGTATTTTAGCAATTTCTTGGCAACGTTGCGCTTATCCTCATATGAATTGTTCTTATCTTCAGCTAATGTTTTTCATTTAATACCATAAAATAAAATAACAGAGAGATCTACTCCGGCATCACAAAATTCGTTAGAACGTCAAACTTAACTAGGAACTTTTTACGAGGATTAATCCTTTCTTTGTACCGTACAGATCACAACTTCAACATGATAATTTTAGTTTTGTTTAGTTACCTACCAATTCAAGAATAATGTTCAAAAGAGGAAACTTCTCGTTTTATGAAAAACTGCACACATGCTCCCGTTCAGAGAGAAGAATTAAACATATTTCATTCTACTATATCTTTAATTGGGTAGAAAAGGGACTTCATTCAAAAGCTAGTTGAAAAAAGGGGAGCATTTCAAGACAAAACATCAGTATCATTCAACAAATAACTAAATCAATTACTTTTTGTTGTTGATCCGACAGGCTATAAAAACTGAATTCACCTCTTCAAAGTAATAAGCAGTATCCAGTCAAAATCAGTAAGAGGATTGTGCAGACCAAAAACAGCTTGATTTATTAATATAGTTCACTTAACATATGAGCTTCAAAGATGAAGATTAACATAACCTTTTACTACAGTTTTATTTCATGGACTAAAACCATACATGTGATTTATTTTTAATAGATTATATATTCAATATATTTTTTCAATTTTTTAGGCCCTATGGTATGGTATCAAATGTTTGAGTACGCTATTGGTCATTGGTTGCAAAAGGCAACGGAACACATGATTGGCTGTGTACTCTGTAGTCCTGGATGTTTCTCTCTCTTCAGGGGTAAATCTCTTATGGATGACAATGTAATGAGGAAATATACAACCAAGTCAGGAGAAGCTAGACACTACGTGCAGTACGATCAGGGTAAATCTCAAATCTAAATTAAATTTTTACAGTAGCTTTTAATTTGAAAACTAACGATAAAAACATATCTAAAATTATCAACTTGCAGGAGAGGATCGTTGGTTGTGTACACTGCTTCTACAAAGAGGATACAGAGTAGAATATTCAGCTGCTAGTGATGCCTACACTCACTGTCCTGAAGGTTTCAACGAGTTCTACAACCAAAGACGTCGTTGGGTACCTTCAACTATGGCTAACATTATGGATCTGCTGATGGACTACAAGGCTACAATTAAAATCAATGACAACATCTCTCTTCCATACATCTGGTATCAGGTATGCTCTTTCAATTATTTAAATATTATACACCTAAGTGAGTACTGGTACATAAATATATCTTTTTTCTTATCTCTATAAGAAGTAATTGAGCATATTCAATATTCAATCTACTGGATGTACAAAATATCTTAAAGGCACAGTCATCCTTTGATAAAATACAAAGGCTATTTTATATCAAAATTTATTAATATAAGATTAATTTTATTTGTTTATAAATTCCAGTTCATGTTGATGGGAGGTACTATCCTTGGCCCTGGAACTATATTTCTTATGTTGGTGGGAGCTTTCGTAGCGGCTTTTAAAATTGACAATTGGACCAGTTTCTATTATAACATTATTCCTATCTTATTCTTCATGTTCGTCTGTTTCACGTGCAAGGCTAATTATCAGGTAAGATGCGATGCTAGTTTCTCATAACAACTTCTATCTATTTTTATGTGATATTGATCATAATGAATAATTATTCTACAAAATTATTAATTTTATTACTTTTCACAGTTACTAGTGGCGCAAATATTAAGTACATCATATGCACTGATCATGATGGCAGTAATAGTAGGTACGGCTCTTCAATTAGGTGAGGACGGTGTTGGATCTCCATCAGCTATATTCTTGATAGCAATGACGGGTTCTATGTTTATAGCAGCGTGTCTACATCCACAGGAGTTCTGGTGTATAGTACCGGGAATCATCTACCTGCTTTCTATACCTTGTATGTACCTTCTCCTTATCCTTTATTCCTTGATCAATCTTAATGTTGTATCCTGGGGTACTCGAGAAGTCCAAACAAAGAAAACTAAGAAGGTAAGCTTTTTATAAATACAAATGAGATTGGTGTCAGAATAAATATACATACTGGTTTTGGAGGTGATGGACTCAAAGGATCACAAATAACAATTATTACTACCAATACTTAATTGATCTGACAACTGCATCGGTTTCAACCACATGCCACCCCAGATGATAGACTTTAAGTCTGAATTCAAGTTGTACACATATTATAGACTTCACCTCAAACCCGAGTCACGACCGATTTTGATGATTTTTTTTATTAATTTGTTATTGACTCCCTAAATTATAGTTAAAAAGGTGTGATGCTTATTTTTAATTGTTTAATTATACAAAATTAACACAAAAAAAAAAAAAAAAATTAATTAGAAAAAAAAAAATAAAAAAAAAATCTTGTACCATTTGAAAAGATCTTTCATTTAAACCTTTGTTGGATGAAAACTGAACGAACTAATATATATACTTTTAGTGTATACTTTTATAGAAGAAAGAGGAGCGAACAATTTCTTCTAAATTATTAAATTAATAATTTAGAAGAAATTGACTTGGCTAGCAGTAGACTAATTTTTAGTATTGGTGAAGGTTTTAGTTTCAGAGCTTTTAAGACATCTTACGCTGCATGTTAACATGTCAAGTAACAATGGAAGAAGGTATTACTGCACGACTTAAGGAAAGAACAATTGTTCTACTTTTCAACTCATCTGTATATAAATAATAGTCCTACTGGAAATTAAGGTATTTTTTTAATCAAATGATTTCATCAGTTATTATAATTAAGAAACTATTTTTCAAAAAGGCCCTTTAATCCTAAACATTAACTTAAGTTACATAGAGAATATTTGAAAACAGACTAATCCAATGGCTTCTAAACCTTATTGGTCCATCAAGGGTAATAATATTAAATTAGTTGTCAACATGCATGTACCAAATATTTTAATAAACGGTAGTTTTAAACACTTGGTTGATACAAACAATTAAAGTGGACTACAATATTTCCATTGTGATTTTAAAATAAATGTATAACTTTAACTCTTTTTTATTTTTTGTTTCAATAACTAATGATTATGGGTTTTATAGATAATAATATTGCTTTACATCTCACTTGAAAACAACAAATGCAAAACTTGGGTTGATCTTAAATCAGTAACTTTTGGAAAGATAGGAAAATAGCAGTGGTGATGGTAGCTCCTTTATTTCATTTTATTATTAAAATAGTAATAGTTTATTAATACACCTTTTTATTAAACCACAGCATGCTTACAGTTTTAATACTTATTATAAACTACATACACAATTAAAGTAAATGATAATGCTTGAAGAATTTTAATAAGATTTAACAATAATCTTATTTTATGGCTTATTTTTTGTCTTTTTATCGCAATTTTAACATTGTATTATTTTATTCTAAAAGTATAAACTGTTGTACAAAGAAAACTATTTAATAATAATAGGTGATAGTACAAGTTCAGATCAGCCTAATATTTGAGTGGTCAATGATAATGCATGAATATGAGTTTAAATTAAACAGCTATTTTAACAGTAGACACTGCACGGCTTAAAAATAACACTTTGAAGTTAGCTCTTAAAATACTCAGTACACCTGTGTACAGTGTCAGATGACCCTTTCAAGGGTTAGGCTGAGAGCCTAACCCTTGTTAATATGAAGATAATTTAAAATATATTTAACAAAAAAAAGTTGCAATAAGAATACAGGCAAGCAACAAATGGTGGTAGAAAGTGGAAACTCTATATAATCTAATTTTCAAAATAGCTAGTATAATGCAATTATTATTTAAAAATGCATTAATAAAAATATAATTTAAAAGGAACTTGAAGAGGAAAAGAAAGAAGCAGAGGAAGCTAAGAAAAAGGCACGTCAAAAGTCACTTTTGGGCTTCCTTAACAACTCAGGCTCAGGTGATTCTGATGAAGGCTCGATTGAATTTTCACTGGCTGGCTTGTTTAAATGTATGTTCTGCACTCACCCCAAGGCAATTGATGAAAAACAACAACTCTTCAGGATAGCTGAATCTTTGGACACACTTGAAAAACGTCTAGAAGGAATTGAAAAGTAATAAAAGAACTACCTGAAATAAATTTCAGATAATTTATTCTAATGCATGTTTCTTTGAGAAAAATAATAATTTTTGAACTCAATTTATAGGGGCATGGATCCACATGGAGAAAAGCATCATGGAAGAAGGAGGACAACTTCTGGAAGTAGTAAGGACCATAACTTAGCAGCTTTAAATGAAGAACCAGGTGAAGAAGATCAGCATAGTGATAATTCTGACACTGCTTCTACTGGTAAGATGTTATATCCTGCTAGATGTCTTCATCTGGCTAATGATATAGTATTTAAAAATAAATCTTTCATGACTTGGTAAATATATGTGTGAAGCTACTTCTCAAAATAAGTAAATATATGTGTGAACTTAACTATGTTTAGTTATAAGAATAAGAATAAGGTAGTGGTCCAAGCATTTGACTGTAGCACATTATCAATGTGTTAATGTTAGCATTATCACACATAATAATAAACGAATAATTAATTTTTCTTAATTCCAGATGAACCCCGCATGGAACGCAGTGATGACATTAACCCCTTTTGGATTGAAGACAGAGAACTTCGTAAAGGACCTGTTACTTTCCTTACACCAGCTGAGAACTCATTCTGGAAGGATCTTCTTGACAAATATTTGTATCCAATTGATGAAGACAAAAATGAGAGGGTAAAAATAATCAACAGATATCATTAAGTTCTTAAAATATCCACTATATATTTATCTATACATATTTTTATAATTTAGAAGTATCTACTTATTTTTTTATTTAGTAATATCACATATTTATAATTTATTTAATTTATCATTGGTTTATATTTATTTCAAAGCATCACTAAATTATGCAAATATTATTTCATTACATTATTATTTTATAATATCACTATAATAAATAATTTTTATTATTGCTATTTATTTATAAAATGGGAATAAAAGACTGAATAAAATAAGCAAGGAAGAATTAAAAAAGTTTTAGCTAAACATAAAATTATAATTAATTATGAAACAATTAAGTTAATCTAAATTAAATATGAATTATGTAAATTACAAAGACATATTTTTTCATTTCTTCAGTCTCCATGTATTTAATTATAGAAAGCTGTGTGATCACGTTGTGAAAAGAAGCCTATTTTTACTAACTGGCATTGTTGCCAAATCGTCAATGTTTTAGGACCGAATCGCCAAAGATCTGATAGAACTTAGGAACTCAACAGTGTTTGGTTTCTTCATGCTGAATGCCCTTTTCGTACTTATTGTGTTCTTACTCCAGCTGAACAAGGACTTGTTACATGTCAAATGGCCTTTCGGTGTGAAGACAAATATTACTTACGATGATTTAACCCAGGAGGTAAGACTATTAATAAGGGGGCCAGAAATCAGTCATTAGTCGTAAAAAATTAGGAACCTCCATAAAAAAAAAACGACTTGAAATGGCGATGATTTTCTGGCCCTGACTTTTATTATCTTTTATTGTATTTTTTGTTTTTTCTTTTGCTGATTACAGGCAAGGGTAGCATCCGATTTGATTGAACTGAGAAACAAATCGGTTTTCGCCTTCTTCATGATGAACGCTTTGTTTGTCCTTATAGTATTTTTGCTCCAGCTTAATAAGGACAACATTCATGTTGAGTGGCCTTTCGGGGTCAAGACTAACATTACATACATTGAAGAAACGGCAGAGGTATCGCAAAATTGTTTCATAAGTGGGTGTTTGTTCAAGCATGGAATAGCAAACACTTATATGTTGGGTTTTATTTGTGGAAGGAAAACAGATTCATAACATTTTATTTATTTTTTGCCTGCCACCTGGTGTCAATTTGTTTCTAACTTGATCACTTTTTTATTTCCCTCTATTCCTAAATCCTTTCCTTAAAGTACACTCATTATATATATATACATCATTCATTTTACACAAAGACACTTATTCCAAAATTAAAAAATTAAATAAACAAATAAAAGTAAAGCATGAATAACAGTAATATTTTTTAAAAAAAGACAAAAAGAACAGATACTAAAACTGACTAACCAACTGACTGTAATATACTTGCACTGTACAGATATTTTTTTATAATTTATATTTGTGAGATATAAAAAGTAAAAAAAGCTTTTCTCTCACATAAAATATCGCACGTGGGTGTATTCTATTATTTTCCACTGTTATATATATATTTTTTTTTGTTTGTGTAATCCTATTACCCTAGCGATTACTAAATATCACTTGCAGCTTGCAGGAATGAATATGTCGCATGATTACTAAATGTGATATTAACCTCATAAAATATTTTTATAAAAGGTGATTTTTTTTTTTTCAAAAATGAAAACATTTCATCAAACTCTTAACTGGTTTGTAAGAGTTCTAAAGTCAAAGATAGAAGAATATAAACATCTTTTATTTTTTACTTATAACATAATTTTACAGAATGAAAAAAACCATATAATTCACTCATTACCCTCCACTATTCATTTCATTTCATTCACTTGCCTTCAACTTTTTTTCTTCTCCACCAGACGACACTTTTCTCGCAGCTAAAATGCTCACAATAGCATTTAATTTTAAGCTCATCAAAAACTAAGTTGGTAAAAAACCCTACTTTAAAATTCATTCCAGAAATGATAAATAAAATTAAATCGTGCCTGCCAGTTTCAAACCTCTCTTCTCCATAACCAAACTAATAATGTATACTTTTTATGTACATTTGTTTCTATTATTTTGGTTCTATAAAAGCACCTTTATGTTTTTGGAGTGAAAATAAACAATACTTCATATGCTCAGGGAAAAATGTAAACAAATAGTTGTTGCTTTTACACTTTTGCTTTTGAATGAATGACACTGAGAAGTTTAATTATGTTAATTATTAAGATTGTACAAGAATTTATTGTGCCAAGCTTAGAGGAATGGAGGTAATTAAACTCATAAGTTATTCAAATCACTGCAATTTAGTTAATTATGTATAGTTAATGTAAAAGTGCAAAAAAAAAAAATAAACACTATTAAATGACATAAATCTGTACATTGCCTTGTAACATAAATATTTTTAAATCTAAAATTACACAATTGTTCCAGCATCTGTATACTGATTCAGTGCACTAATCAGTATACATAAAAAAGCAATAAATAAAACAAAAAAAGCCAAACTGTTCAATAATTGTTTATAAGGATTTTTATATTACAAGACAATGCACAGATTAATTATACTAGTAATGCCCTTCACAAATAAACAATCAATAATAAAAAAACATACATTTTAGAAATGAACTACGTCTTAAGTATTCAGTGAATAGCCTCAAGGAATTTTTTTCATTACAAAAAAGATGACATATAGTTTCTTCTAAGTATAGTAAAATTAAACCCAATTGTTAGTAATGAGGGGCAATCGAGCTTTGGTTAAATATTTTAAGGATAAACCTCAATGCCTTAAAATAATGATGACAAAGAAAAGGGGGGAGGTAATTGATTTTCGCAAACTTACATAACCATGGTGATATACGATTGAAACATCGTATCAAAGAAAATCCAAGTTTTCAGAAGACAATAAAATAATTTTCTACAGTTTCCTTGGATATATATTTTATATTTATTTTTCTTAAAAATTATAATAAAATATTATTTCCTACTTACCTTTAATAATGTTGATATGGTTTTCGAAATTGGAAAAAAATAATAGGGACGCTAAGATACCAATTATACAAGCTTTCACTACTCAAATCTAATAGCATAAGAGTTTATCAAGTGAAGTGCAAGTAAGGTCACACTTAGAGCTATTACAAAACTGTATTACCTCAAAAACACCAAATTTAAATATAAAAATGTCATACAGTGTTAACATCCATATTACATTTCTATCAAACTCCTGTTATAATGAGTATTTAATTATTATCAAGATAGTCTAAAAGGCATGACAAACTCTTCTTCAGACTTGAATCCAAAAAGCAATAATAATCTAAGCTTTTAAGTTCCCAGAGAGGAGAGACGGGTTCTACACAAAAATTGCATCAATAGAAGTCAATAGTCTTAAGAAGTTACTTCCTCTGTCATTTAACAAAGTCAATACAAGGGTTGATTAAGATGAATATATGAAAAATAATATATAACGATCTTGTCTTGCTTACTTATCAATATATACTTAAAAATGCATTTGAAGAAAAGAAGAATAATGCTTAAATTAAAAAAACCCAACATTTATTTAAGTTAAAAAATGTTTAAAAGATGCCGAGTTTCCACAATTTTTAAAAAATATATTAAATTAAATTTTAAATAATCTATCTCATCAATTTTTTTATGTTAAAAAATGATGAATTATTGATGCTAAAAATTTAATATTTTTTTGGCAAACACCAAAAAATATTTTTTTTAAAAAAGTATTGAGAGATTATTATTAAAACTAATTGACAAAAATAAGTGCCATTTAATGTATTATACCTTAAATGTCTCATAAATTAAATATAGTATCAAAAAGTATTTTAAAAAATACAGTAAAGTTAGAAATAAAGTTTTATGAAATTCTGCTTGTCAGATCAATATAGTTAAATATTATTGACTTTTAGTCAAAATTTTGTTGTAAATTTGAGCCTAAGTAAATTTAGAAAGTCAGCTTAAACAATTTCTGCAATAGCAAATAATATAACTGTAAAAGTGGTAAAGGAAACTTTGGCTTTAATTATTTCCAAACATAAATGTATAATACACCAAATATATTTATTTTTACATCTATATACATAACATTGTTAATATTGTATATACACAAAATTTTTTTATAAAATGTTTTTTTTTTTTTATTTATATAAGCACAAAGTATTTAGATTTAAATTGTTAATTAAAAAGTATTTACAAAAATAATTAAATAATTGATCGTAGTATTATACAACAGTACATTTGTTAATAGTTAACATATTTTATAATTAATATACATAGCAATATTTATCACATTAAAAAAAAAGTTTGATCAAACGTTAATCTTTGAAAAAATCATATCTATAAAATTTAAAATATAAATTCATTTTAATAATTATATAAACTAATAAATAAACGAAGAATTCTTTTTTTTTTAAATATTAAGTTATATTTATTATTGTTGATTTATATTTAACGTAATCTTGTTTTGTTTTGCAGGTATTGATTTCAAAGGAATACTTACAATTGGAACCCATCGGTCTGGTGTTTGTATTCTTCTTCGCTTTGATCATTATCATACAGTTTTCTGCTATGTTGTTCCATAGATTTGGGACCATTTCTCACATTTTGGCGTCTACTGATCTTAATTGGTGCTGCAACAAGAAGGTAAATTATATATTAAGATTTTGATAAAATAATAACTATAAATCGTGTTGTTTTAGAGATAAAGATAAGTAAAAAAATTATAATTATACACTTCAGGTGCTTAAGTCATCAATACAAGTAGGTTTTTTTTTAGATAAGATTGTGATTCAAAGAATATTGTCTGAGGTTTTGGTACCAACACTGGAAGCATAATTAAGGATATCAAGCCTCATTATGTTAACATGAAGCAATTGTAGAGCAAAAAGTTAATGAAGATACTTGAGGATCATGAAAACTATACAAAGAAAAGGAACAAAAGAAGAATACAGAGTCAAACCTATTAAGAAAAAATTAAAACAGTTATAGTTTGCTTGTTTCTATTAAAATTAGGTATTTTGAATCAACCAGTTGTACACCACCAACAAATTAACTCCTACAAATAATGATGAAGTGTGGTGTGTTTATATTATTTTTATTTATGTAACAAATATATAAACAAAATTTTGTATTATTTTACACAGGTTGAAGATACCTCTACTGATAAACTATTTGATAAAGCAGCGGTGGACATAGTGCGGCATTTACAAAGGTTAAAAGGTATCAACGGGGATTATGATAATGAATCTGGTTCAAGTATAGATCGAGTTGGACGGAGAAGAACTATATACAACTTAGAGAAGCAAAAGAATAAAACAAGAACTATAGGAACACTGGATGTGGCCTTCAGAAAGAGATTCCTTCAAATGAAAATGGAGGATGGAGAAGAGCAAGATAATGGTAAGTGATCATATTCAGGGACAAATCAAAACCAAAAATTAAATCAAAAGTTTAGTTAATAAAAACCTTGTATGTATATAAATTTTAACCATGAAATAGATTTTGTATTTGTTTATAGAGTCATCCTTAATTTATATGCTCCATACATTTAAGATAATTACTAAACTATTTAATAATTATATAAATATAATTTGCCTAAAACCTCTGACCTAACACCAACCCATCTGGTCTGATTCCAAAAGTGGTACAATAGATCTGATGATCTATTGTAAAGAAAAAGAAAAATAATAAAAACCCTATTCTTATTTGTACATAAAAATATAATTTTTACTTAATTTTATTTTTTTTATTCTTAGCAACACCTGTACTTGGTAGAAAACTGACAATGAGACGAGAAGTTCGAGAAGCTTTAGAAGTTAGAAGAAGATCACTTCAAGCTGAAAGACGGAAATCTCAGATGCAAACTTTAGGTGCTGCAAACAGTGTTGTGAGAGGACAGCGGCCCTCTAACGCTGGTGTCTCTGTTAAGGATTTATTTGAAGGTCACAACCCTGCTTACGAACCAGGAGATGATGAAACACCAGTACCCTCTCTCAGGATGCAAAATGTCGCTAGGAACTGGGCTGAACTTGAACGAAATGGAGTTTAATTTAACTAATTTTGAGCAATAAAAAAAAAATAAAAATCACTGCCGTAGAATGTCATTTAGAAAACTGAAATTAGTGAATGACATACTACTTTAAATGACTGATTAAATTTAAAAAATTATTTTAAAATGTTCAGAAGTAACAAAATTGTATTTTCTTTACTAAAAAGAGAAGAATAAATTTAGCAGCAAGTAAATTAATTGAAAAAAAGATAAATAAATAAAAAAATTGCTCAAGAAAAACATGAAAAAATACTCTTAGAATAATAATGAAAACAAAAATTAAACTGCCAATTGCCAATGACTAAAGGATGGTCATAAATAAACCTTAATTTATCTATTTAAGTCATATTTATGTGAAAAATGAAAATTTAGTGATTATATTTTATAACAATTATTATTATTATGTTTTCCTTTCTTTTTTTCTTAATAAAATTATTTGTGATACAATTATTTGATTTATTAGACACCTAATTCCAGCTGGGTTAAGAAGATGAAATGATTATTGAGGAAGAGCATATTGCATAAAAGTATAAATACAATTTAAAAAAAAATATAAGTAGAGAGATCAATGTTATCAATATCATTACAATATGATAAGAAGAAAGTGAAAATTCAAAGAATTTTAGATTCAGCATATGTACATGAACCAACTGGCTCATAACTTAAGTCCTGGCATGGAGGGTTTACGTACTTTATTTCTAATCCTACACCAAACAGATAAGAATCTTAAAAGCTGCCTTCAGTAGCCAGCCTAACTAGCTGCTAACAGACTATCTATAAAATAAAATCCTTCAAAAATAAATATAAACTCATAAGCCATAAGACCTCTTATTCCAACCTTCACAGAATAAATGTGGCACTATCCTTTCTAATAAGCAGGAGATAAGATAATTTTATTTTTATTATTCATACTGCTTTATGTTGCCTTCCAACAATCATCTTAACAATCAGGACCACAGCAAAGTCACTCTTATCTTATTTATATAAAATAATTAAACTACTAATATTTTGGTCTATCTTAATAGCCTAGTCCATGCCAACATACATTTGTCTACAACAACACAAACATTTGTAGAGAACTTCTTCAAAACATGTTTAAATTCTCCCCCCATCGGTCTCTCTTTCTGTCAGTGATTCAACATTTTTGCGAACTAACACATTTTAAAACTACTTGTCCAAGTTTAATGAAATTTGGAAAGTTCTTCACAATTGGTTCCATATGATTTTCAACATTCTGTGCTAATTCGTTTTTTTCTTCTACATGTGCACAAACTTTTTTTATTAACACTTTAAAAATACTCATCAGATTTGTAAGAAATGTTGACGGTTTGTTGAAAGTAGCCCACAGAAGGTCCCATATTAATTGCAACCACTTGCTTACATTAAATATTACTAAATTCATACTTTTATTCATGTTAAAAAATAATTTAGACAGATTTCAAAAGAAAGAGGGAAAAATTAAATAAATTAGACAATAATTGGTCGTAAAAAAGCAAAACATCATTAAAGAATACGAGAAAGCTTTGTGCCTCACAAAAGTATTTTAAATAAGAACTTTAAGGCGGCTTTCACACCGACGTAGCGAGTCGCAGGATGCATGCGTCCTGGTAACACCAGATTATCTAAGGAGTCGAGGTAATTGAACGAGAGCCTACACACCAAAGACGCAAGTGCGATGTGCATCCTGAAAGCAAGATGCACGTGCGACTCGAGAACCAGCCTCGACTCCTTAGATAATCTGGTGTTACAAGGACGCATGCATCCTGCGACTTGCTACTTCGGTGTGAAAGCCGCCTAAAAGCAATCATTCGATTTTTAAGAAATTTGGATGGCTTGTCGAAAGTAGCCCTCAAATCATCACATATTAATTTCAACCTTCTGCACAACTTACTTTTTTTTAATTGATCCTTTTATTCATGAAACACAACAATTGTTACAGATTTTTTCAATGAAAGGAGTGAAAAGGTTAAATTAATTACGATTAAAATGGGCTGTAAAAGCAAAAAAATGATTATAGTACATGATAGGGCGCAAAGAAGCTATGTGCCACACTAATTGGCAAACTCTTTTAAATCTGTCGCAATTGTACTTTATTACATGAATAAAAATATTAATTAAGCCATACCCAATCTGCACAAACCACTGAAATTGATATGGGACCGTCTGGGCAATTATCATCAATCGGCCAAAAAATCTTCATAATTGGATAAGTACTTTTAAAGATATAGGTGTTAATAAAAAAAAAGTTGAGTTGCCTGATGACAAAAACAAAATTCTGTTTTAGTTTTTTGATTTTGGAGGCAAAAAAAAATGTTGTTTACATTGCTTCCACTACCTTTGATAAGCTTGGAAGCAAAAATAATAAAATAAACCTGTTTTATTTTTTATGACATTTTAATCCTTGAATCACAAAACAATTTTAAATATTTCTACATAGTTAACCACATTTATAAGAAATAAAAGAGAAAGATTTGTATGATAATCCTCAAGTGACATAATACAGGTAAAATCTTAACAACAATAAAATAATAAATGAGTAATGTCAGAACTGTATAATATAAATAAATAATAGCAGATAGTAACCTTTTTTTAAGGAGTCCTGAAGAGTAATAATCAAGAGGGCAATGCAGCTGTTACTGGTGTAGTAGGCTGGACAACAGTAGTGGCAGTTTGTGCAACAGTTTGTGGTAGAACAGATAACCGTCTTAGTTTATTTTCTTTTTCCTTCTGTCTCCAAGCCATCCACTTATTAAGCTCTTCTTTGTCTACACCTTCTACTGTACCATTAGTAATAGCCTTCTCTAGTTGCATGTAGTAGGTTTCTCTCAGAATCTTAAATGCTTGGATAGTGTTGTAAGGGCACTGTGATACTGGATCAAAATATTTAGCCTTTTGTCTAGAAATAAAAAATATTTTTAAATTAGCTAAAAGAGTTAGTATTAGTTTTATAGGTTTAAAATGATTGGAATCACACTTAAAATAAAAGTATGTTAAACTGTAAGATAAGAGGGTTGTAAGCATATTATGTAACATTTAAGGTAAATATAATCTGAGAGGTGAGGCTTATTCCAAACAAATTAACTCTTCAATTAATGGCTAATTAGCTTATCCTTCGTCTCCTTAGGATCACAGTTATTCATTTAACTTTGATTCTCAATAGCCCTCCCTTAATATTTATAGCAATATACTAGGCAAATTAAAGATACCGACCTGGTAAAGGGGCATATTTTGATAGGTGGTGGTGCCTGAGGTTTGGATTCTGACCATGGACAGGTTGTCTTAAAAGTCTGCTCGTCACTGAAAGTTATAAAGGTTCTTTCACACCTAGGACCTGGAGTGTTGTCTTTCTCGTCTTGGCTATCTATAATTTCTTCTTCCTTCTGCTCTTCCTTATTTGATTCAGCTTCTACTTGCGTGGGTTCTGTGCAAACTGTTACTTCCATTTTAACATCCCCATTCACTAAAAAGAAACAATAAATTTTAATTATTTTATGTAAAAAAAATAAAGTGCAAGTAACTCTAATATATATATATATATATTTGTTTTTAATAATTATGAACAAGGATATTTTGTTAAACCACTAAAAAATCGGATTGGCAGCTCTTTAATTTCGTTAAAAAAACCAACTTAATTTTAATATTTTCCAAACAAGAGATTTTTCCAGTTTAAAAAGTGATTATCTTACTTTTTAATTATTGCTAAAATGAGGAAAGAAGTAAACTGAGAGATATGTGAACTTGACAAGCTTACATCTCTAACCAACTTCAAGTTCTCCCTATCTAAATTATCCCCAGCATTGATGACGACCATAGGAAATTTAAATAGGAACATCCTTTTTATGTGAAATTTAATTTAAAAATAACCTGGTGTAGGTGCTGCTGCATCTGTATCACCATCTTCAGTCTTAACAACATCAATGCTTACTTCACTTTCAGAGATTCTAAAAAACAAATAAGAATCTAATTAATAAAATATCCAACAAATAATAATAATAATTACATTGGTTAAAAGATACACCAATTATATTATTGGAGTTTTCATTAAGGCCATTTTATATGCAGGTTAGAAACTTCTCTTTAATAAAAGTTGTGTTAATATTAACACCCAATTCACCAAGTTAATTAAGTACATGAGGTGTATAGTCCACAGGAGATAGCGTGCAAAAGTATCTGACAAACATCAATAGTTTTGTGGTGCGCCTCTAATATCTCTATTAAAATCCCCAAATTCATCTGAATTTCAATAAATTAAATTATAAAAATTCTGCATAATTTGGTAACTTTTCTTTTACCACGGTTGATACTTTGATACTAATACCTCCCCTATGATCCTGTGACTAAGACTTCATATTACCATTATTTAAAATCTAGTATTTTTTTATTCATTGTATTGGTTCTATCAAATCTTACCACTTTCTTATATTTTAATTTGGTAGAATTCTGAATTCAATTCACCATGTAAATTAAGTACATGACGTGTATAGTTTAGGAGATAGAATGCAAAAAAGTATCTGACAAACATCAAGCTAGCATTTGGAGTAAAGTTAATCTTTTGGTGCCTTTTAAGAATCTGTGGTCGGCTAAGTTCGTCTGCAGGACATAGCTTGGCAATAGGCATTTTAAAAAAACCAACCAGTGGAGAGCGGCCATGTCTCGCTTACTTGATAGGTTAGTTATTCAAATATTACTCCAAATCAAAGTGGTCACCTATCAAGTGACAAACTTCTATCAGCTTTAATTTAGGTCTACTAACTAATTTTGAATTTAATTATTTATTGTATAGAAAACTATAATGATATAGATTTTCATTTTGGTCTTTTTAAGGGTTAAAAATGAATAAATTACTTCACTTCTCCTTTCCTTTTTTTTTTTAAAAAAAAAAGCTGCTATATTTCGCCCTCACTGAGAGCTCCTTCACTGAGGCTAGGAACAATATTTTTAACAAATTGTTTAATGTATAAAAGCTTCTTTTTTTATCACTTTTTACAATTAATTACCAATTATGTTTTTCACAAAAACTTCCATTTTTTTTTTTTTTTTATACACAGCCAGTATTTCTTTACTTGGATTTTTTAACCTAATTTAATTAATAAATATATTTAATTAAAAGAAAATCCTCCCTGAATCACAGGGAGATTCTCTTAAATTTATTGTTTTTAATTAAATCAGCACTGCTTTGATTAAAACCAAATTTTAATAAAAGCAAAAATAACAACAATCACAAGAGGATAACATTTGATTCCTTATCAGCAAATATTCAAGCAATGAATCATTTTCATCTTAAGGGATGATTTTCTATGTAAATCCGAATAGGTCAACATTAGTTGGAATCTGTGAGGACATAATTAACAGGCTTTTTCTTTTATTATTCAAAAAATAAATTATGACTTGATTTCACAGGTGTAGTTGTCAATAAGTTTGACTTTCTTAAGATCATTATTTCCAATTTCAAAGCATTTATTTTAAAATTTCAATAGATGAATATTACAAATTTAATAAAGGTTAGCTATATAATATAAAATTAATAAATAATTATACAAAATTACTATGTTCAATATATAGATTATAATCTAATGTATTAAATCTTTTCTTATAAAATTTGTGAAAATATAAATTAAATTACATACGTTCTACATGTTGAAAGAGGAGGAGATTCCTTGATTTCTTCAATCAAAGGCATAGAAACAGATTGATATTTTATAGTAGGACCAGTATAAACTTTTTTAACTATCCTGCACTTCTTCTTTTCTAACTCCATTTTCTGATAACGTTCTATAAATAATACATTAACCAAAAAAATTAATTATTGTTCTTAGTTTTATTTATGTTTTAAGCTAGACTAGGCATTAGTGCTCCCCCTCAGTGGAAGGTATATCTTGCTACGTTGTGAGGAGCACTCTAAGAAAGTCTTTGATACATGAGTTTCAAAGAATCTCAGCCCAAATGGTAATGTCAAAACCATTTCTTAAGCTTACCAAAGAATTTTTATTCCAAAACGGAACTCTTGTCATCTTATAACTGGATTTTTTACAAATGGTTGCCATTTGAACGGACATCTACGGCTAGAGAAGATACTGATTCTTTATCTCATTTATTGCCATTGATTTAAACTTTTAACATTGAGGAATTAAGTTCAAAATTTCTTTTATTGTTTGCTTCAGTACTCTACACATGCACTTTATATCTAAGTGAATGGCGTTAATAAGTTTTTCTAGATAAGCAGTGGAGTCACTTAATGAAGAAGGACGTCTCTCCCCTTAAGTAACATTATTGTTCAAAGCTTCAAGCACAAGTGGACAATCTCTTCAGAGCAGATGGGACGAGTCAAAATGCGTAAGAGAAAGAATCAGTGTAGGAGTTGAGACAGAAGTTGGAATCTGAGACCACTATTGGTTGCAAGCAGACTTTGTAAAATAAAGTTACATTAGTGCAGAGGTCATTCTTTATTCCTAAAAAGTAAAGTTTTTTGTTGCTTCAAGTCAATAATGCCACCAATAATTAATTTAAACTGCAGAATAGTGGTCCACAATACCAGTAGCTTTCCACTAACAAGACCAAAGTATATAATATCCTTATGAGTATATAAGTGATGAAATCTCTTTGCCTAAACATTTTAATAGAAAAATGGACAATCAGATCTAAACCAGAAATGATGATATGACCAGGCGTGAATTGATAAAAAATAAAAAAATAAGAAATTATGAACTTAATTCCACAATGTTAAGAAAGTTTAAATCAATGGCAATACATTCCTAAGATTCAAATAATTAATAGTACAGTAGAACCTTTTTAATCTGAAATAATTGGGACTGGGTTCTAATAAGATGCTGTTAAATCGTATTAGGCAAAATGTGAGTGCTAAAAACAATAAATAGAATTAGAATAAAAATTCCATTACAGTGAAAACATTATTATTATAGATATATTTATTAACAGTCCAGGAACCTACAAAAACTAATGTAAACGATCACTAATTTTCTTCTGTGTTATCAATAACGTGCGTTTTTTGCATGCTACTTTGTACCTTGGTGATTGGTGATGTTTGGATAACAAGGTTCTACTTTATAGTTTGCACAACTTACCCAAAGATTTGATGTTTTCTTGTTCAGTAATTTTAGCTTCTTTTAACAGTTCTTCTTGAGTTGGCTTGACATATTCATTCTTTTTTAATGGTATTTTCTTTTTAACTTGTGACCTTTCTTTAATTTTTTTAGCAGTTTCTGCTGACTTTTCTACAGTTGCTTTCCTACTGGATTTCCTTTCTGAAAATTAATTTATAAGCACTCAAGACATCTTAATAGTTTCAAGATAAAAGAAAAAAACCCTCTTCTAAAATAATTCTTTTGTACAATTAATATGATGTGAAACACAGACCTGTACTTATATGCCTATGAATTATGTGTGTACAAAAAAATATTCTTGAGCATAATTGGAAGGAGACTAATGTTTTAACATAGGAGATCTAATGATAACATGCTCGTACCAATAGAGGTTTTACCATTCGAAGCCTTAACTGGAACTATGAAGGGTTGATAGTTTGTTTCAGTAACCAGGAATAAACCTTCTTGCATCACTCTTTGAAATATTTAAAGATGTTAATAAGAATTGTTAGTGCAATGAATAATTGGTATTAATACACAAATCCTTGAAGGCAATGTTTCTGTGAGGCAAAAAAAGAGCTTGCTAGGCAAATATATGTAATTTAGAGCAAGATGATTCTGGCGGTGTTGATCGACAGAAGCAACTAGTGAGAAAGCTATGACAAGAGGCTAGTAAAATATTGATTGCTCTGTTAAAAAATTCCCAGGTTTCCAAGCAGGAAGAGACATTCAGGGAGTTAACATTACCTACGTTTACATGGCGTATTGAAAACAATCTGAACAGGGTATATTTTCAAGTGAACACGCTGTATTTAATCAAGTTCATCCTAAGGTTGATGAACCAAAAGTCTGATAATATATCATATTGAACACACCTTCGGTTAAATATAAACATTTGACTGAATTGAGAGTACTTCTTTAGACTGTTACTCCCCTTATAAAAAACAGAAGGGAGAAACAATCTAAAGATGTGCGGAATGTTCTTCGTTAGACTGTTTTCCCTATATATAAAAAAGATGTGTTATATTCCTTTGTTCCCAAGTACATTGGACTAAATATCCCTTTGCCTTAATAGTTATTAGACAAAGGAATGTATAAATAATTATATCCATTTATATTCTTAAATAATCATCCCTGTTGACATCATAACTCATTTGGCACTAAAACCTCACTCCCTAGTCAGATAAACAAATTCCATTCACCTAGGGAGTGAGAATCTTGATGAAACAATAATATTTTAAATATTATTTAAAATATTTTACTTTATTTAAGTTAATTTACTTCAAGTCATGACCACTCCTTATCACATTCCTCTAAATGTTGACTTGTACTGTACTTGATAATTTTTTTTGTGAGGAAGATTTTTAACCTAGTTTTCTTGGGGCAAATTTAAGTACAATTATATTCTTTCTTTAACCAGAGGAATCATCTCTTGATGTTTCAATAGCCAGATGGAACTACACAGCTGCAGGTCATGGAAAGGGAGCACCTGATGGTGTAGGAGGGTGCTTGAAAAGGACAGCCGACCGTGTAGTCACACAAGGTCAAGATATTGACACCTTTCAGAGTTTTTTGGAAGCCCTTCAGAGTTATGAAAGAAATATAGCTTTATGCCTTATTAAATATTTATGCCTTAAGAATATAATTCCCTCCAATATTCCAGCCTTCAGAGGAGGAACAATGAAAGTTCATCAAGTTGTTTTTTTGAAAGATATTCCCAACAAATTATTATACTTACTTTATTTTTAGGACAAAATATGATTTTGCTTCATAAGAGCTCATTTAAATTAGTTTTTAAACAAATATTTTATTAAGCTATAATATTATTAATAATATTTTATTATTTAATTTATTAAGCTTACCATTACCTAGACTTGAATCTCACTCCCTAGAAATTTTTAAAAATCAATATCATTGGAAATGGTGATTATGAGTGCATACAAAGGGAAGTTACTAGGGAGGCTATATAGACATGGTAGCAGTAAAAAAAAAAACCAATTATTTCTCAATTTTTTTTTGAAAAATTACCAAGGTTGAAATGCACCGAAATTATGAAATGACCCATTATTGATTTCCCCCATTCTTTTCAAACGTGCACTTTGAAAGAAAAACACAGGTATTTAAAAATATAAAATACAAGAAAAAAGACTGTATTAAGTATTCATACATAAAAGTTAACATTAAATATAGGTAACAAGAAAAATTGTCTGTTACAACTAATTAATACAACTTCTCTTAAATTAATTAAACATCAAGATATAAAAAGAAATCACATGAGAACTTATTCAAAAATAAAATACAAGTAAAAGTTATTGGAGCCAAAAACGAATAATTGTTTTACTGAAAATTACATCACATACATCCATTAAGAGATTTATGATCTCCTAAAGTAAATTGTTTAAAAATGTATCAATTTTTTACATCTAAATTGTACTTGTTTTGGTAAAATCAATCAACTGTTAATTGTCTTCAGATCCATTTTGAGCTCCACTAGATCCCTCGGGGAGTTCAATGTTTTCTTTATCATCGGCACTATCATTATTTTCATCATCATCTCCTTGGCAATCTTCTGGTAGATCAGCAGCATTATCTTCTTGTCCTTCAACAACGCTGTCCTCGTCACCTTCCAGAATGCTCTCTTCTTCTTCCAGGTTAGTATCCTCGCCTTCTGACAACTCTTCCTCATCCTCGTCACTTTCACTTTCTTCTCCGTCTTCAGGAGGGTAACGGGCAAGAGAGAAAAGAAAAAAAGAGAAAAAAAAAAAAAATCACTAATCACGATACCTCATCACGAACTGATGAGGTGGCGGTAGCGGTGGTGCTTGGCAGTGGTGGACACATAATAAAATTTGTATTACCATGTCTGTTCTAGCCAAGGGTCGGTTAAAATAAACAGATTAATAATTTATCTTAAGTGCAAAATAAGGAAATACTGTTATTTAACTTAAGTATTAGGTACTATCCTTTAAAAAAAGAAGCATTGTAATCTCCTTCAAAGAGACTAAGCATCAAAAAGCACTCTCAGAAATTATGAAGCAAACTACTGATAGCTTCAACATAAAATATCTATAGAAAAATATAATATATTCCCTTGTTTTCCTTGAAAAATCTAGATTTTTGCTCCTGGGATTTCTATTACATCAGATTAGCTTGAAAAATTAAGGTTTGTGAAGGGATTAAATGTGGCCATTACTTTATAGTAGCTATTTTTTAATAACTGCATTAATTAAATTTGATGACTACCTATAACTAAGTCTCATTGGTTGCTAAATTGTAAACAATTTCAGAGTAAACTAATTTGCAATACTTTAGAAGTGAGAAATATAATTCCTGACACAATAAATCTCGATGAAACAATTAACTAATTAGTTATGATTAAGATTATTATATTTAAGTTTTCTACACTTACACAGAACAAACTTTGAAGTTATGATTAAATTGGAAAGCTCTAGCTTAAAATGCAAAGATAAAAAAATGAACCCCACAGGTCTCTTAACTCCAACTTTATCATAACTTTAAAAGAAATTACTACTGTTTTGGTACCATACAAGTAGATTAAGACCTATTAAATTCTAGACCCAGAATAAAATAATAATTATAATGAAACAAACAACAGTTTGAGATTAGCAATCCCTTTACAACCTTATTCAAATTACTTTCTATAAAACCCTAACCGCATCTAAACCTTTTTCATTTTGCAATGATGTTTAAAGAGAAGTAGAATCATTTCTAAATTTCAATACACAACTCATTAAAAAGTTAAAATGCTTTAAATACTGCAATAATAAGCTCTAAAATTACTTTAAGTACTTCAATATTAGACTATGATAGCGAACACCAACAGATAATGCACTTAAAATTAAAATTATGAATCGGTTAGAGAATTATTTTTTTTATAATTTATTCAAACACTCTGCAGCCACCACTACCATCACCAATTCAGTCCGAATTATAACATAAAATTATAATCATACAAAAAGAATTAAAGAAAATAATGAAATTGAAAATGAACTTACCAACTCTATCTAAGCTCTCTCTAGTCTCGGAAACTTTTACTTTTTTGGCAACATCTTTCTTTTCAGTTTTTACTACTTTAGATGGTTCTGATTTTCTTTTCTCAGCTTTCCCAGAAGTTTTTGCTGCTTTAGGATCCTAAAAGAAGTTAAGCATAAATATAATACCAAAATTTTTACGTGTGAGTGGAGGATAAGGTAGTGGCTGAAGTACATATAAGTCAAATGTATGTGTAGTCATTATATGTACTAAACTATATATAACTTTTAATTAATTTAATTTTTAAAAGAAAATATGCTATAGGCGACTACAATAATGTAAAACAAAAAATCAATTATACATATAATAATCCCCATAATTCCCACAGGTCAGATACCCTATAATTATTTTGTAAAATTAAAGCATCTCTTAGAGAAACTTGGGTACAGACAAATTTAACCAAATCTAGTAGGTATATATAAAGATTTATAAAAGTAATTTAAATCTGAGTGTAATGTATATCTTTATCAAAATGTATTTAAGATAAAAGGACTAAACTTCATTTTAAATAAAAATAGCTATCAATAAGTTTAAACTATCAAGCCATGGCACATTTAAAAATGAAATAAAAATATTACTTTGTAAGCTTTAGTGACACCACTTTTCCTCCTTTTGCCTCCTTCATCTTCTTGGTCAGATATAACTTCATCGGTTTCCTCAATACTGAAGTCGGAATCAACTAAATCATCACCTTCTTCTTCTGATCTGTAAATCATCAACATAAAATTAAGGAGAGCTCCTAAAAAAATATACGTCACTTAATTTGAAGGTGTTAGCCAAAGTGTCAATAAATTTTAATTTGGCAGAGATTCTTCAATACTATTGTATATCAATACTTAATTTTTACCACATTGTCAATGAGATTTTTGTTTTTAAATATATGCTATATTAAACTGTTGAGAAGGAATAGTCGATGTTGTGTGTATAGAAGTGATATTATTTAGCTTGTCCAAACAAAATTCAATACTATCACATCAGTACATCTACTATCTCTCACTAAATGTTAATAGACTTAACTTGCAATATTAACCCTGTACTTAGCTCTGCAACAGGGTAACCTTATTATCACCTTTATTTAATTTGTGTATGTATTATCATGCTTTATTTAATTTGTCACTTGATAGTGTTTGGTTTGAATAGTTAATAAAATATACCGAAATTTGTTGCCCCAATTCTCTTAATTTAAATTGTAGTAAGTTAGCTATAACCCGGAGGAGCTGTCTTTAATAGCTTGCTCTGAGCCAGCCCCAGATCCTTTAACAACAAATATACACTCTCAGCAGAAAAACCCTTTGCTCCAACCTCCGCAGCGTACAAGTGAAACGGAAATATTTTTAGAAGAGCAGCTGAGCTGACATTATCATACTTATGGTGATTTACATTCAGGCTGCTTGACTATAAATGTGATGAAATTCCAACGATACAGTAAAGAAAAAGTTAAAACTGAAGAACAAGAGCCCGTCTGGAAAGTCTTAGAAAAGTGGGAGGAAACAGCTTTATTTTTCAAAACACTATTTTATTCTATTCTTATCACTAAAGTGACAAAGGAACATAGTTACTCTCGTCTAAAATAAGTTTTAATATTCCTTTGTTAATAAACTTTTAAGACGAAGAGGCTTAATTAGTACAATATAACGTACTGTATCGAATATAAGACGCTGTCGAATTTAAAACGCATCCTACTTTTGAGAATCTATTTGATAAAAAAAAATCAAATTTAAGACAGACTTTAATAAATGAATATAATTACTGCATAGTTTAATTTTAACCATTACATAGGTCACATAAAAGTAAATGTAATCAGAAACAGTAGAATTGGAATTTCTTGAAATAGAGTCGTCTTTCCATGATCGAATTAGCGTTAGAACTGAGAAACTTTAAATTCCAAACGAAATAGATACGGAATATTAGGGATTCTTATAAGTAATTGAATAATTGGAAACAGTGAAATAATGAATCACGAGCTTTCCGCGAATACTAAAACTAGCCGTTGGTAATTTTTTTTTTTTTTTTTCTTCTTTCTAACTTTAACATTTTCATTTAACTTAACCCTCCAGCATTGTGAGTGCACCACCTAACTTTTACAAAAAAAACAACAACACCTAGGAAGACTTTATTGTCATTAGTCGGCTTTCTACCTTCTATAAGAACGTCTTTTCCCCTAAATTTATTCAGAAGGAAGTTTTTCATCTTATCTCTGGGAGAGATATGTAACCTAATGTTTTAATTCTTAGCCCTCAAAGCAGTTTAAGTGATATGTATAAACAAATATTTACATCAATTTAAGACGCCTTCGAATTTAAAACAACCTCGATTTAAAACGCACACCATTTTTGTGTGCTCAAAATCATGGAAAAAAGTGCATCTTGAATTTAATGCAATACTTATCTACATTTCGGATTTTGTCTAATGAACTTATACAAAAGGGGTTCATTTGCCACACTTATAAATTAATGTCGCAAAAAAGGTAACATTAAGTAATTTGTTAAGTGTGACTTACAGGGATAATTCGCTAAATATTGTCAAATAATGCGCATTTATATGTGCAAAGAGTGTCCACAAGTAATTGTGTTCAAAAATAAAGCAATATTTATGATAGAAACATACTGTAAAATCGATGAAATGTTAAACAGACATCTTTAGTATCTCCTCACTCTTGCATATGTAGTAAAAGAGTTCACAGTTCACTGATAAAGTAGTAGTATTTGGACAGCGTCATTTAGTAAGAGACTTTAAGTCGATGCAACAGTAGCAAAATTATATAATCCTACAACTTAGATCAAAAATATACACACAAGCCAATAAAATAGGATGCTTACTTATAATCATCGTCGTTTTCAACTTCGTCGAAGCCTCCATAGGTAGTAGAGTAAAATTCGTCAGCCTCAACCTCTTCGTTCAAAACTTTCGCAAGTCTGTTACCGGCAGTAGTTCTCTTTTCACGAGTTGAAGACATTGTTTAGGATCGTGTAATCATACAAAAAAAAAAATAAAGTGTAACTTAAATAATTCTAACAAAGCGAGATTAACAACAAAAATGAGGAATTTAACAGCTTCCAAAGTTTAGTTTAACACAAAACTACGACACCAACGCGACGCGAAATAACATCGGAGAAGCACAACCAAAGCACAGTCACAGTAGACGCAAGGCGCAAGGTCTCTTTTACCTCTTCTTAAATCTACCGCTACAATAATCAATAGTGTTTTTAATCTCAACTCTATTCTATAACCTGTTTGTAGCGCATGTGTAGAAGGGAGGTTACAGGTTACAAATTCATGTTTATTAATTTTCACGTGTATTGCCGTATATCCCGACTTCTACCGAACTCTACTCTCTTCCTTTATTAATTTGTGGTTTGCATTGCATGCTAATAGTGATAACTGATATGCTTTTAGAGTGATAACTTTAATAAATAGAGGAATGGGGAAATTTAGGCGAGGTGGTTTTGGTGCGGAGTCTAAAATCAATAAGAAGAAACGACAATTTAAAGCTGCCAGACTTATCGTCAGGAACTTACCGTTTACTGTAAGTACTGCTTAAAAATTACTTGGATTTTGAATTATTTTGACTTTTTTAATAACTCTATGTTAGGAATTTTCAATTAATTCTTAATAATCCCTGGCTATGTGATTTTGAAATTATTTCTTTATAAGTGAGGGTATATATTATTACAAAATATGTTTTAAAGTCAAGATGTTGATTATCTTCCTAGTACAAGTTCTGGTAAAACTGCAGTTATCCAGCCACCTTGGAAAAGAGATTAGAAAATCGGGGGGACCTCACTCGAATGTACTGTTTAGACAAAGGGATATCGTCTCTAAAATGCATTAACTATATAGATATAATCATTCAAATGTATAAATCTTAAAAATTAACTGCTTTGACAAAGGGATATAATCTATTAAAGTGTAAAAATCAAGCGAAATTGTGCCGCCAAGCGATTCTCGACTGAATGGATAACTGCAGATTAGCCCAAGTTCTATTTATGTATGATGGATGATGCGGGGTTAACGTGTCGGTCTATCAGTTATATAAACCTTCGAGTTGGCACTATCAATCAGAGCTATTATGTCAGGAGGCTGATAAAATCGCTAAGAAAGATAGACTGGACTGCCAATGGTTACCCTTCCAATATATTTTCCCCACAAACATATGTGGAATTATATAAAAATAACTTGTTAAAGTGGTATTATCTGTATTATGGTATTTCACACATTGATATTATTTTAATAACTGGTATTTTTAAGACAGATGTTGAGGTTGGGGGTTCAGCAGAAATGTGAAATGTTACTGTATTTGCCAGATAGGAAAGGGTCTTTTTACGGGACTTCTTTATATTGTTACTCCCCTTATATAGAGCAGAAGGGTGTAACAATTTAAAGAAAGTTTACAGAATGCTCGGTAAATCTGCACCATTTGGTCTACCTATTTCTAACTGTCTGATTTACTTAAAATTTTTTAAACTGTTCCTTTTTACATATTAAAAACGATTCCGGTTGTGCCATCTCGGTAAATTCAATAGTTTAAAAAAGTAAAAGTGAATTGTACAGTGCTATTTACAGAGTCAAAGTATTTTCAAGGGCCGCATCACGGTGCTCCTATATGTACCTTGGAAACGTGCCCTCTGTACAAATCCAGAGGGGAAGGCAGCTTTTTGTGAGATACTAAGTACATTTGGAATCTCTAACCAGGTTGGCAGAGAACAAACTTGTGTTCGAAAAGACCAAACGGTATGACTTCTTTGAACCAGTCTAGTCTTTGGTATTTCAGTTAGTTAACCATAACGTTGCCTTCATCAGGCATTATTTTAATGTTGAAAATATTACTGCCCTTCATCCTACATTTTGTGAATATTTATTTAGTTTTTTTATATGGTACTACTCAGAAACTTAAAACGATAAAAATTATATAGTTTGGAAGTGTGAGCACAAACAATAGCTTCACACAAAAACTAAACCAGTCGACCACTACCTTCCATCTCGGATCTCTAGGTAACAAGAATTATTTGAAGCCACAATGACACTAACTACAACAAACTGCCAGTTGACCTGGTTAGTGATTCCGAACGCATCTTAATTGTTATAGTGAAGCCTGAAATCACTGTTTTAGCAATCTTTCTGCCCTCACTAGCTATCAAATGAGTTTTATTAGCGATAGTTGATTTTTTCAGTGCCCAAGGAAAGGGAACCTCTCCTATGTGTTATTCTGGTCTCAAATTGACCCAAGTATATTTAATGTTTGGGAATGAAGTTAGGCAATTTTCTACATAGTGGTCAAGTGTTTCCCCTTGTTTGTAAACTTTTAGACTTAATGAAGTAACCTTGTTAAGTTCTGAGAACAGGAGGCCGATTCTGTAACTTTTTTTATATATCCACTGTGACATTATATGTCAAACATCGCTATATATCAAAGTATTGTTGTATAATGTAGTGGATCTGTAAAGTGATAAGTGATGCCAGCGCTGTATGTGGCCGTATACTGAACTACGGATTGACAGTCCTTTTTATTGGTCATTTTATAGTAGTTTCAGTTAGAAAAGTGATTGAAAACATCAATAATGGCGTAACTTTGTTTTGGTTTTTAGCATTTGATATATAACAACATAACCTGACGAATTATATCAACAACAATTTTGAGTGGATATATATCAAACCTTATATATCAATTTCTCCTTATATAACAACAGACAAAGTTATAGATTCACGTTGACAGGTTGCACACGCATGTTCATAACAACAATTTGATATATAACAACATGAAAAGGGAGGTTTCAAAGTTACAGAATTGGCCTCCTGGTCGCTTATGTTTTCTGAACAATATTCACTAGTTTATCACAGATTCTCTTGTTTGGCAGCAATATGAGAGTTGTCTCTTTATGTGCTTGCAAGATCTATTTGAAGGGATGAGTTTTAGTACAAATGTGTGAATCAGGGTTGATAGTGGTATGCTTGTTTTGATTTTCTTAGAATCCAAAGTACTTAATCTTTGTTCCTGTTCCCCACAAATTAATTTATCATTTCCCAGGATTTATCTGATTTAGGTGTACTATATTCATAGTGTGGTATGTATGTAAAACATATGATTTGTATGATGTTAATTACCATCCTAGTACTTTTTATGATTATTTTTTTCCCAGAGTACTGAAGAAAATTTGAAAGAACATTTTTCACAATTTGGTAAAGTAGCTGAAGTTACATTACTCCGTAAAGGAAATAAATTGGTTGGTTGCGGGTTTGTACAGTATGAATCCAAAGCATATGCAGCTGCAGCTATTCAAAAAGCCAGTGGAAAAGAATTTTTAGGTAAGATACAGAAATAATAAGATTCTTTAACTAATGAGGTCAAAGGTTTAAAATAAGAATTGTATATCACATCCTGATAAACAAGAGTAGTGTCATTGTAGAACAGAAGCGTTTAACAAATATTTTATTGTGATCATTAGTTTATAAAGTGCCTCAACTGTCTGAGAATGGGACCCAAATAATTGATGCTGTTAGCTCAGTGATGTTGAAATTTCTTAAGATCCTAATGTCTTAGGAAGACTTAATGGTCCCCTTTTCGCATCTTTTATTCAATTTAGAATTTATTAATTCCTTACAAACTTCGACTTTAGATAATCCTGTCTTAACATTGTTAATCTAAACTATTCCTATTTTGAACGAGTTAATATTAGTGTTCAGAGTTATTCCGCTTTAACCGAGGATTTGGCTAGCTTTTGAGACGGAAGAGCTAAATCTTACAATAATAATTATTTTATGTTATTAAATGTTTACTTTAATTTTTAAAATCTCATGTCATTTTTTTCTTGAAGGAAGAACTATTATTGCTGATTGGGCTGTGTCTAAAGATCATTTTAAGAAAGCTCAACAACAAGAAATAAAAAAAGAAATCAAGGAAGAACCAGAGGATGAAATTAAAGAGGAAATTGTTAGCGATTCTGAAAATGCAGATAAAATAAGGTATTTAACATTCGTTATTTGGGGGTCAATTAAGGGTAATTGATTAAGAAATTCAACCAAGGTGAATCTTTATAATTTGGCTATATTTCACCCTCTCGGGGGCGTATTCATGCCTAAAAACATTGAAAAAACTTCATTACACAAGTTGTTCTTTGATATTTTTTTTAATATTAAGATTTTCTACGATGTTTTCTTTAGTTTCTTCCATCCTTTTAGCCTTTTGACCTGCTAATTAATTTATAGAGTTGTCTGATTTGTCCCTTCTTCTAATCTTCGTTATTTTTGGGTCGATTAAGGGTAATTGATTAAGAAATTCAACCAAGGTGATTCTTTAAAATTTGAAAAAGATAAGAAGAAAGGACAACTTTATTATACCAGTGTCCAAGAAATCTCCCGCCAGGTCATTAAGCCAGCTTTGCACTTCTTCCTTGACTTCTTCATCATTATCAAAGCGTTGGCACCGAAGTGTTCTTTAAAGGAGGGGAAAAGATGGTAAGTCTGGACTGTTAGGTGGATGAATCACTATGCCCCAACCACACTTGATCAGTAGGTTCTTTGTGTAGTTTGCCACATGAGGACGGGTATTGTCATTCAGTAGCAACATACCTTTTGTCAACATGTCCCGCCTGAAAATCTATATTGCTCGTACAATTTCGTTAGTGTCTCTCAATATGCAGAAGCTTTAATTGTTGTTTTACGGGGCATGAAATCAACCAAAAGAACACCTCTTCGATCCCAAAAAACTGTTGCCATGATTTTTCGAGTAGCCTTGTTTTGTTTGATTTCCTCTGTTTTGGGGAGGTGGTATGGCGCCACTCAAGAAATTGTTGTTTTGTTTCTGGAGTGTTGTGAGAAACCCACGTTTCATCACCTGTAACGATGGAATCCAAAAATGTTCCGCCTCTCCGGCATAACTAGCAAGAAATTCTGTGAAAGCTGTCTGTGAATTTCAGTCAGCGTGACGTCTTTTGCTGTAAGAAACCTTATGACTTCGCTGATTATAAACAGTATTATAAACAATATTATAAACAGACCTTGTCTGTTATCTTTTTTCTTCAGAGTTTTTCAAAGGTAACAAAAGCATTATAATCATTCTGAAGAACTACATTTGTTTCTGCCTCCAACTTCAGGCAGAAATCTGTTTCAGACATCAGGAACAATTTCGTCTCTTGTCTGTATGTCAATCAACATTTTAATGTTGATTGACATACAAATTTAGATGCTAGGCCATAATTAGCCTATTGTTGTCACCAAATTAATTTAAACCTTCTGCCATTGCTTTTTATTTCACATGCACACACTTTTTTCCCCTCTGGAAATCTTAACAGGTCCTAGACAACAGGTGACCATTAGTCCAATAATAGGATACGAAGAAGCTATGTACTACGCCAATTAGCTGACTATTTTTTAATTTAATTTATTGGTGCAGAATGTTGTAGTAATAATAGTTAGTGCCAACAAATGTTTGCCTCTTGTATGATAGTGATAGGTGTAGATTGTAATGAATGTATTTCAAACTATTAATTGAACTATTTTTTGTTTGATTTTTATCTTTCATTCATTTTTTTTTTTTTTTTTTTTTTTTTTTTTTTTTTTTTTTTTTAGTGTTAAAGAAGAAGTTGAGGATGATGATTCTGAACCTCTAGAAGTTGATGTCAAATCAGATTCAGATAAATTGAGTTCAGATGATGAAGACAGCGATAAATCATCAGATTCCGAAATGGAACAGGATGAAAGCGACGATGAAGAAAAGGATTCTGAAGAATCAGATGATGAGGATGAAGATTCTGATGATGAAGATGAAGATTCTGATGATGAAGATGATGACGAAGAAGACGACGAGGATGTTAAACCAGATGTTAAGAAAATAAAAAAGAGAAAGACAAACGATGTTTTAGAAGGGAAAACCGTATTCATTAAAAACGTTCCATTTTTAGCTACTGAGGAAGAATTAGAGAAAGTTGTTTCCAAATTTGGCCCTGTTTTCTATGCTAAAATATGTATGGATCAGATGACAGAGCACTCGAAAGGAACCGCATTTGTCAAATTCAAGGTACATGGGCTATTCTTATTTCAATTGGCCCTTTCAGCATCCAGAGGCTTGATTTTTTTCGGGAAAAATAATTATTTTAAATAAAACTTTTTAAACCCTTCTACCTATCATATTTATGTTGTAAACAGTATTATGGGATTTAAACTTTTTTTTTCAATACAATACCACCAGAGAAAGTAACATCCCAGACAGGTAACGTACGAACATTTTGACTTAGAAAGTTATGTACTACCTAATAAATTAATATAGAAGGGCAGTAGACCTCATGCTCATAACAGTCCACTGGTACTATTACTAAGATGCACAAGAAACTGATTGTTAATCTGTAACCAGAGCCTCAAAAATACACATTAGGTATGCAAGTCTTCAAGCCTTAGACAACGAATAAAGATACTCTTAATGTTTTCACCTTAGTTTATAGCCCGCCTCTTACCCTGGATGGAGGGCAACTGAATATCACTGATATCGTAAGAGAGGGAAGGGGGGGGGGGGATTCCAAAATCCTCTTACTCCTTCACCCTCTTTACTAACCCAGTGACTTCTCGGACAAAACCTTGGGACAACTAATTGTATGCAATTTTTTAGGGATTTAAAACTTGCTTTTGCGAATTAATATATAAATATGTACAAGCATATCAAATGTTTTCTATCAGAAACCCCCGAGTTTTTTCCTCTCCGAACAAAAATCTGCTGGGAAATCTCCCATTCAGACATGTTAGGTCGTATTTCAAGTGGTGGAACAGCAAATGCCCAATTTAAATGAGAATGATTCGCTTATGACCTTTTGAATAGTTTGTTTATTGTAAATCCTTCAATTTACTATTTTCTGAACTTTATATTGCAATACTTTTAATTTAATCCTCCTTTTTTTTAAATTCCATATCCTTTTTTTGGTGGGATATTACAGCAAAAATGTATAGGTTATTAGATGAAACCTTTTTTAAATCCTTTATTTTAACTTAGATTTTTTTTTCCTGCCGTCTGTCGTCAAAATCTTTGGAGTACTGATTACCTCTCTTCCAGTCATAAAATCAAGCTACTGGGCACCCAGACTCTGTACCAATGCTAAAACTTTCAATCAAATTAATATGAATTAAAACCAATATAAAAACATTCTATTATTCTTAAATTAACTTGCTGTTGACTCACACAAAAATGTATAAATATAAAAGATTTATAATTAACACTATTTTTATGGGCTAGTATTATTCTTGTTATTTTTTTATTATCTATTTTTCTTTTTAATATACTTTTCTTATTATATCCCTTGAGAAAGTAATAAAACATTTAATTTTTATTTTAGAGTAAAGAGAGTGCAGATGCTTGCTTGGCTGCTGGTACTGAGTTTACACTTAATGGTACAATCTTAGATCCTCACCCTGCGCTTCCTAAAAAAGATCTGAAGAAGAAACAAAGTGAGCCAAAGAAGCCATCAGATTCTCGTAACTTATTTCTACTTAAAGAAGGAGGTAAGTTTTCTATTAAAAACAATATGGCCTTATATTTTAAGTTGGCTGGTATTTCTAAGGTGTATGATTTACATTTTTCAGTGTTTTGACTTAATTGAACGAGAGATTAAACTATTTAGAAGTATCTTTTAAGATTTTTTTTATTTTTTTAAAAACATGTTAATTCAATTTATCAAGCATCCTTTCACTTGTAAAACATATCTATTGTGTTTTGTGTTAAATATATGAGAGAAAATTCCTAATCTGCTTACTTGTATGTATGCCTGAAATTAATTTTGGATATATCTAGAAAATGTAGAAAGTTTATATTTAACTTTACAAGTGTTGCCAATAGATGAGGGACCATACTTTTTATGATATGCAGGTATCATTTATTAAGTTCAAGTTTAGTGATGCAAAATCTCACCAAACTTTTTAAAATCTTTTTTGTAGTTAACTTTTTTTTTATTCTTACGAACTAATATAATACAACTATTAGAGGTGAATTTGGTTTCTTTCTAGTTGGTAGTTGGTACTATACTTAATACTAATAATATGTGTATTTTTTTAATCTAATTAATCAGATATTTAAAGATAAACTAATCCTATTAAGTAAAACTTAAACTTCATTAATATCTCCTAAATTGGCTCTTAGTCACTTTTTGCTCCTCTTAAGCCCCCGTCCACACTGGATGCGCATTTGCAAACAGGGTTTGCAAACGTTTGCAAACAACCACAAACACGATGTCCACACCAGTCACGCATTCTTGACAAACAGGGGTTTGCAAACGTTTGTCCTTGTTCCCAGTTATTTTTCATTATTTTTTTGTACACTACATCATCAAGTACAAAATAAAATTATAATGCACTTGCATTAACTTTGTAATATGGTTCTATCAAAACACGGTATAAGTGCCGGCTTATTTATTATCATTGGTGAGTTAGTAAAATAAGACGAAGAGTCTGGATGTCAAAAAAAAATTCTCCTCGATCATCCCTGATTTTAGATTATTATTTCTACAAAAATAAAACGTCAAAACATATAAAAATGTTATACAAATAGAAATCTGTTCTTTTGATGGAAAAAAGATAAATATCAATGTAATATTTCATCTTATAGGAGGCTCGTAGGAGGCTCGGGCCCATAGGCCTGTACCTTAAGTAATAAGCTTGGAAGCAATATAATTATTTTAAAAAATAGTATGATTCATTTTCGGACTTTTATGTCATATATTATTTATCAATTTATCCGGTTATTTTTAATCTTGGATTTACATAAACTCATCTCTAGTTTCATCAATTACTATTTATTAATTAGTATATATGAAATAGTATTACAATTATTAATTATAATATAGTTATTTGATGCTATAATCATAAATAATATGAATGAAAAAAATATATATTTCCCGGGTTAATTTATTACAAATAGAAATCTTTTCTTTTGGTGAAAAAAAGATAAATATTCCCCCATAGACTTTCTTGGCTTTCCATGTCCAAAAATAGGCTATTTTCGAATGCTCAAGGAGTTTGCTCAAAAAGCGTCCACACCAAACTCGCACAAACAGCAAACATCCTTTGATGTACCAACTCTACCCGGAGCACCCGTGAACACAAACAAGCATTCGTTCGTGTGCATGGTGCTGTCCACACCGGCCGTGCATCCCTGTTTGCAAATACGATGCGCTGCCGGTGTGGACGCGGCTTTAAGGGCACTGAACCCACCATTTAAGTTTAAAAGCTGAACTTTTGGTCAAGATTTGTCTTTCTTTATTCCAATAATATGACTTTTCTTATGGACAATGAATGTTGTTAATATATGAACAAAGAATGTTATTAAGATATGAACAATGAATGTTATTAAGATATGAACAATGAATGTTATTAAGATGTGAACAATGAATGTTATTAATATGTGAACAATGTGGTGAATCATTAAAACCACCAAGAAAGAAGCAACAAGAGGGAAAATGTGTGTCTTAGCAAAATAAAAACACTTCCTGATGTCAACTGAAGAATTTCTAAAAGTTTCAAGGGAAATAACTATCTTGGCATGCTATTAACACCAACGACAGTTTTAGAAAATATATACGTGGAAGACCACTAGCAGGAAATAAAGTATTTTCTGCAAACCTAAAACCCTTCAAAAGCATATTTATATCAAGGGCTTTAAAACTACAGTAGACCAAAGCCCACCCCAGGCTGTAGCACCAATTAAAACAAATTGTTGAATGCACACATTATATTATTACTAAAACAAGGTGGTTAGGCTAACAGCTGTAACTGTGGTTGTTTATACTGGATATTTATTTTTTTATTAATGAAATTATTTATTTCAGTTGTTATGGCTGGAAGTAAAGCTGCAGAGGGTGTATCAGCTTCTGACATGGCTAAGAGGTTGCAAATTGAAAGGTGGAAGAGGCAGATTATTAAAGATCTTGGCAAATTTGTTTCTAGATATCGTTTAGTTATTCATAATATACCTTATTATTATGATGACAAGAAAGTTGCTCTTCTTGTGAAGAAGTATTGTCCTAAATATGCCAAGTTTAGAGAGGTATGCATGAGATGTTACTTATATTAAATTAAATTAACAATTTTCTAAATTTAAAAAAAAAAAATCACAATACAGTGTAACCCCTCTTAACCGGCCACGGATCAACCGGTCCTCGGATTAACCGGCCTATTATATGATTTTTTTTTGTACAACTATAGTAGTATCACTATAGTCGATGCAGATACAATTAAAAAACAAAATATTAGATGGCAGGTTGCTCAAACATTGATTGTTTTACGGCATTTCCTGGTAAATAAAGGGGGGTCACGTGACGTTGATGTGGTGGACAAAATAGGAGCGCGTTTGATTCTATGACTACATATTTCTAGGAATCAATTAACATCTCTGTGATTCTTCTTTCTTCACCTGTTGCTTTGTCGGAGCCTTTCTCCGAATTTCGTTAGAGCAAATTTTTTTGAGGATAAGAGGAGAGAGGACGTTACTCACTCAGTTGTGTGCTTGCCTTAACCAAAAATAAGTTATAAAAAAATTAGGTAATACAATAAGTTGCAAAAACGTCTTAATTGTTTTTTTATTTATGACATATGATAAAATATATAGGTTCTTTTTTATTGGTTCTATTTTTCACGAGAACCTCGGATCAACCGGCCAAACCCGACCCGACCAGGCCGGTTAAGAGGGGTTACACTGTATTTCCTTATTTTTAAAAAAATAAATTCCCATTATTTATAATTTTCTACTTCTGAGGAAGAAAATATTAAAATTGTGGCACTTCTTTATAATGTTACTCCCTTATAAAAAAAAAACAAAGGGGAGTAACAATCTTAATAAGGTGTTCCTACAGAATGTTCTTCTTTAATGTTACTCCCCTTATAAAAACAGATGTGTGATATTCCTTTGTCCCAAGTATAGGACTAAACATCCCTTTGTCTTAATAGTTATTTGTCAAAGGCATTTATATTCTAAAAATAACTTAGGGGAGTAACAATCTAAATAAGTACCAGAATTGCTACAATTTTTTTTTTCCAAGATAAGATTCCACCCAATAAATGCCAGGGTCTAATCTGGATTTTTGTGATAGAGTGGTATAATATTTATTATTGAAACATGGTAATGGCCTGATCTAATTTATCCTTAGAGTTTTATTTATTTCAATAAGTACCATACAATCATGATCAAAACAACCAAATTATGCAGTACCAGACTCTCACCCACACACACATATTATATTATGTAGTGTTATAAATATGTAATGACTTTTCAATGAGTGCATATTGGTGGTAAAGTAATTAAAATTGAGAAGTAATGAATTGTAAAGTAATTAACTCTTGAGTTGTGACCATTTTCCAGTGTTTTTTTTAATATATTTATTTTTTTAACTTATTATTATTAAATTTATCTATTTTAAATGCTTTCTTTATTTGTCGTTTTCTAGGTAAGAGTTATGAGGGATCTGAAGGAGGTTGATTCTACCGGACTTGGCAAATCTAAAGGTTTTGCATTTGTTAGTTTTGAAAAACATGAAGATGCCCTTACTACTCTTAGAACTCTTAATAACAACCCTACTGTCTTTAAACCTCAAAGGGTAAGCTATAGGATTAAATAATTTATGCCAGACTTCTAAATTACAAAAAATAGTATTAAAAGTTTCTTGAAATGTTTCATGCATGCTGCTGTTACTAAAGCCTCGTTTCCATTACTACAAATTTGTCCCGCAACATGTTGCGGGACAATATTAAAACCAATCACTCTCTTAATAATCAGACTATCAGGCCTCTGTTTAACCAACTGGTTAGCATACTCACCTGGAATTATTGTCTCAAAATCGATTTCTGGTCAATGATTTGAATCTCAGATAGATAAGTTGTGTTTCACACTTGATGATCAATAGAACAGATCTCTGAGGGAAATGGTCTACCCCTCCTCCTGAAATGTTCAAGTGCTGTGCTGATCAGTATTAAAATTGAAATAAAAGATATTAAAAAGAAGATTACAAAAATATATAGCACATGTGAAAATAGTTTAATTTTCATTTTGTCAAAAATCATTAAATGTTTGCAAGTTTTGATCATAAGGTAGTGTGCATTTGTTTTATCAGCAGTTCTTTGTTCAATTAATAATTTCATATTCATAGTACCAAAGAAACCCAATTACGCGATACTTCACACACAAACATTTTTTTTTTGTTTTAATAATAAACTTATTATAGTTGTAATTCCTTCTTTTAATATACCCAATGTTTATGTACAAAGCTTGTAAAAATTCTTCAGCTATAACATTTGACAAGGCAAGTAGTATAGCTCAAAATATGTTTAAACCCACCCACTATGTTTATTTATTTCTATTTTTCAGAGGCCTATCGTGTCATTTTCTGTTGAAAGTCGGAAAGCATTAAAAATTAAAGAAAATAGACTTGAAAAAAGTAAACAGCCAAAACAGCAACCCGAAGTATCCACAACTGTGGTTAAAACAGAAGCACTTGATAAAGAAGTTCTTAGTAACAAGAAAAATAAAAAAAGAAATAAGATAAAGGCAGAAGAAAGAGTCAAACATATTAATACTGATGATAACTCAGAAAAAGAAAAGTACACGGGAACTTATGCTACACCAGGAACTAAAAAGTTCATGAATAACTTAAGCACAAAACGGCAAGCTTTGGTTCACAGAAAGCAGTTAAAGAAAGAGAAAACTAAAGCTAAAATTTCTAAGAAGAAACTTCCAAGGCAGAAGAGGAAAGCTTTGAGACTTGTAAGTTTTACCAACTTTGTAATATTTTTTATTAGATACTTTAAATGATTTTTCTGTGGCCAAAGAGGTAAAATTTTGGGTGTGCAAAGGGAAAATTTTGGGTGTTCAAATATTGGTACGGTGCATAATGCGGGCAGGCCGCCTTTTCCAATCCAAGTAGGGTGCCTTCTCTAACTCAAGTAGGCCCTTCTCAAACCCAAGTAGTCTGAGGCACTTGCACATAAAACTATGAAGGTTGGAGAATTTTTTATGGGGACACTCCCTTCTGTCTTAGAATGTATAGTTGATCTTGCTGTTTTTACCCTCACATAAGAAGTTTAACTTTAAGAATATTAGTGTAACTTATTCAAATATACTCAAGTATATTTAAAAGATGTAAATTCAAAAAACCAAAAACACCATGAAATTTATATTGCCCTTTGTATTTTATATGGGGTCCTCGGTACCTCATTACTATTATTTATATTGCATTCATTACTATTTTATGTTATTGCAATAATACATTTATTATTTGTTATAGGAAAATATGACAAGGCCAAAGAAAAACAACAATGAAGATAAAGATTTCACCAAATTAGTTAATAAATATAGAGATCAAATAACTAACAGTTCTGAAAGAAAGAAATGGTTTGACTAAATGACTTTTGTTACGTGTAAATAGAAATCACAAGCTTTGTGTATATTAGCCTACTTTATTGTATATAATAATGCGTGATATACTTGTGAATGAAGTTCGTTAAATAAATATTAAGTTGATAATTGTTTACAATTTTTATTGTATTTATAACTATTAAAATTTGTTATATTTTTTGGTTTTAATTGCCTGTGAACTTTTTTAAAAAAAAAAATTGCTATACAGGTAGGTATTTTAATATTTAACAATAAATAACAGAAAAATAATATATTTTTAAAACATGGTAAAAATGGATATCAAGAAAAGATTTTTCTGATTTTTAAAATATGCTAAAGGGGTGATTAGATGATTCGTTCCCTGCCATCTAGTCCAGGCCCTGTTCCGAGTTTCCCTTGCTCCGGTCTCCCCACCACTTGACAGAGCTTTGCATTTACACGGCTTGACCCAGTTCCATCTAGTCACCTTTTTCTTAAGGAGACAGGGAAATCGTCCGATGACGAGGATTACACTATCGGTTAACAGGGTAAAGTAGTGGGAAGCCTATAGTTCCCCCACTTTTCTGCCCTATGTCGGATGGAATCTCCATCCGACCGCCCTGTCTGGGAGACCAGATCGGCTCTGTTGGGGGGACAATTCCCCTTGCCGACAGGTGCCTCTCAGGGGGTTGAGCTTATGCCCCTGATTTGGACCTTAGTGCTTGGTGGTCATTTGTTCCTCAACCATTTCTGACACCTCCACGAGGTGAAGCCTGGGCAATGCTCAACTATTTTGAGTAGCGAACGTCAGGAAATGGGGCCGGTCAGGAGGCAGACGATGTGTACGCCTGTTTGGGTTCCGTGACGTATACCCCCGGTTTTTCTTTCTTTCTCCTAGTCCAGTACAATACACACACTCACCAGAACAATTACACTTTACACTTTCTCTCAACACTTGGTCACACACAGTACACACCTTAGGACCACCGTTCCTAAGAGCATCCCAAGGTCACTAAACTTGGAGACAAGCTAACCCAAGGGAGTGTGGGTTTTAGAATTCTCTCCCGGTATGCTCTGCCTGTCGTAAAAGGCGACAAAAAGGGCTCTCAAGAATAATATGATGTCTGACAAAACAAAGGAAATTGTACCCCAGGCGAGCAGGGGGCTCAACAGCCCAAAATCTCGCCCCATTTCGAAAGATATGGGCTGCTCTATTGATTCTGGGGAGAGCAACCGGACATTTTTAACTCATAGAATCCCTGCAGTAGGCGACCAGGCTGCTGGATTTCACATTACTGGAAGATCAACTCCAGGTGGAGAAGACCTCGGAATAGGACTGGAAACTGGATCTGACCCCACCCGCGAACTATTGGAATTTACCCTTCATGACACCACTACCGTTCAGCCATCTACGACTGACCAAAGTACCTTATCTCAGCCAGCAGCGGCTGGGCCCCCTACCCCCCTCATACCAGAAAGTCTACCAACTCTCGACGATCTAGATCATATGTGGGCAACCCCCGGCCCGTGGCATGTTTTGATCCGGCCCGCGGACATGCAAAAATTTAATCCGCTCCACATGGTTTTTTTTTTACTTTTGACCACATTTTCGAAATTAGAGTTAAATTACCTATAAAACTAGAGCACTTTCATTTTTGGAAACTAATAACTAAACACCGAAATAACAGTTCAAACGTTTAAAAATCAGAAAAATTAAAATTTCTTACAATGCTTACAATGCTCACTCACTATTTTCCTAGAAAAACTCTTGGAGGCTGTCAAATTTTACAAAAACTTCCTCATTCAATACCCTTTCGAACGGTATAATCAACATTGCGATTCCGTATAGATTTCATGGAGAAATTCAAGTTCGAATGCAAATAAAACATCACCTACAATACTTTTGGTAGGTACGGTACCTACCAAAATGCTTGGGTGGAACGAGAAAAATCCACAACAATTTTTTCAAATGGGAATTTAATACATAAAACATTTCAATAGAAAACCACTTTTGGTTAAGAAAAATTAGATATACCTATAATAATATTATGATAATGAATCAATGTATCACTTGTGTTTTTCTTTAAATTTATATAGTATTTCTATAATGTGAGTCACTTTTTTAATTTACATACTTACTACTCGAAATTCCAACTTTGTTTTATTTTAATAAATCCCAATCATAAAATCATTGAAAACCATGGCAATGAACGTTAAGACAAAGGATCTCACAGGAGAGTTTTCTACTATTTTGAAAAATACTAATTCGTAATTTCAAGTTTCCTTTAAAAACCAGGTCATTTTAAAACCCCGCATGATATTTATCTTATACCCAATTATGATATGCAATATGTGGCGTAAATATCAGAGTATTTTTTTACAACGGTGTTCTACAGACTACCCCCCCCCCCCCCTAATATCAAATATATTTGATATATTTTATCTATATCAAATATATTCAAAATATATTTGAAAGATATTTTGATCCGGCCCATGACTCGGAGGGACCGTGACAATCCGGCTCCGGACAAGAAAAGGTTGCCCATGCCTGATCTAGATGCTTCCCTCCTCTTGGTCGAGGCTCTGATTTCCCCAGAAATAGCCTTTAAAGCTTCCAATAAAACAGCCAGAACCCCCCCACCCGTCCAAATTAAACCAGTTGTAACCAAAAATAAATTTGATGTCCTCGCCCAAGTGCCCCCCGAACCTGAAATCCCCCAACCAGCCCCCACGATAACCACACCCACTTGCAATTTCCCTAAAGTGATAACCCAATCTCCCCCTCAACAAGAAGGCTCCAATGACAACATTGAGGAAGCTCAAGGTATGAATAAACCGTTAAAGTCCATCAACAAAGAATATACCAGAGAAGGATCACCCAAAATGGCAAGTCTAATGGACAAAATGATAAGTAAGCCAATTGACAAAAGGGAAACTGACCATTTCACCGATCATGAGAATAGAGTTGAGCCTTCTTGCTCAATACCGCTCATTTCCACCAAGCTTGATGATTTGTCAGCAACCTGTGCTATAGAAGAAAATGGGAAAGGACCGGCAACACAATGCAAGGATATCAAAGAAACTTTCTCTAGCGTAAGGAACGTATCAGCTTGCAATATGAGATCTCCATCTTCACCAAGAAAGAGAGAAAAGAATAGAAGAAGAAAACCACAACAAAATACTTTCAGGAATGTTTTGAACAATTTTCCTAACCGACCCACGAATAATTTTGCTCGTTTTTTCATAGTAAAATGTAATTCAGGAGATTTTCTTAGAAACTCACCCTTTGCAATCGAAATGGAAATCATCCAAATGCTTCAAGGAAGGCCAGAGGAAATGAGGTTCATTGATGATAGCACACTGCATATTTGCGCAGCAGATGAAAATCAAGTGAAGTTGCTTTCAGGAATGGTTTCTGTGGCAGGCCTGGAGGTTTCCCCATCTCCTAATGATCGTTTAAATACTTCCCGAGGAGTAATCACGTGCAGATACCTTCGTGGGTGTACGGACGAAGAGATTCAGAAGCATTTAGAGTCCGAGGGAGTGGTAAAAGCCCGAAGATTCCACAGAAGACAAGGGAAGGAACAATTTCCAACAGACTCCTTTCTCTTAACCTTCAATACACCCCGTCTACCAAATTGAATTTGCCCCTCGATGCTCCTAAACAATCTGCAGGTGAGACCTTACATACCTCCCCCACTGCAATGTTTTAGGTGTTTCAAATTTGGACATGTATCAATGAAATGTCGCTCAAGACTTGAGTTGTGCTCTTGCGGTAACACAAAGCACGATAGGAATACACCATGCAATGTCCCTCCAACCTGCGTTAATTGTAAGGAAAGCCATTTCTCCACCTCCAAAGCTTGTAGCAAGTATGCCTTCGAGCAGGAGGTGTTAAGGGCCTCAGCCTCTTTTAATATTACTCTTCGGGAGGCAAGGGCCTTAGCACTAGAAATGTCCTATTTCAAACCGGGCACATCTTTTGCCGATGTAGTCAACTTTAACAGCAAGGAAGCTCCAAGTGGTCTGAACCCCTCTACAGTGGCGTTTAATTCTACACAGGTTACGTCGGTGAAAGAGCCAAGTCATATAGCACATGCTAACAAGGTTGATCCTATAGGAGAGATTACCCCAGCTGCTAGAAGTGTTCACTCTTCACCCAACCAAAAGAGTCTTTTCAGGCATAAAGAGGCAATCCCACTAAAACTTCCCTCTCCATCATCGAAAACCTCTATTGTTCACCCCCCAAAGCTAAAATCCTCACAGCAAATGGATTACACCCCTCCGGACTTTAGACCTGAACCAGACAAAAGGAGGGTATCACCTCAAATTAACACAGTAAAGGAACGAACTCAGGATAACGCTACCACATCTTCTGGAAAAGAAGTTTCCTCGTTAGCAGGATGGGCCACAGCCGAAAAAAATGTCAGAAAAACCCGCCCAAGAGACTCTTCATACGACTCCGAAAGTGAAGAATTGTCAAAGACACTGAAACCAAAGAAAAAGAAAGGCTGGCCTAAGGGAGTACCCCGAGGCCCCCTAAAAGGGAACTATTCAACCAGTAGTACTCCTCCTCCAGTTGAGGAAAATAAGGAACAGTATGACAATGTCTGTCAACCAGTCAAAACCGCTGATGCCAAACAAAACTGAAACAATAATTCAATGGAACTGCAGAGGAATCGCTAACAAAAAGAAGGATCTCCTCCATCTAATAAACAAATATAGCCCTTTTATAGTTTGCATTCAGGAAAGCCATCTTTTACCAAACAATCAATTTAACATGCCAGGCTACTCAATGATTAGCAAAGAGATTGAGCCAGAGGAAGGTGGTCGTGCACATGGTGGGGTCCTTTTCTTGGTACGCAACAATATATCTTATACAGTGATCCCCACACATACAGAGATACAAGCAGTAACAATTCGTATCAAGGTCCCCCTCGAGATGGTAGTGTGCAACATGTATCTCCCTGATCAGAGGTGGCGAGACGAGGAGGTGTCCTCCCTGTTGGATCAGCTCCCCTCTCCTTTGCTTTTGGTTGGAGATTTCAACTGTCACAATGCCCTCTGGGGCTCTTCTAAAACAGATCTAAAAGGCAGGACCCTCGAAGATATTTTCTTTAACACCAATCTGGTTCTCCTCAATAATGGCGAACCAACTCACTGGAATCAAAGGTCGGCATCTTATAGTGCAATAGATCTCTCTCTTGCCTCGTCCTCTCTAGCTACACGTGTGGACTGGAGGGGGACAGAAGATCTTCACTTCAGCGACCATTTTTCCATTGTGATTGAATTTAACATAAACAGATTTGATTTTATTCCACCGAGAAAATTCGTATTTAAAAAAGCAAACTGGGATACATTCCGAGAAAACGTTATTCTACAGGATTTGTCAGGGGATATTGACCTAGATGTCAGACGCTACTCTGACGACATTCTATGTGGTGCTTCCACGGCTATCCCTCAACGTGGGGGAAAGCCATGTAAATCCTCAGTTCCTTGGTGGACCCCCGAAGTGGAATCTCTAAATAGGAAGAAAAAGAAAACCTTAAACCGTTTCTCCAAATACAAATCAGAAGATCTAAAAATAGCCCTTAAGAAGATCAGAGCTCAGGAGAGGCGGAAAAGACGTGAGGCTCAAAAAGCCTATTGGCAGGAATGGTCAGAAAAAATCAAGTCTGACTTATCCGGCGGGGAACTCTGGAGAAAGGTGAAGATGATGACGGGCCGTCTCCAGCCCCCTCAAACCCCGATACTTATTCAAGATGAAGCTATAGCAACCGAACCTCAAAAAGTTGCGCAAATTTTCGGTAGTCATTTTCAATCAATCTCCAGGGGGTTCAATTATATCAATGATTTTATAAGATTAAAAATTAAGAAGGAATCAACATCTATATACATACAGTCAGCAGATACTTTTGTTATGTTCAAGTTAAACGAACATTATTAGGTTTAACTATGTAACTTTATTTTATATTTATGAAGTTAACATTGTCATGTCATTTGTCATATACAATACTATAAATAACATATTTACATCACATCTCCCCTTTCATCTCATTTTTTTTTTTTTTTTTTTTTTTTTTTTTTTTTTTATTCTGTTGGCCGTATAAATCTTCTGTTTCTCTCGTAAACACGACCACTGGGTAACTTGATAGTATATCGCCGGTAGTTTCCAACCTCTACTATTTCTCCTACCCTGTTCCATCGCTTTGTAATGGGATCTTGAATCCACACCTTTGTGCCTAATTTTAATTCCTTTAGCCTTTTGGTGTTCCTATCAAAATATCTCTTCATTTTTTCCTGCCCCGCTTTTTTCTGGTCATATATTTTTGCTTGTTCTCGCCACTTTCTTTGAAATGCCCTAGCATGGGCTGGTACCAGTGACCTCAAATAAATTCCCACGAAAATGCAACAAAAAAAAATCAAATTGGCCAAACATAGCTCATTTTTTAATGGCTTGAAGAGTCAATTCCTAAATACATATACTTATTTCTCTTTTTTCACTCGGCCCTGGAACGCCTTTTTGGCTTTCTAAAGTAAATTCCCTGAGCAAATTAACCATGCTCATTCCATTGGCTTGGACGATTATATTTTCAAGAATTATAATATACAAATTGTTCTAAAAAAGGAACCTGTACGTTTTTTTAGGTGATCAAAACTATAGAACAATAATAACCAGTGGCGGCGCTAGGCCTGTGCAGGCGAATTTTTTTTTTGGAAATCTAAAAACATGTAGTGATAAACACTTGTTCCTATGCTAGAAACAAAAGTTGGGCTCATTTAAACAACTGCTAGGTCGCGCCCCGTCGCTTTGAAAATTGTTGTATGTGAAATTCTTATAAAATAGCGATGTTGCGGCATTTCGTATCATTTTTGGTGTTACAATATATTATCCGTGTAGTTGGTTTCACTGTAAAATATACATTATAGACATTTAGCGCTTGTGAAAACTACATATTTTAAATAATGAAGTGCTTTAGTTTAACCAGTAAGTAATGACATATCATTTTTTTTTTTTTTTTTTTTTTTTTTGCGTTTAAAAAGAAGATGAAGAAAAAGAATAGAAGTAAGTAAAGTTACCTATCCGTTTAGGTCAAGGATCTATAAAAAAAGGGATGGAGCACTAAGTACATATACCTCCTGGGTAAAAAAGTGTCGTCTATAGTCTATAGAACTTGGAACAAAAAAATCTACATATAAAATTACGACTGCGCATGGTCAGAACTTTTTAGTGGGACGAATTTCTTCCTGACTATTATCCATGGTTTATTTTGAATGAAAGGTTACAATATAACATTTTTATCGAATGAAGGGGTTTTTTTGGAATAAAAGTCCGATGATGGTTGTGGTTAAAAAATTATGTTTTATTCAGAGCTTTCGCCTAGGGAGCCTAAGCTTCATAAGTGATCTACAAAAGAATGTGAAATAGGAATGAGGACAAAGGCAATTTACAAAGAATTAAAATGTGAAACAATTGTGATCAACAGATTTATATGTAGTACAAAGTTATTCTTACCAAAGTAGAAGATATAATGTAAAATTTAAAATGTTAATATGATGAATTTTTAATTCAGCAAATTTTAAAAAATTATTAAGTAAATTAAAATTAAAAACAAGTGACTCCATTAAAATGTAAAAAACAATAAATATAAATTTAAGAATTCTAAAAACAATGCATAGAGCCAATGAAAGGTAACTGGATAAGGTGTAAAGAAAGGACTAGTATAAGTAGGTAAAAAAGGTGGAGGGGATTTACCGGTATATATATACTGGAAATATAGAGGCCGGTGGTTCAAATCCCCGCGCTGGAGTCTATTTTTCTCTGTCTGTTTCCCGTAGTTAATAATAATTATAATTTGATTTAAATATGTAAAAATTTAAATATGTACACAACTTTAAATATTGTATGAAGTGTAGAGTAAGATAAAGATAATAAACAATTGCATTGAACTTTGTACTCTAGTAATCTGTCCTATCCTAAAAATTAACCCTGCGATTCTTTTTTTTCACCAAAATCTGCTGTTAATTCACTATAATCTAAAGTGGATCGTTCTCCTGATCGTTTTAAAGGCCACTTCATCCATTCCAACTTCTTCTGCTACCTCTTTGGCTGGCACCAATCCATGTTTTCGATAATTACCAAGCCATGTTATAAAACTGCAAATGACTGACTGCTAAGTCCAAGTTCATGTCTGGACTTCCCCACATTTTGCTAATGAAGTGAGTGACAAATTACTAAAGAGGCTATGAACTCTAAGGTTGTTATTTCATTTATCAAAGAGATACATTCACTGATAAGATCACAGTCTGTTGTACTTTCGACTTTCACGCTCTCTCGTCAAAGCACCGCATACTTTACTTAGCTGATATCTGACAGCTTTAACTGATTCAATTCTGCACCCCCTCTATACTGGAAATATAGAGGCCGGTGGTTCAAATCCCCGCGCTGGAGTCTATTTTTCTCTGTCTGTTTCCCGTAGTTAATAATAATTATAATTTGATTTAAATTAAAATTTAATCGTTCCGTAGTATGAATACTACCAAAATCGTAAAATATGAATAAGATTGTTTTGCTTATTTTAGCCTATTATAGATTTAGTTATTATTAGATGTTGTTTGTTGCAGATGGAGTAGTTTTTGTTTGTAGGACATTTTCTCCACTTGGAAATAATAGCTAAATAAAAATAATTAGCGTACGCCATTGACTTTCCATCAAACAAATAAATCAAAGTATTAGAATGTAATAAAAAAAAGTGTATTGTTTATATTTCATATAGTATTTATTCATTTATTTTACCTATTAATAAAAATTTTACTTTTAAATATGTAGGTTTGTGTTCATATTTTATCTGGTCAAAGTGTGTTAAAAGAGCCTCCTCCAGACCTCACAGTTTAGGGCCCCGCAATATCAGTTCACACAAAGCCCCGCAATGATGGCTAGACCCGCCACTGACAATAACTATACTGACTGAATAACTTTCAATAAGACAAACTTAAAAAATACTCGAAATTCATATAACAAGGATTTTACTTTTTCTTGTTTTATTTTATATGTTAATGTTGAATCATTTGTGATTATGTATTCTTTACATTTGTAAGTCGGAGTAGGAAAAAGCTTGTTTCTGGTGAAAAGGTCAGAGAGTTTGTTTTGATTAGTTTTTGTAGAAATTCTGTTGAAGAGAGGAGAGAACTCGGCTCGTCCCTCTAATTCAATCTTCGTTAAAGCTTTACCTTTTCCCTCCTAATCAAAGCCTTTTTCCACTGGTCTTACATGTAATTCTACGAGCACGGGTTTCTTCCTCCACCAGTATTTTATTCTAATAAAATAACTTGTTTCGAATAAAACTGATTTAAATAGACCTCCTATGAATTTATAACTTCCCTACCACAAGCAGGAAGGATTCATTTTTCTGTAATTCTTCTTTCACTCTTTAGAATTTTCAGTAGAAAACCGAGGTTTTCAGAGTAAAACAAGTTGCTTAGCAACTAACTAAAATCTATCTCTTATTAACCTTTTTAATTTGTTGGAAACATATTATAAACCTGACACACTTGTTCTGAGTTACGGGCCCAAGCTTATATCATAACTCATAAAGTTTGAAGTAAACGTTAAGTAAAGTTAAACCTTAGGATTACAACGAAATTCATCCATTTCAATTCAATTTTATGACTGATTTTCTAGGGTTTAGTTTTTGAATTTATCGTTTTAAAAAAGTTTATTATTGTTTTAAAACGAAGTTATTTTTATCGTTTTAAAAAAGCAAATAAAAAATAAATTTCCGAGTATGTGCTTTCAGCACACACAAAGGGTCCGAAGGCAATTTAATAAATTGTAATAAACAAAAGGAAATTGCATCTATTTTTAATGAGGGTTTATAAGGTGCTAGAAAACCCAGCCGTTTATTATACATGGAGGCCATTTAAATGTGGTTTTTCTTATGCTATAATTTTCTAACCGTTTATTATAATGACGTAAAAGCAACGCCTTCAAATCCATTTTTATCGTCCAAACGCAATGAAACTACTCCGTTTCTAGCTCAAACCGTGCTCAAGGTATTACATTTTTTAAGATATTGGTGGGGAATAAATCTGTTTTCTTACAAAATATGTGACTTATGAAAAATTCTTTAAAAACCTCTTGGTATTTTAACAAAGAATAACTAATTTTTTTCTTCCGAGATACCGAAGGTAACGGAAGCTATGTGATCGTTTTGAAGACCGAAGATATTTTATGTTTCCGATTTCAAAAATTCCAAGACATCTGTTTCAGAAAAAAATGTCTTCGTCCAAGAAATCTGTTTCCGTGTCAGACATCAGGGAACATTTTTGGTTCCGTGTCTGTCTGAAACAAAGACAACCAAGTCTATCGCTCAATTTTTGCGAACCAACATATCTTAAAAACTACACGTCCGATTATAATGAAATTTGTATGGTAGGTCATAATTACCTCATTGTTGGTCCCATATAAGTTTCAACCATCTGCGCTTTCTCTTCCACATGCGCACAAATATACATTTATTCACACCTATATAGGTAATAGCTTCAAAAGTTCTTATCTGATTTGTATGAAACTTTTTTTAGTTTATCGAAAGGAACCCGCAGATAGCCCCAGATTAATTTGAACCGTCTGCGCCCTTTAACTTTTACTAAATTCATGTAAAAAATCTAAAACAATTTGACAAATCAAAAATAACGGGGGTCTAATTAAACAAATTTGACAATAATGGCTTGTAAAAGCATAGTATAGTCAATAAAGTACGTGATAGGATGCTGGGAAGCTATGTGCCGCACCAATTGGCACATTGTCTAATTTAAAATAGAAGGGGGACAAAAAACACAATTTTTAAGGACCCATGGTGTAAAGATGAATTAGCACAAAAACAAAACTTTGGTTTTTATAGTAAAACCTGTTTAAACTGAACCTGTGTACGCTGGAAACCTGCTAAGGAGGAAACATTTTCTCGGAACTGTTTTTTTTATACCTAATTAAAACATCCTGCTGGAAAACTTCTTGGGAAGTTTTACCCCTTATATATCTATATATATAAAAATGGATGTGTGTTTGTCTGTTTGTGATTTATAGACTCCGACACCGTTTGACCGATCGCCATGAAAGTTGGCACATATATGTATTTTTTTATGGAGAAGGATTATATGATTTCAAAATTTAAATTTATGTACTCAGGGCTTTACAGGATTCGGGGTAAAAAAGTCAAAATAGTATATACCCTGCTGCCCTGCATGATGCATGTCGTTGGAAAGCTCTTAAGAGTGAAGTTGAAGTAATTGTTGTTATATGTACACTTTTGTCATATTTTCACATAAGAGGGGGGTAAAAAGGAAAATAAATTATTTTTAATTAAAAAATAGAAATATAACTAAATTTGATAAGATTTGAATGAAAATTGGTATACGTGCTTTATAAATATGATGCCAGGAACTCGATTATAAAATAATTTGTGAACATTTAGTACTTTTGGGTGCAAATGGTACCTAATGTATGTTTTAGATTCAGGTTCTAGTGGTAAAAAAATCTATTTGTTTTGTTTAATACATTTTTTCATGGAGAAGGATTTTATGATTTTGAAATGTAAATTAAAATAGTTTAAAATTCGTACACAGGGGTACGGGGTTTGGGGTACAAAAGTAAAAATAGTAGGTATATACCCTGCATGATGCATGACGTTGGAAAGCTTTTTTGAGAGCACAGTAATTGTTGTTATATACACTTTTGTCATATTTTGTCATATAAGACGGAAAAAACAGGGAAAAAAATCAATTAAATATTAGAAATATTATTATTTTTGATCAGATTTGAATTGGTATATGTGTTTCATATGATGCCAGGAACTCGATTATAAAATAATTTGTGTACATTTATTACTTTGGGTTCAAACGGTACCTAAAAGTACACTTTTATTATATGTATTTTCATATATGAGGGGGGTAAAATGGAAAAGCAGGGGAAAAAGTGTTATTTAATTAAAAATTAGAATATAGGTTTTTTGCATGGTCAACTAAATTATGTTGCTTGCTCCAGAGTATAGGAACTCCGTAGAACATCTATACACCAAATCAGAAAACGAAAAATATCGTTTATCCACTCACGTTACCCTAATAATTAGCATTAGTTTTATTTATTTTATGTCTAATTATATAGATATAGCGAATGGAATAGTGAATAATATTGCTCCTTCACGTGAATTAAAAATTTAAAAAATGTATATAGTTTATTATCTATTTATACCAATAAAAATCATGGAATCTCATCAGTATAAGCCATCTTTCATTATTCTAAAACGAATATAGATTCTAGATTACATACATATCACCCATATTTAAATATACATAGAAAAATAATTACAAATAGGCAGGACAACGTCTGCCGGGTTTTGCTTATATAATATATATATATATATATATATATATATATATATATATATATATATATATATATATATATATATATATGAGTTGTTGTATGTGCATTTGTACTCGTCATCCCTTTCATTTCAAATAAGTTCAATCTCTTATTTCTGAGGTATGATTATTTCAAATTCCAAGTAAAAATATGAAAAATGAAATTGTTTCAAAGCTTTTAGTCAGAAATCCTGTGCATTATTATCGCAAATTTGAGTTGAGGTGTCACAGATAATAGATAATGCCAATTAATAATATAGGGGGTTAAAAATTAGCTTAAACTATGAATTATTAAAATTTGTTGAAGATACAAATGAATTAATAACTTAAAAAAGTTGTAATGAATAATACGATCACACGTTTTAGTCCAAGTCTGACATAATGTAATATTATTTATTTATCTGATTTAGATTTTAAACTTTTCTTCCAGAATATTATTACATCGACATGTCCACTAAACTACCATGAATTTTATTAATAAGTCCTTTAAATTACTCAAAACTAAACTAATATTGGAAAATATATTAAATCTTCAATATCTCCTTTTTCCAGTTGCGTCCCTGGACGAAACCAATAATTGTCACAAAAGTTGTTGGGACAATTGGACAAAACAACACTGGAAGATGGCAGGAAAAAAGGAAGAATACTAAACTCACTGATGTTTTACTTACTAAAATAGTGAAAACTATACGTTTTTAAGTCCTCTGTTTAACTGCGGGTAGGAAGGAGCTTGTGGTGAAACAAAATGACGACAAATTTACCACAACGTAATGAGGGTTGTACTTAAACACGCCTCGTTAACGTTATTTCTTATTTAAGAGCAACCAGGGGGTTTTCTAAATGAAGGTCAAATTTGCATATTTTAAGCACTCTTCTCAATGACATAGAAAGATATTTATTATGAAAACTTATCAATTTACATAATGTATACTTTGTGTACATTGCCATTATCCCATTTTTGGATCCATTCATACATTATTTACTTATCTTTAAAAAAAATATACATATATATTTTTTCAAGGTTATTTATAGAAGAAACATAAAAGGGTGGGATTTATATATATTTTAAACGAAATACATTATTTTTCATATATAAACTATAAGCACCTTTAGAAAGGGCTAGTTCAATCGAAAGATTATTCGAAAGATCGTCATCGAAAGATTATTTTATCCATTTTAAAGTTTAAGCTTCGCTACTTTGAGGTAGGATTGAAATTGTAGATGAAAATGAAAACTGTCCTTATTAGGACGAACTAAGAATAAGTTTTTGGGTAACACATATATGTATTGTAAACGAGTCACTGGAGTCACAGTGAACTAAATGATTAAAGTACAAGTGTATTGACGAATGACTAAATAATGTTGTTAAATATTTCAAACATGCGCTGCAGTGGGTTTTTGACAAATAGCCATTTCATTTAATATGATTCAAACGCTGTAGATTCGTTAGACATAAACTCCAATATATTTTGGAAATAAGTAGGAAATAAAATTTCCCACCTCTAAGAGATGAATATTTATTTATATATATATATATATATATATATATATATATATATATATATATATATATATATATATATATATATATATATATATATATATATATATATATATATATGAATATTTAATCATTAGAGTTTTTTTTATAAATATCAATTATACGTAGGCTAAATGAGCATTGACCGTAATCTATAAAACTCTTAACAGCTTTCTGTTTAACTTTTTAAACCTAACTTCTTGAATTTATAAAATATTTTATATTCCACTAAACTAATGTCAACGTTATGCTTTGGATCATGAAGATGATTTAAATTTTAACAATTTAATAACATTCTTAGTTAAATGTGCATTATTCATTTGAGATAATTATAATAGCACCTGAAATTCGTGTTTCGTAGTTATAATAAACAGATATTTGCGTTAATTTTTTTGGAAGGTCCTAGTTAGGAAGACTAAGACTAGCCCGTGGAGCGCGGAGGCGTGGAAGGATGCGTCCAGTTACGAGGAAGGTAACATTCATTGAGGCCAGTTGAGACAAGACTACGAAATTAGCCTTTCAGACTAACCGTGTGAGCTACAAATGATAATATATGGTATCGTATTATATAATAAACAGCAAAAACTCCGGCCCTCAGCCAAGACAGAACACACAACTTTTAGATCCATTTTATACACGTACATCGAAAACACTTCCCTTTACTCTTAAAATTATTAATCCTGGTTATTCGGTAAAATAAAACTCTCAACTCACTCACTAACTTTTATGGTAATAAGGACCTTAAAAATAATTCATTTTAACCTATAGCCTATATATAATTGTAAATACATACATACATGTAATAATATACATTATCTTTATATAAGAGTATACTACTCCACTTAAAACTATCGGCAATCTTAGAAAAATGTGTCAGACGACCTTTGACACTTTCCAGTTGATTTGTAAGTTCTTTGTTGATGTCATTCACAACGTTATTGAGAGTATGCCAAGGAGAGTTCAGGCTGTCATTCAGGCTAATGGAGATCTTACAAGATATTGAATTGATAGTCTCTGAGAGTTGTAATTGGACTGGACGTTTTATGGTTGATTTGCAATAAACAATTACAGAAGTAGTGAAGAAGTTTTGCTAGTCTTTTCTTACATTCTTCTTTGGCTCATTTATTGCTTTTAATTTAGCTATCTTACAAACTCTTCATTCAGCTATTTTACAAGCTGAATGAGTAGATAAGTAACCGATTTCGCTATTTCTTCAGATGTTCCACTCCAAATGTAGAGTATAGTATATACAGTAGGACCTTGATTATCCGTCTCCTGATTCACCTTTCTTTCTCACTCCACACGTTTCCCCAGTAACCCTAACCCACCTGGCGTGTGACCATGAAGGCACTATCCCTCAATTAGGAATTCAAAAAAGTGCCTGGATGCACCAATATGTTTGACGATGGGAGCATTGGACATCCTGGAGACATTTTTTGATTCCAGGTTCCTGACTTCACCCCAAGATTTCTCAACTTCATACAGGATTCTCAAAACGCACCCTGTGGGTTCCACTCCAAAGCCTTCTTTTCAATTGCTCCATTTGGAATCCTTAAGGTTTGTCCCAGACATCACTATTTTCTTCTTGGATCTGTCGATCAACGGAGTCTCCATTATTCTTGATTCGTGCACGTTTCTGGCCACGACTCATCCATGATGCGCCGAAGACATTATGTTTACAAAGACCTGTAGTTGAGATGATTTTAGCGTCAACTCGCTGTCCCTTACTAGCATACATTAGGACTGTGTTAATATCTGTATTAAAGAGATGAACGTAGTGAGACGATTATAGTTTGCTTTGAGATAACTTTGTTTCGCCAGATAGGATATAATTGTACGAAGGCTGCGTTGGCTTTCTTGATGAGACTCTTCACATATTCATCTGCTTCTCCTCCATTGCTTATTATACTGCCCAGGTTTGGAAATGCGTTGACAATCTCTAACTTTTTGTGTTCCCAAGAAAATTGCTCGGTTATTTACAACAGAATTTAACCTCATCTTGTTGGTTGTGATAACATTTATCTTCTAATCTTCAGCTTCTACATCTAATTTGAATGCATTTAGCTTAAATTGCTTATCATTAAGACTGTGGAAATATGATAAATTCATCAGCGAAATCTAGGTCTCCTAGACGAGTATGCGAATTTCCCCATTGTATACCTCTTCGCCTACCCCTAGTCACTTTCCTCACAACAGAATCAAAGAACAGTAGTAACATGATAAAGTCTTTTCTTACTCCAGTGCACCCTGAATATCGTCAAGCTTCCTAGATGTAGTAAATGGCATTCATATTCGTCGTAAAGGTCCTTTTTGGTGTTCATTATTTTTAAGGAACTTTGTAATCTGCAACCACCCTCCACAACACTCGATGGTTCACAGAGTTTAAGGCCTTCTCAAAATCAATGAAAGTTTGGCGAAAAGGGTCGCTTGAAATTCCTAGCTCTGCTCTAGAATAATCCTTAGTGTGTTTATAAGATCTACACAGCTTCTTTTCACACGAAAGCCAGCGTGCTCTTTCCTCAACCGAGTCTTCTTTGACTGCATTATACAATTTTTTATAATGCATGCAAGAATCTTACTTGGTTTGAGAGCAATAATTGCCCTCCAGTAATCACAATTATTAATATCTCCGTTCTTGGGATGCTTTACTATTATTTTTTTCTTCCATGCCGCAGAAACCTTCTCTTTTTCCCAGATTTGACAAAATAGTGGATGCAGTATTTGTACTGCAGTTAACTTATCAGCTTGAAGCTACTCTAGGGCTATATCAACAATACCAGGAGCTTTTCCATTCTTAATACTCCTTAGCACTTTTCCAGTTTTTTCTATAAGACCATTTAAATTAATACCTTGGTCAGGTTCTGCATCCACCTTAGTGTCGGTCAACCACTCTTGTAGATTTAACAGTCCAATGCTCCTCTAAAGTAATCCTCCCTCCTTCTAAGCTGTTTCTCAAATGTTGTTAACATCTGTCCATCTCTGTTCCTTACGGGTTTGCTCAGTTGAACATCTTATTTGTAAGTTTCTTGTTGATAATGATAATGTACAGTTTTATTGAGTCACCTTTGCGAGCTGCCTCTTCTGCTACTTCTGCTTGCTCATCCACTCATTTACATTTGTCTCTGAGTGCACTCCTCTATACCTTTTTCTCAGCTTCAGTATTCTCTTTTTGATTAAGTGACTTTTGTGTCCTCGTCCTGCAGTGATTTATTTTTTGCTTTAGGGGTTTCCTACGGCTTATGTACATGTTTCATCTGACACCCACTTTTTAAAATTGTTCGTGGACCCGAAAACAATTTTCCCTATTTTGCAGTAACTATCACTTATACTCTACCAGCCATCTTCAATACTTCCTCGCTCATTTACATTTTAAGACATTGCCTAAAATCTGTCATAAGTTGGATAGATGTTTCCTTTACCTCAGGAGTTTTTAGTCTTCCTACGTCTCGTCGTCTGCTTCTGCGTTTAACTCTCATACTTATCAATAATCTTAAGACTAAAATCGTCTAAAATGTCTAAAAGTCTAAAATGACTGTACGAACTGACTAAATATTTAAGTGTATAATGTATCGCGTACTTTAATGATTTTATGCTCTTACATATCATTATTGTTAAATTTATTTAATGTTTTCCTTCTTTTAAGTCTTTCAATTTATTTTTATTGCTTCCGAGCTTACCGAAGGTAACGGAAGCATTGTGTTCACTTTTGAGAACGAAAAACTTTTATGTCGCCGATTTTAAAAAATTCCAAGACAGAAATCAGATCAGATATTTTTGGTCTCGTGTCTGCCTGTCTGTGTGTCCACGAATTCTGAAACGTGTGACAATGACGATAACTTGAGTAAATGTCGACCGATTTTGATAAAATTTGGTAGACATGTTCATTTTACCAATGCCCAAGACGAGTTCGTTGGACAACGTTATCCGTCCAAGCGTTCACGCGCAACGCTCGCGTAAACGTGAACTTAAAATTTAAAATTGGAATTTTAGGTCGGGAAAAAAATCAAACTTCATCTATTGAATGAGACAAACATTTTTTTAAAGTACATTTTTTTAGTAAAACCAACGTCGACACCGCTATGATGTGTTGAAGATAGCTAAAACTATTGATAGTTTTTACACAATAAACAATTTAACAATAAAGTAATATAACAATATTGTTAATGCTAATATAATAATAAAGTACATGATAGGATGCGAGGAAGCTATGTGCCACACTAATTGGCAGTATTTTTTTTATATGCATAAAAGTATTCATTTAAATGAGACTGATTTTAGACTGAAAAAAATACATTAGATGAGTACTCTTAGTGTTAAGAATTTTATAAAAAAAAAAAAAAAACTTTGTGGAAGAACCAAAGGGCACAGAAGTGACAGAAGGTTGAAACTTATATGAGACCAAAAATTGACTACTTATGTTTGTGACCACCTTTTAAACTAAAACTTACCACCTTCATTAAAGTTGGAAGAGTAGTTTTATAAATATGCTGGTTCGCAAGAATTGTAGACAAACTGACGTAGTCAGACACGGGACCAAAAATGTTCTCTGATGTCTAAAAAAAAATATCCGTCTTAGAATTTATTAACTGAGAGTAAATAAATGTTCTTTCTGTAGAATGATTAAAATATTTTCAATATTGGAAATTTTAATATTATTTTATATTCTAAAATTTCAATTTTTTTCACTTATTTAAGAAAAGCTTAAGTTTAAATCAACACGCTTAGTGGTGGAATTCGGAAAGACTTATGTTCCTAGTCGATGTTAAAGAAAGCATAATATATTTTCCAATATAAAGGCAATATGTATGGTGGAGACATTTTATTAAACGGTAATATTTTTCATATACCTAAAAGAAAGAGCAATAATTGTGTAATTTATAAACGATTCTCGGTACTCTTACCTACAATTTTCATAAAAATTTAATCTAGAATATTCTCTAATTATGGCGTTTAAAGAAAACTACTTATAATAATTTTATTGAAGATTTAAAAATAATAATTTCTATGAAAACAGAATAATTGCACTATCAATAAATATTAAATATGTATATACCAATTAATTATAATAAAATTTTTAATAAAAATATTATGAATGACTGTAAGAACTGACTAAATATTTTAAGTACTCTACCAATTAGTGGGGCTCATTAAAAACTACTTGATTTTTCTTTTTTAAAAAAAACAACATAAAATGATGTAAGACATTAAAAAGTAATTCACTTAATGCATAATGACTTCTAGTGCACCAGCGGAAATGGGAGAATATTTCAAATGAAGTTACCACGAGAGTAACATTTGTGAATTTTTTTAAGAGCAAGAAATATCAGATTGTTACTATCGCGAATATATTTCAAGGTGAAGGAGAAATATCTGGATAGATCTCAAGGGCATAAACTAAACTCTGAATTACATTATCACAATTTAAGACTCTGCCATTAGTGGCAGTGGTAGAATTAGTAATGTCATTCTCTTCTCTATGGCCTCAATATTTCAAGATGACGCTTGCAGATCGGGATAAAAGATATTAGGGTTCAGTATTTTTAACTCTCTCTAGTTGTACGGAAAAGTAGAATAATATGATAAGACAAAATTATACTTCTTTCCCTTTCATTTTTATTTGTTTAACTATTTATTCTATACAATGTTATTTTCTGGAAGTTAATATGCTTCACAATGTAAAAAATTCTGAAATTACCACATACGGAAGAATGCGTAAGATTATAAACAATTTTCTAACACTGCTTAGCAATTGTGAATTCAATATAATGCATGTTAATCATGTGAATAAATTCCGATAAATTCCAACGTTCAGTGAATAGAGCAATACAACGTTACTCTACACCGTTACATAATAGAGCCAGTGTGACCGTGTACCTTAAATCAATTGTCACGTCTACTCGGCCATCAAATTAATCGAGGGCAGTATGAGGTCGTGGGTTCGATCCCGTACCACGATGCTCTGATTTTAATGGTTCGCATAATGATCACACCAAACTCACTTCGATGTAAGTATACAATGCAACACGGTGACACATGTTAATTTTTTTTTAATGATAAACCTGCATTAAAAAGATGTGTGAAGTGGCTAGAACTCTCTACCACGGGGATAATAAGGACCTAATTTCCATTTTGGATCAAGTGGTTCGTCCTCGCTGTTTACTACTATCATTATTAATTTTGTTTCATTACTAAAAATGATACTATTTTCTTGAATTTTTATTGTGAGTAAATTAAATCAGAGAAATTTAAAAACGAACAAGAGACTAACTTTTCGATGATATCGCAAATATATGATTTAGGGATTTGGTTTAGGATTTAAAAAAAAGTTTTATTTTATTTTCTTAGATATTAAAATTTATAATTTCTTTAATAGTTTTTTAACCTCTTTCTTTAAATAATTATTACTATATAAAACCAAAAAAGTAAATATATACCAAAATGATTAAAAAATATGTACCAATGCAAATATGTTTAGGACTATATGTACTAAATAGTGTTTAATTGTAAATTTAACAAGCTAATGTAATGGGAAAGCTAAGTCTAGAATATTCTAGGAAAGGAGTGTACACCTAAGGCTTGCAAAGGCTCGAATTACGTGTAGCTTTATGATGTGTACACCTCCAGAGCTAAGATCGGACTCCACGTGGGACTCTATGCTAGGGCTTAGTTTGATAGATTCCTGGTGGGGGAAAGCACCACTAGACAGAAATTTGAGCCTTTGCTGCCTAAGGTCTACACTGCTTTCCTAGAATATTCTATACTTTGCTACCCCGTTACACTAACACTAACAAATAGTGCACACTGAATATTAATAATAGCGTGGATAAGCTAAAAGAATTATTTAGACAAATAGGCCAATATTACCCTCCAGAACTTTCAAACGTTTGTTAAGAATTTATGAGTAGAAATTTTAGGAGAAGTAGGTGACAATATATTTGAATTATATTATATTTTCTACTATGTTGAGGTTTTTGTGATTCATAGTTGTTTTCTAATTAGGTGTAAATACCAGAATTATTAATTACTCTTTGGGATAATAATCTAATACTTTGCCATTTTCTTAAGTTTCCTATTGTTTATTTTTGAAAATCTAAAATTTAATATATTTCAGAAAAAACTAAAATTTAATATTTAACCAAAAATTACTAACCATTGGAAATTACTAACCTTAATTGGAACCAAATTACTAAATAAAAATTTTTATTAAACAAAATCGGTGTACAATTTTTAATTTGTTTACTTCTGTTAAAAAAATCAAGAACATAATTTAATTTTATGTGGTTTAAGAGCAAGCAGGAGTTTTTATAATAAATGTTGTTTTTCTTGAAGCACAAATAAACAAATTTTCTTTTTTCAGTTCTATATTGTAAGGCATACAATTACTGGGATGTAAAAATTACTCGTAGCGTCGAAGAATTGAAAGTAATTAGAGAATGCAATAATTTCATTATTGTGAGTTAAATAAATTACATAAGTTCAGTACATACATAAGTTAATTGGGGTTAAAACATTCATTGATGTTATTAATGTAATATTATTTCCAATGATACAATCCTTTTAAGGCTTTTACAGTATAGCCTAATTTAAGATTTTATTTCGATGTAATAATGTACTTATAATTCCACTACTTATAAGTAAATAATATTATTAGCAAAAGTAATAAAACAATATATTTATATGAGGTGGCAGGGAATAATTAGAAAATTTGTATCCATGTGATGTGAGATTTCGTTAAGAAATACTAAACACTATCCTGACTAACCGATTATGCCTAAAATGCCTAGGCACAGTCACCTTAGTTGCACTAGTGCCACAAGAAGTTGATAACGATTTTTTTAACTTTAATTTCCTTTCTTCCAGTGAACACAATTGGGGGTTTTTAAATAGGATAAAGATATACTTTTCCTAAAGAGTTATATTGACCACACTTTCTGATTATATCAGGTGCATTAATAACATCGTCAAACTCTAATGTTTCATGAATATTCGTCCAATTCAAATTAACGAAAGTAAGAGGAGTATAATCGTTGGTAAATACTACAAAGAAGGAATTATTAACAATTTACTGTATCCAAGTAAAAGAATAATACATTTTTAAAAAATCTTTAATAAAAAAACACAGGATGTAATTCTGCCAAATCTATTAAAATAACCTAAAAAAATACCGTACTAAATTCATGATGCGGAAATGACAATTAAAGCAAGTATCCAGAACCACAATTAAATTTTTATTCCAGTCTTGTTCATTTTTCTTATTCTCTGCCCTACGAGAAATGTCCTCTTGTTGAAACAATGGAAAAATATGTGTTTCTGTGAGATGAAGGAGATTTAGGATAATACGGTGGTAGTGGTTGGACAATGAAGGACCGAGTCACCATGTCAATGGGTCTAACTGGTAATATCCTGTATGTATATACACACCGCCATCTACTAGTCTCTTTACTGTCTTCCAGTCTATCCTATAAACCCAGTCCACAATCATACAACATCACACGCACTCCTTTCCCTTGTCATGTAGAGTTTTCATTATCATCCAAATTGGAAAGCTTAAATATATTGTTTTGTTTTAGTTTGCAAATTAAACTTAATTTCAAGTGCTTAAACGAGATTTTAAAAAGGAATTCTAATAAAGGCTTAGTTTGTCGAGCCTTCGAATGGGATATTTTACGCGGAGTTTCCAGCATTCTGCAAGAATAATTTAAGACGTCGTTCTTTAATTTGTTAACAAGAAACAAGTAATCGTAAGTAAACTTTCTATTGCGAATAATCATTAAATCTATAATCTTTTGAAGTCATTAGAGCAGAGTAAACTAATAGCTTTAATATGGGCTCTGTATTTTGCTTCCGAGCTAACCGAAGGTAACGGAAGCTATGTGATCGTTCTGAAGAACGAAAATATTTTATATCTCCGATTTAAAAAATTCCAAGACAGAAATCCGTTTCAGACATCAGGGAACATTTTTGGTCCCGTGTCTGTCTGTCGGTCTGGCGGTCTGTCGGTCTGTTAGTCTGTCAGTCTGTCACTCAATTTTTGCGAACCACCATGTCTTAAAAACTACTTGTCCGATTTTAATGAAATTTAGTTAGTACATAGGTAATACTTAGCCCATTGTTGGTCCCATATAAATTTCAACCTTCTGCGCTTATTTGTTTATCTTCCACATGCTCACAAACATACATTTATTTACATCTATATCTTCAAAAGTAATCATCTGATTTTTATGAAATTTAGATGGCTTGTCGAAAATAGCCCGCAGATAGCACCCGCCTATGTTCAACCATCTGCGCACTTTTAAATCGTGCTAAATTAATATGTCAATATGCTATAATTCCGCATGGCTAACTGACTCACTGACTGACATTAATGTTTACCCACTTCCAGAAGAGCTAGAGACTTGCGGTTTGCTCCATTCGACGCGGGACGTCCATATTGTGAACCAAAATTATTATAAAAAGTTCCCCTTTCCCTCTCCTTCCCCCTTAAAAAAAAAAAAAAGGCCGACATGATTTTTAAGCTGTTTTGGGGGCTTATTGCGGCTTTTATTAAGTCGTATTGGAAAACGGATAGCACCAGCGGTAACTGATTTTAAAAGATCTACAACTTTTGTCCTATGAGTATCATCATCGGTTGTGCCTTAGATGGTGATAATTTTGGTATTTTTTTTGGTTTTATTTTTTTTTTCATTTTTGTCTTTGAACGATAGTTTCTATAATTGTTGACCGATTTTATTTCTGATTTAGGCGCTTGAATCTCACACTAATGCTCTTTAAATTGAGTATATTTTATTTCAATAGTTCATCCTATTTGCTGAGAACATGAGAGTAAACTTTTCCCCGTGTGCCGTGTCTCGTGACCACTTTTTTTGGTTTTTAATATTGTGTTGTATATAATTTGAAAGGCCTTGATATGTACATTAAAACTATTTTATTTGTTTATTTTTTAAAAATTTTGTACATGTACTTTTGTTCCAATTTATAATTTTGTTGTAGGTTAAAGGGTTTAAATAATTTTTTGATATTAGGTTTTTTATTTATATTTATTTATTAGTTTAATTAATCCACTTTTGTATTGTTTGATTTTTAAAATATAAATTTAGTACCTCAAAGTTCAAGGGGTACAAATGTCAAAGTAAATCTTTTATAATATGATGTATATTGTTGAAAAGCTCTTGAATAGTATATTCATTTTTGTTACGTTCTATTTTGTGTCATTTTTAGTTTTGAGGGGGGGGGGGGGGGTAAAAATAAGTATACATTTTTTTTTTAGACAATAATGGCTAGTAAAAGCATAAAATCAATAAAATATGTGAATAGGATGCGAGGAAGCTATGTGGCACACCAATGGGCAGTCTGTTTATTTTTATTATTGGCTACGTAATTCATTACATTAATACTTATGTTTTTACATGGTTAAAACCTTGATCTAACCATCACTGTTTCTAATCTTATCTGCTTCCATCTATTATTGGCCTAAAAGATTTTCTGATAATAGAGTGTGTTTTTTAAGCGGCTGTTCCTTCAGCTATTCTTCTTGCTTGGGTCCAAATCCTCTCCTACCTTGGTGATGTATTAGATAACTCGTACATAAGTTTATTTAAGCTTCTCCATCCGTCCTTGAAGTATGTTAGGAACCAGTATGTTAGAAAATACTTACTGATTTGTTAGGAATTACTGATCTTAGGATGCTTGGCGTATTTATCTGTTTTATTTTTGTTTTCCTTAAACCTTAATGAGCGTTATTAATATAAATATCTTTGTATAATAAATATCATGAAGATCTAATCTTCAAGTTAATACTATGATAAAAGCCATTGCTAGCTTTAAATAATCGCAGAGTTAGTACACGTTTAACGTTTATATGTAATTATTTCCAATTTTTTTGCCGAAATTATTTACTTTTATCGTAGTATATTATGGTATTTATTAATAGTGGGCAATACCTAAATAAAATTTATACAAATATTTAATTGAAACATTTTCCGATAGCGCTGAAATTTGCATCAATTTTAGCTCTTTTTTAGAACAAATAATTTCATTTTGGTATCTGCCACCATTTTGAAAATATCGACTTTTTGAACTTAGAAACTTTAAATCTAAATAATTTCGGAACTATTTCGCATTTCGCCCATGAGGTGAAATCCGCATCAATTATATTCCTCTATAAGATAAAACATTTTAACTAAATATCTGCCAATATTTTGGTATTATATTTGACAAGGAAAAGGCACCTTAGATTAAGAATATTTGGTTCTTTTTATTATTTACTTATCTTGCCTAATAATGAAATAGAGGGGTTTTCGCATGTAATACATAGCGTCTTAACGCAGTTCTCTGGGTATTTTATTGTTAATAATGGAATTGATAGTGTACAATATATAGTCCTGATTATTCTCTATGAAGGCTTTGAAAAACGAAACTATTAAGGCGTTTCATTGTACAGCTATTATTATTTTTATGACTTAAAATATCAGTCTATTATTATTAACCGAGAGAAGAAAGTATATTATTCAAATCATAATTCTGCATATATTTATATTAAAAATAGTTTAAAGATGGTCTTAAAAAATAAATCAATACTAAACATATACTGATATTTCGCAGGTGTATATATTTAATGGTGGAACATGATAATTTGACATTAATTGAAAGGTAGAACTAGGACAAATTGAACATTTATTTAACAGAAGGTGTTACAAAGCCCACGCCCAAAATGAATCAATTGAAATAATTAAACGAAAAACAGAGCGCTGAATTTACAAATTAAATCTCGATCCAATTTATTTGAACCCAAATGAAATCCTGGGGAAAGCATCTGCCTGCTTTAAAACAGATTAAGGTTTTATAAGGATTGAATATAAGGGAAAATGCGTTTCTTGAAAACCTGGTTTTCACCATTCAAATCTATCTCATCTTTATTCAATCATCATACCTTTTTAAATATGTGTTTGACTATTTCTAACCCTGGGAAGAACAAACCAAAGAAAAAAGTGAGAGATGTGCAATATCGTATACATGTTTAATATTTTCTTTTTTAAGTATAGTATAGAGTATAGAGTATAGGGAATAAGTCGAATATATTTATAACTTATTACCTTTTTATATTTTTATATCTTGATCGGTGGATATCGTTTTTAAAAAAATTGGACACGACCTCAAAAAGTATCATAAGCATTACTTCAAAAGGCTTCCATTTAATATTTCTGAGCCAACCTGAAAAGATGGAGTTGACTCTAACAAAAATTTAAACCTCTGATGTTGAATAAAGCGAGTTAAAAGCCCAACAACCTGTGCGTAATATTATTTAAAGTTTAACTTTAAACCGGAGCTAAAGACCAGTTTCGGTAATCATAATGTGATGTTTGTCTTTTGAAACCTATAGATGCGTCTGAATAATGTAAATTGTCTCTCCACGTAAAATTACTGATTTGTTTATTTATTATACAAAATAGCTTTCAGCCCTCATAAGGCCATCATTAGTGCCGGAATGCGGAAGAAGTTGAGTTACATTAAGTAAATGAAAAGGTAATGAATAAAGGACAGCTCCACTTTGTATTTGTTTTCAATAAAGTGTTTCTCTCTTCAAAGGTTTTCAAAAAAGGCTTAGCTTGTCGAATGGTATATTTTACCCGGAGATTCCACACTTTGGAAGAATAATTTAAGCCGTCGGGTCGTTCTTTAATTTGTTAACAAGAAATATCAACAATATCATATAGTGTTAATTCAATGATTCTAGATGTACATCAATTCATGTTTCCTCTATTCAGACTCCTAACCTAATTTGAACCATGATGGTTGCTTTATTTTGGTGTCCTTTCTCAACCAGTTTAGACAAGACATTGTAACCGTGACAGTAGAGAAAAATATGCATTAATTTAAGCAATTTATTAACAGCGTAGAAGGTAAAACATGAAAAGTGTCAATCAGATCGAATAAAAGGTTTTTTTTGTAGCACCCGAAACTATAGTATTCTGTAATTCCTCCAAACTACTTTAGAGTCATATTAAAGTTATTTGCTAAGATTACAAAAAAGTAAAAGATCTCTATCAAGATAATAAAATGTTATTTCTTGCTGGAAAATCATGGTTTTTGCTTTCTCCGAGAAAAGAAGGTTTTAGAAGTGAGTTTAAGGATAAAAGGCTTTGCTACTTACAACACTATAAAATAGAAGGCACAATGCTCGAGAACGTCTAGAACTTCTATTCTAACGTGAAGACAGAAAAAAAAAAAAAAAAAAAAAAAAAAAATGTATTCTCAATGCAATGCCATAATACTTCCTTATTTATATAAATAATTAATTAATTAATTAACTCATTCCCTTTTGAGGTAACAGGGAACACAAACATTTCTTATAATTTGCAACATACACTTAGTTTATGACATTATTAATACGTATATTAGAAATTTTAATCATAAAAATGTATTATAATCTTAAATTTTTAGAGTCTGTAGACAAATCCGAGGACCCTAATCATTTCCTGCGTTTGTCTGTCTCTTTGTAATTGTAGTAACGCCCCACTGATCTCTGAAAGTAACCAGCACGAAAACCTGATTATGTTATATGTAAAAAACCCTGTTAATAACATTTGTTAACATAACATTGTTATATTTATAAATAACCCAAACAAAGATAAAAAATAGGGAAGCCCAAAAATATCATCCTTTAAAAAACAAAGGTTGAACAGGGGTTGAAGTTTAGGTTGCAAATGTAATATATATATATATATATATATATATATATATATATATATATATATATATATATATATATATATATATATATATATATATATATATATATATATATTAACAAATAAACGAAACAAATTATAGCTATTCTTTGTCAAAAAATCGGTCCGAGACAACTCAGACAAAATTTCTCATCTACGAGTTCATAATTTCTTAGTCCAGTGTTCTCCATTTATTAGTTTTCGCATGTAAATTTAATTTTTATTGAACATTTCATCAAGATTTATCATAAAAATAACTTCTCCAGGGCGGGGAATTGAACCCGGGCTCTCTTCGTCCGCGTTTTAAGCTATTTTCTCCAGAACTAGATATTTCCCGGAAAAACGGCTTATATCGTGAGATTCGTATTTAAATGGACTACATTTTAGAATTTTTTAATCAAAATCGTCGGAACCGTTTTCGAGAACTAATTTTTTTTCACGTTTTTTTAGAGTTTTCGGGGGTCATTGCCCCCAAATTTGGGGCTAAAATTCATTTCTCGATTTCGTCTCGGGGTATGAACAAGTATACCTAATATCGTCAAAATCGGCCCAGTAGTATAGCCTCCAGGCGTCTGCACAGACAGACAGACGACAGACAGACATTTTGTAAAAACCACTTTTTACTTTATCATATAAAGTTACTTTCTCATATAAAGAGAAAGTACTGTGATGGCGCGAAATACGATTTTGAGATTTTGATGGATTTACACGTTTTGAGGTCCCCTGATTCCAAAAAAGTGGTTTCTAAAAAATGTCTGTCCGTTGTCTGTCGTCTGTCATCTGTCGTCTGTCGTCAGTCGTCTGTCGTCTGTAAAAATCTCATAGAAGAAAAATCATACCCCGAGGCGAAATCGAGAAATGAATTTTAGCTCTAAATTTGGGGGCGCTACCCCCCAAAAACTTTGAAAAAACGTGAAAAAAAATTATTTCTCGAAAATGGTTCCGACGATTTTGATTAGAAAATTCTATAATGTAGCCCATTTAAATACGAATCTAACGATATAAGCCGTTTTCCTGGGAAAAATCTAGTTCCTGAGATATAAGCTTAAAACGCGGACGGAGAGAGCCCAGGTTCGATTCCCCGCCCAGGAGATGTTATTTTAATGATAAATTTTGATGAAATGTTCAATAATATATAAATTTACATACGAAAACTAATAAATGGAAAACACTGGGCCCAATAATTATGACCTCGTATATGAGAAAGTTTGTCTGAGTTGTCTCGGACCGATTTTTTGGACTCAGGGGACCTCAAAACATGAAAATCCATCAAAATCTCAAAATCGAATTTTCGCGCCATCAAAATACTTTCTCTTTACATGAGAAAGTAAAAACAAAAGACATGTTTTAAGGATTCTTTTATGTCCCTTTTTTTATAAGAAAAAAATGTCCCCTTTAAAACTACATTATTTTACCTGGGGAACGATTTGAGCTAAGACATTAAAGTAGGTTCATTGAGTTTAGACAATAATAATGCATATAACGGCATATGTTTCACGTCGTTAATAAACGGTTTATACAATATGAATATAATAAATAATGTATAAAACCAACTTTTAAATGACCGCCATCTAGAGACAGACGGCTAGGCCAATTATGTAAATTTCACTAATATCAGACAATGCATATTATATATATATATATATATATATATATATATATATATATATATATATATATATATATATATATATATATATATATATATATATATATATTCCTAGACTTCTTCAAATACCTACATTAAATTGCCTACGGAACCTTTGAGTTTGCTGAGCCCAAAGGGAGAAGCACATCTTAGCACATTTAATTATATTTTAATATTAATTAAATCAGTAAGGATAAGAATCTCTTTTAGATCTAGGAGAGTTACCCTTCTTATTAAACATGCAACTTGAAATTTTTATTCCACGTTATTAAAATAAACATTACTTCAAAAGGCTTTTATTTAATATTTTTGAGCCAACCTTAAAAGATGGAGTTGACTCTAATAAAAATGTAAACCTCTCATGTAACAAAGCGAGTTAAAAGCCCAACAACCTGTGCGTAATATTATTTAAAGTTTAACTTTAAACCGGAGCTTAAACTAACAAGCCATTTATGGCATGAGAAACAAACCAGAGACCTAAGGCTCTATTAATCCTTAGCAAAAAATACATCGGCCAAGCATGAGCTTTGAGCACACGTACAGGGATCGTAGGCAATTTTACAAATAGGTTCGTTAATTTTAATCGTTAATGATCATTATCTTGTTAATAATAATTGTGTTTTAGCTATAACTTTTGAACCATTTATTATACATACCTTTACATATAATTTATATAAAACTTGAAACGAACAATTCATTCATTTTTAGCGAATTTCCAAGGGAAAAAATTCGCTAATGGAGCCACTGGCATGGCGGGAGTTGGAGCCGGGACTGTGGCCAAAATACGTTTCATGTGTCCCTGATCACGAAAAAATAGGCTTTACAAAACTTTATATATGTATATATATATATATAGGTATATGTATTTCTAGCGGATTTCTTGTAAGCACGATAGCTCTCGAACGAATTGACGTATCAAAATGAAACTTGCACCGAAAAATCAAGCTCGTTGAAATGAGGATCCCTATTGAAAATGGGATCATTATGACGTCATTAACACCTCCTGATGAGTCACCAAAGATTAAAAAAATACAAAAAATCAAATGAGGTATAGCTTCTTATGTTTTTTGGGGTCCTGAATCCAAAAAAATAGGTTACCATACCAATTCGAATAATAATTTAGTAATAATAATAATAGTAATAATAATAATTTCTTGAGGATTTCTTGTAAGCACGATAACTCTCGAACGAGTTGACGTGTCAAGCTCGTTGAGATGAGGATCCCTATTGAAAATGGGATATTTATGGCGTCACTAACCCCTCCTGACGAGTCAGCAAAGATTAGAGATAATCCTACCGCGGGGTTCCGCAAGTCGAGCGAATTTCCATTGGAAATTTGTAGTTCAATGTTGTGCAGTTTAAACTTCTTTTAAACTACTACGATTACGTTTAACTAAGCAATATTCTAAAAACCCTAATCCAACTAAAATAATTCTTTTAAATTATCTTAACTTAAAATAACACACACAATGGTAGTAGTTATGAAGGAAGTTTAAACTGCACAACATTGAACTACAAATTTCCAATGGGAATTCGCTCGGCTTGCGGAACCCCGCGGTAGGATTATTTACTTTCTCATATAAAGAGAAAGTATTGTGATGGCGCGATAATTAGATTTTGAGATTTTGATGGATTTACACGTTTTGAGGTCCCCTGAGTCCAAAAAAATGGTTTTTAAAAAATGACTGTCTATCGTCTGTCTGTGCAGACGCATGGAGCCTAAACTACTGGGACGATTTTGACGAAATTAGGTATACTTGTTCATACCCCGAAGCGAAATCGTGAAACGAATTTTAGCCCCAAATTTGGGGGCAATGACCCCGAAAACTCTGAAAAAACGTGAAAAAAATTATTTCTCGAAAACGGTTCCGACGATTTTGATTAAAAAATTCTAAAATGTAGCCCATTTAAATACGAATCTAATGATATAAGCCGTTTTCCCGGGAAAATCTAGTTCCTGAGAAAAAAGCTTAAAACGCGGACGGAGAGAGCCCGGGTTCGATTCCCCGCCCAAAAGATGTTATTTTTATGATACATTTTGATGAAATGTTCAATAATAATTAAATGTAGATAAGAAAACTAATAAATGGAAAACACTGGGCTATACAATTATGAACTCGTATATATATATTTTTTTTTTTTATTATTCAGATAAAAAAATTATAATAATACAATAAAGTGATACATGAGTTTTCTGAATTACTCCTCCAAAAAAGCTGGAAGCTTGAGCTTGGAGGAGGAGTTCATCAGTATCTACAGAAACTTATAATAGTTAATACGCTAAGTAAAAACAAAAAATATATTAGAATACAATAATATAATATGCATAACTAATAAATAATAATAATATAACTTCATATTTTTCCTACAACTACATAGTTTCAAATTCAGTTTAATTACTATCTAATCATATTCCTCTTTTAATATTTAAATTTTATTTTTATGTTACTATTTTGTTGTTAGTGTGAAAAATTGTTTAAGTTTATATCATGTTACTATTTATTAATTTATATTTTTATTTTATTTTTCTGGTGCATATGTTATTTGTGAGAAGATTGTCATTTATTTATTTATTCCCCTTGAATCATTTTATAGTACATAATTTTAAGAGATTTTAAATTCATGGAAATTATCGATTATTCTTAATTCATGTTTCAGCGAGTTCATTATTTCAGTGCCCCGATAAATGAATGATTTTTGTCCGAATGATGTACATGCTTTAGGGATAGGATATTTTTTTATCAACAACTGATCTTGTTTTATAGGTGGAAGAAGGGACGAAACACGGACAATGTTTAAAAAAACAACAAGCATGCTTTCATTTCAATGATATGTTTTAAAGGTAAAACATTAAACTGCTTAAAGGCTCTTTCAGAAGAATATGTTCTATTTTTATTTAGAATAATTTTAATAATTCTTTTTTGAGTATTGTAAAGGGTAGTAAGAGCCCAGCCCTTCCCCCCCCCCTCCACACCGTATTGAAGACGCGATTCTACGAAAGAAAAATATAACGAGCGTAATATTTGTTGGTTGACTATTCTCCTTAAATTATAAAAAACATAGTAAAATTTTCTGAGATTTTTATTGTATATTAAAATATGGTTGGTCCATTTTAAGTGACAGTCAAATTCTTCACTTCATTACTTTTTGCTACCTTGGGACAGGAATTGTTACAAGACATGTGAGGCATCTGGAAAACTAGAGTGCAAATTAATTTGCACTTCGTCTTCCAAAGGCTGTTTTGATTGGGTAATTGAAAACGGGATGAAAACTGATTTGTAGTATTTAAAGTTAATTACTTTAAAATATGACCAAGAGTAAACTACCCTTATTTTTGTTGGTATCGAAAAATATTATTTACAAAAGTGGTTCAGAATTGCAAAAAACGTATAAATATTAATTGATTTTATGAAAACAAAATAAATTATTTAAAAATCAAATAATGAGCTAATGTAATAAAGAAATAATATATATATATATATATATATATATATATATATATATATATATATATATATATATATATATATATATATATATATATATATATCATCACAACAAGTAATTAATAATTCTAATCTTAACATCTATTTAAGTATCACAAAAAAATCAACTGAGTTGAAAATTAAAATTAATGAAATTATCATTCATATTTATTGCTACCTTCTTCTGCGCAAATTTCGATTCTATTTATGAATTCTTTATAAGCCTTTTGAACTTGCTCAAGGGGTATATTGGCAGTGGCCTGTTTAAGCTATTATCCACTTATTTCTTATCACACTTGTTTATTATAAAAATTCAAAGAGAACTATTTGTTGTAGTTAACTTTATTGCTTACTTTTAGAAAACAAACTAAAATTTAATATTTAAGAAAATTAATTGAAATTTAATAATTCATAAAATAATTTAATATTTATAAGTTTTATTGCAATTCTGAACCCCTTTTTTAAATATTTTTCGATACCAACAAAAATAAGAATAGTTAACTCTTGGTCATATTTTGAAGTTTTCAAAAAACCAAACACCGTGTACACAAAATTAAGAAATTCTTATAATTTTTAGAGGTTTAAGAACAAGCTGGAGTTTTTATAAAGAATTACATTTTTTCGAAAACCCAAAAATAAGAAACTATTTTCCTCTCGGATACTCTATCTTGGGACACTGTATATGTTTTATTTGAAATATCAAGGATCTTGAGTATAAAATTCTCAAAACAGCGATAAATGATTTGGTTATTTCATCTTCTCTACATATCAATCATAAAAGGAAGAAAATAATCTAAATATCACACATTCTCTATTGATAAATAATATTATTTTTTAGCCGTATCATAATTCAGCTCAAACACAGCTAAAAATGTCTTATACGATGAACAAGTACACAGTAGTTTGTTGCTATATTATCAGCTGTTATTTGCTTCATCCCTTATCACAAAAAGAAGGACGAATGAGAAGTTTGAACAATCTCTATAAATGTAATCATTATTGTGGATTCTTTCTGGGAATATAACCTTAATAACTTAATTTCAACTTTAATTGTTCCAGAAGAGAGAGCAGTAAACCTCTCAGCCACTGATTAAATAGTATTATGTAATTGAGTTTTAGTTTTCTTTATTATATTCTCTATTTCTATATAATTATAATCCGTAAATAGTTTGAATTTGAAAACCTATTTAGCTTCTTGAATAATAACAAAACTAATTAATCGGACAAATAAAGCTTTTTTTAAAAAAAAAGTTTGAAGTTAAAGATTAAACTTAAAAAATCCTATGGGAAAAAATCAGCTGAAAATAAAAGTTTAAACTCAAAATAAGTCAAATAGAGATTTAACTTAAAGGAATAAATTTTCAAGAGTTCTTCTAGAGAAATAAAACTTTTTTTTACTCTCCCTATCGAATTAAGTAGTTTGTCTAAAGTTCTGATTACATTTGGATAAGTATACTTTATTCATTTGGTCACCTCTATTTATCTTGGATTACCTATTGTGTAGTGATAAAGGAACTTAGTTTTAAAGTAGGAAATTTTATAAAAACAAATGATTTTATAAATATTTATTTTTTACAAAATAATTATTGATTATCTAAAATAGAGGATAACGTAATAACTGGCTAGCATAGATTTCGAAGTGTTCGATGTAATGCTACGATATGATCGAATTTATACAACTTAATATTACAATATTACAAAAAAAAAAACATGCTTGCCAACGGTTTTGTTTTAATATACAAGATGCATGACATGTTGCTGTGGAACACTCACATAGTATTTCTCTCACTATGCACTGTGATCATTTCCACATCTATTATGGATTAAATTTAATATTCAATCATACATGGTTCTAGTTATCATGGTATTGCTAAACAGGTCAATTTAACCTATAATTTTGATATCCTTGTATTCCTCAACATATATAAATATAAATTTAACCAATAATCTTTCACGTGCTCATTGTTGCTAATAATACGTTGAGAAGACTCCTACCAAGATGGCTTCTCAGACATTTGAATGACAATAATGGGATTCAGCACTATTGGGGAAGGACCATCAATTTATAATGTAAGGTGTTAAAATACCAGTAGTTTACAGAGTGTAGGTTATAACTTAGATTAGCCTTTCTATAGTTAAATGTAGTTGTTAATATATAATTATAGCTGGAAGTAAACAACTAAAGTAGGCTCGTTGACCCATAGAACCACCTTATTTTACTTTCTCATATAAAGAGGAAGTATTGTGATGGCGCGAAAATTCGATTTTGAGATTTTGATGGATTTACGCGTTTTGAGGTTCCCTGAGTCCAAAAAAGTGGTTTTAAAAAAATGTCTGTCCGTCGTCTGTCGTCTGTCGTCTGTGCAGACGCCTGGAGCCTAAACTACTGGGCCGATTTTGACGAAATTTGGCATACATGTTCAGAAAAATCATACCCCGAGGCGAAATCGAGAAATGAATTTTAGCTCCAAATTTGGGGGCACTACCCCCCAAAAACTCTGAAAAAACGTGAAAAAAAATTATTTCTCGAAAACGGTTCCGACGATTTTGATGAAAAAATTCTAAAATGTAGTCCATTTAAATACGAATCTTAGTCCAGTCAAATGGTGCATGAAAAGAGCTCAAAGTGGAAAGTTCTGGTGTAATTGTTGTTAGTGGCTTATTTTATGTTTTTTGGGGTGCTGAACACGAATCTGAAGTTGTCCAACAAAATTTCCCTCGGCAAATATGAGAAATCATCGAAAAACTACAAAAAAAAAATGTTTTTTATTGGTTTTCAGCTTATAACTTGCAAAGCAATCTGCTCACGCAAAAAGTGGCCTAGTAGTAAAATAAAAAGGAGAAAATTATCTACAATTTATGTCTAACATTTATTTGTACGTCGTATGTTGTTCACGCAAATGGGAGTTGAAATATTGGGAAGAGGTGGCGGGTGGAGGGTACAGGCTAAAGGGTAAACGGTTGGTGGCCAGACTGCGCTAGCAGTTAATTTTATGTTTTTGGGTGTGCTGAACACGAATCTAAAGTTGTCCAACAAAAATTTTACACGCAAATATGAGAAATCATCATAGAACCACTTTTTACTTTTATTTTTTTAGTGGATTTCGCCTTATAACTTACAAAGCAAGCAATTTACGCAAAAAGTGGAAGAGTAGTAAAATAAAGAGGAGAAAATAACCTACAAATTATTTCTTTACCATTTTTTTGTTAGTCGAATGGTTTCTATGCATATCCAATAACAATGTTTACCTACATGAAATAAACAATAAATATTAATGGTGTTACTTGTTGTTTTTCAAAAATTACTGATTTCCCGGTTATTTCGACCCCTCTTTTGCATAGAAACCATTCGACGTACAAAAAAATGGTAAAGAAATTATTTGTAGATTGATTAAATTAACATTATTAATCAAAGAAAACATAATTAATATAAACAAATAAACATTGATATCTTTTCTAAAAAGAGAAAATGAAGACCATTTACCAAAAAAAAAAGTTTTCACAAAACAACAATTAGAGAATTTTATTTTAAATGCTCCAGACGACAATTATCTGTTGATTAAGGTTAGATTTCACATAATAATATTTGCAAACATGCTTAGTCATAGTCAAAACAAAGCTTAATAAATAATAGGTAACACTACTACTATTAGTTTTGTCATTGTCTTTGGCTGTAGGTAGCGAAAGTCATCGGCATTTGCGGAGCATGTCGGTGCAATGAGTTGCTAAATTTAGAAATTGGCATAAGAGATGACGAAAATAATAATATTAGTATCGATATCAAGGAAACTAAAAACAAATTAGATAGGTCGTTTGCGATCATTAATAAGCATTATATTCAGTTAATTAAAAAATACCTGCCACAGGGCCGTCGCGTGGTTTGTAGGCGCCCAAGGCAAGACTTTAATCGACGCCCCCCCCCCCCCCCCGTAAAACTCGTAATTTTGTTCGTTCCAGTTTTGGTTCGGGGGGATGTTACCCTAGCCCTTTAAAGCCACTCCATTATCCACCACCTATGGACCCGCCGTGTTCCGGACTGTAAAAACAGGCCAGGCAGCTATTATAAATAACAGCATTGAACATGGAAAGGCATTCGCCTGGCTTTTGCATGAGCAAATGTTGTCAGAATTTCTCTAACGTCTAAGTTTTTTGCTGGTTATTTTCTATCGCTAGAATCGCGAGTGTTCAGCCTTTCCTGTGTCATTGTAGAGCACAAATAAGGTTTTATAAGCTTCAGCTTACTAAAGCTTCGTTCGGCACTAGCAACTGTCAAGGGTATTTTTAGTAACACTCTTAACACGACCTACAAGTTTGTAAACAAATATTTACTGTTTGTGATTTTGATCATACACAAGGCTATGGTGTGACTTACCCAAAAATCCCCACGCTTGTTGGAGTTCTTTCAACGCAGTTGACCACTTCTTAAGTGAGTTCAAAACGTTATCCACTAATGGATAAAAAAAAACTTTTCTCATAAAGGTTTCTTCAGGTGACGGTGACGATTGCACTTCCTCCAAGGACTCATACAAAAAAACACGTTTTCGTTTACGAATCCTTTTCTCGGGGAAAACAGGTTCGATACCAAGTTCAGCAGCTATTTCTTTAGCAGAGATCCATTCTCTCTAAATCTGTTTATGTCTACCTCTTTCCCTTGAATGCTTTTACTGATCAAATTAACTTAAAAAAGAATGTCATTCCACTAGGTCAAAGTTATGATGAAGGAGAAGTCTTCCATCTGATTAGTCGAAGATTGAGCTTCAGAGGCTGTTTGGGGGTCATCAATTTTGTCGCCTAACTCAACTAATGTATCCCTAACTTCAACGTATTGGTGTCTAACAGTCTGAACAGCACTTATGCGAGCTTCCCAACGCGTTTCACACACTTGCTTTAAAGTAAGTGCTTTAGTATGGTCGCTTATTACTATTACACACCAGAGCTTCGTTGAACTAGAGAAGATGGTAAAGAGGCGTTGTAAAATACGAAATAAAGATGTAGATTTAACTGATGATTTTGCTCCATCAGCAATTACTTGGTTTAGGCTATGGGAGTACAAGGAATGAACACAGCCAAAGGGAAGTTGTCCAGTAGTCCAGTACACGGGCTTGAACTCCTTTATGTGCACCTGCCATGTTGGCGCCGTTATCGTATCCTTGACCACAACAGTTTGTCATGTTCAAACCACACTCTTCAATTTCTTTGAACAGCAAGTCAGCGAGATCTTCTCCAGTGGTTTCTTCGTCAACTCGATAGGCTATAAAGCTTTCTTCTACTTTGATCTTCCCATCATCATCTTCAGTGACATAGCGAATCGTTGAAGAAACTTGCTCCCTGTGACTTATGTCGGGAGTACAATCAAGGATAACAGAAAAATATCTGGCTTCAATTAATTTTCGTCAAGATACTTTGCTTTACTGAGTCACCTAGTATAGTAATTAGCTCATTTTGTATTGATACACTTAATAAATGAAACTGTTTTTCTTTGTCAGTTATACGTCTTAAGTGTTCCATGAGTACACTGTCAAATTTGCCTAAATGTTGCACAAGTCCAAGAAAGTTTCCATTATTTTTTGTGAAAACTTTGGAAGATGACCCAGGAAAAGCCATATTGTGCTCTGTTAGATATAAAGTAATTTCCACTAACCGACGCAATACTTCTTCTGAACGCTGAGCCTTAGTTTAAATTTGCTTCATGATGTGCTGGTTGATTGATGTTTAGCCATTTTTTTAAAATGGTCTGGTGACAACTCATGGGATTTTAAACGGTCTGCCAAATTTTTCCAGTTCTTAAAACCCATTGCTTGACCAAAATGGACTTTGATGAGAGATTAAACCATTTTATTTATTTATTTATTTTTACCCACGGCGGCGCCCCCCGGATCGTGGCGCCCAAGGCAACCGCCTCGGTCGCCCCACCCACGCGACGGCCCTGACCTGCCATTAAGACCACCAAATGTTCTTCATAGCAAATTTTTTGTGTTATATATGAAATAAAAATGAACTTTAGTGGGGAAAAACAAATTCGGTCAGATGGAAAGTATAATTGTTAAATATTTAAATATAACAAACCCCGAATAGAATACTGGCCACACATTTCGCCGATCTTCGGCTACTAGGGGGCCAGTATGACAACCCTTCAGAGGCATGGTGGCTGGCGTTCAGCTAGTGTAGCAGAAGGCTACATTGAAAATTCCATCAATAACAAGATTAAAGTAGCTCAGGTGTTTTCTAGTTGTGCAATTTCACAGCCAGGTCCAAGTAAGAGTGGACATGTACATAATAATGTTCCATTACAAGGGAACACCAATTCCAACAGGTCATTAACGATTCAAAACTGCACAAATTGCACTTTTAACTTTAATTAATAGTTTTCACTGTCAGGTAAAAACTTCTGTTTCAAATAAATTTAATCATATGTTAATTCTGTTTGACGGATTCTTTTCCCAGGTGTTTAATAAAAATCAAAAACTTATAGTTTTCATATATTTTTTTATTTAGAGACGTTTCGACCCTTCTCTAAGGTCATTTTCAATCTTTATAATTTTCTAAAAATGAAAAACATTAACAATAATTAGTTAAACTCCTTTATCTTTTCATAAATTTTATACACAATAACAAGACTTTGAATATTTCTTTTTAACTTCCTAACTTTATGAAACATTATTAGTAATACAATTAATTAATATAAATTTTATACGTACGATTCAAAAACATTTGGATGATGTATGAGTTATTCCTCTAAGAAAGAGTTTGTCTAAATTGAATACAATTCTAATTATAATTTACATAACACCCACTAAGTACTCAGTCACAAATATTAATTAAAAACATTATAATAAATATATACACTTTCAACATTACATCTTACTTTATATGAAGTTTTATAGAGAGTACAATTTAATAAAATTTACTTCGGGTTCTTATTAAAAATATTACAGATTTTTCATCGAGAACGTTTGAGTCCATTTAGTGGCTTAATTATTATTAATATATTACAATTTTCTTTATATTATTCTTAAAACCTGTTATTAATTAATTATAATTTCTACTTCGTAAAAATAAATAATAAAATACAGAACACACACAATTGTAATACACACAGGTTTTTAGAATAATATAAAGAAAATTGTAATATATTAATAATAATTAAGCCACTAAATGGACTCAAACGTTCTCGATGAAAAATCTGTAATATTTTTAATAAGAACCCGAAGTAAATTTTATTAAATTGTACTCTCTATAAAACTTCATATAAAGTAAGATGTAATGTTGAAAGTGTATATATTTATTATAATGTTTTTAATTAATATTTGTGACTGAGTACTTAGTGGGTGTTATGTAAATTATAATTAGAATTGTATTCAATTTAGACAAACTCTTTCTTAGAGGAATAACTCATACATCATCCAAATGTTTTTGAATCGTACGTATAAAATTTATATTAATTAATTGTATTACTAATAATGTTTCATAAAGTTAGGAAGTTAAAAAGAAATATTCAAAGTCTTGTTATTGTGTATAAAATTTATGAAAAGATAAAGGAGTTTAACTAATTATTGTTAATGTTTTTCATTTTTAGAAAATTATAAAGATTGAAAATGACCTTAGAGAAGGGTCGAAACGTCTCTAAATAAAAAAATATATGAAAACTATAAGTTTTTGATTTTTATTAAACACCTGGGAAAAGAATCCGTCAAACAGAATTAACATATGATAATAATTAAAGAAGGTGTTAAGTTTAATAACGTCATTTGAAAATAAATTTAATGTAAAAATATGTATTTTTTGTTGAATAAAATAATTTAAAATTATAATCTTTCCATATTTTTTTTCTCCCTTCTGGAGGTAAAATCTTGTACTCACCTCGGGAGTAAAAATCACTTTTACCCTCGCGATAATTAACTCCCTCGGCTTCGCCTCAGGAACAATCTTCGTCTATCACTTACTTTACTCCCTTGGTGCGTAAATAACTATTGCACACAAATAATATCAATAGGTACAAAGGCGAATTTGTCTTCTATTCACGTTGTCTCGGAATAGCAAAAAGCTAGTTCATTAAAACACATTGACTAAACGTTGAGGGTTGAGGACCATCAGTTAATAAATAATATGCAGAAACAATCAAAAACTCTACTAGGATCTCTGGGTAAATTCTCGAACGATAGTTTAGATATGAACCGAGGCCAGGGGTGCTAGATGACGCACGTATTATAGGGGACACTATCTGCATCTAACTACCTAGCCATAGCCATACACACAGGATGATCTAATTTGCCTGACATTGACCCACTACACTAAAACTATAGTAAATCTTATTTGCAATCCACTCTGCAACTCACTTGTGGACCCGGTTGTTATGATTTAATATTATCCTACGTGCTACTCTCCGAGCATTTCTAGCCATAAAACGTCCTATTAATGCTTTTATCTCCAGTAGGGAGAAAAAGTTATGATTTTGAATTAGTTTAGAGGGGCTAAAGTAAGTCTTTTCATCCCTGAACTCAAAAAGTAGAGAGAAAAAGTAAAAGTAGGGTGAAAGAGTAAAGTAGGGCAAAAAAGTAAAGATTGCAACTTAATTATTTTATAAATAGTAGAAAATGAATGGCTATAAGTTGATGTATTGAAGTTGTTGAAAACAGGTTGGCGACACTGCTTTTTCGACCATGTTTATCTTTGATTATAGCCTGCATCTAAATAACCTTCTATTTGAGTTTAATTCCAATTCTTATTTCTGCTATTAAAAGTGCTAATAATTATTGTTATTTATTAAAGTAATAAATAAAAACTGTGCAATGGACAAAAATGTGTATTTTCTCCCTACTGGAGATAAAATATTGTATGTACCTCGGGATTTAGGGACCATGGTTCCTTCGGCATCGCCTCAAGAACCAACATTTTCGCTCTGGAATAATGGCTTACTTTACTCCCTAGGTGCATAAATAACTATTATTATGACTGCAATAATTTATAATAAATCTAGTTGTAGTTGCTCTTCATATATTTATACTAAACTAATTTTCTTCCTGCTATCTTAGAAGAAAATACTTGCTAATTAAATAATTTAAATAATTTTTCTCCCTTTCTTATCTCTATTGACGAAGATTATTTACAATTTAAACTATATGTAATAATATACTACCCAACTTTAGAAATGGCACACCTAAAAAATCGGAATATCGTTTAAAATTTGATTTGTCGTTAATGTCAAAAAATAAATGTTACTACTTCTGTAATCTTTTGTTTAAAATCAACCAAAATAACTTCCATTTTCAACAACGTTGACGATTTTGACGATAAGAGCAAAACAAAAGGCGATATAAAACATTTGTACTGATAAGCATTAGAAAGAAGGACCGTTACAAAAAACATACTAGTAATATTTTTATCACATTTAGTTTTCCCTTATCTTAGATTTTAGTTTAGTGAGAAAAAGAAATCTTGACAGCTCTTAGTAAATTTGCCGGCTTGGTGGTTTTATTAGTCGACACTGCGCTTGATTGCTTGATACTTTGATTCTGATTACTGATGCAGTAATACCTCTCCTATCCTGAACACTTCCTTTAAATATTATTTTAAATCTAGTTTTAATAACATTTTTGCTTTCGAGCTTACTGAAGGTAAAGGAAGCTGTGTGATCATTCTGAAGAACGAACATTCTTCATGTTTCCCATTTAAATATTCCAAGGCAGAAATCAATTTCAGTCTTCAGGGAACATTTTTGATTCAGCGTGTGTCTGTCTGTCTTTTACCGTTGATAATATTCCTTAAAAGAATTGGGTATGGTTTCTTTTTACTATTGAATGTTGAAATAATATAATTATGTTGTTATAAGTGTTTTAAATTTGTCCACAGAATAAAATTATTCCAAGATGAGTATGAAAAAGAAAGGAAAAGATGAGTTAGCACTGAAGAAGAAGGAGGAAGTCGGTTTCTACGAAGCACCTCCAGAGTTGGACAAACTCGAATCACTTAAAAATTTTATTTACAATCCGGACACGGGCCAAGTACTGGGTAGAACTGGGGCATCATGGGGTAAGTGCTGATGTGATGGGTTCTATCATTTATTTTATTTAAAACTGGTGTTAAACATAAGGTACATTTTGATGTCCATTTCAACTATCAAGAGATTAGTCAAGAGATCTAAAGGTCTTGGAAGAAATGATTATAAATGTGCAAAAAAGGAATAAAAATAATTATATAATTTAATAGGTCTGATATGGTATATAATTGGCTTAAAAGATAAACAAACCCTTTAGAATGTATTTTAGAGTAAGAATCCAAACTTTATTTTCCTGGAAGGTCGGGCCCAGTGATCGGATTTTCAAATCACCTTAACCAGAGAGGACCTAGGAAAAAACCCTCTTTACTATTATAAGAAGAAACCAAATAAAGTTTTAAATCTCTTAGTGTTTCCAAATAATGTATGCATCTCTAGAGAGCTGAATGCAGGCGTTCGTTGTTCAACGTCTAAAGTAGGTCGTTATTCCTGTTTATAAATTTGTTTTTCCTAGCCAATAAGAATGGTAAATCATTTTGGGCTTACTAACAGAAATAGCAACAGAATACTCTATACGCTAAGGAGTTTTATAGACACATACTTTTAGTAGAATATTACAAAATACACTTACATAAAAACATACTCGCTTCGGTGGAACAATTCCACGGGCTAGTAAAATGGGCCTAAAAGATGATCTAATTGCTAGGTTCGAACAAGTGGTTCGTCCTACCCGACTAGTACTAGGGACTTACTACTACTACTACATAAAAGTATACCTCAATCATTGGTTAAGATTTACTTCTAAATATTATTCTAAAATATTAATTTATTTATTCGAGGAAAAAAAAGTTACACCATGTTTTGTCTAGTTTGTTTATTGAACCAAATAAAAACCAAAAATTGTTGTATCAATAATATTTAAGTAGTAAAGAATTGTAGCGTATGCTACATTTAAACAACAATATTGTGACACATAACAGTTATGAAAATCCTAAAATGTTTCAGTTACTTTATCGAGTTATGGAACTCTTAAACTCTATCGTTTTGTGCGCGCAGAACTTTCTTTGTCCTGATTAACTAAACATTTTTGATTAAACGGTAACCAATTCCGCAAATTACGAACAATGACTTGTGTTGAAGAAGTTTTAATAAACTGTGTTTAACATCTGGCTAAACAAGTGATAAATTAAAAATGTTTTTTGTTTCTTTTCAGGTAAAATATGTACATTTTATTTGATATTCTACATGGTATTAGCATCTGTATTTGGAATAATGTTGTGGACATTTTATCAAACACTGGATCCAGAGGTGCCGAGATGGCAGCTTACACAATCACTTATAGGCCAATACCCAGGTAATGGCATCTCTCAAATTTAATAGCGTTGCTCTACAGACTTTAATATAACTTTCCAGCTTTAATTATAACTTTGATTCTAATGTTATAAGACTTTGAAACTTTGAAAATTGGAGACGAAGACTTAATTGAATTATAATAAATAATGAAATATCTTAAAGAGAAAACTAACTATAAGATAGAAGAAAAAGGCCATCTTAAATTCAAATTTATTTTCATTTGCATTAAAGTATGGATCTACTTTAATTAGTTTATAGAGGAAAAATCATTTTAGTTGAAAATATCTATAATAATTAGAAAACAATGTTGAACCAACGATTTTTAATTTTTCCCTTTTAACTATTTTATGTGTAGAGAGAAAATATTTTGATGTCAGAAAAATATATTCTTTTGGCCTTTATTGATCTTCAAAAACAAATTTTTAAACATATTTTTGTCTTTGCACAAGCACAAAGTTTTAAACTACTGGCCTAATTTTAATAAAAGTCAGAGTATGTATAGATAAGCATATTTTAGAAACAAATTGTGATGCCCCTCTGAAACATAAATAAAAGTAATAATAAATTATTTATTAAAGCCTAAGTTTAACTAAAATTTTTGCTCTCGGACTTAGTTTGATCTAATTAATCACTAGGTGGTCTTCATGATGATTAGCTTTGTTGCTGCTGGGGTAACTACATGATGATGGTTATAGTGTTGTTGGTCCCAATGTTGTAATCCGTATGTTTACCTACTTGGCTGAACCCTAAGTGGATTTTAGGGACAATTTCACCCTTGTGGGATTACCTTTGTGGTCTCATCTAGAAGCTGTTTCCAATTAACTTCTGTGAAAGCATAGTATCAAACACTCTAGAATGGGTGATACATTTCATAGTTTGAGTCTTATCATAAATACACTCAAGACGTATTTTCTCTATGAGAAAATTAATAATTTTATAAGTAAAAATTACATTAAATAAAGAACAGTGGATATGAAAAGAGGAAATGTGTAGACGTTTGACGCACGGTTTAATAACTGGCTGTTAGATTTTCAAAGAAAAATGTATATGATAATATAATAGAAGGATTAATAAAGGCCTGAGGATGCCTCAAAGGAGGTGAAATATAGCCAGACATGGACTAGTAATAAACTTTATTAATGCCCTATAGACCAAAGGAAGACTGAAGAATAAATTAGATTAAAGGGTAATTCAATACGAATATGACATAGTTTCCCAGAACTTCCAATTGATTGAGGAATGGAAAGCAACTCCCAAATATTGTTTTATTGTCCTAAATAATATCCACTCTAAAACTTACAACGCTGGACTTACATGTTTGAAATATAGTGGTTACACAAAAAAGGAGGTGAATGACTTGTGCTGTGGTTTACTCATTAAAATAGTTTGAAAAAAGAAACCATTTTAAATATAAAAAATACTTTTTAAAGTGTTGGAAAAAGCATACATTTATTTTCTTATAACTTTATTTTGCCATTTTAGAGCTATTGAATTCAATTGTAAACTTCATTTTTATTTAGATCAGCATCTCTAATACATAAGTGTGAGTGACGTGTGAGATTGATTCTCTAGATGTTCCCATAATACTTTGAGTCCACGGCTATGTTGTCGAGGATTTATTTTTCTGAGAAAATTTCCCCATCAATGTCATTTCTAGTGACTATTTAATTTTAACTATTAATATTAGTTATTATTTACGACAGACAATAATCATTACATAATAAAAAATCATTACACATAGTTTAAAAGCTTTTTTAAATATTATATAATTTAAGTATGTTATCTTCTCTTCTGTCTATGATTTCAGGCCTAGGATTTCGTCCAATGCCAAATGATTCCGAGACAAAAAGTACCCTGATCTGGTGCCAAGGCAGAAGTAACAAATCCTATGAAATGTATACAAAAACCCTCGATAAATTTTTAGAAGGTAAATTAATCACAATTTATAATTATTTTTTAAAATTATATTGTTTATGAAACATATATATGAAGAAAAGAAAGAAAGAAAGTTCCTACTTTTTAAATCTTCATGATTTGGGTCTATCAATAAACGTAATTATAAAACTTGTTACTCCCTAAAAATAGAAATTAATTTTATTTAAAAGTTTCCAACGAAAATATCAAGAAAAATAACAAGATTACATCAAACTCTCTTGATATATATTTCTCTGTATCACCCACCCTAACAGCCATATATTGGGACCAAATTCATAGCAGATACAGCTCCTCATCTTACGGTGATTAAACTACAAATTACTAGTTGAAACTTAGTTTTCATCAATTAAATGGAATTCAGCAAATTACCCATAACATTTTTTGATATCTAAATGGGTCAGAACCACATTAATTCGACAAAATCATGGATAAAAAAATAAATGAACTTAAAGTTAAATTGTAAGATCTTAGGCTTCTTCTAAGAGAAGTTTGAAGGGGTGTAATTCACATAATAATTGGGAATGCTAAGAGGTTAAATATGAACTTAAATATAATTCACACAACAGCTAGCCTTTTATTACCATTACCTTAGTAAATACCAATAGAAATTATGTCATCATTATTAAAATAAAAATTTAATATTTGTGTCAACATGTATAGGTACTAAAATATAACTTTAACGTGTAAACTGATTTAATTTACAGCCTTAAAGGCGTAGTCTGTAAACAATTCGTAGATATTATTCCGTAAAACAATCAAAAGGGCCGAAGTCTTTGAGAAGAAGAAGAGAAAAATGAAAATTAAATTTTGACGATGTCTCCCTTTGGGCATATTTGTCCAAAGGGACCTAAAAAATAATTCATTCTGTTCAAAAGGTGCTTTTTTATTTTCTTTTACTACCTTTGTGTCCTATGGAGTATTTAAAATACGGGTTCAATCAATTCTAAATAAGAACTGAGGGGTAAAAAATCCAATAAAGAATGAGGGGGGGGGGGAATTACACGGATAAAAGATTTGTTCTGTTCTGCCCCTATTCTCGAGCAGAATCCTTGAATAATAAATCTGGGATTTTGATTTTATTTCGGCCACTCTATATTTTTATTCGGTATTTGCTTCACCACGCTAGTTATTAAATTTTATGCCATAGGTGTAATGGAATTTTTACAATATAGATTAAAACAAATATACAGAGTGTATACTAAACAAGCGGCAAAAATTAAGGGTCTTATTCCTTGGACTATAAGAATAATTATACCTAAGACAATTTTTCAAAAATCGTTTCATTTCGAAGATGCACGGCTGGATTTGTTTTTTAAAAAAGCAATATTTATTAATTTGAATTTTCTTAATTAAAATTACTTCTGAAAATGACTACCCCAGCTATGATGCATGCATCTACCGGTGTTACTGAGTTTGGCCTAGTTGGTCCTCCATTTCGTTTGAAAGTGCCTGTTTCATGAATACTTTTGAAGTTTTTTTTTTTATCAGGAACATGACGATTGGGACATTTTTTCACCGTACCACTTACCCTCTAACGAATTCCCATTAGCAAGCCCATACATAAAATGCATATGAGTCATCTTTACGTTCTTATAGCGATTCATATTAGAGAGCTTCACATACAAATCTAAAATTATCACACCATAATACGAGAGACAATAAACTTTTACAATTGTCAAAGAGAGTAAATTATTTAGGTAAAAATGTAAAGGTAATCAACGTACGTATAAAATCTTGAAATCTGCTGTTTCTTTTCGAAAAAAAAGTTCTTTAAAAAAAAAATCTAGCCCTGTATCTTCGAAATGAAACGATTTTCAAAAATTGTCTAATGTATATTTACGAGTATTATTAAAATAGTCCAAGGAATAATCCCTAAAGCTGTACCGCATGATTTGTGTACACCCTGTATATTAATTTATCTTTTATGATAGAAAGATAAAAAATTAAGCGATTCGTAATCCAAAGTCTACTTAAGCTCCTAAGAGCAACAGGTAGATACTGATTGCAATTACGATACTGAGTCGAGTCGTTTAATAATGGAAATAGGATAAACTGTAGGCTTTTTTGTATTCTTTGAACTCCGAACTTAGTTATTCAGACTTGATTACTTATAGAGTTTGAAAAGATTATTAAAAATAATTAGAAGTTATTTAATGAACAATCAAAAGATGGTAAAAAAGATTAGCCATAAACATAACAGGTTACGTTAGTCAAATATAAATGATAAGTGATTATATTTTTAGTTTGATTTTTATTTTTGGAACATAACACCCATTCACTATGAACATAGTTTAGGCACTATGAACAGGAGGGCTCATTTAGGGATCTACTTATGAATGGACAATGGACATCCATGTGCCATCAAATCGATGTGCTTATCAAATATCTAACATAATTGTTAGAGCAGTGCTCAATATTTTTTACACAACACAATAATCGTTTGAGTATGGAAAGAGAATGAACTCATAATTTATTTAGATTGACAATTTACAAGTATTATTATTATTATTTGAACAAGTTATTAAGGTAAGATTATAAATTAACCCTACAGATCCCCCTATTTGTATCCTATACAAACTAATCTTAAATGACCACATTAACATTCATAATAATCACTTAAACACAAACACGAACAACATAAACATTGTATCTAACATATAACCAATCATGCTCACTAATTTCCTTTTTAATTTAAATTTTCAAAACTTGCATTTGAACTATGCGCCGGGATTGGTTTTCTTAAGAAGTCTGCTGTCTGATCTGTAAAGAACATTGTGAGGTTATTTGAATCATGATCTAACTAAATTGATTTCGTCTCACAATTATCTTATATTATAGCATGTTTAAGATAATATCTTCATGCACGACAAGCTGAAGATACTCCAAGTGACGGTTGCTTTCATGATTTCATATTTTTAAAGCCTATTATTGTTAAATTTATTTATTTTTCCCCTGGTATTTAAACATGCCAAACTTATTTTGACTTTTTACATTAATTTAAATTAAAACATCAATTTTACAAAATTTAAGGAGCGCAGACGGTTGAAATTAATCTGGGCCATTTGCAGGATAATTTCGACACACCATACAAATTTAATAAAACTCAGATGTGCTTTTGATTATAATTTAGGTGTAAATAAATGAATGTTTGTGTGCATGTGGAAGAGAAGCAAATAGACGCAGAAAGTTGAAACTTATATGGGACCAACAATGGGCTTATTATGACCTACCATCCAAATTTCAATAAAATAAGACGAGTAGTTTTTGTTGATATGTTTGTTCGCAAAAAATTAAGCGACAGATACAAACAGACCCGGAACCAAAAATGTTCCCTGATGTTTGAAATGGATTTCTGTCCGTTTCAAAAAATAATCGTCTAATAATTATTGGTCTAATAATTTCGTTTTTCGGTACGATCACATAGCTTCCGTTACCTTCGATAAGCTGAGAAGCAAAATGGTTGCCAAAGATGGTAAATTCTTGAATTTAAAGTATTTATATAGGTCTATTAGTAATTAATTATCGCTTAATCATATTTTCTCCTTCCATATCATAACTAACACCCGCTTTGATTATGAATAATATTATATATTTACACATAGATTATATTTTGGTTTCTTACACACAGATTCTTTTTTGGTTAAGTTAAAGATTTTGGTATTATTGATTAATGGTTTGAATATTCTTTTATGTTTCTTTAGTTTATTTTTCGAGTTATAATGCTACCACATGAGACTGATTAAAGAGGTATTAATTTCATAGTAAACGAGATTAAAACAATTCAGCAGAACATGCATTTCTCACACTATTATACTTTCTCACTTTAAAACTACATATAAACTTTGCTCTTAAACTTTCTCTTGTTTTTTTAAGACAAAGCAAACAAGTTGTAATTGTTAGAAAGACTAAGTTTAATTTATTGTCTGTATTTTTTTTATTTTTTTTTATTTTTCAACATGAAAATAAATAAAACCAACGATTATACAGGAAAATTAGCATTGTTTTATGCTTGTTCCGCTGTATATAAAAAAATAAATAAATAAATTTAATGGTTGGAAAAGCAGTTAAAAAAAAAACATGATGCTTTTTTAGAGGTTTTATCGGGTGGTGTAGCAGCTTTATTTAAAGTGTACAGAAAACGAGAGAGGGTATTGAATTATAATTTTTTATTCTCCTTTTTAATCAAATTGAATTTTAAACGAGGAAATGGAAGTGGGTGTGTGAAAGGTGGATTTTACCGCAAACGAAAAAGAGCGGTGCGTAAAGGTTATACAAGGGCTTTGTAGATAAAATAATTGGTTTTAAGAACATTATGTCCATGTCCATATCACATCGTCTCTAGAAGACTGAATCTGACAAGGAACTAAACTGCACAACAGACTCAGATAAATTTAACCCATTTTTTTAACGAAATATACGACAAACCTTCATTGTAATATTCTTTGCAATCTTCTTATAATGTTAAAATTCGAATATATTTTGTTCCTGCCTTGTTTTTGTTAAATAACAATAAGGTGTTGAATGAAAATAATTCCTTAAGATTCAAAGGGCGTAATTTAGCTTAATTTAATTAGAAAATTGAATTAGCAAAGGTTCTTAAGTAGTAAGATGAAACCTTATCAAGCCTTAAAGCTATCTTTACTGCTGCCAAATTAAATACAATATTGATGTAGTTGAAAAGAGAGTTTCATTGGAAAACCAAAAAAGAAACCCATATAGTTTCGTTTCTGTGTCTGTCTGTCTGTCCCTCTGTACGGTTCCAATATGTTTTCAATCAAAAGAGATAAAACCATGAAATTTTGAACTGACTTCTTTTGACGCGCACACAGGAAAAATATAGCGAACTCAAAATTCAAAATTATCAGCTGTTCAAATTCAAAATGGGGGATAATTCATGTCACGCGAAAATTCTCTGCTAATTAGTGTGCCACATAGCTTCCTCGCGTTCTATTTTGTACACTTACAAAGATTTTATACTATTAAAACTTATATTATTGTCAGGTTACTATAAAATTTAAATATACCAGTATATTATAAAATATTATTTTGTATACCATTAATGAATTATTTTAATTGAATTTAAAATTTTATTAAATGTATATTATGTTGTTTTTTTAATAAATAAATAAAAACAATTATTTAATTTAATTTTAATTAATATTTCCCGTTTTTTAAATTGTTATTTGTTAAAAATTGTTTTGTATTCTTACATTGATTAAAGTATCAATTTATAAAATGTAAGGCGCGCAGACGGTTGAAATTAATCTGGGGCCATCTGCAGGCTACTTTCGACAAACCTTCCAAATTTACTAAAAATCAAATAAGTGTTTTTGATGATATAGGTGTAAATAAATGTATGTTTGTGCGCATGACCAACAATGAGCTAATTATGACCTATCATACAAATTTCATTAAAATCGGGCGTGTAGTTTTTAAGATATGTTAGCTCCGACAAACATCAGACACGGAACCAAAAATGTTCCCTAGTCTGAAACGGATTTCTGTCTTTTTTTTTGAGAATTTTTGAAATCGGAGATATAATGTATTTTCGTTCTTCTTCCGATGCCTTCGGTAAGCTCGGAAGCAAAATGAAAGATACTGAAGAGTAGATGAAAATATATAACTCTTGGATACGATAGCGTTTAATTTTGCATGCCATTTTGTCAAAAAAACATCAATGTTGCATTTCACCTCCTCCAAACTATGTTTCTGAAAACTATATTTCTGCTGTTAATAAAATTTGCAGTCTGCTGGTCCATAGAAAAAATATGAATAGCAATTTGATCTGATTAACTGGGTTCCTAAATGGCGGATAATTCATGTTACGGAATTTCTTTTTTAAATTTTAAGTGGGTATCAAATAAAAGCTACTAATGAGTAGCTTACAAATATATTTATAATCATTTTTAAAAATTGTATTCCTTATTGTACTTATAAGTCGAAATATACCAAGAAAAGTCTCCCCTTAACTACCCTATGACGGTTATTCCTAAAATGTTGAAATAATTTATGCTAATACCTTATGGTAGGGCGATGAAAATTTCCGGAAAAACATTTAACTTATCTTTTCATTATTAACGATTGTGACCCAGGACCCCCTGGGAGATCGAACCAGGGACCTCTTCCTCTAGTAACACGACGAAATATTATAATTGTCAATTGTTACAAGTAATATCCAAAATATGCCGTCTGCTGGGCCATAGAAAAAATAAGAAAAGTAATTTGATCTCATTAACCGGGAATCCAATATGGCGGATAATTTATGCCATTCAAAAAGACTTTGTAGATTAAAAAAATATATAACACTTGTGTAAATAGTTTACTTTTCCACGCCATTTTGTCAAAAAAGAATCATAATATTAACCATTTTATTTAAATAATATTATAAGTTACTTTTTAGAAAATTAAATTTTACCCTTTTAATCAATGAAATTTCCTTAAAATTTAGTTGGTAATTAGTGTTGGAACGAGTAAGAATTTTGATGTGAAAATGGAAAAAAACAAAAAAGAATCTGGTTCAAGTTTTTACCATGTTAACGTCTTACAAATCAAGCCAAGCAGTAAAGTTAGAAAGTGGAATGTAAAAATATCTACATCTATTGGAATTTAGAATGTTTACAATTATTGTTTTTCACTAGAACAGCATTTGGCTGAAAAGAAAAAAAAACGACGAAGATGAGTAATAGATATCTGATATTTGTAAAACGTACATAGTTCATAATAATGAAGGTATTATTATTGTTTTTTAGGGTTTCGTTGGTAAAACCAAAAAAAAAGAAACCCTTATAGTTTCGTTCCTTTGTCTGTCTGTCACTCTGTACGGATCCAATAACTTTTGAACCAAAAGAGATAGAAACGTGAAACTTTCCAGTATAAAAGATCGTTTTGACGCGCACACAGGAAAAATATAGCGAACTCTAAATTATCAGCTCTTCAAATTCAAAATGGCGGATAATTCACGTCGCGCAAAAAAAATATTTTTTTAAAATTTTGAGTGGGGTATCAAATGAAAGGTATTGAAGAGTAGATTACAAATATATATACCACTTAGGGATAGTGTTTAATTTTCGGCGCCATTTTGTCAAAAAACATCGAAATTTTGCGTGTCCCCCCCCCCCTAAAATCGTATTTCCGCTGTTACTAAAAATATAGAAAAATATGCAAAATGTGTGGTGTGCTGGGCCATAGAAAAAATAAGATTAGCAATTTGATCTGATTTACTGGAAATCCAAGATGGCCGATAATTCATGTCACTCGAGAATTTTTTTTTTTTAAATTTTGAGTGGGGTATCAAATAAAAGGTATTGAAGAGTAGATTACAAAAATATATAACACTTGTGGTTAACGTTTAATTTTGCGCGCCATTTTGTCAAAAAAAACTCCCCCCCCCCCTTCATATATTATAAAGCTTCCTTTATGTACCGATATAATATATAATATATATATATATATATATATATATATATATATATATATATATATATATATATATATTATCTTATAACAATTCGGAAAATGTATTATATCTAATATTATTTACTATATCTTACTTTTTTTATGGATTGTGTCTTTAGCGCATTTTTAAATTTAATCAAAATAAGATTATTGAAGTTCAATCAGATATATAGTTTTTTTTTTTTTGTTTAAGTGTACAAGAGACCTGGTTTGACGCCAGGAAGAGGACAAAATATATACAAGTGTGATTATGACAGGCCACCAGGACCAGGTCAAGTCTGTGATGTGGACATTAAAAATTGGTTCCCATGTGTCTCTGAGAACAACTTTAACTATCACCAGTCATCACCTTGTATATTCATTAAACTTAACAAGGTATATTATTGAGTAAATAGCTCCTCAAGTTATTATTGGTATGATTGACTATACATATTAAGTTAGTTCCAACCCTCCTATTTGTACCGTCCTCTGCGGATCGTTCGGGAATCGTTTAGGACTGGTTTTATACGCATGTGCTAACATTGTACTGTAATTAAACCATGTCTGGTTGGAACGGGTTTAGGACTATGATTCGCACCGTAATAAAAACATTCAAGGAAACACCTTACTGATGACTTGTGAGACAATTGACATAACTGCACATATCATACAAACCAGTACTTGGGTATTGTCAGAGGATCGTTTGGACCGTACAATAAATGGTTCGCAAACGATCCAACAAGAAGTGAAATCCCAACAAAAACATTTATGTAAAAAAATGCTTTCTCGCGTAAAAAGTTGTGAGATCATAGGTGTAGCCAAGTTTCCCTTGTCCAAGTAAGTTCTACTAGGTCTGATTTATCCAGTACAAGTAAATGATGTGACTGTCCCCCTCTATTCTTTATCCCTCACAAACATAAACATTTTCTGTCTTTGCAAATACGCAGCACAAGCTTATCAAACTACAACAAATCAAATATTAAATCATTTTAGTGTCGCAGCACGAGGATACAAAATTGTATAAGACACTGTATCTAATTTTACCCTCTTTGTGCTGCGTATTTGCCAAGTCAAAAATGGTTTTCAAATTTAAACATGTAGATTAATGTGGAAAAGAAAATGTTTGTGTTTGTGAGGGAAAAATAATAGAGAGGGGGGACAGTCACATCATTTACTTGTACTGGATAAATCAGACCTAGTAGAACTTACTTGGACGAGGGAAACTTGGCTAAACCTTATGATCTCACCACTTTTTACGCGAGACTTGGCTTATTTTTTTACATAAGTGTTTTTGTTGAGATTAAAACCTATTTCAATCGGTTCATCTCTTGTTATTCTTCCACTTCACCCTGCACTTAAACATTAAACATTATCAATTATTTCAACCATGCTACTTATAACTCAAGTGAATTATACGGCGAAATTCTTGTCCTGGGTGCCAGAGCAAAGCAGTGTTATTGATATGATGGTTGATTCTGAGTTTACTTGTTAATACGTTAATATAAGTCATGTATACTATGTTAATATAACATGTCATGTATATATATAAAACATGTCATGTATATATATAACATGTATTACTATGTTAATACGTTAATATAAGTCATGTATTATAGCCCTCTGTTATTTCAATTACTAGTTCTAAGGTGGTAGAAAAAGGTTATCAAATTGATGTAAATGTTCTCTACACCATAGGTTTTCAAAACAGAAATAGTAGAAATAGATCAAAACAAGTTACTTTCGAAAATTGTTTAGGGTTTGTTCCCCTTCCTTCCTTCCTTTGATGAAATCCCTGGAATAAAGGGAGAAGGGTTGAAAGGAAGGCCAAAACAAAAGGGCTTCAGTAATACACTCTTGTACCAAAATTTCCCCTGCCGTGGTAAACCCTTTTGATCAGGCAGGAAGAGCATCGTCTCCTTAAACCCATAATCTTGAGCTGTGCTTCCTGTTGTTTCTTGAGTCATGGATACTTCCTGGCTACAGCTTGTACAAAAGACGGAATTTCCTTTCTTCCTCATTAAAGACAAGGTCTCTGTATAAATTTTAATCATTAGCTGCACTTTCTACTCCTAATCAAACACTTGATTTCTTCGGACACCTCCAAAGAAGCATATCTGGTTATGTCATAGTATTTCTGGTGATCTCATTGTTGACTATATTTAATTAACCATTAAGTGATAAGATAAACAATTAATATAGATTGAATAAAACTTAGAGAAAGTGATAAAAAGGCGGATTTAAATTAATCATCATCGTTACATAAGTTAAAAAGTCTGTATTCTGTTTCAATCATTATAATTTACCTTTTATAACAACCTATTAGCAGCATATAAATACTTTGTTGTAAGTAAAAATTGAACGTTTAATTGATACCATAATTTTTACTATTTAAAAAAAAAAAAAAATAGTATTCTTTATAGTTTGGTATAATAAATTATTTCGTATGAAGAAAATAAATATAGTAAAAAATAAGTATTTAAATTTAATATATAGATTTAGAAAATTATGAATCCTTATTTAATCTCTCGAAAATATAGATATTAGAATCATTCTTCTTAAATTTTACGCAAATATTTAAAAAAAAAAAAGTTATTAACGAAGCCGAATAATCTAATAACCGACATAATGTTTAGCCTGAGAAAAATAGAAAAAAGAAATGTTTTAAACTGATAAATTTAGTTGTGTAAAAATTGGTTCATTAAGTTCAAATCATAGGATTTATAATTTTTTGTATTATTATAAAAGGAAAAAAAAATTAAGCATGTTATTATAGGTGGAAATATATAAATCTTTGTGGTTATTTTGTATAATATTATACTTTTTTCAGATCTACGGATGGGAGGCAGATTATTACAACGATACGACTGAACTTCCTGATACAATGCCTGACGATCTAAAAAATCACATCAAAGAACAAAAGGAAGCAAATCCTGAATTTGTGAGTGATACTTTTCAAGATAAGATTTTTTATAACTTTAAGGGTAAGTTCTTTAAATATGACTATTATGAAGATCCTTTCTTTTAGACAAAGGCTTTATATAAAAAGTTAATTAGTTGTGCATGATCTTATTTGGAATTTTACTGTTAATAAACAGTCGTTTTTTGAACTTACTGCTTCCATAGAACCTGTTAGCTACATCTAAGTTAGAAAAATGCTAATAATATTCTTTTTATACCTTAGTATGATATACAAATGGTAGTAGGTTGAATTTCTCCAGAGATTAATTTTCTGTTAGAGGTCAAGTAGGTTATCGATTATGGTCATATTTCCTGGCCTACAAGGATTCATTCATAGGTTATTGTTTGAAGTTTTATGATTGTTGCGGTTAGTAAGTGATAATTTTTTTTTTTTTTAGTCTTGCAATGTTTTTCATGAGACAAGATGAAAGGGCTTTCAAACCCCTTCTAAAAAAGGGTCGAGTCCTACCTATTACATTTTATTATTTCATTGCCTTCAAACTCTAAGAGTCTTAGTATCTCTTGGCATTCAAAACAGATTATCCAACAAACTTTAGTATTTTTACATGGATAACTAAATTTAAGATTTTAGGCGAAACATATAATCTATATTCTATATTATTTTAAATCTGTTATTAATGATATATCAGGATAGAGTCGTGAGAACTTAACACAATACTTGATACAAAGCTATATAGTTCGATGTTCTTAAACTATTGCCATCGAAATATTTTCTTAAGTTGAATTGTGCAAATATTATATTATTGGTAATGCGCAGAGTAAGAACAGAAGTAGCAATAATAATAATCTTACCTAGTTATTATTGGACATTGAGGCAAACCATTGATCAAAATTTATTATTAATTGAAGTGATAAATACATAATAAGGATAGGGAAACCCGGAAAGAACCTATAGTAATCAAATAGTAATAAAGGTTAGTTGAAATGATAATAATGCTTTGAGGAGGGCGAAACCTGAGAACTACCACAAAAGCAACTGGTGGATGGCCTAAAAACCACTTGTCTCTGTTTCATGGGGGCAAATGAGAGAGTCTAGGTATTGCTAATTTCAATACCACTCTAACTTAATTGAAACAGATAATGTTGATCAACGTAGAAGAGTAATCGAAACTGACCAAAGTTAATCAGTCTAGTGGGAGAAATAGTAGAAAGTGGCAATAGTGGGATGGAATACTAAACAAAGATCAGGATTCAGGAGTATAGAGTTAACTAGATAAAAAAATCTGTCCGAAGCAACTAGTACCAAACTCTCTCTGGGTTCTTGGTTCTCTAATGTTTTCCATTTATTAGTCCTTTCGAGTTTTCATTGTAACATTTAATTATTATCGAACATTTTATCAACATTTACCATAAAAGTAACCCGGGGGATCAAACCCAGCAGTAGAATTTCTTTGTCACTATATACTACGTACCTATCTATATTATAAAGTAAAAATATCAAGAAAAAGAGTGAGATTTCTAAGCCTGGCCTGCTGCAATTAATGATCATTATTATAATTAAAATGTTTACATGCATACATTTTCATATAGCTTTATAGATAGAAACTATTTTCTAATCTTGAACGAATATAATTTTATATAATTAAAGTCAATTCTCTAATATCATCCAATTTAGCTTAGTTGTAGTTAATCTAATAAAACCAGCAACTATTATACGAATAGAACACATAATTCCTTAGCATGAATTGTTTTATTTTACAGTTAAAGACTGTTTGGGTGAGTTGTGAAGGAGAACACCCAATAGACAACGAGTACATGGGTGAACTGCAATACATACCAAGGCGAGGTTTCCCAGGATACTTCTATCCTTACCAGAACACTGAAGGATACCTAAGTCCACTCGTTGCTATACATTTCAAAAGACCAAAAAGTAAGATTAAATTATTATTAAAGAATACTTCATTGTTCATTGAACAACAAATCATGATATATTACTAGATTATTAAATAATTCCAAACAATAAGCATCAGTCTGGTGAGATTTTAAGGTGACGTCATTTTCATAGCTGACTCCCCGCGAACCTATATTATTACTTTGATATTTCGAGTAAAGTCCAAATATCAAAGTAATCTAGGTTAGGTTTTCAAAAAGGCCCTATAAATGATCTACATAGGCGTAAAAACAGATAATCCTGTTGACATCGATCGGAAAGTAAATTAAAATCCTTACTATATGTGGCTTTTGGAACAAACATTTTTCTGGAAACAAGAGAACTTCTTCAAAGCTTACCTCTCTTATTTAGAGCACCCTAGTTTACCTCATGGAAATAGCTGAGTTAACATAGAGTGAGAACGCAAACTTAGTTTTAACAAAACAAAACCGGTGCAAATCAGTTTTATAGTATAATGTTAGTAAATTAATGTACCAGATTAATTAATATTGACATTCTCATAAAAGACAAAATATGGATATCTATTATCTAATTAAAAGTGCTATTTCTAACTACATATATAAGTGAGCAATACAAGAAGAGAGCTCGGATGCTGGAAATATTCAATTTAATTTCTGGAAATTGAAGAAAATACTTTCTTTAGAAACTCTCATGGTACAACAAATAAGATAAATAATATGATAGTCAATAAGAAACAAAGATATACTTTTCATAAATCACGTCAGATTTATATTATATCTTTAATCCTCATAGGCTCTTTCTCTTCCAATTCTTATACTAAAGATGACTATTTATGATTGAAAAATTGGGTTTGTTTGTTAAAGCAGAGACTCTTTTCTTATTTATTTATTTTGCTACCAGGCGGGAGAAGAAGTTAACTTAAATGCCTGGTTTTTAGGGTATTAAGTGTTTTAACTGCCTGGCCGAGCCACTGGCAGTTATGCCATAACTCCCTGTAAATTTAGTACAACAAACTTAATTCTAGTAAAAGAACTGCGTTTAAACGGATTTTACGAACACAAACATGACTCGCAATCAGCTGTTTTGAAATATTTCTTTTTTTTTTTTTTTAAAAAACGCTCCGTGTTTTGAGTAAATGTTCTGTTAATTGTGTTGTTTTTAGTTAAATTTATTAGTTCCTTAAAATTCACGATTCCTTCGCTTTCGCCTTAGGAATCAACTTCATTGCTCAGGGAATTATGCCTAACTTTACTCCCTTGGTGCGTAAATAACTATTTTCTTGTAGTTCCTTAGTTATACTACCTTAATAAAATATCTAATATGTCATTGTGCCTTATACTTTTATTTCAGCCGGTGTAATTATCAACATCGAGTGTCGGACATGGGCGAAAAATCTAATTCACGACAGAAAAGAGAGGATTGGTATCGTACACTTTGAACTGCTATTAGATTGACGATATAAGGAATACAACTTTTTAAAACAAATGCCCATCATTATGATCAAGTACTGGATAAAAAAAAATAACACAACTTTAAAAAATTACAAAGGACCGTTCAATCTTTATGAAGATTTTTTTTTTTTTATTTATGAAGATGGATTTCAAAGAAAATTTTTCAAGCTGTCGGAGTTCAAAGACAATTTAACTAGGCGGCCCCGTTATCCCTTAAGTGTGTGTTTTAAATTTGAACATTATTTATTCTATTAGAGTTTAAAAAAGTAAAATGAAAACTTTATAAAATATTTCTTTATATATTTCGTCTTGATTTATTCTTAATACATTTAAATGAACCTGTTAACTCTTCCCCATCCTTTTTATTCGTTGCCCCAATGCTTACATAGCATTGGCAAATAACAATAGCAAAGCTGAATTAATTTAATTCTAAATTTATTTATAGTTTAATTATTTTATCGCAGATGTAGGTAACTCTTTTGCATTTACTTATTTCCAATTCTTATAAAAAAAAAAAATAAAAAAATGTAATATGTAGGTATTTCATAAATTATATTAATAATTTCAATGGATCTTGTCCAAGATAATATGGCATCAGAGTGTTAAGATTTGTTTTAACTTAACTTCGTGTCGTGTCAGTTCATGGCACTGATTTTATTTAATGCGTAAGCTTTTGTTGAAGTTAACGGAGTAATCTAGGTTGATCAACTCTTTTGCTCAATTACAAGAGCCTCTTCAGGGATATTTAACATCATGATTTAACCTAAAAAGTAAAATCTTGCTTTTTATTGAAAAAAAAAAAAATAATACATACATTTTTTGTTACTTTTAAAATATTAAAATCGTTTTAGATCGAATACAGCATGCGACTGCCGAGTAGTGTGATATAAACGAAACGAAACTTTTCAGTTCTGATGTAGGAATTAATTAACAACTTCTAAGATTATAATAAGTTTTAAAAACTTGTTTTGTAACAATAAAATAAATTCTCCAATTTATAACACAATTGTTTTACCAATAAACAATTATCGTATAAGGTGTAAAGGTGCACTTTGACTTAATAAAGATTCTATTAAGTTTCTTTTTCTTGTTTTTTTTCTGACCCTACGAATAGGTTTTCTGTAAGAAGTGTTATATATAGCTTGGTAAGTTAATGAGTAACTCATGCGAGTTTCTCCAGGGAAATCAGGTTGTAGCTTTTCCTTGAGGAGGAACCACTTCTTTTACTTACAATTTTTCTTCCGTATTCCTCTTTCCCTTTTTTCTATCTAAAGCCATTGTAATTGAAGAAGAGCTTGATCCTATGGGACTGTGTAACTCCTCAAAGCATTTTACACAGTTTTTACTTCTTTTCTTTTAAAAGCCGTGACTTGACTTATAATTTTCTCTTCCTCTCTTTAACTTTCTTGAGCCAATTTTTATCTACACTTAAAAAAACACAAGATAAAATTAAATGTAAGAAAACTTTATAGTTAACAGTGGTTATTCGATTCAAGAAAATATTTAAGACCTTCAGATTACTATAAAAAATAAAATAATAAAATCATGATTATATCAAACACTTTAGTCATATTGCAAAAGAAAATAAGGGTCAATGATTTTATACACACACACACACACACACACACACACACACACATATATATATATATATATATATATATATATATATATATATATATATATATATAATATTAAACATATCGGTTCGATGGATAATATTAAAACATAAGGTTTTTAAAAAGTTGATTTTAAAGTTACAAATACAAATTTTACTTTATTGACTTTACAATATTATAACAACTCAATAAAGGGTTCAATTATAACTAACGACTGACATAGATTAGTCTCGCGTAACAATTAAAAGAGAAATACAAAGAACAATGAAAAAATCTAAGTTTATATACGGTTGGTCTTGCTGTGGTCTGCATTAAAGTTGACACCTCAGTACAATTAGCTGCTATAACTTATATATATATATATATATATATATATATATATATATATATATATATATATATATATATATATATGTATATATATATATATATATATATATATATATATATATATATATATATATATATATATATATATATATATATATATATATTATTTTCCTAAAAGATAAAGAGGTACCTTTCGTGTTTCTTTATTATCTATCTTGTAGGCAGAGAAAACAAAAAGAATTTAGTCTTATTTACAGGGAAGAATTTTTAAAAGAATAATTTACGTCCCTAAAATGAGGATTAAAAAAGCAGTGCCAATTTTTTTTCTTGTAACTCCAGAAAATTCTAGTATTTTCTTTCTCTCGTGTTTTTTTTTTTAGGTTGTTTATATTTCTTTTTTAGATGTACTAGAGGTTTAATTTTCTTACATTTTGTGTCGAGCCTAAACATTTTTTCCTGGAATCCACGCTTTCTTTAGTTTGTTCTCGTGGGAAAATGATCATGAATCAGGATTTTCTTTTTTTTTCCACCTTTAGGTTATTTTCCGTTTTTCCTCGCGAGTTGCTTTTTTTAAGAAGCAGGAGAGTTTTTAAGATGTGGCAGAGACATCTTTATTATAAGATATAAGGATGGTTGGATGGTCTTAGCCCTTTATCTGTTCACATACATTCCACCCTTTGCCCCTTTACCTTAAACCTAGCTCAGGTGATTCTCGTGGGATCCTTAGGGTTTTGTAAATATATGCTACTATACTTCCCTCCAGGCTCTTCATTTTCAAGATTCACCTCATCTTCACTTTTTGTTCTTTAAAGTCAACTAACTCTGTGACTGAGTAACCGTAGAATTATTTTTGTAAGCAAAGTCTTCAACAGTTAATAAAAGTTTAAACCTCGATAAAACATAGTAAAACCAAGCACATGCTTTAGATGGCCAATACCTTTTTAGAATTTTAGATTAGGTAGACTGTAATCTATTACTAATCAAATCAAATTTGTCATAATTTATGTTCACTGAGAATAGAGTTCGCAATAAACTTAAATTAAACCAACTTTTTGAAAAAGGGATGTCGTACAATGATTAATTGTGATGTGATATAAAGTGAATATTTATTGATTCAAATACTGTAGTCAACAAATGAAAAATCTTTCTATCATTCAATTTTTTAGAACTAACATATAAAAACTATACCCGTCCGATTTTAATGAAATTTGGATTGCAGGTAATAATTAGCCCATTGATGGTACCATATAAGTTTAAATCTTCTGCACCCATAAGTTTCTGATCCACATGCGCATACACATAAATTAATTTACACCTAGATCTTGATGAAGATGATCAAGATGCGCTCTTTAATTTTTGCTAAATTGATACTTTCATTCATCTAAAAAATTAAAACAACACAGATAAAAGACAGGGGGAATATTAAATAGTTTTGACATCATTAAAGAACACGGAATAGGACGCGAGGAAGCTATCTGCCGCACTACTTGGCAGCTATTTTTAAAAAAATTAGTAAGTATATATTTTTAATATTTATAATTGTTTTATCTTTTTATTTACAGCTAAATATAACCTCGAATAATACCTGAAAAGAATATTTATAAGAAGAATTGATTTAGAAAGAAGAAGAAGAATTTCTTCTTTCAACTTCGGTCAAATCTAATAAAATAATTATTATGTCATATAATGATGTGGTGAGATGCTTTAAAACTATATGTTCAAGGTAATATTAAATAAGGTTCAAGAATTGGGATATATTTGCTACTTTAAAGGATTGAAGACTTCCCAATCTCTTGATTTGAATTTTGAATATAGTTGGAATGAACATCAATACTACTATTTACAAAAGATTAACTGCAAGTCAAATATCTGGGGATTGGGTTTTGCCACAAAGAATTTAGGGTATTATTGGTCGCGAAGGAAGGAGGCGCCTTGGAAGAGGGAGAGGTATCTCTTCAAAAGAGAGGTCGAGAATCGAGATGTGGGTTAGTCGCCTGGGGAAGAGGATAATAATATGGGAGCGAGCCGGTTTTCCTAGAGTATTGGCAAGGGGATTGAACCTTTTCCTATATCCTTGTATAGCTTGTGCAGATCCGCCTCCTTGGATGATAGATCTCTCATATCACGCACCAAGCGAGCCCGTGCGACAACCAGAGTATCACGTTTTACGCTCGGATCGCTACCGTCAAGCTTCTATATCTTATTACGACACCGTTTCATCCCTTTACCAGACCGAAATAGTCTTTACCCACACGAGTCTACAAAGGGTCCAGACATTGGTCTTTTCTCTAAAAGTTTCCAGATTCCTTAGAGGGTATTATAGAGTGAGTGAGGAGATGGGCCGGAAAGTACTGAAACAAACGGTTGGTATGTCCTTAAAACGTTGTATTACTTCAAATCTAAACTCAATCTCCAAGGCCAATTTCACCCTGAAGTTATCCGGAGCTGAGACGCCGTTTTCTCCCTTTAGATTCAATTATTGGCTTATTACCAAATGGAAACGAAATGGCCCTTAGCAACAAAAAAAAGGCAAAAGAAAGTGACACGTGCCTTCCACAACCAGCAAAGTAAGGATATAAAAGAAAATAGTGACAAAGGAGGCGTAAATTCAATGGGAAAACTACCCTACACTTGCTTGAGAAATTAAAAAGAAAACCTTAAGATTGGCAGGGTATAGGACTTTTATCAAAGTGAGAAAGAGGAGAAAAAGAGGGTCACAAAATAAATGGGCTTAAGTAAGACATCTTGTTGTTACTAACGCTATTCGGCGATACTTCCCTTTCGTTACTAGACATGTCTCTACCTTAAGAAGACCTCTTACCTTAACGAAATATAGCTTAAAAATTCAATTTTCTTAATTATTCATCCTTTTCTTATTTATAAAAACCAGTTATTTTTATTTTACTATTTCGTCTAATCAAAGAACTCAGCCACCCACTTCGTCGAAGGGTAGAAATACAATGCTCTCAGATATACGTCGGGACTAATCAATCAACACATTTCCTGTACAAATGTTCTAGTTAGTATCGGAAATATGAAAGCCATAGGATAATAATATTCCTTTATTTCAAACACAATACTGATTTTTACTTAAAACGATTATTTCAAACGTTGAGAGGTATATAACAATGATTATTTCTCACCGATCTTGTCCCTAAATTAGTCGATAAAGTTGACAACATAGTATATTGATTACAGGAACCAATCAATTAATATTTTTAAATTTATTTATAGATAAATGAAACTATCTATTTTAATTTTTCTTTAAAATCAAATCTCTTGAATTTCACATAATCATATCACTGTATTAGTTCATGCTCCAACTCCAACAGAATATAAAATTAGATGTTAGTTAAATAAAAGGAACTTTTCGATTTCAATGATCTCTTTCATCACTATGATTTTTTTCAACTTTTATACAGAAATTTTATCCACCTATAAAAAAAAAATTTTGACTCTTAATCTCTTTGGATTTATTGAAAAATGCGCCTTAAACATATTTTTTTGTTTAAAAGTTCTTCATAATTAGATTTATATGCTCTTTATAAAAATTATTGCATTAGGAAAGAAATATCAAAAACAGAAATTAACAAAAAAAAAGTTTTAAAACTCCATATAAATTTTCATTTGTTTTTATTAAGTCAATGATTTCTTACATTTCATTTATATCCATATTCGCATTTTTTTTCAACACAATGTTTAATTAAATTTAATGGCATTACAAATATTAAAAAAAAAAAAATGAGAAACGTGTAGAGAGCTGAAAAACAATTCCCTGCAACTGACAAACAGCTAGATATTTTGATCTTTTAATCAAAATTAAAATATTTTTTATTTTATTAAAATATATGGATATAATAAACTTAATAATTAAAACTATTTTTGTACTGCAATTGATTTTAGTTAATTAAATTGATATAGGTAGGATATTAATGATAAAGGTAATTGTAAGTCTGACTAATTCATTAGCTAAATGGGCAACTAAATGAATTAGACAACAGAGAAAATGTGGGATTAATTGAAAAATATAAATGAACATCGTTTTCTCATTAAATGATGTTTCATTTAATTTTAATTTATGCCCACTTGAATTGAAATTAAAACCTAATATGCTCTTACTTCAGGCAATTAAATGGCAATAATTATTCATCATCCTCGTCTTTTAACCTTTATTTTAAATTTTTTTCGAAATTACTAGTATAAGGTCTATAGGGTATATAATAAAGTAATCCACCTTGCTTTTTTATGTGCAATATTTCACCTTCTCTTGAGCATCTTCAGGCCTTTAATTTTGTTTTCTTATTTGATTATTATTTTGCTTATCCTTTTGATTTTTATTTAAAACAAAAAACGTCTCCTGCTAGCTGTGCAATTCCACATTGTCATTAATTTATTATTAATAAATGTCAAAACAACTAAAAACTATTTAATTTTTACATTTTCTATTTAAGAAAACATATTCATTGCAAAATTTTGATAAGAGACTGCTTTCTTATAAAAAATTTGCTTGATAAAATAATATTATAATTAGATCTTGGATTTGTATTAAAAATACGCAGCTTTAAGTCCCGAGCAAGTATAGCCTTTACTTCCTAGTCAGTTGATTATGCCTCTTCTTAATAGTATTAAAATACGAGTATGATATGTTATAAAAAATTGCATATGACGAGCAAATCTTATAATATATCTTACTTCAATTTAAACCGAAATTATAAGAAGAAAAATGATCTCATTACACGATACAGATGTAACCTAACTATGTATGTATATTTATTTAATTATTTATAGAAGCCATAATAAATGGGCAAGAACACTGGAATGTCATTGAGATAAATCTGAATGCAATTTTTATTACTAATCCGAAAAGAATTGATTTATTACTAATCCGAAAAGAATTGAGTTTAGAATCACGTCTGAAATGAGGTAGGAATTCCAAAAACATATAAAACAAATATATCTTGTTATGTATTATTCACTAAAGTTTAACCACATTCAGGCATATATATATTGTATATAATATAACTATATATTCCTTTTTCCAATTTTTAGAACACAAAAATGACAAGGTTCAAATGGAAAATGCTATGTTAAGATTACCTGTTATATTAAAAATTGTTGTAAAGAAAACTAATTTATTAAAACAATACAGATCCAAATATTTAAAACAAATTATTTAGATGACACTAAATTAATTTTCTATTAATTTTATAATATTAATAAAAAAAATCGGGTAACGAAGTTCGCGTTTCGAGACTCGTTTAAGTGAAACATTTTAGATGTGAAATTAACGAAATTGCAAGTTTTTGTTTCAAGACTCACCTGTGATAGATATTTTAATCAACTGCCGACTTAAGGGCCCTACACACGATCTTACCGTGTCGGCCCTACCAAGTCGGGTCCCGATCAGGTCGGTCTTAGACACGGCTACACACTACACACGTTCCCGACTTTGTCAGTTGCCACCTCCTTCGTCGTGTTAAAATAAAAAACAAAACATATAAACAAACCGAATCGTAAATAATGATAGGCTTGGGCTGTCAAAACCAGCTGATTATTATCAACTTGTCCGACGACAGCGCTACACAAGGCCCGATCTTGTCTGTACGTTGCCCGACCTAGGATGGTCGGGTGGCAGTGCCCACCCGACAGCCGACTTAGTGCACCGACCAAGTCGGGCTGGTTCCTCGACTACACACCACCCGATTTCTCGCCCAACCTGACCAAATTGGCCCAACCGCCCGACCAAGTCAGATCATGTGTAGGGGCCTTTAGGCCGGCAGTTGATTTACCTGTAAAAAATCTTCCCTCTGGACGTGTCTCGAACCCCCAGCCCTTAGATTGAGAGTCTCACGAGTTAACCACTATACCACGGGAGTAGTTGATTTATTCTGTACACAGAATTGGTATATAAGGGTATTATTATAACAATTAATATATATATTATGTTGTTTTCATGTTTTTCTTCATTATTCACTAAGATTTTATGAAAATATTTTATTAATTGAAATTATGTTTCTTTGAAAAGTTATCTGTTTGTGGCGGCATTGTACTTGTTTATAAATATGTATGTAGCGTATTTAATAAATTATTTATATAATATGCATTACTTAAATAAGGGGGGGGGGGGGGTGTTTATTTTTAAGGGTTATTGTGCTATTTCAAAAACATATTTCATATGTTTATTCTGTTTCTAGAACTTAAATTTTGCTTCTAATGCGTGAGAGTCTCACACATTTTTTTTTTCTGTAGGATAGTTCAGCTACATGAGTCTGATGGTAAGTTTTTGAAACGTTCTAATAAAATCTTGAAGGAGGCTCAAGGCTGTAAATGTATATATATTTTGCTGCTGCTACAAAGAGTCTCCCCCTCGTTTTGAAAAGGAAGTGTCTCTTAAGATCAAAGTACAGGGAAATCCTCCCAGTGTAATTCAAAGTAGAAAAGAAAAATCCCTAGTTAGCTCGCTCTAACGTTTGAAGTAGCAGAGAAACATGTCTGCACTACACACATGACCACTTGTGTATCTATATAAAAGCCAAATACCATCGCGATATCACTGAAACCACTTCCATGACCATGAAATTTCATAGGTATGTCCCGCTAAAAATATTTCTACAATCCGCCATCTTGATTCAAGATTGTGGCCATTTATATGCGGAAAGATGGCGGACACTACTTTAAAGATTATTGTGGCAAAACGGTAAGAAAGTATCGAAAAACAGATAGCACCAGCATTAACTAATGTTAAAAGACTACAAGTTTGGTTCTCCCTCATCGGTTCTACCTCAGATAGAGCTAAATTTGATCATTTTCAAAACAATTTTGTCATTGAGCTCTCTCTCGTCTGCAATCGTTGACCGATTTAATTTCTGATTGGGCTGCAGATTTGCGTGCTTGATTTGTCCTCCTTACTGAGGAAAAGAAGTCTTTATAAAGAACAAACAAATTTAAAAGTAAATAATATCTCCATATTTACTTTTTAACAAATAATTAAACCCTTGGCAACCGGTTTAATATTATATTTAGAAAAAGAAAGTAAAATTAAGTAAATTAATTTAGATAAATTATTTTATCTATATGAAGACCAACAAATCAAAACAAACATTTATTTTTATTGGAATAAATGTGGTTGCTTTAGTTTAGCAATAACAAATCATTTCGAGGTGTGTCGACGTCGCCGTCGGGACACTTCTAGATTATATAAATGATATTTATTTTATACTTTAATGATAATAGCGCCCCATCCACTGTCGTTCTTACCGTAAGGAAAGCCGATTCCGTCAAGAAAGAGTTTCAGTGTATGGGGTTCAAGAGAAAAGAACGGCAGGATTATAATCTTGCAAGATTATCCCAGTTAGTCAACGAATCCCAAAGGTTTGTACGACACGACACGCTTTCCCTCGACGAGAAAAACATTCCCTTGGAAAGTGAGAGGAAAGAGACCACCTTCTTCTTCTTCTTCTGGTTCTTTCCATCTGGCCTCTCAAAATTTAAAAACAAACAGGATTATGCTATTTCATGTGGATGGTCAACGAAGGGATTGTAGTCACACGACAAGCATGCTGGATGGAATGAGCGGATCGTCTCACAGGAAAGAGTGCAGGAAAGTGGTTGTGTGGATGGTAATGAACATGATTATCAATCATGCCGTACTTTCCTTCGCGATTAAGAAAAAGGAAAGTCTGTCGGGAAAGAACGACAGTGGATGGGGTGCTATTGTTCAAAATAAGTATAAAGAAAAGATAAACAAATATTGAATCATACATTTAGTTTTGTTTACATTAATTCGAAGGGCTAAAGATAAATAAATATGTTTAATTTCACATAAACTGACCTTGAAACCTGGATGTAAACAATGATCCTTCGACTTTCCTTAACTTCAGTATAGCTTGAGCAGCCGAATGGTGTGCACATATCCCCTAATCTTTTAGGGGACTAAAATTTAACTACCGACATTTATTAAGGTACAATTTTTATTTTTATGTTAACTATTTATTTAATGGTGTTTATTATTATAACATTTATTTAAAATTTGAATTAAAAAACTTTAAGATTTGTTTTAGTTTATTAAGGATAATGCTCTGTTGTTGTGTGTTTTAGATATTATAATGAAGTCTTTCAATTTGTTCAAATAATTTCTACAACATAATTTTCTTTTTTGTGAGATGTAGTTTAATATATTTATACATACAATTATTTTGCCTCAACCTTATCTATTTATGTTTCAAATAATTTTAGTTACTGACAATTAATAATATGCGTTGATTTATGTTCTATCTTTTTTCTTTAATATTTTAAGAGAATGAGTGTCTGTGGGTGGGTGGGTATATGTATGTAATTTATACAAATCAACAGTTTTATTCCGATCATAATGAAAATTTGCACTCTCAATCTTCAAAACAAGGGGAAGGTCACTGTCTGCAATAGATTTCTAAACCCAAAATTAAATTATGGTACATAGGGGTTTGGGGTACAAAAGTAAAAGTAATATATAACCTTTATGATGCGTATAGTTAGAAGCTCTTAAAAAATAAAGTAATTGTTGAACAGTATTATCATATTTTTTTTATTTTTGAGTGGGTAAGATTGGAATAAATGTTTTTTTGGCTGGTTTTACAATTATCTGCTTATAAATAAAATAGAAAACTTATTAACAATATTATTCTTGTCGAGACCATTTTAAAGTGATACCTCATTTTCCTATTAGTTATTATTTTTAATTATTTCGACGAAAAAATTTACAAAGGTTTGGCTTGGTCAAAAAATATAAATACATGAGGAAACAGTTTCTTTTAATGGGAACATTTTTAATGCTGCCATCTATAAGAGTTTGCTTCAGCGCGAGTCATATCGAGCTCTGTACTATTTTTTTTTATTTAGAAGTAAACAGTGGTATTTATAAGTGATGTGCCAGTGAAATGTCTCATTAAGAATGACGGGATTTTTGGTTAAGTTTTCCAGGTAATCAGAGTTTTAGAAGCGAAGTTAAGAATATTTTAATACATGCAATAATTATTTATTTATTACCTGTAAAACACTCCGTTACGAAGCATCCCGCTATAGAACACAATATATAGATCAAATAATAATTAAAGACGGGAAACATGCAGAGAAAAATAGAAAAGGAAGTCACAAAAGACTAATCCTTTAATTTCTAAATGATATTATTATGGTCAATTGCGGAATTATAAGGAAGAAAACAACAATTTGTAAAACGAAGTATTATAGAAATAGTGAGGGGGGGGGGGTATGTATTTTTTTTTGCTAAATTTTAGTCAAATTTTAATTTGAGAAATTGAAAAAATAAAACAAGACACTTTTACAGATTTACGAGAGAGGCAGAGAATTGGTTAAGTTGAATTTACATAAATCCTGAATGATTTTGATAATAATTCTATATCAATGCTCTTAAATATGAAAAACAGATAAATAAAAATTCTATTTTTGTTCATAAGTAATTTTAATTTTATTGAGACACATGGGGCCTAAAGGAATGGTTAATAAACTATGTTTATCCCCCAAATTAATTGATCCAGTATAATCAATGCAATGTGCACCAGTCATGCCTTCAGGTGCTGAAGGAAGTATTCAAATTGATTAATACTCTAGAACCGTGGAAAATTAACGAATGTTTTACATAGGTTTATTTTCTGTAAAAAATAATGTTTTATATATAAATATCTCTAATGACTAAATTACTTGGTTTTACATTCTTCATTTAAAATTCGTATGAATACGTTGATTTAGCGACAAATTTCAGTCTATATAAACTGTCAAGATATGTTAGAATATTACTTTTTTAAATGTAATACACAAATATATATATACATTTGAGATATATGTAGGTAGAAGGTTCTCTACCTACATATATGTGTATGTTTTCATAGGTGTGTTAGCTTTTAATTTAACGCCAAAATATCTACATATTTATTTTTATATATATATTTTTTTTTTTTTTTGAGATATTTTTACATGGAATGCAAACAATCCTATAGTCAAATAAAAGAACATTGTATAAATAATCATAAATATCTTTTTATGCTTTTATATTCTCCAAAGTGAAGCGCTCTCAGTGATTACCGGAGTTCACTCAGATGGCTCGCAATAAATCACCCTTTTGTGTTTTGTCCCCTTACTCGTTCTCTCCCTTTACTGGACGATCTGCTAAACTTTTGAATTATAGCCAGTTTCATAAATCCGTGTTTAACTGACGCGGTCGTTTTAAAGCCTGTGGAGTATTGGGACGCGTATATTACCCTGCTGCACATCATTCTATTCCTTTTTAGTTCTGTTTTTAGAAGTAGCGGCCATTATTGAGATAATCACTATCTACTGCTTCTCTATGACGTCCGACTCTAAAAAGATTGGGATGTCCAACAACTTGATTGTAGGACAAATTCCTCAATGATATCACTTCTGTGAATTATAACGTAACTTTTTTCAAAACCTTACATCATAAGATGACTGTCCAACGTGGCGACTTAGGGGGGAGGAGGGGTTTTCCCTTTTTTGGGGATTCATTTACGTAAAAGGACCCATTTATAGACATGAGCCACGCGCCAACTAACCCACTATTATACTTTTTTTGCTGTTTCATTTAAGGACCGATCAACACATAATTAAGTTATAAGAATCTGGTTAGTTTACTAATTTACTCGATGTGATTATCAGTGTGAAACATGTCTCTTCTCACTGGGATTAGAAGTCACCAGGTATATGCGGATAACGACGGTCAGGTGTCTGGTCGAGTTGCCAGTACGCTACCCATTCCACTAAGCCGGTCCTGTTAGTTTTAATGATAAGGAATCAATTGATATTAGTGCTGTATAAATGCCTGGCAATTTTAATCACCGTCTTATCCATAGAGCCCTAGATTGCTGAATTGGAAAAACAACGGTAAATGTTCTAAATGACACCCTATACTCTATACTATCTGATTTTTTGTCAAATGCAGATAATATAGTGGGGAAAGAGTATTCCTTCGGATTTAACAAAACTTTTAAATCCACTTTATTTAAAACGTTTTAAAAAATGAACAGAGATTTTAAAATCTCTTTTTATCGAACAACTTATCACCAGTCATAATTATTTGTATAGCTGTCTTTACCTGTTAAACTCCTAAATGGGTAAATTGCTTACTATTTTCTAAATTATAATTGATATTAACCCAAGTGGCAAGCTTTTTAAGTCTTTTCTTTTTTTATCTTTGCAAATCAACCACCCCGTTGATTATGACATGTTTTAATAATCCACAAACACTAACAAAATACCTCTTTTTCACTTTGAAATCGTTAAAAGAAAGGACTTAAATTATCTAGTACCTTAAGCTATAACCATAATCCATAGTTTACCGAGTTAGTTCTCGATAACTTCTTCGTTTAAGCTCTAATACTCCATTTGTGGGAATTGTTTTTTTAAAAGTAATTTAAACTGGATCCGGCCGCCCCTTAACGACTTCTAATGCTCCTTTATTTTCTTCCGAGCTTCTTCTTGATTAAGAGGAGATATAAGAAAGTGTACAAAGAAGGTCGGGATTCTGCAGGGATGGAACGGGTTTTTCGGAGGAAACGTTTTCATAGTTTATTTAACACAATTTAAAGCTTGGGGTGTGCATAGCCGGGAGGACTCCGGGTATTTAAGGGCAGCGTATTTACTGTTTACCTTTACTCGCCCTGGGGCCCGGCTGTATCCCTCGATTCCAATTCATTTCCTGATCCCCTCGGTGCTCTCCCTAATAATCTCCAGTATTCGGGGACCTCTATGGAATCTAAAATCCTGGGTTATTAAAAGAGCTAAGCCGACCATCGGTCTTGGTGTTATTCATATATGAGCAGATTCAAAGAGGATTTTCTTTTTTTCCTCTAAAGCCGTATTTAAACATGAATAACACGAGAGGACGACCCGGTAAAATAAAAACTGACATAATCTTGACCAAGATACTGCTTTACGTAGTGAATTTTTATTAAAAATCTTCCTCTGTTCAGGTTGGGTATCCTAAGAACTTAATATCAATTTATTTCTGATCACTCAATTATAGCTCTGCTATTATACTTTCATTATACTTCATATATTCGTTATACTTCATAAAACCTGTGATAGAAATATTGAGATTTGATAGTTTACTTCTTTTACAACTAATCTTCACGATTTCTTATTACAGTACTGCATATCTGTAAATCATTACATTCCGAAAAAGTTGTCCTTATTGACTTTAAATTAAATATATAAGTAAATTACATCTTCCATGTTATTGGAATAATCCTAAACTCAGTTTTATTGTTTCTCTATTACAAACACCAATCACAATTTTACCAAAACAAGTTAAAAGAAAAATTACCATTTGGTAAAAAGTTGCTCTATTTAAGATTTAATAGGACGGCGAGGTGAGCTAAGATTTCACTTCACTTAAGTCTGCAGTCCACAACTTAGGGAGCAAAGAGTAAGTTACTAGTGCCTTACCTCATAGTTTAGGTAAGTTGAATAAAATTATCCTATCAATCAAACTATTAACATTCTATATATCAACGGGTAAAAAATAACTAAATTCAAAGGTTAATGTCAAATCATTGCATGATAAACTGGCCACCAATTACGAGGGCTTTAGAGAACTTTTAAGGTCTAGCAATAAATAAATTGAACTATTACAATATATAGAAATTTGGAGGTACGGATTATCAGTGAAGCAGATCAATCTCAAGTATTTGACAGAAAATATAACAATATTCGTTTGGCATAAGAAATGAAAACATCTTATGATGGCTGGCTGGACTCCTAAGTCAGCCTATACGAGATTGAGACAATTTTTTGGGGAAATAGCAACCCAACGACCAAAAAGTTGGTCAAATCAGCTAACCCAGGAAAATTAAATAATTCTCTCCTGTATATTTATCTTCCTTACAATTACTTATTTATTAAAAAAATGTTATAAGGTTACTTAAAAGCAATTATTTAAGCTAATGAAATTGCTAAAAGTTGGTGATCTTACGCGTGAAAAAAACTGTGTAACAGCGTGTTATACTGAGGACAAAACAGTTGGAATTCCAGAAAATCAAAAGCAACAGGACATATTTTAATTAAAAATTAGTCGCCAAATATCTTTAATACTTCAATTGAGCTTTGACATACGACAGAGTGAAGCCAGTGGTTAATGTCCAGCTTTCCAACGACATGCATCTTGAAGGGTAAATACTTTTTTGACTTTTGTACCCCGTACTACTGTGTACCAATTTTTTTTTTTTTTTTTTTTTTTTCATCCATCCAAATTCTAAACCAAAAATTTCCTACATTATCATAAGCCAATAATACGCAGATTTATTTGAAAATTCGCTCATTAAGTCATGGTGCATGACTCGACTTTTTTAATCCCAATTCACGATCTTCTCACCAATCAAAGTTTATTAATTTTGTTATAGTATCCAAGCGAGTTCCCCCTAACCACTGAATAACATAAATATTTCATTTTTCTCTAACCACCTCTAATCAACATCAGCCTTTAAGTCAGAACAGATTGTGTTCCGTTTTCCTTTTTAATTGAACGAAGATTATAAGACATTAAGTAGAGGTCAACGTCATTGTCTTAAAAGATAGAAAATTACCTAGAACTGAATTAAAAGCGTATGTGCTGATGTAACAACCCAAACCAGTTAGGTCAGGACAGTTCTATTCTTGGATCTTTGATTAAAGACACATGACGATACATGAGGACTTAAAAAACCAAGGGACAAAATCTATTAATTTTTAAAATATGATTTGAAACTAAGATCTTACTTTTTATGGAATACATTTATTATATTATAAATATAAATGTACTTTGTTCCTTTTTTAATTTTATGGCATGATGAAAGTATATGCATATTTTGATATTTTTAGCATAATATTTTGTTACATTCACCTTACTTTTATACATTTCAAACAAAATAGTTGTATATGACAAAAAAGTTTAATACAGTAGAAGAAGAATAAATATAAGCAAATATTACACTGTCCATGTAGTCAAAGTTTTCCTGGGCCTTCTATCCAATATACGAGAGAAAAAAATAGCCGATGCTTTCTTATTTGAAACATGACGCTTTCCCCTGACCTCAGAGAAGCCCTTGGAACTACACGACCTAGTCATTTCAACTTTCTCAATCCTAGGCAGCTAGGACTTCTTATACAGAATCAACTTTACTAATCTAAACACAGTATACCTTATTTTCCTTCGTGTTATTTAATCGCTCCTTAGTTTGTTAGTTGTGTTACTTATTATATCCATGAAACAACGGTCCGGCACAACTCATACAAACTTCATCATGTACATTTTTATGATTGTCTCCATTTTTCTGCTCTATTATTTTAGAAATAGAATGGACATTGAGAGCTAAATTGAACTGTGCTGGACGAATTTAGATGAGTAAATTCTCATGTAATAACCGAATATTTATCATTACTTTGACTGAAGCAACACCTTGGAAGTGAACCAGTATGTCGTCGATTTGGATTTGTCGGAGACTATAGGAACTAATGCTCAGGATCTACTATAGTCATACCCCTTTCTTATGGGTAAAGAAAGTGAAACTTGCTTAAAATTATTACGCATTTGCGTCCAACCATTTCCCTGACTCTATTATGCACCATACTACATTATTATCATCATATGTAAGGAGTGTTGGGCTGAGTAGGATTGGTAGTTTAAAGACATGAAAGGTAGCCCTTGCCCTTGCTTGAAGAAGGCCGTACTTGAACTCTTTCTACCTCGTCTTTGCTTCTTCGTCACTATCCACCACTTTTTATTTCAGTAAATTAGAATTGGATCAATAAATTGTAACATGATATATGTTTGAAGACTTATTTAAACAAAAATGTTTCTACTAAAAATGTGTTTTCTGTACACACAAGGGGTCCTATTTTCTCAAGATTTAGATATTGGTATTTAAATACAATACATTTTGGATTTTTTTTTATTCAAAACCATTGACACCTGTTTCGAGAAATATTTTTTGCATGTTTTTCAGAGTTTGAAAGTTGAAATATTAGAGCGCCACTAAATTATTTAGAGTTAACGCTCATCTCTTAATTTCACATCGGGGTATGTTTTTCTGAACTCATACGCCAAATTTCTTCGAAACAAGGTCTAGAGGTTTAGGCTCCACTAGTCTGCACAGACGACAGACTACAGACATAAAAACAAATTTTTGAACTCAGAGACCTCAAAACATGTAAATTCACCAAAAACTCAAAATAGAATTTTTATTATTCTTCTGCTTAAAATATACACTAAGCATTCCTCATAATATGTTTCCTGGTTCGCCTTACAAAGGATACCTTTTTAGTGGCTCCTCTTCTTGGTCAATCAGGACGCTGAAACTAATCATGCGGTTCAAACAACAAAATATCTGGTAATACAAGCCAGTTATGAATGCTTCCTGACATTTACCTTGATGCCAACATGACATCAATTAATTATACCTATGGTTCTGTCTCTCTGTTCATTACCTGTGATAATGGATGCTAGATATTATAACATTGTGATGCGTATTAGTATCACACTCTACTATTAGGGGTATGGCCTTCTTTCTGAGAATCTGACAATATTTATCAGTTCCCTTGTGGAAGGAAGTATAAGGAAGAAGCATAATTATATCCTTTTTTCTTTTATTATTTCTTAAATACATATATACAAATAGACTGCCAATTGGTGTGGCACATAGCTTCCTCGCACCTTATCCACGTACTTTTCTTGATTTTATGCTTTTACAAGCAACTATTGTCAAATTGGTTTAATTGTTTTCCCCGTTTTTTTCTTTAATCTGTCAAAATTGTTTTGATTTTTTACACGAAATAAAGTATCAATTTAGCAAAAGTTAAAGAGCGCAGAGGGTTAAAATTAATCTGGGGCCATCTGTGGGTTACTTTCGATAAACTATAAAAGTTCCATTCAAATCAGATAAGTACTTTTGAAGATATAGGTGTAAATTAATGTATGTTTGTGCGCATGTGGAAGACAAACAAATGAGCGCAGACGGTTGAAACTTATATGGGACCAACAATGGGATTCTCATGACCAACCACCCAAATTTCATTAAAATTGGACGTGTAGTTTTTAAGATATGTTGGTTCGCAAAATTAAACGACAGACCGACCGACCGACAGACCGACAGACCCACAGACCGACAGACAGACACGGAACCAAAAATGTTCACTGATGTCTGAAAAGGATTTCTGTCATGGAATTTTTGAAATCGGTGACCTAAAATTTTTTCGTTCTTCGGAACGATCACATAGCTTCCGTTACCTTCGGTAAGCTCGGAAGCAATATAAAAACGTATAAATAAAAGAAAAAATAATACATATAATTCACATCATAATAAACAATTTTAATTTTAATGGTGGAAATTCAATTCTTACCAGTCGGAATTATTGCCGTACCGTCCAGGAATGAGTCTTCCTCTAATTATGATTAATTATTTGTAATAAGTAATGACAATATTATTACCAATGCAGTATTTAATACAATTTAATTCTTAAATCTACTGGTATAATTTTTAAGTACATTACATTATTATTTATATTTTTTTAGTACTGAATTATAAGAACAAAAGCAAGAGAAAAAATAATAGTAATCAAATGAATAAAAAAGTAAAAGCAAATTAAAAGATAAAAATTTAACAAAACAAGTAAAATTATTTAATTTATTATAATATCCGCAAATTATAAATTAAAATAAATTGTAAAAATAATGACATTTGTAGTAGTTTGCATATACCTTATTGCATATGACATCAGTGGAGTGTCGGGTCCTCAGTTGATGAATAGGTATAATCTCCAAGTCCCCTATCGTCACAATGCAGGTTCTAGGGCTTATCTCTACTGGTCCTTCCTTTCCTCCTACTAAAAGTGTCAGACAAGTTCTTCTCATTCCTCTCACCCCTCTAACTTATAAAGTTCTCCGAAGAATCGGAAAAACACTGCATATTTTTATATCATATTTTATATTTCTTTGATATTTGCCTACTCGAACCTCTTTGCCCATTAGAACATGAATGCCAAATTTAATAGAAATTGACGAAATTGATTTTAGGCTCCACGCGTCTACGCGAATTGTAACAATTTAGTAAAATAAACTAGTTTCGGACTCAGGAATTATTTTTCTTTTTAAACATGAAAATCAATCAAAATAATACTTTCTCTATGTATGTACTACGCACATAAGAAAGTAAAAATTATAATATTGAATAAATAAAATTATAAACTTGTTATTGAAAATTATTGTGTAAGAGATTGAACATATATTTTACTAGGATTTTAATCTGATATATGTGTGAAGACTGGTTTCAAGTGAGTGCGAGTGTGTTAATCTCTCAACATCGCCGATCTAGATATATTTACTTGTATATCTATTGTTTTAAATTATATAACAATAAGGTTTCTATTAGAAGGGCCCACCTACATTTACGAGAATTGAGTCAATTTCAAGTGGATCATTCTTAAGTGCCATTGTTACCATTGCTAAGTTGTAAATTTCCTTTTTTAATCCCAATTCACGATCTTCTCACCAATCAAAGTTTATTAATTTTGAAATAGTACACCCTAATCACTGTAATCCTAATCACTTATATTCTATTTATACAGCTGACATTCCAGAACATCCTTCAACATCCATTTCCTCTTTTGCCGATGACAAAGCAGTCCTTTCTGTAAATCCAGATCCTAACGAACAAACTAACTGTCTATAATCAAATTATAAAACCTATTTGGACTTAAGGACTTGAACTGTGGGGATCGACCAAACCATCGAATTCTTACAAGATCCAATCCATGCAATCCATAATTCTTCGAAAAATATGTAATGCTCCCTCCTACGTGGCCAACCGTATAATACATAACGACCTAAATGTTCCCTATGTCCATATCCTAGCATCCTCTCGTTACAAGTCCTTCCACGCCAAGCTCATCCACCATCCTAATCCTCTCGTCCAGAACCTATCCTCTCCTGATATTCCTGGTAATCCGAGGCGACGCCTAAAGAGAAAATGGCCCCGTGACCATCTTAGAAACTAATACTTAGTAATCAAAATTATTGGAGTACCACCACTAGGTGGGGTCTCCGAATCTGAGTTGTAACTGTGCTGTAATTACTTTAAGTGAGACAAGCTGCTTGATATAATTAATTTTTGTAGTTGTGGCTGAAAAATAAACGAAATCCTAATCACTGAATAACATAAATATTTCAATTTTTATCCTAGGCATCGCGTGGCTCTATCATTGAAGTGAGTCTAATGCAATACATTGTATTGAATATTAAGAATATAATAAATCATAATGAGTGTCATAGTTGAAGTGGATGAGTAGAATTGAGGGTAGAAGAGTGGGGTGCCGGGTGCCTTCCTACATTACTCAGTATCTACCACCTTTGCCTTAACCAACACGGATCGCAACTCCTTTTAACTATTTATCACTTCACTACATAAATACTTCTGCTTGCATCAAGTTAAATTTTTACATGTCGGTTGTATTAAAATCGATACATTAGAACTAAGATATTGTAAATAACGTTGATTGGTATTTTTAAGACGTTTAGATCCGATTAAAAGAATTTAGCAATCTTAATCATCTTAATTAGCTATGTCGCTGTTGGCTTTCCTAAAAACAGGTATTGGAAGAAATGTTTGTACCTTCGAGTAAATGAAGGTAGAACATTTTTTCACCCTAAAATTCTGATTTTACATTTGAAACTCTCGTTTACAAAAGCGTTGTGAGCTAACGTTTTTTAATGTATACGCTCACTTTAATATTATGTAGCCTTATAAACTTTAATTTGAGTAAGACCACCACCAAGTGTTTAACATCCTTTTCTCTGTTTGTTTATTCAAATGATGATATTTTCCATAAGGGCCAATTCTACGGGCCAATTCTACAGGCCAATTCCCTTAAAAGTTTTCCTGTTTTAAGTTGAGGATATCGTCTGAAATAAAAACAAAACCGAGGTTTCCTCGCCAGAATACATATTGTTTCACACAGGAAAAATTCTTACTTTCTTTGAACATTTTATTTTTTTGTATCTTTCACGCTCGTAATTTTAAAGGATTTCTGAGATGTCTAAGCAACATTTTAATTTGTTTCTGTTCCTTACCTTAAAATGAAAAGTATTTTCCATTTTTTAATGTGATGTCCCCTTTAATATAATTATAATCTTTCCTAAGGTTGTCTTCAGGGGTATTAATAAAATAAAAAAGCTAATCCATATTCTTTGCTATTTTATTTATTTATCTTAAGGCGATATTTCGTCTCCAAATTGAGACATTTTCAAACCTGAAACAATTTTGTTTTTTATATATAATATATATAACTACAAAATTTAAAAAACTACAACAATTTAAAAAATTTTTAAAAAATTTTTAAAAAGATCTTTTACAATTTTTGATATAAAATTATTTGTTTACTTTAAACTACATTTAGAATTAGGTATATGTAATAAATATTAGAAATGTTAAAATTATAAACATAAGACAGTAATTATCAATTAATAATTATAGTAGAGTTAAAAAAAAAAAAATGAGTTAAATTATGCAAAATAATTAATAAAAAAAAAAAAAAAATTAATAATTAATATATAATAATTTGTCAATTACATACCTTCATCAGTCATTTAATTAAATTACTATTCAGTAATAACGTCACTATGTAAAAATTTTTAAACAAATTAATTAATTTAACAATGAGTCATGGATCTTCCTGTGAGGTCAGATTCATGACTGACTATATAATATTATTACATTGTTTCCCCTTATAGATAGGGAACCCAGATTCAATTAACTGTTGCTTTTAAATGCATTACTGTTAACTATACCTCAACAATAATCAATAATTCAAGAACATTAAATGAAAATCCTAACAATAACAATTAATAAATATAACAATAACAATACATTAATTAATAAATATAAAATAAAATTGTACATGAATTTATATTAAAAAATTAGAGTGTATTAAATTTGTACTGATACATATGTTATTACATATTAATTAAAATTAAAATCAGTTTAACAATATCAAGGCAAACGTGCATTAATCTACAATTAATTAATAAAACCAACAACAATAATTTAAAAATTAAGATATCAATTAAATATTTTAAAATTTAGATTCTATATTGAGCTCTGTAAAGATCCCTGAATAAAATTTATTTAAATCTTTCGAATCTGTTTTGAAATTGACATTTTTTGAGAAACTCGAAATGTATGCGGCTTCTAATAATTTTCGTTTAGAGTTATTTCTTTCTTTATCTAGAATTTTAGCATTAATAAAATCTGGAGTATGATTTAATTCTAAAGTATGAGCAACTAGAGCTGTTTTATTCAATTTGCTCTTAACATCTCCCTCATGTTGTTTCATCCTGTTTTTGAATGTTTGGCGAGATTCTCCTATATACTTTTTGTCACAGTCAGAACATGGGATTACATAAACAAACCCCATTTCTTGCTCTGTGGGCACTTTATCCTTTATTTTGCTAAAAAATTGATTTTTTATTTTATTTATTGGTTTCATCCCAAACTTTATATCCAAACAATCAAATTTTTTAAACGTATCTGCAACCTTCTCTGTAAGCCCTTTAATATAAGTTAAAGAATGGTACTTATACATTATTTGAGTTCTTATGTCATCTATATTACTTTTATTATTTTTATTTTCATGGTTTATTGCTTTGTACCAAAGGTTTCTTATTAATTTTATGGGATACATATTTTTAAGTAATTTGTCATATATAAAAGATTTAACAGAAGGGATATGAATTGAGTCTGTTAATGCAATGGATTTATTAATTAGGTTGAAAGCCGAATTTTTCTTTTGGTAGAAAGGATGAGTACTATGAAAATTCATGAATTGCTTCTTTTTAATTTCTTTCTCAAACCATTTAGTTGAGATATTTCCTTCCCTGTTCTTAATTACAGTGATGTCTAAATAATTAAGGGAATTTTTTACTTCGATTTCTTTGGTAAATATTATATTATTATTAAAATTATAATTATTAAATTATTAAATGAATTAAATATTATTATTAAATGAAAAGTATTGTTTTCACCCAAAAATTCCGAAACCGGTATTTCAACAGAAATATCCGTTTTGGGTGAATTTAAGACCATTTGATTTGTTTTTAGTTGGATATCTGTCTGTATGCGTCACGCATAACTCCCACCACAGTTATTAAGCGCAATAGAGTTGAAGCTTGGTAGCTATAGAGTAAAAATCAGTCATCAAATAAGTTGAGTCCCTAGAAAAATCATACATTTGTGACATCCGATTGCATTGAAATTTGCACCGATTATACCTCTTTATAAGAAAAACTTTTTTTTTATATCTACCTCTACCACCAATTTGAAAATATCGCCTTTTGAACTTTGAAACTTTAACGCTAACTATTTTAACTTTAACTATATCGCCGATTGAGCTGAATTCGCACCAATCATACTTTTCTATAAGATAAATAATTCCTGCACATTTCAAATTAATATTTGCCGTCATATTGGAATTAATTGTTAAAGAAAAGTTCAAGAAGCCTGCCTTGAACCTTCGCACAATTCGACATTTTATAATTTGACAATTTGACACATTTATTTGTTAACAAAACTTTTTTAATAATATAGATAGATAAGATAGATAAATATAGATAATAAAAAAAAATTGTAGTGACAATATTGTTGTGTCGTTTTTAACCTCACTAGTCATAATTAGATAGTTAAGTATTTTTTATTCCCGCATTAATATACTTAGATAATTACACTTAAACCCAGTTTTTAACTCTTCATATTTAAATTTTTAAATAAACACATACAAAATGAGTAATTATTAATATTTTCTTGTTATCTAAACGATCATAAAAATATATATATATTCTTAAAATATACAATTTTATTTAAGTTATTAACATTACTATTTTTTTTTTTTATACTGATTGATTTTTATCTTTGACTAAAAGGAAATATTTTTCTCTTTAAAATTCTTAAAGAATTAGAACATTGTAAGCGCATCCTAATTGATCAAAATCTATGGGAAAGAAAATAAAAGCTTGTAATAAAAATGTTTATTAAAAAAAATATATATTTTTAAAAACAAGCTTTTATTCGTTTTCTTCTCAGCAAACTCATTAATTTGATATCCTTATCATGGGCGAGTTTAAAAAATAACTAGTCCGCCGTATGGGCTGTCCACCATATTGGATTTAGAATGACGTCACTTAGCTAACCAAGCATTGTCATCTAAACTAAACTTGTTTGCAAAATATCAATCCAATCAGTTGAGGATAACTGCTTTAAAATTCAGTTGCAAGATTTCACCCGAACATACATACATAAAAACATTGCAAGTTAAATAAAAGCTTGTAAAAAAATACTGAATTAAAACCGTCGATAAATTCATCGGGCAAACACAGCATTACAGAAAAATTTGTAGTAATTTTGTTTGTACAGTTGAAGAGCAGAGTTAAAAACGCCTGGATGATTTCCAACAATAATTCTGCAGTAAAGAGGAATAAAGAAGTATTCCCTTTTTATAAACGAAATTTAACTTGTTTTTATTCTGTCTTACCACCTTTTAAAAAATCACTTTTTTTTATCTGATTTAAAACTTCTTCTTGAACGTAAGCTCTTATAAATCATCGTGCTTTTAATATTAGTAGGATATGATCTTTGTTTTAGAATGGAATGGAAAGATAGAGATGAAAGTATAACCGTATAAAAAAAAGTAAAGGTCAAAAGGACAGTTAAGTACTATTAGTCATGAGAATGGTTACTCAAACTCTACTATACTAACCATGAGAATGGTGAGTTCAAACTCTTCGAGTAGGCGAATATGGGTAAAGGCAATGATTTTCCATTTCCGGCTATGAATGAAGAGTTGGTACGGAGGCATTTTATTGCAAAGACTACAATGACCAGTTCAAGTAGGTGAGAGAAAAAACTTGTAGGTACTAGAAGTGGCGGTTCGAGTAGACGAGAAGTGGATACATTAAACCTAGAATTAAAAGTAGCAAGTAGTTCGGTACGGGGTTAGGCTAACCGTGCACTATGCAGAGGGTGGGTATAGCGCCTGTCCCTAACCCTACCCTACTCTGGGTCTCACCCCTTACACCCTCAGTTCACATCCCGCGTTCCGCCTGCTAACCTGTCCCTCGCTTGGTCCTTTGGCCCTCTCGATAATTTTCGCTACCACCGCCCTTTACATAAACCTAGCCTTTGGATTTGGAATTACCACATACAAGGTACTCGAACCTAATACAACAACAAAAGTATTAATTTTCTATTTTTAATTAAATAACATATTTATAATAAAATGATATTACTAAATCAAGAGAACCTTTGATTTCATTATGATTATTTATTATTTTAGGAATTTTTCTACGCATATTTCATATTATAGAATACTCTAGTTTGTTAGTATGCTTTTACATTTTTAGTTCAATCTAATAAAACAACAAATACCTATATATAAACAATTCAGCAAAGGTTCTGCTTGTTGATTCTAATAATGGCAGCATGTTAAGTAAATAATTGTGCTTAGCACACATATAAATTTACTCTGAAATTTATTGTAACCTATAATTCCTACAGTATTTTAATTACATAATTTCACACATACACATTAATTAAGATAGTAAATAGCTGTTGCATTTCACCGTTTTAAAAAATAATATGTTTAAGGTAATGGAGACAAGTTTAAGAAGCATTTGTTTACTGTTTTATAAAAAAAATTGAACCATAAAAAACATTTAAAAAAAAAAAAAATTAACCTTACTCAAAGTTTATCAAGTTGAAAGTAATTTTACCAATCTAAAGTTAAAGTTGGTTAAAAATGTTTAATGGATAGAATGTAAATTTAAAGAAAACTACTAGTAGAGTAGCTATAATAGTAGACCTCTGATAAACTTGAAAAGGATCTATTAAAGTTAAACCAGTAAAACATTTTGCACTGAAGGGTTCAAGGAGAGGGCATAACTATTATAAGGGTGTATTCCTATTAATCAATACTTAATAATAATAATTTATACATATATGTATGTATCCAATAGTACTTTTGTCAGTACATTTCTCTGATAGGCCAAATATTTTTCATTTTCCGTTTCAAGTGGTTTTATAGCAATTAACTTAAAAAAAAAACTGTATATTTGACGTCATAGTTGGTGGACATCTTGAATTAAATGTACAGCTATTTAAGTGAAGTAACAGTTACTATTTGAAATTTATTCACTAAATATAAAATGAAGAAATCATAAATTGGTCAATATCATATTAAAAATCTCTTCGATTTTACAAAGCCTCTTAAACTTTTGCATATAAATGTGTTCCACCTGTTAGTGGTTTTGGATGTTCGTTGTTACATTTGTTTATTTTCGAACATTTCGTGAAAAAGTACCGTAATAAATAATTTATCCCCCGCTGGGGGATTCGTACCCGACGTCTCAGGTCCAGAATCTCATACTCGGAGTTGACATCAAGAAATTAATTTAAGCTTTAAATTTGGGGGGCGAGTTTCGTTCGTGGTCCAAAAAAAATAGTTTTTAAAAAACAATTATTTTATTTGACAAACAGAAAAGGAAATACAAATATAAGATGATGTGAAACACTCGTAAGTTAAAACGATAATGTCTAACTCTTCATAGCTCGCAGAGCTTATATAGAAAACAGTAGAATGCTACGTCGGTAACATGTAAGTGTGTTAGTGCGTTTACTCAGCGTTATGTTTGAATATAACAGGCGCTTCTCCCAAAAATTCTAAAAAATATATATGTATTTTCTCGAAAACAGTTCTGACGATTTTGATTGAAAAATTCTAAAAGTTAATTCATTCAAATACGCAGCTAACGATATTATTGTAGTTTTCCCGGGAAACATCAAGTTTCCAAGCTATTTATGAAAATAAAATTGATTTTTTTTTAAATCGAAAACAAAAAATAACGCATTTTAAATATGTGTTAAATAGTGTGGCACATAGCTTCCGTGAGTTTTTATAACTTACCCAAAAAATTTTATGCTTTTACAAACCATTATTGTCTACTCTATTTAATTTTAAGAACCAACATATCTTAAACACTACTCGTTCGAGATCAATGAAAATTTTATGGTAGGTCATAATTAGCCCATTTTTGGTCCCAAGTTTTAACCTTCTGCGCCCATTTGTTACTCTTCCACATACGCACAACATTTATTTAAACGTATATCTTCAAAAGTACTCATCTGATTGTTATGAAATTTAGGTGGTTTGACGAAAGTAGCCCACAGATGGTCCTAAATTAATTTTAAGTTCCTGTGCCCTATAAATTTTGCTAAATTGGTAATCTTATTTATGTAAAATATGATTTTTTTTTTTAATTTTTATTGATTAACAACTACACATAATTTCATTGTAACAAGTGATAATGATGTTATAGTTTAACATGGCGGGAGCAACGTGAAGAAGAAGTTGTCCAGTGACTAAACTTCCTGGCCATTTATATAGTAAAATAATTATATTACAAAATATTTAAGTAATGATAAAGTAAATTAATAAAGTATATAAGATTTAAGAAATAGATAATAATAATAGATTGTAATAATAATAGTCTGTGAGAGTAGATCTCTAGGCCACTGCCTCTTCAGACGTCCTGGAGGGTTACCTGGAATATGTTGAGAGGACATGAGTTGTACAAGAGGATTAGGATGATGGGATAAGGATTCGTGGAACTTTCGATATCGGGATTCGGATAGATTTCGGACAAAAGGAACGTTCAGGTCTTCATGGAGAGTAAGGTTGGAAACATAGTAAGCAGCATCGGTAATTTTTCGAAGAATTTTTGACTGTAAAATATTTAAAAAAAATTAGACAGATTTGTGAGAAAAAGATTTGTTAAAAAGGTGAGACATTTTTCGTTCGTTACCTTCGGTAAGCTTGCAAGAAAAAATGAAATTAAGTAGACTACATGGTTTGTATAAGCATAACATCATTTGAGGAAATTATAAGAACGCGAGGAAGCTATGTGCATCACTAATTGGCAGAGTATTTTAACTATTTACTATCGTTTTTGAAGGATATTTGATACATTAGGTTTAATGAAAAGAGATTATACTTATTTTGTCATAACTTTCCGCAAAGACATTTAACGATCATTAAACTATTGTTAAATAAATTGTGACTACGTACGTTTGAACATACAATTTACTTTTTTGACGTATAATTGAACTTTTAAATTTCTACATCAAGACTACGAAAAATTGTACATCTACAAATAATATAGAGTTATTTACGAGTATAAGTTATAAATATATCATTAAAATGTATTTTATATGTATTTACATAAAACACACTCTTCGAGTACTTTTCTGGTTATTGCATTCATAGATGCGTATTGCATATAATGCTTCATGCCACCATAATGCATATAGGATTATCGTCATAATTTGTTTCCCATATCCACATCCACCATTAGATTATTGTAGTTATGGATTGTTATTTAAGAATAATAATAATCATTAAATTATAATAATTTTAGAAATTTTGTCATGGATTTTGCTCATCATTATATATTTCCTTTTGCTTTCAAGCTTACCGAACTTAATGAAAGCAATTTTTAAGTTTTTGGTAGTTTTCATACTACGGAAAGTTTAAATTTAAATTTTAAATTAAATTATAATTATTATTAGCTACGGGAAACAGACAGAGAAAAATACGGGAGACCCGTGGTTCAAATCCCGGCGCTGGAGTGTATTTTTCTCTGTCTGTTTCCCGTAGTTAATAATAATTATAATTTGATTTAAAATTAAAATTTAAACTTTCCGTAGTATGAAAACTACCATAAACTTAAAAATTTAATTTCGAATTGATTGTACAAGGTACAGGTACTAATTGAGTACTTTATAATTATAAGCGTTAATTCTCGGTTTAGTTATAATGTCATAAATATTGACTTTCTAAATGTGTATGAATATTGAAAGCTTGAATTCGGGACTAGTTATCGATTACGGCAGTGAAAAATCATTCTCCTGCTTAGATTAGTTGGTAAGAGCATCTGTACTGGAAATACAGGAGACCCGTGGTTCAAATCCCGGCGCTGGAGTGTATTTTTCTCTGCCTGTTTCCCGTAGTTAATAATAATTATAATTTGATTTAAAATTAATGAAAGCATTACATAATATAACAAATCTGAAAATAAAACGATTTTTTTGTGAATCCAAATTAAAAATGTTATCAATCATTCTTAGTTCGTGACTTCCTTATGGTCTGTATTTCCTTCAACATAATATCTTGAATAGTAATTAACCAAATTTAATGAAATTTAGATTGTATGTCAAAGGTAAACTATATTAATTTTCTCCTATATTAATTTCGAGCATATTGCTTTCTAATTACATAGTTAGAAACAGTCATGACATTGTGTTTCTTTGATTAAAATTTAGAAAGTCATTTTCATGATTAGGTAGATAGCTTTATAATCTATATTTTTTATGCAATAAATCATCTCTCTCTTGCATAACTTTGACTTGTTACAAATTAGGTTCCATGAAGAATATTCTTGAAATTCATTTTTTAAAAATATAATTAAAAGAAAATTAATGTAACAATATATAATAATGTTAATGACTTCATACCTACTAAATAATACAACTGATAATTATAATTAAATAATGTTAATATTTGACTACTGCAAAGTTAAAAGGGTATAAGTCATTTATGTCAACTTTTCAGGACGCGCTGTTGAATGTTCAGCGATTTCTACGAGTGAGTCAGTTGATGGTGGTTAACTTTTTTTGAACTTATTATATTAAATTCATTAAGGTAATTAGTATTAAATAATAAAAAGACCACACAAGTGAATTTTAACTTGATTTATATGACTTATACTCTGATGTGAGGTACTATATATTGATATCATAAGGGTATAAGTTGACTTATATCGGTTTCTTCCAACTAATATGCGACAACAATGAGGGGAAAAATGGAAAAAAACAACAATAAAAATCAGTTTCTTGGCTAAATAAAACAAAGAATATTGGGTTTTCGGTTTTAATTTAGAAAACACCCTTAAACATAATTGAAAAAATTATCAAAAAAAATTAAGTTTTCAAAAATACGAGTAGGTATAATAATATTAGAATACGTAAGCTATTAGATTTAAATAGTGGATATATAGCTTTGAAAAAACGTACGTAATAAGTTACTTTATAAAGAGTAAAAACTAAATAAATAATTTCTAAAATAAAATATATTTTAAAAAATAAAATAAAATGTCCAATACGTTATTTGTATAAGAAAAAAATAAATAAACACTTTAAGGTGACCTGGTTCCTGGTCGAACATTTTCAATAAACATATAAATAATGTAAATTATTTCTAGATTGCAGTTGAATAAATACAAATAGAAATATTATACAAATAAAATTGAGACTAAAAATAAAAGGGGTACAGTCTCACTACTAAATCTTAATTATATAAATATATAGCTGGTTTACTTATAAATCACATTATTTAAATATTTAAACCAATAAAAATCTAAAATTCCTTCCTTCATTTTCTTCCTCATCAGAGAGGTCAGGATCTTGATTGGTTTTAGCACCAACTACCATCAAATTTTTTTTTTATAAAATTCGTGAAACTGTGGATGAACATACGGCAGCAGATCCAAGATATCTGCTTTTTTCTCTGCACTAATTGGTTGGGGCCGTCATATAGTTTTCTCAACTGTTTTACTAAGGACCCAAAGTTTATTGAATCGAAGAGCGAATCACAATGTATTGATTTTTTAAACAATATGGTCCCAAAAACTTCGTCAGAGCAATATCGGAACCACTTTACCTTAGACCACAACATTTTTTCACCACTTTCAGTTATTTTTTTAACTGTCAGTCGTCCTTTCAGCAGCTTTGCAAAATCAAAAAACTGTCCTGCTATGAGTGTTACTTTAAATGGTTTCTTCTTTCCACAATCACTGACCAATTAGTACGTACTAATGTTCGATCTCTTCTTTTGCCTTTCGATAATAGAATGATCTGTATCACATTCCATATGTGTATGGGCACAAAGTAGGAACTTGTGATCAATTATTTTTATATAATATCAGAATACGCTTCAAGTGCAGTAAGTAACATTGCACTCATATGAGTATTTCTGTTTTGACCCCCGCAAGTGTCAGAATACATTGCAACATGTTTAACTGTAAAAGGTAAACTCTTCAAATGTTGAAATTTGCAGGAAGCTATGTTGTTTGCACCACGGCCTTCCTCTGCCTCGTGCCACAAGCCACATATTATAGCATGTGGCTTGATTGTTGCAGTACTAATTATTATTCATTAATATTTCACAATTTGGTATAACTTTCATCAAAACATCACCAAACGTTTACTGTAAGCCTCAACATTAATTTAAACCTATCAAGACGGTATAAGTCAACACGCGTGGTTTATAAATCAAAGGGGATGTGGAATTATGTCTGCAGATAAGGGTACAAGTCAACTTACACACCACATAAAAACTAGAGAGCTCACTTTTAAGGTTGTGGATAAGGGGATAAGTCTACTTATACCATGATGTAAAACCATATTGACACCACACTGGGCATTATATTACTTTAACTGTATTTATACCTTATTCAACGGACATGAGAAAGGTTTTCCTAACTTAACTCTTTTTCTTCGTTCAAATAAATGCTAGTTGGAGGTTCGTGACATATTCCCTTTTTTGCAAACTTAAAGGGAGCATGGTGAACTATATTATTATGCAAAAAAAAAATTTTGCGAAAAAATGACTTATACCCTTTTATCTTTGCAGTAGCCATTTAATGATTAACGTTAAAAATTATTATAATAACATGTTAATAAATTATTCTTTAAAAAAGTATATCGATTCTTAAAAGAATTATTGTGTTCAACATTTTGCTTCCGAGCTTACCGAAGGTAACGGAAGCATTGTGTTCACTTTTGAGAACGAAAAAGTTTTATGTCTCCGATTTTAAAAATTCCAAGACAGAAATCCGTTTCAGACATCAGGGAACATTTTTGGTTCCGTGTGTCTGTCTGTCTGTCGGCCTGTGTGTCCGCGAATCGTGATACGTGCGACGATAACTTGAGTAAATGTCGACCGATTTTAATGAAATTTGGAAGACAATTTTATTTTACCAATGCCCAGGACGAGTTCGTTGGACAATGTTATCCGTTCAAGCGTTCACGCGCTACGCTCGCGTAAACATGCACTTCAAATTTAAATTTACAATTTCAGGTCGGGAAAAAAACAAACTTCATCTATTAAATGAGACAAACATTTTTTACACATACAATTTTTTAGTAAAACCAACAGCGGCACCGCTATGAAGTGTTAAAGATAGCTAAAAACTATTAATAGTTTTTACACAATAAACAATATAACAATAAATTAATATAACGTTAATTTTAATATAACAATAAAGTACATGATAGGATGCGAGGAAGCTATGTGCCACAGTAATTGGCAGTCTATTTTTTATTTTTATTTTTTTTAGTTGTTTTATAGCTCATTTATTTATAAATATTTAGCCTTAAATTACCAAAACAATGCTTCTAGAATTGAGGGTGGCCACCAAAAACCAAGTAAAAAATCGCTCTGTTGCGTTACATATCAGGTTATCGGCAAAAAGCTGAAAACTAGAATTTCCCAGTCAGAACTGAATATCAGTTTTGCAAAGCGCTTTGGACAAAACCCATATTGTGTCAGAACTAACATTCCCTGTAATAATCTGTTTGTACTAACCAAAACTAGTTTTGACTAAAATGGTCCAGTGAAATTTATTATTGCTATAATCTCTAAAGGAAAACTAGTTTTCCTAAGATAAAGCAATATTATTTTTGACTAGGAAATTCTAACTTTAAAATATCTACTCATATAATATTATATATTACAAATTACAAGCCGTTAAGCCCACAGCAACTGTCTTAATTTTATATTTAGAAAAAAGAAGTAACATTAATTTTGATAAGTTATTATATCTATTTGAAGACCCACAAATCAAAACAAACATTTATTTTTATTGAAATAAATGTGATTGTCTTAGCTAAGCAATAATAAAAATCATTTCGAGGTGCGTCGTCGTCGCCGTCATCGGGACACTACTCGTTATAAAAATGATAATATGTGAATAATGAATGGTCTCTAAAGACTTCACTTTTTAAAATAAAGAAAGTCGCCTCTCAACACATCCTTTCTTTTGATATTATTGACATTTTAAAATTTGTCTGAAATTTTTAAGTGCATCCTAAGGGGAGATATCGTTTGGAGTGACACATATGTATTTATATACATATTTACATACATAAAAAAAAGTGTTAAATTTTAGGAATCGATTCAGAATGGTCTAAAACGGATTTCCATGGAGAACATTTTCAAAAATTCGCATTAAAAAAATTTTGAAGCCATTGTAATAGCTTAATTTTCTTCAAAAATTCGCTAGAAGAAAAAAAATGCCAATTAGTATAGGTCATACCTTCTTCGCTTTCTTTAGCGTACTTAATGATTTTATGCTTTTACAAGCTATTATCGTCTTATTTATTGCTTCCGAGCTTAACGAAGGTAAGGAAGCACTGTGTTCACTTTTAAGAACTGAACAATTTTATGTATCCGATTTTAAAAGTTTCAAGACAAAAATCCGTTTGAGACATCAGGGAAAATTTTTGGTCTCGTGTCTGTCTGTCTGTCTGTCGGTCTGTGTGTCCGCGACCCCCTGGTCTGGAACGTGTGACGATAACTTGAGTAAAAGTAGACCGATTTTGATGAAATTTGGCAGTCATGTTCATTTAGTCGTTGGACAACGTTATCCGTCTTAGCGTTCACGCGCAACGTTCGCGTAAACGTGAACTTCAAATTTAAAATTGGAATTTTAGGTCGGGAAAAAATCTAACTTCATCTATTCAAAGAGCCAAACATTTTAAAATTTTTTTTTTTTTTAATAAAACCAACAGCTTCACTGCTATGAAGTGTTAAAGATGGCTAAAACTATTAATAGTTTTTATTATAGAGAACGGGTGGAGGGAGATAGACGAGGGAAGTAGAAGGTGGCTTGGTTCCCTCACCTCTCTATTTGACCTACCTCTTCAATAGCACAGCCAGCTAAGGGACCTCGAGTCCAAGTGTCCAGGCTTCATTCGGGGGGAATTAAATAAATTGGCAAAAATGGATTTTAAAAGCCTAAAATCATTAAAGTATACGCGATAGGACGCGAGGAAGCTAAGTACCACTCTAATTAGGAGTGTATTTTTTTCTTCCTTTTATTTAAATCTGTCAAAATTGTTTTAATTTTTTACGTGAATATACGTATCAATGAGGCACAATTTGAAGAGCTCCACCCATCTGTGGGCTGCATTCGACATACCATCCAAATTTCTTGAAAATTATATAACTAATTTCGAAGGTATAGGTGTAAATAAATGTATGGTTGTGCGGATGTGGAAGTGAAACATGTAGGCACGAAGGTTTAAACTTATATGGGACCAACAATGGAACAATTATTGTTTTATTGTTTTTATATTATGTGTTACCATCAGAAGAGCCACAAGTGGGAACTCACTATGAATAAACATTAGTAACATTAATAAACTTATAAGTTCAACATTACTAACGGTATACAACACATTAACATTACATTACTAAGTAGATGTATAACAAAAACAGAGATTAGCTAGTAAAGAAACTAAAATAAATAAATAAAATAAAAGGGGTGTAGTATAGAGTAACCAAGAGAGATAAAGTTAAAATTATATTAAAAGTTATTATAACCTATCATCCAAATTTCATTAAAATAGGACGATTATTTTTTAAGATTATGTTAGTTTCCATAAATTGATTGACAGACATCTGATTTTAATGAAAATTGGATGGTAGTTCAATATTAGCTCATTGTTTTTATGGAATTTGGATAATTTGTCTAAAGTAGGTCGTATAGATAGCCCTAGTCTAATTTCAACCGTCTGCGCTCTTTAAATTGTGATAAATTGCTATTTTAATTAATGTAAAAAATCAAAACAATTTTGACAGATTTAGAAAACGGGGGGGGGGATAAATAAATTGGACAATAATTGGTTGAAAAGAATAAAATAATTGGAATACACGAAATAGAACGCGAGGAAGCTATGTGCCACACCAATTTGCAGAATTGTTTTTTATATTTAACCATTATTAATGTCAAATGTCGAAATATAATAGTCTTTACTAACACAATTTAAACCACACGGTATTATTTAACTTTAATAATTAATAATATAAAATATAAAATTTAAAAAAATTATATTTCAAATTTAATTTTTATTTTGATATTTAAAAAAACAAAACAACCCTATAATGTATTTATTAAATTAAATATTAATAGATCTAAATTTAAAACAGAACTTAAGAATCGATATTGGGTGAAAAATTAATTACATCACTATTGTATGGCCTTTATACACCATTGCTGGCAGCTCCTCTGCAGGTGGAGAAATCAAATATTTACACATTAAAACCATAATTGCTGCAGCTTACTCATTAATTTTTCAAAAAATAATTACTATTATCTGTAAGTTGATATATGAGGAATAATATATGAGGGATCTTTGAAAAACCTATGCATTGTTTATTTTCTTTTTTTTTTTCTTTTCTTGAATTAAGATTGTTTAAATACACTGTCCATTATTTTCTCATAAAGTTAAAATATTGAGTTTATTTTAATATAAATAATTAAATATTTCAATGTTTACATCCTAATACAGGGTGAAGCACGGCAGACGTATGAATTTGAAAATGTAATAAAACACAGAATGTTACAAAATAATATTTTTTTAAAAATTTTTTCCTGATTTATCATGGGAAATTTAAATTTACCTAGTTTTAAACAAAGTATCGGATAAGTGGTTCCCCTCACACTCCAAAAACTGATTAAGCCTTTTTTCGAAGTTTTTGTGCACTGTTTCAAGCATTTCCACGAGAATTTCGGCAATTTTGGCTCGAATGTTGTTCTTGAGGGCTTCCAGGGTTCTGGGACGATCGCTGTACACCAAGGATTTAAGGTATCCCCACAGAAAAAAATCACAAGGAGCCAAATCAGGCGATCTTGCTGGCCAGTTTAAATCGCCTCTTAAAGAGATGAGACGCCCGGGAAATCTGTCTTGCAAAACGTTTACGCATACCCTTGCTGTGTGGGCTGTGGCCCTGTCCTGCTGAAACGTGGAACATAAACTTCCCGTCCCCCTCTTTCAAACGACTCTACTCTCAACCGTCTAGGACCAATAGGAAGGGAGCAATCCCCTCATCAAATTCATACGTCTGCCGCGCTCCACCCTGTATATATATAAAGTTAAGTTGAAACAGTGGTTTTTAATATTATCATATTATAAATAAATTAATAGTAGAAAAACATTATTAAAAACAAGCTTCTACTGTCTAAGTCAACGAAATAACTATTCCGCCATCTTGGGCTGTCCACCATATTGGATTTAGAATGACGTCACTTGGCTACATTGTCGTCCAAACTAAACGTGTTTGCAAAATTTCAATTCAATTGTCGCGGATAACTTCTTTAAAATTCAGTTTCAAGATTTGACCCGAACATGCATACAAACATTGCAAGTTAAAAAAAATTGCTTATAAAAATGATTTCGCATTCGCACACTATACAAAAATATAATATAATTGGTATTTTTTATTACTTTAATTTGTCAATCACGTATATTATTAGCCCTATAATGACTCTGTTATTACCACATCCTATTTTGACACCGTGGGGTATATATATGACCACTCCCCATTTTTTCCCTCTATCCTGAAGCAAGGGATGTATTATTGCAATAAAAAAATATTAATTTCAATCTACAGGATCAATGCAATAAACAAAATATCAATGGAATAGACATTTGAAAATACTCTACCAATTAGTGTGGCACATAGCTCCCTCGCGTCCTATAACGTAAAATTAATGATTTTATGCTTAAACACTCATTATTATCCAATTTAATTAATTTTTCTATCGTTTTTTAAATCTGTCAAAATTTTTGATTCTGACCTACCATAAAAATTTCAATAAAATGGAACAATTGAGTGACAGACCGACAGACGGACACGGAACCAAAAATTTTCCCTGATTCTGAAACGGATTTTTGTAAAATATTTTCGTTCTTAAGAAGTTCACATAGCTTCCTTTACCTTCGGTAAGCTCGGAAGCAAAACCCACTTATTTTGGATTCAGGGGACTTATTGAATGTATTTTTTTTTTTTTTTTTTTACTATGCGTATACTGGGGTATTTCGTGGCTTTAGCATTAAAGCCAGCGTATTGCTATAAATTTGTAATAGTAAGAAAAATAAATATAGTAAGAAAATACCTAGTTAATCATGTTTGAGTGTCAGTTGAAGTGGATGAGTGGAATAGAGGGTACTGGAGTGGGGTTGCCAGTACCTTCCTACATTACCCTTATAACTACGACCCTTTCTAACCCATACGACCCTCACAAACTTTCAACTATAATTATAAATTTCAGGGAATAAGTGCACTGATGAAGGCCATGTTAATGGACATAAAGGAACAGTCTCTCTACGTACAATAATATTTATTTATCAAAGCAGCTTTCGGCTTTTATAAAGCCAACAGTGCCTATAAAGAAAACAGTGTAAAACATATTACCATTTAAATACCGTATTTAAGACCGTAGTAACAAATAAGCGAATAACAAAACCTACTTTAACAACGTAAGAAAGAGAAATCAAACAACTAAAAAAAAATTAAATGGAAATAACTTTAAATAAATATAAAAAATTGCTCTAAGCAATTAAATAAATATGATACTAATTAATAAAGATATGGAAAAACTAGAGTTACATTATAAAATGATATTTTAGAGAACGAAATTAGTATTAACACAAATGAAAATATATTAATTTAACTTTAACTATTTAATTTATCTAAACAGAATAAAACCACAATGATTTAGGACAACAATTAAACATTTAAACCTATTTTGACAGTTTGTTGCCATGGCTACCACAGTATATAAAGGGGTGAGTAATATGATGTTGGAGACCAATGTTCCGAGTAGTAGCTGCGGTCAGTGTTCTTATCCACGAGGAAGCTTCTCCCCGCTCGTTTAACATTTTATCACCCTCTCGGCGTTGACTCCTATTAATTTCCAAGTTTTCCAGTGGGTGTAGCCTGCGTCCTTTATGGCAAAATGTAGGAACCCGATTTTGTGCTGAGCTTGCATGTGGTTAAGCCAAAGGAGGTGTGCGTTGCAGGTGTTATTTCGCTCTTATATTGAAATTGCGACATGATTGTCTGACGTATACGGAATTACAGTCCCTACGTAAGATTATGTATATCCCCCTTGTACTTTACGGCCATATCGGGTCCTTATCGTTGCTTAGTTGAGCTTCTACAGTTTTAGTTGTGCTAAACCCCTACTTTGTTATCGTACATAGATAAGACTTTTGAGGCGGTCAGAAATGGGACCGAGATAAAATAATTGAAATCAATGGGTTTGAACATAAGATATACTTTATAAAAGTTGTTTTCCTTTTTTAAAACGTTTAGATACAATTTAAAGGATTTAGCGAGCTTTTCATAGCGGTGTCGCTGTAGGTTTTACTAAAAAAATCAACTTTTGAAAAATGTTTGACTCATCAAAGCGTTATTTCCTCTTTAATTACCCTTACAGAAAAAATTACAAGTGTTAGCACAATATTTTTTTAAACTGACCTATAATTTATCTACTATCCCGCCATTTGAAGTTTTATAAACTCGAATTTACGTTAATTGTGTAATGATGGGTGCCTTATTATATACCTACTTCATTATCACCTCCCTCCCCGGATGGGTACTGGGTATAGGGGGAGAGAAGTGGGACCAAAGCCCAATCGTTCAATTAGGTTTGACTGATTAATGATCTACCTCTGGTTAGGGCCACTAGTCTTTAAAAATATACAAATATGAGTGAATAAAGTAGATAGATATATATATAACCATTTATTGTCAAAAATGTACAACATCAGTATACAATATTCACTTTTCTTTTGATATGGTGTAGCAACTCGGCATAATGCCGTGGTGCCCCAGACGGGTTCGGGGTTACATAGTAATTCACATTGTAGTGTGTAGTTACAATAATATACATTCTTTAATTTTAATTTTTTAACACAATTATAATATTCGCATAAGCGTTGGACTAATATTTTAACTTAAAATTGTTTATATCTCGAAATAAAAAAATAACTTTACATAAAAACTAAAAAGGAAAAAAGAGTGATAGTCGTTAAAATTAAGTATAGATTAATTATTATGTTCATTGTTTATTTACTGTGTTTATAAAACGTCTATTTATTTCTCTTTTATATTTATTTCTTTAATATTATTTATTTTGTAATTATTCTTAGTTCCTCGTATTGCTGCTTAACCAGACATTCACGCAGGCTTGTTTAATGCGGTCCCATTCCTTTCTGTATCGAGCTACCCTTGGCCAGGTCCTCTCCACCACAGCTTCTCCTCATTTCTTCATCCCACCTGATCCTTGGTCGGCCTCTTCTTCTCTTTCTATCCAGGATACTGGAGTATCCTGTTAGTCCACCTTTTGTCCTTAACTCTGGCTATGTGTCATGCCCATTTCCATTTTCTTTCAAGCATCGCTATACTTATGTCCTATAATCCAGTTTCTTTTCTTAGCCACTCAGTGCTTTTCGTATCCTTCCAGGTAATCCTCGTCATGCTGCGTTCCATTCTTCTTTGTGTGATTTTTATTTTGTTAATTATAATTATAACTTTAGGTAAGAACCACGTTTCTCCTTCGTATATATGAGAACTAGTAGCACACATTTTTGCCACAGCTTGTTTTTTAACTCAATTGGCACTTCTGATTTGAATAAAGTTCTGAACTTATTGTGTCTTGACGAGCTCTAGCCTAAAGCGATCCTGCGCCTCACTTCGTTTTCCTCGTTACAATTATTATAGATGGACTGTCCGAAGTAAATATATTCTTCTACTATGTCGATGTCTGTATTATTAACTTTTATTACTTGTGGTTCCGCATTTACAAACATAGTGAAGAAAGTAGTCTTTATGTTATATTAGCCTGATGTATAGTTATCTTTAAAAATATCTGACGTTCGATCATATGGGAAATCATTTTTTAGATAGTAATTACTTTGAGATGTGCTTATCTGTGGCTTTTCCAGGTGCCATATTTTGTTGTTTAGTTTTTAGTTAAGTTTCAATTAAAGCGTTGCTATGAAGTTAATTTAATTATTATAGAAACAAATTAAAAAGTAAAAAAAAAAAAAAAAAAAAAAAACTGTTCGTGTGGATGTGATTTAATTTAAAATAATTATTTTTTTACAAAAATTATTCTCTATGTGAAAAAAGTTTATTAAAAGAAACCCAAAGGTTTTTTTAGGGATAGAAGCCATGTCCTCTATATACAGAGAAGGTTTAATTCTCAGGGCCAGATTAAACCATTGAGCCGCTCGCTAGACCAGAAAAGGGCTAGCTGAACGCAAAAGGGCCACCCTTTATTTAATTCCTCTCCTGTTAATAAACTCGGTGGCCCGAAGGAAACTAAAGTTTTTAATTAAAAGTAAGCGTAATTTTAAATACGGTTACTAATGATTCTTTCATTGATGATTAATGGGATGGTTGAAAGTACGGTAAGCAAAGCAGGCTTGGATGGTGTTGCATTAAGAATCGAGTACCTTCTCTCTCCAACTGGAATACTTCTTAACTTACATTCAGAATGATAAATCGAAGTCTTTAACTCATCTCAGAATAAATTACTTAGTTCACGTGGGATTCGTATTATAGGTTTTAGTTAAAATGCTCGCTTGCAATTTCTTTGAATCGAATTATAATCAACTCATCAAATCATGCGGGATTTCTGATTAAAAATGAAATGGAATATCGTTTTTTGATTAGTTATAAAAATTAATGGATACTTGTAGGTAAAAATATAGGTAAATTTTTTTTAATCAGACCTTAAACCCGACTGGAGGTTAAGAAATAAATAAATGTAGGATTTTCAGATTTTCAATGTATTTATTCACGTTTAAAGTATGTAAAAATAATGTGACAAATACCATCTTTTATTTTGCTTCCGAGCTTACCGAAGGTAACGGAAGCATTGTGTTCACTTTTGAGAACGAAAAACTTTTATGCCTCCGATTTCAAAAATTCCAAGACAGAAATCCGTTTCAGACATCAGGGAACATTTTTGGTCTCGTGTCTGTCTGTCTGTCTGTCTGTCTGTCTGTCTGTCTGTCGGTCTGTGTGTCCGCGAATTATGAAACGTGCGACGATAACTTGAGTAAATGTCGACCGATTTTGATGAAATTTGGTAGACATGTTCATTTTAGCAATGCTCAGGACGAGTTCGTTGGACAACGTTATCCGTCCAAGCGTTCACGAGCAATGCTCGCGTAAACGTGAACTTTAAATTTAAAATTGGAATTTTAGGTCGGGGAAAAAATCTAACTTCATCTATTCAATGAGAAAAACATTTTTTTCAAATACAATTTTTTAGTAAAACCAACAGCGACACCGCTATGAAGTGTTAAAGATCGCTAAAACTATAATAGTTTTTACAAAATAAACAATATTACAATAAAGTACTATAACAATAATTGTTATAGTATATGATAGGATGCGAGGAAGCTATGTGCCACACTAATTGACAGTGTATTTTTTTTCTTATTTAATTATACTATTTATTGCTTCCGAGCTTACCGAAGGTAACGGAAGCAATGTGATCGTTCTGAAGAACAAAAATGTTGTATGTTTCCGATTTCATAAATTCCAAGACAGAAATCTGTTTCAGACATCAGGGAACATTTTTGGTTCCGAGTCTGTCTGTGATCTGTCGTACAATATTTGAAAACCAACATATATCTTAAAAACTACGCGTCTAATTTTATTGAAATTTGTATGGTAGATCATAATTAGCCCATTGTTGGTTCCATGTAAGTTTCAACCTTCTGCACCCATTTTTCTCTCTTCAATATGCGCACAAACATACATTTATTTACACCTATATCTTAAAAAGTACTCATCTGATTTTTATGAAATTTGGATGGTTTGTCGACAGTAGCTTGCAGACAGCCCCAGATTAATTGCAACCGTCTGCGCTCTTTAAACGACGCTAAAATTGATACTTTAATTCATGTGAAAAATCAAAGTAAGTTTGACAGATTTATATACTAGGGGAAAAATAAATAAATTTAACAATAATAGACTTTAAAAAGTTAAAATTATGAAAGCATACGAAATAGGGCGCGAGGAAGCTATACGCCACACTAATTGGATGGCATTTGTTTGTAACCGATTGCGCTACAATTTGATGTACATGATCAAAAAATAATTCTCATGATAAATTCTAGTTTACGAAGTCTATATAAATAAAAATGAATGTTTATCTGTCTGTATGTCTCTCATGCCTTCCTAAACCGTTCATCAAAGATTGCATTGAAACTTTGGGGAATGGTTGGAAGCATGCCCGGGAAGGTTTCTGACTTAGTAAAACTATATTCCGATAGATGGCACGCGCCTCGTTTCACTGAATGTTTGAATTTCACATTGTTTAACTGCCTGTTTAATTGACTGTTAGGCGGTAAGTTCGCCGGGTCAGCTAGTATTGAATGAAACTAGATGTGGCCATGATGAGAGTCGAAACTAGTCCATGCAAGCAACCATCACTTGGAGTATCTACAGCTTGTCGAGCATGAAGATGTTAACTTAAAAATGCTAAAATATAAGATAATTATGAGACGAGATCAATTTAGTTAGATGATGATTGTTCAATTAACCTCACAACTTTGGAAAGTTTTTAAATTCTAAACAATCTTGGATCCTGTTACAGAAAACCCTTGATTATGAAAATGGTTTTATCTCGGAAGCCGGAATAAATAAGTATAACAATATGAAAATTAACTGGGTGATTAACTCGAGATTATTTAATGTCACAGACTCACTTCAGCTCTAAGTAAAAATGCTTCTACTGCAATTGCAACAATTGCAAAATTTATTATAGGTATATACATACTTGTATATTATTATACATATGTACAGGTACTTCTTAGATGGAGCGAAGATACGTTTAGATGTATACGGATTTAGGACTTTTGAGGCCCTAGGCCAAACTTTACTATCAGCCCTCCCCCCCCCCCCCCCCCCACATTGTTTTTTTTATCCTAGTTTTTATGAACTACAGAAGTTCTATAATTGGGTTTACTTGGAATTTTTTTACAAAACCGTTATGGTAAGTAGTAATATTTGTAGGCCTAACTAATCTTTTGGTGCCTGTAAAATATATGTGGTTGGCTAAGTTCGTCTGCGCGTACAATAACCTAAAAAAAAAAAAAAAAAAAAAAAAAAAAACAATGGAGAGCGGCCATTTTGGTGAACAATGTTCTTTTTTTTAATGATCCTGAGTACAAAACCAGTTAGTAGACCAAAAATCAAGATGATGTTAGCTTGTTACTTGATAAGTGACCACTCTTATTTGGAGTAATAATGGAATAACTAACCATCAAGTGACAAGCTAAAATCAACTTGATATTTGGTCTACTAACTAACTTAGTACTCAGAATCAAACTCAAATTCAAGAAATACTTCTTAGAATATACTGTGTCAAAGGCCCTAGGCCACGGCCTAGTTGGCCTAGTGGTAAATCCGGCACTGGATGGATATAAAACATTTTAACTTGTTTGATCAAAAATATTACTGGTTTGTTAAAAACTTCGAAAGAATAAAAAATACCTATTACTTTTAATGTTCTCGCGTTATCTTCAGTAGAACTTTTTATCAGCTCTTTGACTTTTGAAGAGCGTTTTCCCCGTCATGTTCTAACCCCCCACTTCGTTCGGAGGATGGAAAAAATCGACCATGTAATGGGACGTAGGAAGGTAAACTTCTAAATTAAATTGCCTCAAACTTTTAAGACTAACTTACTAACGCCACACAATTGACTTTCCAGAAATTACTTTTTTCCTCTGCTGATAGTATAAGTATTTAAAGCCGACATTATTGAAGCAAAAATTAGTCTTTGCGTCTATAAGACTGCGACCTTTAACATTGTAATTTTTATGCAATGTAAAAGTTATTATTATAACAAGATCAACATTACAATTTTATTTATTTATTTTGTCAATATATTTAAAATAGTCCGCCAATTAGTGTGGCACATAGCTTTCTCACGTCCGGTCCTACGACATATACTTTAATGATTTATGCTTCAACCCATTATTGTCAAATTTATTAAATTTGACCGCCTTTTTTTGGTTCCGAGCTTAACGAAGGTGATACAAGCAATGTGATCTTTCTACACAACAATCAATTTATATGTCTCCAATATAAAAAAATGCCAAAACAGAAATTTGTTTCAGACATCAAGCAACAAATTTGGTCCCGTGTATGTCTGTCAGTCGGTCCACAATTTTTGTGAACCAAAATATCCTAAAAACTACTCGTCTAATTTTTATGAAATTTAGAATGTCCTGACCACATTTTACGCCCATTGGTTATTTAGGTTTGTCGAATATAGCCCAAAAGATGGTCCTATAATGATTTCAACCATCTGCACTCATTAAATTTGAGTAAATTGATACTTTTATTTATGTAAAATATATCGATTTGAAACTAGCGTCCTCCCCATTATTGTCAAATATATTTAATTTTCGAACCTACTTTGCTTCCGAGCTTACAAGAGGTAACGGAAGCTATGATCGTTTTGAAGAACTACAATTTCAAAAGTCTTAAGACAGAAATCCGTTTCAGATATTAGGGATAATTTTTGGTTCTATGTCTTTCTGATGGTCTGTCGGTCTACCAGCTAGTCGTTCAATTTTTGCGTACGAACATATCTTATAAACTACTCGTCCAATTTTAATGAAATTTGGATGGTAGATCATGATTAGCTCATTGTTGGTCCCATATAAGTTTAAATCTTCCGCACCCATATGTTTCTGTTCCACAAGTGCAAAATCCAACATTTATTTACAAAAATATTTTTAAAAGTACCTATCTGATTTTTAAGATATTTAGATGGTATGTCCACCGTAGCCTACAGATGGTCCCTGTTAATTTAAACCGTTGGCGCTCCATAAATTTTTCTAAATTGACCATTTTATTCGTGTAAAAAATCAAAACAATTTTAACAGATTTAATAATAGTCTGTCAATTAGTGTGGCATATACCTTCGTCGCGTCCTATTTTTTATACTTTTATGATTTTATGCTTTTACAGCCTATTGTTGTCAAATGTATTTAATTCCCTTCCCCTTTTTTTTAAATCTGCCAAAATTGTGAATTAAAATATCAATTTAGCAAAACTGACATGCAGTTTTTAAGTTATGTTGATTCGCCCATTTGTAGACTGACCGACCGACACACACGGTAGACTGACCGACCGACAGACACGGGACCGAAAATGTTTCGTGTTGAAATTCAGTCTTGAAATTTTGGAATTCGGAGACATAAATAATGTTCGTACTTCAATTAGAAGTCGTGTAAAAGACTGATTCCATGTTCTGTAATAAATCTATGTTGTCTTGGTTGATAGTGAAGCGTAATTAACGGTAAAATAGTATACATATTATATATTTATTAAGCATAAATTTTATCTTCCGCAATAAAATGTAGCTATAAAATTTGGAATTACAATATATATGCATATATATTTTAAATTAATATATTCATAAACTTATTGGAATAGTAGAAATGAACAAATTTATTTAAATATCCCTCTCGCATTCTCTCTCTTCCTTTCTCTATAAATGCAAACGAAATCTAGTTATATATAATTGAATTAAGATAATTCAAACAAAGGAATACAATTTTTTGTACGATAGAATTTAGTTTGTTGTATAATTATATTTTAATTTAATCTATCGCTTGTAAAATTGATTAAAAGATGTAATTTCTCCAATATTTTAAAATGACATGGCTGTGAACCTAGATTTTATTCCTTTTCCATCAAATACATTTTTTGGGGTTCTTCTTTTCCTAAAATTAGCTTAAAGTTGTTCTTTGTAATGTAGGCAACTACGAGCATTGAAACTTCTACTAAAATCTTTTTTTTTGTTTTTATTCGATAGAAGTAGGTGTGACGAGGTGAAGAGAGGGAATAAGGAGGTTTTGCAATGACAAGGATAAGACCGAGGGGCTGTGGGTAAAGTTTTCTTCGCCTTTTTAAGAGGCTTTTTCAAGAGTTTTTGATATAGTAGACTACAATTGTCCATTTTTTACTTACTCCCCACATTATATTTTACTATCTTGACACAATTATAACCGTTTTATAGTAATTTACGAATTATATCAATTGTAACTACCCATCCCTAAATTTTAATGTTTAATATATTTCTTTCATCTTTTCGGAATTAAACCAGAAACATAGTACGGCTCAATTTGGCTTTGTTTATATGTTGACACATAAATAAATTCGTACAGTATTACACTGTACGAATGAATCCGTCATTTAACTAAATAATAATACAAGCTTAACCATATTCAACTAATTATTATAATAAATAGGAAAAATACGACAATATAATAATATATAGTTAATTATATTACCACTCCCAGCAACTATAATTATTTTAGGCTTGTACGTATAAAGCGTTTGCTAACTCACTATTACAATTCTCGAAAGAATAAAACAAGAGTTCATCATAGTACTAATTACATCCAAACCACTAGTAAATTAGATGAAAAAGAAGGCTGTACAGTACAACCCTAGATTGAATTAACAGATTGTAAGCTAAGAATATTTAAACTGGACTGGCTTTAATTGTATTAAACTTAATAGTTATTCATTAGTCATAGTGCGGTACTTATTATTATTTGTATATTGTTATTATTTAATTATTAATAAGTTAATAATGAATAGCTTTTTGGTTGTTTTTTTTTTTTTTTTTTGGTTGTAGTTTTAGTCCCGTTCAACAGCTCATTAGGTCATTACAGGACGGGGGTTATCCGGCCACTTTACTCATCTAATCGATGAGATCATAAGTGTGAAACATGTCTCACCCCGCTGGGATTCGAACTCACAGCCGGAGTTGAATCGTTATTATTAGTGAAATTGCTTGATGAACAATTCATTCTCTTTTGAATAGATAAATGAAAAGAGTTTATTATTTTCCCTTGCGTGTATATACTTCTTCTTAGGCAATTGTCTTGGTTCGTCTACTAAACTTATATGCATTTAGTCAATTTGTCAGGGAAAGAAAAAAACTAATATTAGAGACTTTTAGGCTACTTTCATCGTCCAGTTTTAATTAGGTGTAAGGATCCTAAGGTTTTATTTCTTTAATTGGTTGCTTGCAATGCATCCCTACTTCTCAAAACTGAGTATCATTTGCATCGTTCTTTGTTTCTGACAAAAGGTCGTTGCAAAAGAAGGGAAATAAATTAGGGTTTTTGAACGTTTCGCCTCCGATTCTACGTGGTTAATTTAGATCCTTCCCTGTTGGAACGACAGCCAACAGGTTGCATGGATTTTTAACAAGTGAAAATATAAGGACGATAACCATCTTAAAGACTAATTCAATTAAACCGAAATACAAGTCTTATATAACTACGCTGGTAATATTTAGTCGTTATTTTTTCGAAGCAAATAGCTTCTCCAAATAATGCTTTATTAAATTAGATTTGTCTTTTTTTCTCTTCAATCAAAGATAAATTTGTATAAAACATCTAAATTATTATTTTAAATTGAGTTCCATATAATATTCACCTCTCTCGCGAATGACGTAATTTAATTACTTTTATGCAACATTAATTAAAACTTGTTGACAATTTTATCCTCACAAAAACTAAAATACATTAATTAATACTTTGCTCTTTGCTTATCAAATAATTTAATATAGATTTAGCTGTAGTATTTTTAATTTACATAATTTTTTTTTTTTAGGAGTATGCAAAACATATATTTAGGCACTTTTTCATAGAATAGCTCATAAGATTTACAAGAAAAAAATATATATATACTAAAAGGTATCATAAGATATGCAAAAACATCAACATGCTAAAAGGTATTTCTATTTTGTGTTTTGGCTATTGTTTTATCATTGCTTAATATTATTAAAAATTTGGTTTAATCATTTTTTTTTTTCTCACCCACTTGTAATTTTATTATTTTGCTTGTTCATATTCTAAATCAAATCATTCACTCCAAAAGGAGAAATCAATGGATTATTACCTTTACCATATATGTCCAAATAAACTAAATGTGATATTAAAAAAGAAGCTTGGAAAAAATCATATTTAGTTTATTATTTAACAAGCCATTTAAACATAACAGCCATTTACACAGTTAGTAAGTTAGTAAGTATAGTATAGTATAATTACCTATAGACAACACAAATTGTGTTTATATATTGCTTCCAAGGTTATCGAAAGCATTTTAATCGTTCTTTTTTGAGAACGAACATTTTTTGTCTCCGATTTCAAAAATTCCAAGACAGAATCCCGTTTCAGACATCGGGGAACATTTATAGTCTCGTGTCAGTGGATCAATCTGCTGTTCAACAATTTTGCGAACCAAAATATTTTAAAAATACTCGTCCAATTTTAATGAAATTTAGATAGATAGAACCCATGCATATAAACTTTGTTTTTAAAAAAACACCCATATCTTTGAAAGAACTCAGGTTATTTAGAAATTTCGATGGTTTATCAAAATCACCCCATAGATTGTTCTGTATCAATTTCAACCCTCTGCGCACATTACATTTCACTAAATTGATACTGTTATTCATGTAAAAAAATCCATGTAAAAGTTTATTTTTTTTTCAATCAATTAAGCAATAATTATTCTATAAAGATTGTACTATTTGTCCCTTATATTCAATCTTCTTTTTTATGCGGGTCGGGATTTAGGGTATTTAAAAATAATTTAAACCAAATTATTCATTTTGATGTGTCTATATAATCATACGTCGTAAAAACACTGAAGTATGCGATAGAACGCGAGAAAGGTATGAGACTCACTATTTCTCAACGAGCCGTTAATTTACGGGCTTAATTTTATGCTTAGAAAAATAGTAAAAATAAGTAAATTAATTTAGATAAGATATTATATCTATTTGAAGACCAACAAATCAAGATAAACATTTATTTTTATTGGAATAAATGTGGTTGCCTTAGCTTAAAAATAACATATCATTTCGAGGTGTGTCTTCGCCGCCGTCGGGACACTACTCGAATATATAAATGATAGTTGACAATAAATAGGTTTGATTTATTTCCAAGACCGAAAATTGCTCAAAATTTAGAAACAGATGTTTATATGAATTTTCTACTTGCCTTGATATCTAGATTACTACCGCAAAATTGCGCGAAACATTTTAAAATCATCCTTTACCTATACATACATTATATAAATTATATATATATATATATATATATATATATATATATATTTATAAGTGTGTGTGTATGTGTATTTTATTGGTAAAGATTAATATAAATTGCAACGAATTATTTTATTTTTTTCTCATTTAATGTATCTGGTAGAGGAAATTGGGGTGAGTTTTACCCAGTGATTAAATTAAGTGGCCATGCAAATAAAATGAAAACGTCCGTTTGTTTCCATATTAATATAACTTTTTCTATTTCATCCTTTTTTCCCCACATCCCATTCTCTTTTTTTAAAGTATTCCTGAGACTTCTCTGAAGAACTCAGCCGAGAGCAAAATATGGAAAATTGTTTCCATTATTTTTTTCTATTAGTATAGAAGAAGGAATAAAAGTAAAAAATTAAAATAAAAAAAGTAAATTAAATGAATAAAATAAATAAATCAAATATGGGGGTACAGCAATATATATATATATTCACAATTTGTGAGAGACACCAAGGGATGTGCCACGCAAGCGTGACCCATAGGAACTGTTCCAACATCAGACATTGCGTCATTAAGATGTTGGCTCGGCATTACGCCATGTCCTGCATAGTTTCGTCGCGTCCGACTCTTAATGACGCAATGTCTGATGTTGGAACCGTTCCTATGGGTCACGCTTGCGTGGCACATCCCTTGGTGTCTCTCACAAATTGTGTAGCCTATAGCAGTGTGCAAAAACACGGTATTACATAGCTTATATATATATATATATATACAAGGATTCGCGCGAAGCGCGGGGTTCATGCTTGCAATCAGTGGCTGTATTATTACTATTTTATATATATTTCTATCATATTGGTTAATTGAGAAGGCCATTTCATTGAATAAAATACTTAATACTTCATTATTTGTTTAGAATAATATAGAAAATGAAAATTGCTTAAACATTAAAATAAAATAAATTACTTGAAAATGGGTCCTCCCACAATATCGCAGGACTTCTTCCAAAATGATTATAAAATGAGGATAAAATTTAACTCCGCCTTCCTTAATAGGAATTTCCTCGCCAACCGGAGGAAACATATAGCTAGGCCACACCCAAAACTATAATATAATTACACAAAATACTTAACTATGAAGTAATGGATAGTAAAGAATGTTGCGTGTATAAGCATCTGTAACCCTCTCACATGGTACCAAATCTTGAATGAAGAAGCTACTTCTTACTATGACGTAAAATTGGCCGGGGCTAAAGACATTTTTATGAGATCCACACCAATAAAAGATAATGTTTGACCCTGGGATTTATTTCTAATGAACTCTGATAATATATAACAAAGATGGTTTTCTAACTTGAATAAAATATTTAGATACATATTAGAGATATACCTTAAAATATTAGAGATATTGCTCGCTATAAAAAAGTACTTCAGGAGGATACACGAAATCAATAAGGTCATTTTAATCTGTTACATATTATGCAATTCCATTAAGAGGTATTAATACGTCACTGCGTATACAATTTCTTACTCTTTCTTGAGATTGAGCCACCATCTTTAATTTTCAATGAATTGCTGTATTATTACTATTTTAAACCTATTACTATCATATTGGTTAATTGAGTAGGCCATTTCATCAAATATGATACTATACACTTTGAGATCCACACCAACTAAAGATAATTTTTGACTCTGGGATTTATTTATTGTCATCGAGTAAGCTAATTTTAGAGGGAACTGTCAACGCATAGTTTCCACGCCTCTATATCCAACTTAAAATTTAAAGTTATTCTTGGAATTCATATTGTTTCCTCCGAAGATGGTTTTCTAACTTGAAAATTTTTTTAGATATCTTAACTATATTTTGTTTCTTTCCATTAACTAATGAATTGATCAGTGGAATTTAAATTTCTCATTAATATGACATCTCACCTTCTTTAAAAGTTAACCTATGATCTGGTAAACCTGACTGGCTTACACAATTCAATATTGACACATCTACATATTGACCCCGCAGGATTAATTTCTCTATCAACTTCTGTATCCGAACTGTAACATACACTTTGTAATCCATTTAACTTTTCTAATATTTATTTACTTATTTCATTTACATTTTCATTTGTGCCTGGCTGCTTGTTAAAAAGAACTTTAGGAGGATACACGAAATCAATATGGTCATTTAAATCTGTTACATATTATGCAACTCCATGAGAGGTGTTAATTCGCCACTTTTTAAGATTGAGCCACCATCTTTAATTTTTTGATTACTTTATTTTTTATTTTGCTAAATAAACTAAAACGTGTAAAATAAATATATTTACTACTGTTCAATCAAACACATTTACTTTTACACTATACAGAAATATACAAATAATAATCTATATTTTCAAAATTTTACTAAGATCTCACATAAGCACGCTATAAGTACTTTTCAACATGGACCAAACTCAAGTATAAATCTCTAATTAATTAATTACAGTTAATATTGTTTGCACCGATAGGTAATAAAAACAGTTTTCTGACCCAAACCATATATTGAGTGACATATATTTATATAATTTATAAAAATGTTAAAAAATACTGCAGAAGGTTACAGCCTAAAATAACCTTCTAATATATGTATTACGTATATAAGAAATATATATATATATATTTTTTTTTTTTTTCAAAAATTCTTCCACATTCTTTTTTCTGATGTCAAATAAAGCGTATATACAAATTTGCTTGTAAATTGGATTATTTTTTGGGAAATGAATTTTAAAAAATCGGTCCGAGACAACTCAGACAAACTTTCTCATATATGATTCATTCTCAACTTTCTCATAATACGAGTTTATAATTACTAGCCCAGTGTTTCCATTTATTAGTTTTCAAATGTGCATTTAAATATTATTGAACATTTCATCAAAATTTATCATAAAAATAACTTCTCCTGGGCGGGGAATCGAACCCGGGCTCTCTCCGTCCGCGTTTTAAGCTAATTTCTCAGGAACTAGATTTTTCCCGGGAAAACGGCTTATATCGTTGGATCCGTATTCAAATGGACTACATTTTAGAATTTTTTAATCAAAATCGTCGGAACTGTTTTCGAGAAAACATTTTTTTCATGTTTTTTCAGAGTTTTTGGGAGTTAGCGCCCCCAAATTTAGAGCTAAAATTCATTTCTCGATTTCGCCTCGGGGTATGATTTTTCTGAACATGTATGCCAAATTTCGTCAAAATCGGCCCAGTAGTTTAGGCTCCAGGCGTCTGCACAGACAGACGACAGACGACAGACGACAGACGACAGACGACAGACGACGGACAGACATTTTTTAAAATCCACTTTTTTGGACTCAGGGGACCTCAAAACGTGTAAATCCATCAAAATCTCAAAATCGAATTTTCGCGCCTTCTCAATACTTTCTCTTTATATGAGAAAGTAAAAAATCAAATTTAGGCCAGGAAATTTGACCCGAAATTTCGGTTGACAACCCCCAGTATGATTTATATCGTTGGAAGAGATAATTTTTCTGAGAAAAAGCAGTTGAGACTGCGTTAATAGGACAAATACAACGATAGAGTTATCGGCGTTTGAATACAGGTGATATTATTATTTTTTTAAAAAGTAAATATGAAGTTTTTTTTTTTTTTATGGAAGGGAGTTGGAAGTCATTTTACGACCTAACCCACATACGTCAAAAATTCAAGTTAATATGAAGTCTATATGAATTATTAAAAAGTCAATATGAAGTTATTTATGAAATTTTAAATTTGTTGATTCTTTATATACAACTACTAATTTTTCTCAGTAAAAAGGACAAATTAATAGAATTATAAATACCCGATTTAATAGCATTAGTATGAGGTTTAAGCACCCGAATCGGAAATTCAATCGGTCAATAATTGCACTCGCCATGAGAGTTCAAAGTAAAAAAATTAACGAAAATTGATAAAAATTTACTCAATTTTAGTTAGAACCGTATGGTTAATGCAAGAAATCGCTGGCTGTAGTATAGTGTTAACATATTAGAGAAAATTGTAGGCCCTGTCATGAAATAAATTTCATTATACATATTTGATTATTTTTATTACTGAATAATAATAATAAAGATAGAACATCAGTCAATTTATTTTATTATTTATAAGTACTCTAAATTAATTGACACATAAGTAGTTCATTCATTTAAATAAACAAAAATTTTCATTTAAATAAAGTAAAACCTTCATTTAAATAAAGTGAAACATTCATTTAAATAAAGAAAAACATTCATTTAAATAAACTAAAACATTCATTTAAATAAAGTAAAACATTCGTTTAATTAAAGCAAAACATTCATTTAAATAAAGTAAAACATTCATTTAAATAAACTAAAACATTAACTTAATTTAGAATTTAACAAACTATAAATAAAAACTCTAGTAATAATAATTTAATAAAAACAATTTAAATAAAGTAAAACATTCGTTTAAATTCATTTAAATATAGTAAAAAATTAATTTAAATAAACTAAAACATTAACATAATATAGAATTACAAACTATTAATTAAAATAATATAATAAAAACAATTAAATAAATAGTTAACATAAGAATAAAATTTTACCTTAATAAATGTCGGTAGTAAAGGAAAAGAGATAAGCTCAGAGCTGCACCGGTCCGAGGTGACAAATAAACTAAAGTTAAAGTCAAGGAAAGAAGAAGAAGAAGAAGAAGGGGGGAGGAGCGTTTGTTTACAACGCGAGTCCGAGGTGTGTTTATGTAGAAACTAATCTATTTATTTATCTTTAACCTTGCAAAACCAAGCTTTATTTTTCAATATTTATTTATATTTCTTTAAACTTGTTTTTAACTATAAAATATAACCATATAGTAATAAACATAAGCTTAAAAAAATTATTCTTTTTTTAAAAAACGTAAACATGACGTTATTTACGGAATTTTAAACTCGATTTTGCTTTATAAATACTCATTTTTCTCGGCAGAAAATACAAATAATTAAAATTATAAATACTCATTTTAAAGAGCATTAGTGTGGGGTTTAAATATCCCAATCGAAAATTAAATCGGTCAATAATTGCGGACGCCATGAGAGCTCAAAGTCAAGATTTGACCAATAATGACCAAATTTACTCGATTTAAGGTAGAACCGTTGGTCGTACGACAAAAAGTCATATGACCAAAGTTGTGATCTTTTAAAGTCAGATACAGCTAGTGCTATCCGCTTTTCGATAGGGCTTACCGTTTAGCCGCAATAGCCCTTCGAAGAAAACCTTCAATTCGCGTCCACCATTTATATTTTTTTAAGGGGGGTAAAAATAATTTTTTTCAACTTTTCAGATTATTCTAGTCGGTTTGGGCCGATTTGGGACCAAACGCAAAAAACCGCGAGTCTCTAGGTGGTCTGGAAGTGCCGAAACATTTTGATAACCCGATCAGCTGATTAGCCACTTTATATATATTGCTTTATATATATATATATATATATATATATATATATATATATATATATATATATATATATATATATATATATATATATATATATATATATATATATATATATATATATATATATATATATATATATATTACACAATTTGTGTTAGTGAGAGACACCAAGGTGCCTAAAAATCCTATGTGCCACGCAAGCGTGACACATAGGAACTGTTCCAACATTTGACTATACGTCACAAAGCTGTAGGCTCGGCATTACGCCATGTCCTGCATCGTTTCGTCGCGTCAATCAAGAAGATCAGATAGGGCTTTACCAGAGACGAGCGTGCTCTCACACCGCCATTCTTGCTTGGCTGGCAAAACAAATCAGCAATATAATACCGTGTTTTGCACACTGCAATAAGGTACACAATTGCCAGCCAAGCAAGAATGGCGGTGTGAGAGCACGCTCGTCTCTGGTAAAGCCCTATCTGATCTTCTTGATTTGGTATAGGTCCACAGTTGGGTGGGCATCGTCGGGCCCCTGATGAGTCGGACGCGACGAAACGATGCAGGACATGGCGTAATGCCGAGCCTACAGCTTTGTGACGTATAGTCTAATGTTGGAACAGTTCCTATGTGTCACGCTTGCGTGGCACATCCCTTGGTGTCTCTCACTAACACAAATTGTGCACCTTATTGCAGTGTGCAAAAAAACGATATTATATTGCTGATTTGTTTTGCCAGCCAAGCAAGAATGGCGGTGTGAGAGCACGCTCGTCTCTGGTAAAGCCCTAACTGATATTCTTGATTTGGTATAGGTCCAGAGTTGGGTGGGCATCGTCGGGCCCCTGATGAGTCGGACGCGACGAAGCGATGCAGGACATGGCGTAATGCCGAGCCTACAGCTTTAATATATTTATAATAAATATTAATATTGAATTATTTATATTATTATCTAGATTTTCCAAAATATTTTCACGTACTATTATCTTCGTGATTATATTTATGTTTTAATTCATGTATGTCTTATCTTCTTTATACAAAGAATATATATGTGTAATAAACCATTAACATTATTGATTTATTTACGTTTTTTGCTATTATATGGTTACAACATAATGTGTAGTTATATTTTGTTAATTTGAATCATTAATTTTGTTTACTTACTATAAGTTAATAAAATCAGTTTTGTTTTTTTAATCTAAATTAAAAAATACCTTATATTGGGAAGAGAGCGTTGAATCTGACAAGAAAAATTCGGTTTACGAATTAGTTGTGGGGATGGATTTAATTTTGTGGTTTGTCAGTATATGTAGCAAGGTCTATAAAGAAATTACATTATTTTGCTATATTTCACCTCCTTTGAGGCATCTTCAGGCCTCTACAAAATTCCTTCTAAAACATAACTGTATATATTTTCCTAGTTAATTTTCTCAAGGTAATTCACCTGTGCGTCTACTCATAGCCACTAGTTATTCTATTGTGTTCACTTTCATAATTTAAAATTTAATTTTCTCATATAGAAAACAGGTCTTTATTGAGTATCTTATTGATACTAAATACCTGTTTTCTCTATGAGAGAATTAATATTTTAATTAAATTTTAAATGAATTTAAGTGAACAGAATTAAATAAATAGTGACTATATGTAGACTCACGGGTGAAGTACCGTGAGAAAATTAACTAGGAAAATAAATACATACAATTATGTTATGTTTTAGTTTGTGTTATGTTTTAGAAGGAATTTTGTAAAGGCCTGAAGATGCCTCAAAGGAGGTGAAATATAGCAAAAATCCAGTGAAATGAGGTTGTTAATAATACCTTTCAGACCTTAATGAGATAGAATAAAGGGTATCATACTACGAATGTGACAAAGATTATAAACTTCCCCATAAGTTCTTTTGGTTAGGAAAAATTAAAGATTTATAAATTACCCTAGTTTTTTATTTGAAATATTCTCCATCTTTAAACATTTTTTACTCCAGTTTATTTTAAAATTTTAAAATATTTTATAAGTTTATTTCATTGTATATCTACATAATATTCTGTTATAGTGTGGTATCTATGTGAAGTGCACCTTATTACGTGCCATAATAGCTCTGTTATTCTTCTAACCACAACAATGTCTGTTTAACTTACTCTTTACAATAATTCTAATATCGATGTCAGTTTAGTTTCCGCTTGAGTTATTCTATTGTGTTTAGTAACAGAAGTGTATGAAATTGACTGTTATACAGACCTAGAATCAAAATGCTATTCTATGTGTATCCTTTTTACTCTATCAGCCGGAGGATCGAATCCTTTTTACCTTAATTATCCCTTTTACCGATATCATTTCAGGGTTTCATTTGTGAGTGTTTTTTAATTAACTATAGGTCAGATAATTAGGTCATTTCTCTTTTGTCTGGTTACAAGAAATAATTTATGCTTTTGAAGTACGTGTAGTTTATGGGGACGCTAGCATATAGCTATTTACTCTGTTGTTATGCAAACCCCAGATTTTATCTGATTAATTTACCCAAATTGACATTTTACTAATTAATAATCTCGTCTGCTGTAGAACAATCCCACTGAATAAAATAATCATTAAGATCAAATATTTGAAGCAAGCGAAGAGGGTTGGCATCCTGTGACACCACATTTGTGATCACTTCGATTGTCTGTGTATTTATCTAGAACTATTTTTTAATCTCTGATTATAATTCAATGATTTGGTGCAGGGAGGGGGGGGGGACGGGGGGGGGGTGAAAGTTGTTTTTTAGTTTTCCGTGCTAGATAATCAGTCGTTCACTGAACAGCTGTAAGAATGTGGGTAAATTTAGATACATAGCAAGTTTCTTTTTATCATGAATTTTGCTTTTTACATCATCATATTGACAGCATTAGGTCCGATCAATAACATTAGGTCGGAGCAAATAATGAATACATGATCTTTCTGAAAATCGTCATGACAAATTAATGTTTGGATGAGTTTGGTTGTTTAATGAGTGGATCCGAATGAGTTCCTTAGCCTTGAGTTACTTAGATTCTCTTATCTCCTTCTTTAAAATGATAATTGAAAATATATTCCTAAATTTCAGAACATATTTGATCGACAATTCAAGAAAATAAATCGATTTACGTGAGATTAAATAACAACTAACTAATGATAAATAAATAGTGAAGAATAACAATTACACGGCATACTCTCAAGTCTATTTCAAACGACAAATAAATTACTGTAAACACAACCTTTTTTTCCTATAGCTTCGTGTGAATTGATTCATACATATTATGTAATGGAATCAAGCATTGGATTGCAATGCATAGTATTGCATACCAGTTTAATTTAATGGTAAGTATAAGCAGTCAAACGATCTTTAGGACTGTCATAATATATCGCAAAAATTAATTAACTTAAAAATTAAGTTTTAAGACGATTATTTTTCAAATAGAGAATCTCGTTTAAAATATAATAAAATCCTTTAAAATATATTTAAAGTTTAGTTTTGACTTGCATTTTTCTTCTAACATACTGCAAACACGAATGGCTTTGTTAAAATTATTAATTATATATTTTATAATATATATACTAGTTATATATTTAAAGAACACCTGAAAATTCACACATATTCTCAAAAGAAAAAAACTTTGGAAATGTTAATGGGATCAAAACTATTGGAAATCTTGGATGTGTGTGTCAGACGACCTTTGATCCTATCCGGTTGATGTGGAAGCTTTTTGTTTGTTATCTCTTGTACAAAGTGTTACTGTCTCTAAAAACAAGTTTAACCCTTTGAGTACTGAGTGATTTATTCTAGGGTTGTAGCGCAGGCCTGAGCAAGCTATTGAGGAATGTTCCACCCTGGCCTGAGTCATTTTCTACCCTACACATTACATGTAACACACTTTTTTAATGCCATTGCCTTTTTCCCCTGCCAATAATTAAGCTAATTTGTAATATATTTTTACACATTCACAATATATAAACCTTATTTAACAGTAATATATTTTTTAAAATAATTTTTTTTTAAAAATAATTGTCGCAAAGTGAGTATATACATAATAATTACCGGCAAGGATTGGTGAATGAGGTAATTGTTTATACGGTTATTATTTTTTAATCTACAGTAATGTAGAAAGAATGTCTACATCGTTTTAAGAATTTATATTTTATCGTGTACCCGCAAAGCGCTTACATACATACACAAACTGAGCCTATAATGTACAGATCTTCCGCTCTAGACTCTCTCTCTCTCTCTCTTTTGATGAATTTATGATATAATATTATAATTTTTGTGAAAGCAAAAGCCCCATCCTCCTCTTTGATCCGGGCACAGAAATTGGAGCTGAACTAGGCCCCGTAATGTCTTGCTGCCTTTCGACATCAGAAAATTCATCGTCTGAACTCTCGTCGAAATCTTCCCCACTGTCACTTCTTGTGAGAATATCTAACAACTCCTCATCTGTCCATAAACGTCTCCTATTCCTATCTACAGGCATTATTCCGCTAATAAATAAAATAAACCGAATAATTTATAATAATAGCTAAAACCGAAAGAAGTTCAAAAAAGTAAGCCAGGTCAGATCGATAACGTCAATATAAACACAAAAATTAAGATGAGAATTCCGAGAGTAAGCCAAGTAATTTAGGTAATATCAATAAAAGCGAGTTTTGAAGAGGTGTATAAGGTTTGGGGTGCGAACAAGAACTGAGGTTGTAAAAGATTTGTGGCATTTAGCTCCCAACCTAACGGTACAATATTTACTAGAAAATAGGAAAATAGGACGGGGAAAGCCGGTTAGACCCTACATAATATAATAGAGTAGGTAGAAAAGGATCCGTATTTGCTGAGAGATTAGAAAAAAGGGAAAAAGGATTAAGGCCTATAGCTCGGGTGCATGAGGAAGATGCGTGACAGGGTCATGACCCCTAGATGACGACATCTCGTCTATCCTTTCTTTTCTATCAGCAACCCTCGCTCCATCTAAACTACCCTTCATAGAACCTATTAATACCACCGACAACAACTAGAAAGCGCTAGATGTTCAATCTCGGGCCTCTAAACAAGAAAGAACTGTCCACGTAAATTTACGTCAGTAGGCCTGATGACATCAAAACGGTTGACGTAAATTTACGTCAGTAGGCCTGATGGCAGTAGGCCTGTTGACGTAAATTTACGTCAATAGTACTCAAAGGGTTAATAAGTAATGGAGGGCATATATGTGATATCATGCGAAATCAGGATTCGTTTGCACAGTAATGACGGACGTGCTAGGCCTTGGCGAAGACGTGGTGAAAAAGTTTTAGAACAAAATATTTAGTACGACCATGCTATCAGCGGAGGCTCGGTCACATTTTGGGGAGTAATTCCTTTGAACAGGCGGTTAACTTTGGGACTGAGACTGTAATTGGCGTAAAGTGTCTGAATGAAGTTTTACATCTATGTTTTTTCTACCTCTCGCTCAAGAAATTAAAACATTTGGTTTGCGTTGACGATAACGTCCGTCCACATCAAGCCGCACTGGTGAATTCCTATATTACTGACAATAACATCACTCGCATGAGAATCCCATAGAGTTCGTGGGGATTACTGAAAGAGACAAATTAGAGCAGAGGGAAGTGACTTAAATAACGTTTAAGAAATAAGAAGGCCATTATCAAAGAACGGGAACAGGCCTGATGATGTCATTCACAGCAGATCATGCCAAGTAATCCAGGCTGTTATATCCAGGACTATAGAGGTTCTACAAGATATTGATTATCTCACGGAAGTGAAGTTGGACGTTATTTTGGTCGATTTTAATTAAAATAATTTCAGAAGTAGTAAAATTAGGTTTTTGTCATTAACTATAAGAATAACCCTCTTAGATACGGGAGTGTCTATGGAGGTTCAACTGCCAACTGTCTTTACACGTAATCTGACTAATTTCTTAATTTTATACTACGAAGCTACTACTTAAATGAATCATTTTTTTTTTTTTAAATGTTTAATATTGTTCATTTTTTCGTTATTATTTTCCCCATTTATTACTCACAATACGTAGAAATATTGTGCAGGAAGGTAAGATAGCTGCATGAGTAGATAAGTAAATGAAATCACGATTTTTTCAGGCGTTCCATTTCAAAAGTTGAGTAGTTATTGTATATTTGGAGAGGTTAATTGCATCTGTTGGTATCATGGTGCTAAAACCAGTATATTATCTAAGTTGGATACGACGGAGAGGTGAGACGCATCACCACACTACTGACTAACGGTATGTATGAAGTGGCCGATCAATTCCACCTGTAACGACCCTATAGTTCCACTAATTTAATCTGGAAACACTAATTGATACTCTGATGTGTTATGTTAACACGTCTCATCGGTTAGTCACATAACTCTCCATGGAATTCTCATGTGAATCTAATACTGGTCTCAAGTGAAATTGCCCACTATATTTTAAAGAGCTATCAAGAGCAATTGAAATGAAATTTATTTTCTCTTTAAAATTAGAATTGAAAAGGAATACAGTAACATGTTAGCGAATTTTCAAAGAAAATTACGCTATTGCAATGGCTTCAAAATTTTTGTAATGCGAATTTTTGAAAATTTTTTCCATGGAAATCCGTTTTAGACCATTCTGAATCGATTCCTAAAATTTAACACTTTTTTTTATGTATGTATGTATATATGTATGTATATATGTATATATGTGTCACTCCAGACGATATCTCCCCTTAGGATGCACTTAAAAATGTCAAACAAATTTTAAAATGTCAATAATATCAAAAGAAAGGATGAGTTCGTTGGCCAGAATTTTTGGAGTCCATTTAGGGGTCAAATTTTGACCATTTAGGGTCAAAAAACGTGTTTTTTCCATTTTACCCCCCTTTTATGTGAAAATATGATAAAAGTGTACATAACAACAATTACTGTACTCTTAAAGAGCTTTCCAACGACATGCATCTTAAAAGGTAAATACGATTTTGACTTTTGTACCTCGTACCCCTATGTACCAAATTTTTTTTTCACCCATGCAAATTCTAAACCAAAATTTTCCTATATTATCATAAGCCAATAATCCGCAGATTTCTTTGAAAATTCGCTCATTAAGTCATGGTGCATGACTGGACTTTTTTTATTATGCAGCAGAGCGTCAATAATTCTGTCTAATGATGCTTAGCCTTGACCAGAAAATCGTTATTCCAAACTATTGATTATACTTGAACTAGAGTAAAGATTACGTATGTAAAAGAAGCGATAGGTCATCAACAGCATATTTTTTTTATACATTTGAAATTATTCACAACACGGAATCGCCGGAAACATCAAGAATGTTGTAACTTCACAGGAAGTTTCGGTGAGAAGAAATGTAAGCATTTTCACCAAAATTGCAGCCACTTATAGTCTGGAATACCAAAGATAAAAATACTCCACAGAACACAACAAAACAAATCACTCATCTGTTTTATCTATAAGAGTCTTGTCATCAATAAATTATATTGGCAACTCACATCTATAAGATAGTCATTACTTACCTTCGCTTTACTATAGCTACATTCTAATGGATATGCTATTCCGGATTTTTAGTCCCATAAGAAAGTTTACCTTGTGCACAACGCTGAATGCTTAGTAGCGAACTTAAAATATATTTATTGATAAAAAGGGGTGATTGCACTAATTCCAACCATATCTAACCTTACAACATTTTTATTAGATAAGGGCCGTTTTATTAGGCACTGATGATGGCCTTTATGAAGGCAGAAAGCTGCAGGAAAATGATTTTCTTTTACGATTTATATCATTCCCATATTAGTTTGCTTTTAAAATTTGAAATATTCAAAGGGGAGTAGCGTTTTTATAACAAGCAGAGAATTAGTGAAAATGTATTTATTTGAGTATTATTCAACATTTCTCTTCTGATTTCAAACTTAAAATCAGTGTTTTATATAGGTAGGTCTTTATAAACTAAGTAATACTATTTAAATAAAATACTGATTTTTTTCTTCCACCTCAAGAGTGGGACCTTTTTCATCTTTAATTTGTGAGACCAAAAGAAGGAAAAACGGGAAAAAATGAAATGTGAATATAAATAAAATTTTCATTGGAATTAATTAAATTATTTGTTCAGGATTAAACAAGTTCTATTTTCTGCTCTAATAATTGGTATTTAACTTATAAAAAGTTTAAACATGTAAGAGGGCTCTTATGTTAAATACCGCAAATTTTCGTTATTCGGGACACTTTCCTATTTAATATATTTAAAAAATATTCTAATTTTAATATACTTAAGGAGTAAGTATATTCTCAACCTCATTAACTAGGCCGAGTACTCAAATGCCAGACTGTATATTTTATGTAATCATGTTTTCGATCTTATATTGGGTGATTTTTTTTTGCATGCGTATTTTAATGGAGTAATTCTAGGACCTCAATAGTATACATAATACATACTTTATCTATTAGTACATCGGCATTAAACCATTGCTCATTACCTCCTGTGGTTGAAATAGAGGATTAGAGTAGTGCCTGCAGACAAAAAAAATGTTATCATCCAAAAAATGCAATTGTACAGTAGGGGTAGCCACTCATTTTGCCCACAGGCCTCCTAACTTCAAAATTTCAAATTGGAGTGTACCTACACTTTTGATAGCAGATTTGGATTCTACAGCAAAAAGCTCCAAATCTCCAATTTTTTAACTTTTTTTGTCTTTGGGGCAAAAGTATAAATGTGGTAGATTTCAGTGCCTGGGGGAAAAATGGGTAGTTGCCCCTAGTACGCGATTGGACGACTTCACACTTCTCTTTACATGGTACAGAACCCCCAAGCTCCATTAATTTATTTCAAACCGTTTAGATTTTATAAAGATATAAGTGTTATTTTTTTACTATTTTTGGAAGGGTTATTTGTCTATCTTTGCCCCCCTATAGAGGGCAAAATATTGAAGAAATAAAAACGTTTCAAGTAAAATTTTTATTATTTTGCACCGTAGAATCCAAATATGCTATCAAAAATGTACACTCCAATTTGAAATATTAAAGTTAAGAGCAACCACCCACTTTGCCCTCAGGCCCCCCTGAGGGCAAAGTGGGTGGTTGCTCGTAGTGCGCGATTGCATGAAAACAAACTTCCTTTTACATGGTACGGTTTCCCCAAATTTCATTAATTTATCTCAAACCATTCAAAAGTTAAGAATCCCCCCCCCCCTCTTTTGGACTACCCTGTATATTTGTTTGTGTGTATGTAAGTGTTTACGTATATATATATATATATATAATGGATTTTCTTCAATGAGAAAGTATTGAGATGTGGAGAGAGTATAAAAGGGATATTATAAAAAGATAGCCAACTCTGCTGGATTAACAACTAGGGATAAAAACTCAAGTATCAAGAATCGTAAATAAATAATGATCAAGTATAAGTTTTTATATATTCAGTTTAAGAGCTCGTTGAATAAGCTTTTAAAAAGTTTCAAAACTTTTAAGAAAAGAAAACTTACCTATAGTATCTAAAAAGTTAACTTTTCTAACTACTCGAGTCAGGGAAAAGACAAGAGTTGTTAAAGAAAGAATATAAAGAGAGAGAAGAAAAAAAATACTGTTCACTATTTAAACTCTAGCTTAATCTATTAATTATTTTATTTGTTTCGTATTTTCCCCCTTCCTATTCTTGTCTAACAAACCAACTTGTTCGGAAAAACCGTAAAGTTCTTTGAAATAGTTAAAAAGTACATTTTATAGATTCATTACATCAGTAGGATAAAGTGAATATCACCTTCAAAGATGATAACTATCAAATTGCATTTTGTTTCTGATAGTTCAGAAGATAGTGAACAAAATGTGTCTGACTTACATCAAGCTAGAATTTGTTGTACATGTTAGCCTTTTAAGAATATGGGGGCGGCTAAATTCGTCGGCGGAACATACCTTGAGAATAGGCATTTGAAAAATAATAAACTACTGGAGAGCCACCATATCCCACCGATTTCGGTGGATAATGTGATTTTCATAATCCAGAGTAAAAAATTAGTTAGTTGACCAAAAATCAAGTTGATATTACTATGTGACTTGATATGTTAGTCATTCAAATATTACTCCAAATCAAAGTTGTCACCTATCAAAAGACAAAACTAACATAAATTTGATTTTTGGTCTACTAACTAATTTTGTACTCAGGACTATGAGCTTAACTACGGTTACTGAAGCATTATGATCATTCTGAAGAACGAACAATAATTAAGTTTCAGACATCAGGAAACACTTTTGGTCTCGTGCCTGACTGTTAAAATGTTCGTCGTTCAACATTTATGTGAACCACCATATCTTAAAAACAACTTATCCGAATTTGAAGAACTTTATTTGGTTTGTTGAAAGTAGCCCATAGATGGCCCTATACTAATTAATTTTAACCGATTTTGTAAATTTTAAATTGCATATAAAAATGAATGTGACCCGTGGGAATCGAAACAGATCTCAATACTCATGTGCCCATTGGTCCAATAATAGGAGTGCGAAATCTATGTATCACACAAATTGGCAGACCACTTTATTTTATTAACTCATATAATTAACTTTTGTAAAAATTTGTATAACGCCACTATTTTAAAGGCTAATATTTTTTACATATTCCTAATTAGGACGAAAAGAATAAAGATTTTCATATTAGGTAATAGACCTTCTTAACTTCTTAACAATTAGGCGTCTGATTGACTCTGACTAAAGACTCTTCTGATAAGAATCGAATGACTAAAAGTTGACGAAAAAACATAGCCGCACACCTTGAAAAAATCATCTTTTAAAGCTGAACAACTGCGCTAAAAAAAAAAAAAAAAAAAAAAAAAAAAAAAAAAAAAAAAAAAAAAAAAAAAAATCGGATAAAAACTGGAAATAGGTTAGTAATTACATTTTTAAATTAAAATTTAACTTAGAAAAAGTCAAATAAATAAATCTAATAAAAATATATATACAGCAGGGTGGCCACGATAAACTGGCTCACCATGTTATCTCTTTTATTTTTGAAGATAGAGAAAAAGTGTAAATGATAACTCACCTTGGATTTTCACGTAGTTTTATAATATGATTTCCAAAAATATTTATATCTCATTGTTTCGGCGTTATCTCGCTCAACTTTGTAATCTTAAATGATAACCTCTATTTTTTTCTAAAATTAGATTGAAGGAATGGAGACAGAAGGAATGGAAAAAAGGTTTGACTTTTGATCAGTAAATGCTTTCAACAAGTGAAATAAACAGAATCAAGATCATTTTGTTTAATTTGCGATTTTTTTGTTTACAGTATTTTTAATACATACTAAAATAGCATTTTTTTTATATTGAAAACTGAATATCTCTGTCAATTCTCAACCGATTTTGTTGAGTCAAGGCTCATTTTTCTTCTAAAGCAATCTAATTTAAGAAACAAATATCAAAAATATAGGTTACCATTTAAAATTACAAAGTTGAGAGAGATTATGCCGAAACTATGAGGTATAAATATTTTTGGAAATCATATTATAAAACTACGCGAAAATCCAAGGGGAGTTACCATTTACATTTTTTCTCTATCTTCAAAAATAAAAGAGATAACCGGGTGAGCCAGTTTATTGTGGCCACCCGTATACACATTTTAAAAGATTATATTGACAAATGATCTTTGTCGTTTGAAGGCTCAAATATCCACCCTCCCGCTCGATGTATCGATTTTGAGTATACTTATCGATTCTCACCTCAAGCCGTAATTTCTTGAGGCGATCATTATAATAAATTACCTCTAATTAGATTTAATAGATAAATTTACAACCCTTGTGTAGATTGAAAGACTATTTGGATCCTTTTATAGTAATATAATAATAATAATAATAATAATGATAAACCATTTATTATGACTACATAAATATTTTATACATTTATATCCATATATAGTAAAAACATATATAATTCTTCAAAAACATTTTTTTTTGTCATAAAACGGCTGGTACCTATTTATAGGTTTGAATAGCACTTGCTAGTTGGCTATACATAATACATATTATAATCCTATGATACTATAATACAAAAATATTTACTCACATCAATTAACTGTACAATAAAAAAAAATCAAATTTATACATTTTTAATTCTTATACAGCCATACTTTTACTGTATACACTTATCATTCTATTCCATTCGTTTCTATCTTGCAGAAGTCTCGGCTTAATAAATTACCTCTAATTAAAATCAATAAAGGTAAATTAACAAACAATGTTTAGATTTCAAGAGTATTTTGGATCTTTTTATGGGCACCAAATTCTTACGGTCCCTCACTCGAGACTGATAACTTGATAAGCCATTAAAATCTGGGCTCTTCGTGCCATTTGTGCCCTTAGAGTGAATATTATTATATGTTTTTATACGAAAAAATAATATGGAGAAATCGTATTGAAAATGTAATATTATAATGGATAAATATGGGGGGGGGGTGAAAAAGGTGAAGATAGCAATGAAAACCCTCCATTAAGCGTAACCTTCCTAGCCCAGTCCAATTACACGTATGTCAATAGGCATGACCCGATATTCCACAATCTCTTCAATTATCTTTTTTGATACCTGAAAACTATACTCCTAACATAGTCCTCGTTGCCAGAGAGTTAGGCCCAAGGACATTTATACTTATGTTTAATTTGTGCAAAATACGAGTATGTTCAGAGTACATAATATATTTAGATTAATAATTTAAATGCTGGGTATATACTTGGTTCTATAGCTAATCAGTTTGCCCACTGCATCGAAAAACCTCATATTTATGTTTATTATTAATAAATAAGATTATATAATCAACAAGAAAAATTATAATATTTACTCTAACCTATTTTCTTATTTAATTAATTTAATAAAATCTTTGTGGTCCAATGAAATTTCCTGGAGTTGATCTAAAAAAGGTTAAATTTTAGAAATTTTAGGGGGCCGTAACAAAGGAGCCCCAAAATTTGTATTATTTGAAAATTCGAAGATGGGTATCATTATAAAGGTATTGAAATTTGGATCACAAAATATATCGTTTTTCTAAAAAAGCGGCCATTTTACCCCCTAAAATAATCAAATAAGTGCATAAGGAAGATACTAAAGGATAATATAAGCACACCTTGTTTCTTAAAAGTGAAACTTTTTATACATATTTTTGTTTTTTAAAAAAAATAATAAAAATAATAATAATGTATTTATGAATTGTTATGACCGAAGGAACCCTTTTAGTAACTTGCAGGCAAGTACTTGACGGGATTTTATTTACTTTCCTACATACGCAGTGTTCTCACCAGGGGGGATTTACCCTGACCAAGCCACGAAATTGTTAATAAATTTGACAATCATTGAAGTACATACACGAAATAGGATGCGAGGAAGCTATGTGCCACACTAATTGGCACTATTTTTTCTTGCTTTTTACTTTTGCATAAAACCTTTCGGCGATTCTTATAATTTATTCTTACATCTTAATCCAGAGTAGAGTAGTAGAGTAGGTGTCTAGAGCAGGTCTCTTGGATATAGAAGCCGTGTCGCCACCTGGGACTCTTAACTTCAATTCCTTATAATGAAGACAACTTGTACAGACCCTAGGATTCCTTGCCTTTTATCAGAATTGAGAGCTTTCCTCCCCTCACAGCAAATTACTACCCACTCCGAGACAAGATAAACTCAAAGATAGAATGACAATCCTGAGCAGAGTACTTGTAACTTTCTGTTTGGTAAGGTTTAAGTCTCTCCTAACATTTTTTCCTATCGCCACTTTACACTAAGGTTTTTGGGTACTTTCTTTATACGGATTTACGATACTCGTAGTATTTTATTCGTTCTAATACGCAATATACTTTACGCATTTTAAGCTTTAATCGTTTCTTCAAATTTGGTAAAAACCTAAAATATTAGTTCCAGTGCTTAAAGGTGACTGATGAATTAATGTGTACGAATGTAAATTGATGAACTATTACAAACTCTGAGAGATGTCTTTTTTTAGAGAGATGTCTTTTGCGCTCCACTCGGGGCTCATGCTAGGAATCAGTGGCCAGGTTTCCTATTATAATGTAGCCCAAGAGGTAAAATGAAACGCCTTAATAGTTTCGTTGCCAATGCCTTCAAAGACTAAATACTGTGAGTAACTGATGATTGTGAATCGCAGTTATGGTACTATTTATTACGTGCAAAAAGTGCTCCATTTCAATATTAGGTACTATAAATAACAAATAAAAACAAACAAACAAATATTCTTAATATACGCAATAAGAGTTGTCATATAAGATGTCAAAAAATCGAACGCGCCCGTTTCAGAATTTGTTCTTACCATATGGTACCAAAATGGTGGTAGATATGTTGCTGAAATATAGGGAAATTATTTAGCGTTTAAGTTTCTTAAGTTCAAAAGTTGATATTTACAAAATGACAGATATCAAAACTATATTCAGCGGAAATTAATTGTATTATAAATAAGTGTAATTGGTGCAAATTTCAGTGCTATCAGAATTTTTAAAATTTTTAAAATTTTTGCTGACTCAGCAATAGGTTAATGACATCACAAATGTATGATTTATGTATGATTTTCCGGGTTCCACAACTGCAAGTAAGGACTGATTCTTGTACCAAGATTCAATTTCAAATCTCTTGCTTAAAAACTGCGGGAGTCTTGCGTCATTTTTGTATTGATGTTAAAATTAATATGTGGAATTTTCAAGAAAATGCCTATAGTTGTTTTTTATAAAATTGTTAATCATTTTAATTCTACTCGATATTTTGCGATGAAAACCAAGCCTATAAGATTTTGCTATAACACACCTCTGCGACAAAAAAATAGATTTTGCTAAGCAAGTTTTGCGCCTAAAAAGTCAGACTGGTGGTGACAGACACACACACACATACATACACGAAAAAAGTTAGGACCGGATTTGGTTTTCGAAAACGACAACGTGTCCAAAAATTGGGCCATTCTGATCAATGTTCAGACAGCACATTAATTTTGAATATATAGTTAATACTAGAGAGGAACACAACAATATTGACCCCAAACATTTATCACCAGAATTTTATAAAAATGTTGGTGACAATATTGTTGGGTTATTTCATATTAACCTCTCTAGTCATACGTATGAAATGATACGTTAAAATCTCAGTCTAAACAACTAATCAGTTTTAATATATTATAGTTAAACCCACGGAACAAGTGTGGGCTCTTTTAGAAAACCATCCAAATTATTAAAATTGGATGAGTACTTTTTAAGATATAAGAGTTAATAAAAAAATGGTTTGTGAGCTTGTGGAAGAGAAAAAAATGGGAGTATAGTTTGAATATAACAAGGAACCTACAATAGTCTAATTGTGACCTACCATTCAAATTTCATTAAAATATTTCGAGTAGTTTTAAAGATATTTTAAAAAATATTGACAGGCAGACCGTCAGACAGACACGATTTTCTGTCAATCAACGGTCGTTAGTCATAGAATTATTAATTCAGAAACATAAAATCTTCGGAACGATTGCAATGCTTTTGTTGCTTTCGGTAAAACGGGAGAGATAATGTTCAAAGTCTCATTAACAAATAACAAATAATAGAAACTGGATAACAAAGGACACATTCACAAGTACGCATATATATATATATATATATATATATATATATATATATATATATATATATATATATATATATATATATATGTATATATATATATATATATATATATATATATATATATATATATATATATATATATATATATATATATATATATATATATATATATATTTATATATATATATATATGTCTGTGTGTATATATCATATTAAGAAAGTGCTTGTAGTACATTTTACAAATTACACTGTCTACAAAGCAATTTGAATTATTCTAATATATTATTTACACATGAGTAAGAAGAATTACTCGCATTAACATTAGTGTTAGAGCTCAAAAATCTTCGCTTCGTCGAATTCACGTAATGCATTTAATTAATGTACGTCGTTAATTATTTAATCTTCGTTCTTGTAAGTATGAAAGTTTAAGAAAATGTATTTTTTTTTTTACTCTCCCCATTAAAAAAGTAGTATTTTCTTTTTATTTATTATTATTATTTTTTTAAAGTATGAAAGAGAAAATGATGTTTATACAGACTTGGTGAGGTGGGTACTTAAAAAACTGAACGCTTTGAAAAGGTTTTTTTTATTAAAAAAAGAGGTTGGGGGACCTTGAGGTTTTCATTGAATAGAGGACCCTTTGAAAAAACTCGACAACTTTCGCGCTTAAATTTTTTTATAAAAATTAAAAGAAGGAGCAAAAGGAGGGGTCATACGGTTGCAGAAAGAAAAAATCTGATCCACAGTCTAAAGGTCTTGGTAAATTATTCCAAATGACATCATCTTCTTACTTTCTTTTGAACATAGACAAAAAACGTATTTCTTTTCTTACAAAATATATGTTGAAGCATCTCGAAGAAGAAAACTTCATGTTTTCCTAGTTTTATCTTATTTCTTTTTTCACATTGATCTTCTAATTTGCTTTTTAACAAATCTTTTTTATTTAGTTAGTTTTTAGTGGATAATTTGTTTTTACAACAAGTTAATTAACAGGAATATTAGGATATTACTAGATGTACGAAAGTTATTCTTTATATAAATCGATACGATCATTCGTTTATTAACTTCCTTACCTCCCTGGAAATCGAATCAAAGTTAATTTCTTTGCCATAAGGAAAAGAGTGTATAATGTATATTGAATAAACTTCCTTATGGACTATCTCAAGTCGGCCCAAAATGCCTTCTTAGAAAATTATTTTTGCCTAAATAAAAACATCTCTCTCTCTGCGGTTGGGATTAGATCAAGTTTCCGTGTTTGTGATGAAATAAGTGCTTACTTAGCTCAATCATCTGCCTTCCCAGACAACTCCTGCGAGAGCAGATGATTGAGCAGGCCTATAGGGCTACTCAATGCCTGCTTTAATCAGTAACTATTAGACTACTAGACGTCTCCCCCTCAAATTACATTAAATTTAACTGGGTGTTTCAGGTTAAACAAATAGTAAATCCGCTTAGCGACGTCCATATCATTTTGTTTGAAAGCTCCATAAATAATAAATTATTAACATCTATTCTTACAAATTATGGACAAAACCTAAAATAAAATGATTCTACCAATATTGAAAAACCCCCATTCACGAAGTTTGTCAGCGGTACGTGAACATCGTCTCTCTCAATTTTTGTTTATTTCAACTATTCAAAGTTACTATTTTAATTGAAGTTTTTCTTTTGTGGACTTGAGGTTTTTTTATATAAGTAGTTGGTTGTTTTTTGGAATGAAAGTCCTTTATTATATTTTATTCAAAGCCCTTTACTATTTTAAAATTTATTTTTAGTTCAATTAGTGTTAGTTTTCTTTTTCTTTCAATATGTGTGAAGTATAATTTTTATTTTCTCAGTTTCTTTTCTTTAATATAGTGGAAAAAGTTTTGTTCTGTTTAGTAGTTATTAATAAACTGTGAGTGAACTATGCCTCGCCTTCACTCTCAGTTCTTAATAATTACTGAACAAAACAAAACTTTGATAAGTGGTAAGTGTCATGGCGGATTCATAAGTGTCATGGCGGATTCATAAGTGTCATGGCGGATTCATAAGTGTCATGGCGGATTCTTAAGTGTCATGGCGGATTCATAAGTGTCATGGTGGATTCATAAGTGTCATGGTGGATTAAAAAGATACATGGCGGATTCATAAGTGTCATGGCGGATTCATAAGTGTCATGGCGGATTCATAAGTGTCATGGCGGATTAAAAAGAGACATGGCGGCTTTAAATAATTCTAGCTGCCTAGGGGCTTTAGAAAGGCAGCGTTGGACCGGGTTATAAATATAAAAGGGGTTTGGTTTGTGTGTGACGCTATCACAAGTGTTTCTGAGTAATAGAAAATAATAAAAAACAAAATACAATTTCACAAAATAACTTCACGGTGAAGTAAACAATGCTTTCAACTTAAATTAACCGCTACGAAGGCAACGTTATGGTTAACTAACCGTATTCTGGATTTGGCCGAAGCGGTCGCAACCACCATGGTCGACCGCTAAATCAACCGCAGGTTTACCAACGCGGTTGGTTGTTTAGGTGGTCTTCGTGGACACACCGGTTACTTCTCGGTCGACCTGGTTAGTGATTCCGAACGCTCCCTGGCTATTTTATATGCATATACATATACATATATGTATATATATTATATATATATATATATATATATATATATATATATATATATATATATATATATATATATATATATATATATATATATATATATATATATATATAAATCAGCAGTGTAATACCGTGTTTTTGCACACTGCAATAGGCTACAAAATTTGCGAGAGACACCAAGAGATGTGCCACGCAAGCGTGACACATAGGAACTGTTCCAACATCAGACATAACGTCATTAAGATGTTGGCTCGGCATTACGCCATGTCCTGCATCGTTTCGTCGCGTCCGACTCATCAGGGGCCCGACAATGCCCACCCAACTCTGGACCTATACTAGATCAAGAAGATCAGATATAGGACTTATCAGAGACGAGCGTGCGCTCATACTGCCATTCTTGCTTGAGAGCACGCTCGTCGAAACGATGCAAGACATGGCGTAATGCCGAGCCAACATCTTAATGACGTTATGTCTGATGTTGGAACAGTTCCTATGTGTCACGCTTGCGTGGCACATCCCTTGGTGTCTCTGGCAAATTGTGTAGCCTATTGCAGTGTGCAAAAACACGGTATTACTCTGCTGATGTGTTTTGCCAGCCAAGCAAGAATGGCGGTATGAGAGCACGCTCGTCTCTGATAAGTCCTATATCTGATCTTCTTGATCTAGTATAGGTCCAGAGTTGGGTGGGCATCGTCGGGCCAAGCACTTTACTGGAATAGCAGCCCAGTAGCAGCCCAAACCCAGATAATTCGGCAAACATTAATTTTACACCGTCAGCTATCCTCTCACCGACACTTTCTACAAAATATTCCGAAAAAATCCCTTTCGAGCAAAATGACTACCAAAATTAATTAACTAGTGTAATATTATTTTCTGGAATATACAAGGCCTAAGAAACTTTAATTATCTGAATAAGCACAAAAAAGAAATACCATCATCGTATGACGTTTTATGTTTAGCAGAAACCTTGGCAGAGTCTGTCCCAATTAGCCCACCTAAATTTTTGTCACATTTCATCCTTCATCCCGAGCTTTGTTCTGAACCCGTACGTACACACAAAAAAGGCAGGGCAAGTGGTGGTCTTATAGTATACGTTAAACATCAATATTCGTACCAACTAGTTAATGAAACTTCCCATTGGATAACTTTTAAAATCTGGAATTCAGATGATTATTATGTAGTAACTTCACTATATCTTAAAGCTAAAATAGAACAATTGACCGTACTTCTTGGAGAGCTTCAGATGATTTTAGAAGAAGTTATGAACTCAGATTCTAATGTAAACTTAATAGTAGGGGGAGATGTAAACAGTAAAATAGGCCTTCTCAATAGTGATCTCGACCTTGAAATTGACGAGAATTCGATTTTTAGTAATATTAGATCAGTTTGTGATGGCAAGAAAGACCGCAGAGGTGAGTAGTATGTACGGCACTATAGTCCGATGGTCCAGATGCAGCATCCCGATCTCGGGGGTGGGGGGGGGGGGGTGAGCTGAAGATGAGTGGGGATTCCCCACTCATCTGCTCACCTTCAGGTCATCCCCACCCCCGAGATTGGGATGCTGCATCTGGACCATCGGACTATATAGTGCCGTACATACTACAGAGGTGAATAGCTTGCGGATATGGTAGAGTCCTTAGGACTAATTGTTGCAAATGGTAGGACGTATGACGATAGTCCAGGACAAGTAACATATACAGGCCATAATGGCTGCTCTATAATAGATCATATTTGGCTAGAGGGGGGGGGGGGGGGGGTCAAAGATTTGTGTTGATTGTTTTTTACACAAGCTAGAAATGCAATATAATTTAATATTTTGCTTTATTTTGCACTAACTGCATTGTAAGATAACTGTATTTGTATTTAGGGAAGAAAGTATGGTGTATCACAGGCGTCGTCGCCTTGGGGGACGCGTTCCCCCCAATGTTTGAGATATATTGAAGAATTTAACCTAAAAAATGTCAAAATATCCAACCTGTTTTTACTTTTCTACTTATATTTTATCATTAATAATAATTGATTAGCTATTGTGTGTCACTTTGATACCATGTTACTGCGAACAGTGGACAACTAATTTAGAATCTAATGATGGCTATTAAGTAGCTAAAACCAGCTATCAGTTACTGTTATTACAAATACTTTTCACACAAAGTATTTGAAATAACTGATAGCAGGGTTTGGTTAGTGTTTCCTCCCTCTCTCCCTTTTCAAAATAATGACGAATACATTAATTATTGAGTGGGGTAAATCTGCATTATATGTCACACCTATTTCTAAACGTCCAATTGTATTCGGTTTTTTTTTTTCAAACTGTTCCTTTTTATATTAAGATTTCGGATGTAGCATCTAGATAAATTTAATCTTCGTTTTTAACTTGATATTTTTTTTTTTTAATTTTTCGGAAAATTATGGAAGGTTATGGTTAGTTGAGTTTAAGGATAGCACATTTTTTTACCTAACCTAACCATAATCTGCTATCATTACCCTTTAAAACGTGACACTTCGTGTATTTAAAAAAGAAAAAAAAACTTAATTTATCGAGATGCTAAAACCGGAATCATTTTTACAATGTACAGAGATACTATAAAAAGACAGTTTAAAAAAATGAAGTAAATTGGATAGCCATGTCCGAGTGCAGTCGAGAAAATTTTATCTAAAAAATGCATATGTTTTTCCTTATAATTCCCATAAGATAAAAAAAGGGCCCCCAGACTTCCCCCACCTTCGTCTGGGGGCTGCAATAGCTCGGTCAAACCCCCCCCCCCCCTCCTCCCAAAAAATATTCAATGTCCCCGTTTTGGACTAAACTTTATATTATGGCCACCTTAATAAAATATGTTTTTCATAACCATTGATTAAATGACATAGTTTATTATAGATTTGAAGTAATATTGCAATTTTTAATATTGAAAAAGCAATTTTCTGAAATTGCTTCCGTTAAATTCTGATTTAACAGATGTCAAATCTTTAGCAGCATAATTAGGTTCACAATTATTTACAATTAGTATTTTTAAGTTGGTATTAAAATTCTTTTAAAAATACTTCTGTTTATACTTTTGTGCCAAGGATTTACTCTATAAGTTTAATTTATTTGATGACAAAGTATTAAAATCAAAGTTCGCCTCAGAGATGCATAAAAACGCTTTTTTGAGAGGTCATATTTTCAAATTTTCTTTGAAATTCTTTTCTTGATTTTCCCCCTCTCATAATTTAACAAATTTGATCATGTATTTATTAATTATAATTTATTTTCTTACACGATACTGATACAGCCAAATAAGCACCCTTTTATATTTAATAACTTATTTTGTAAGCCCCTAAGATAAAAAAAAATATTTTTATGTAACTGCTTATATTACTGTAAACCTTATTACCTACAAATAAATTATTTTCCTATTTTCTATGTTTTATGAGGCGCTATGATATAAAATTCATTTAAATTTCAAATTGGCAATAGTAAGTAATCTATTCCCCATTCTTGAATTTCTTAAATATCTTAAAAAGTTTTCGAGTTTTTTAAATTTCTTATAAATTCTAAAATGGAAATTGTAGGCTTAGAAATCCGTAACGTGTTTCTAAGATGGTGAAATTTAAAAAATAAAATCCCAAAGGAGAACCTCCTCCTTTATGCCATACTCCCATACCCTTATTAAATATATCCTCTCTACTGCTTGCTCGTGTCAATAAATGGGCTGAATCAAACAACATCATTCCTGAATAACAAGCAGGGTTCCGTGAGGGCCGGGGTTGTGTAGACAATATATTTACACTTTCCTCACTTATTAATATCAATCTCTGTACAGGATCTCCATATCTAATTTGCATTTTTGTTGACTTTAGCAGAGCCTTTGATTCAGTCAAATTCAACATTTTATGGAAGAAACTACTCAAACAGTGGAGTAAGTCCAAAAATATTTAGAGTGTTCAAAGCGCTGTACGACCAGGCTACATTTTCTGTAAAAGTTAGTGACATGTTTTCCGAAAATATATCAATAACTGAAGGAGTGCTACAAGGAGAACCGTGCTCAGCGCTTTAATTTAGCCTATTTATTTCAGATATAGTTGAATTGTTTAAATCCAAAGGTTATTATGGGATTAAACTTGATAAACTTTGAAAAGTTCTCTTACTTTTATACGCTGATGATGTCGCTTTCCTTACAAACTATCCTTACAAACAGAAGCTCAAGAGATTTTGGATTTGCTTGATAACTATTGTGAAGAAAATGGTCTACAAGTTAACTCTAATAAGACAATAGCGGTTTTTTTTCGAGCTCAAACAGAACCCGAAAGATTCGCCCTTTGACTTACAAAGGAAATAGAATTGAATATGTAAAAAATTTCACTTATCTTGGTGTTCCGCTGTCGGCATCCTGAAAATTCCTACAAGCCTCCAAACACTTTCTAAGCAAAGGTTCAATTGCTGCAGCGAAAATGCGAAGTATACTCTTGAAATCGAAGTCTGATGGTTGGTCGACCAAACTCACCCTGTTTAATCCTCTGGTTACTATATTCTTGTGAAATCTGGTCTCCCAGGTACGTAGATGACTTGGAATCTTTCTAGTCAAAATTCTTTAAACTCTTGTTACATCTCCCTCGTAATATATCTCACTATATGCTTCAAACTGAGTGCGAAGTTCTCACCATAAAGTCGAAAATATTTAAATCCATGACTTCTTTTTGGTTGAAAGTACTTGCCATGGATGCTAATCGCCTGCCAAGAATCTGTCTTAACAGACTATATGAACTTGATGCTAGTAACAGAAACATTGTAGATCTGAACTGGGCCTCACAGTATAAAATCTTGCTTTATAGTATAAATCGTCCTGACTCATTCACAATGAACTTGGATCTATTCAGAAACAGATACAACGCTCTTATCACCTCGTACGATAACCACGAATTTTCTAAAGACATTGATAAAATTCTCAACAGCACTTACTCTCCAAACTACTGTATAATTTGCATGTTCTGCTCACAAGGCGAATCATATTTACACTGCAGAGCAGAGCATATTTTAACATATTAACTGGGCGACACTAGTGTCGCCCAGTGCTAAGGTTTTGTCGCCCAGTGACTAGAGGTAGTGCCGGCAGTTTTTTATGCCATGAATCAAAAATTTACAATCATTCAAAATTATTTTTGTCACTAGGGTCATTTTCAAAAAAGTGACACTTTGAAAATTCTGAGCAAACCTTTATGCCCAAAATTTAATTTCCTAGTTTTTGATCTAGCTAGTGCTTTATTTTGATGCTGAACATCTATACAATAAGAATATGTATGTGCGTCACGGGATTTTAAGTTTTACTATTTTTTTATCAATTTTTAAACAAGATAAGTCAAGTCTTTTAGTCACAATAGTTACCGGAATTTTCTTCACCTTACCGACTTGCAAAATGATATTTACCACCTGGAAATCGTCACACAGGCTCAAACCAATATTATTGTCTACTAAGGACATTTCTTACATTGGTTTTAATTTGTGAAAAAATTAATTAATTATAAATTTGTCACGATAGTTACCGTTCAAGTTAATTATTAAAGTTCCTGGCCATACATTTTTTTTTGTTAGCTGATTAGATTTTATTTCTTACCTAAGTCATTGTACACACAACTCTCTGAAGAGGACGATGTTTTTTTGTTTTTTTTTAAAAATCACTTATTTAATTTAATTTTTTTTAGTAACAATCGTGACAAGTAGTGCGCTGGGTAATTAATGTGACATCTATCTTATCCCTGGGTAACTATCGTCACAAATGTCGTGTTCCTCTAGTTTGTACCTAGCAGAGTTAAGGAAAAATTAAAAGAAAAGCATTATTTGTATCATTAAAGCAAGCGTCTTACTATAAATATATATTGAATATAAAAAAAAGTTGATCATGATGAGTTTATAGTTAAAGAGTATGTTTGTTGGATTGCAATAGGACTGTTTTCTATTTACCCGGCCTACTAATTTAAAATATACCTCTTCCCTACTCTAAAGCTTCTGCTTGTATCAGGTTGAAATTTTACACGCCTGTTTAAATTGTACTTTAGGCAATGTGTAAGAAGTTTTATTAAAATCGTTATACGTTAGAACGGAAGATATCGGTAAAAACGTTGTTTTCTTTATTTTAAACGTTTAAGCTGGGTTTACACAATCCAAGTTGACTTGGACCAAATCAGTTTTGACTTTATTTTGACGCTACTTGGATCGTGTAAACAGGTTATCAAAGTCAACTTGGACATTCAAGTTGAGTTGGACGTTATTTGATCTAAGTAGACTTGGATGGCGTCAACTATATTATTATGACAAGAAAGCTGTGGAAAATGTGAAAAGACGTGAAAAGTTGTGACGGATTTATCTATAAGAAGGTTATTGACAGCTTTTATTTCTTTTAAATTTTTGTTATTATTCTTTTGCTTCTGAATGATTTTTTTTTTTACAGTTTATCAAAGTTCCCCTACTTGGACCAAGTATACTTAAATCGTGTAAACACTGCATCAAAAATTCATTTTTACTTTGACCAAGTGGATTTGAACAAAGTTACTTGGTCCAAGTCAACTTGGATCGTGTAAAAACTGCATCAAAAATTCATTTTTACTTTGACCAAGTGGATTTGAACAAAGTTACTTGGTCCAAGTCAACTTGGATCGTGTAAACACTGCATCAAAAATTAATTTTTACTTTGACCAAGTGGATTTGAACAAAGTTACTTGGTCCAAGTCAACTTGGATCGTGTAAACACTGCATCAAAAATTCATTTTTACTTTGACCAAGTGGATTTGAACAAAGTTACTTGGTCCAAGTCAACTTGGATCGTGTAAACACTGCATCAAAAATTAATTTTTACTTTGACCAAGTGGATTTGAACAAAGTTACTTGGTCCAAGTCAACTTGGATCGTGTAAACACTGCATCAAAAATTCATTTTTACTTTGACCAAGTGGATTTGAACAAAGTTACTTGGTCCAAGTCAACTTGGATCGTGTAAACTCTGCATCAAAAATTCATTTTTACTTTGACCAAGTGGATTTGAACAAAGTTACTTGGTCCAAGTCAACTTGGATCGTATAAATGCGGCTTTAGGTCCACTTTAATAAATTTAGTGATCATTATCACTTCATAACAGTGCCAGTATTCGTTTTACTAAAATATTATTCAAAAAAGTTGTTAGTCTCATTAAATAGATGAAGTTAGAATTTTTTCTTGGATTAAGTACGCTGTATTATAATAATATACCTAATATATTGAAATAAGCGTCAGCACACATCAATTTCATTTTTAACAAGACCGTGATTATGTTTTCTTATATTTACAGAACCAAGTGACATTTTGACAAAAAAAAAAAAAAAACAAGTCAAGTAACAGGCTTCCTTAATAACACTTTTTCCCGTCTTAAGATTATTGAAGCTTACGTTTACGCGAGCGTTGCGCGTGAACGCTTGGGCGGATAACGTTGTCTAACGAACTTAGCCTGAGCATTGGTAAAATGAACATGTGTACCAAATGTTAACTAACTCGGTGATCTTTAACTCAAGTTATTGTCATCGGTAGATTTCGTGACGGGTTTTGCGTGTCGGTGATTTTGGACGTTTTTGTCGAATTTACTCCCGGGATCCAGAACGTGCCATAAGGAACTTCGTTCCAAAAATATGCAGAATGTGCGGTCTCCTGGGCCATAGAAAAAATAAGAATACCAATTTGATCTGATAAACTGGGAATCCACTTGGGGAACATGTTTAATTTTTCATGCCATTTTGTCAACAAAAAAAAAATGCGGTCCCCCCCCCCTCCCCTCTAATACTACACGATACCAACGAAACCCTTTTTACGTGAGACTTCACGACTTACCAATTTTTTTATATTAATTATTTTTTAAGTACAAAATGAATGGTAACTAATGTGACTTTAAATAATCATATACGCCCCATAATTTTTGAAGAGAATTGTTGTGTGGCCAAGGCTTACTTTAGAAGACGCGAAGACGAACTGTAGGTTATAAAGGAATGATTCTGTTAACTGCAAAGCACTGAAATCCCACCCTTCAGTCAAACAGTGCAGCTAAATTCTTAGTAAAACTATTGTGACGAAGCTATCGTGGCGGATAAGCCTTTTTATTAAACTCCCGACAAATTACACCGAAATAAGAAAGAAATTATGTTTAGTATCACAAACTACATTATATTTCCTATCTAGGCTCATAGTTAGAAAGTCAAAGAAAAATATTTGTTGAGCATGGTAACTAAGGTTACAAGGGGCTGGGACTTAACTATCGTGACCTTTTAGAATATATAAATATATTTAAATTTCTCCTTCCTAAAAAGGATATTCAAGAATCTGACCACACCGAAATGACGAATTTCAACTGTAGAAAAATGTTTATAGGGTTGTAGATTTTTTAATTATGAGCAGTGTAAGTAATAAAATTTTTCAACTCGCGAACAGTGAAAGTGTCACTTTTTTGAAAATGACCCACTACTTATTAGAAATCCGTGACAGTAAAGTGATATGTTATCACTTAATTACTGAGCCAAGAGCCCACCTGGAGCAAGTAGATGACTTCCAAGAACGGAATTATAAGCAGAAGCGGGCTAAGTCAGCTGACAGCAGTAATAGCGGGATTTAATTAATTTAATTTAAAATGCTTTACTGTATTTATTTAATAGAACCTAGTACAGCTAAATTTCAAACCTGTAACAAGCAATAGCATGGTTTTTTACAATAAAAAATCACAGGGAAGTACTTGCGTCCAAGTACTTTTTAGGGTTTTGTAGATGATTAAGCTTGCCCGTTATGTAATTATGATTTTTTGCTTTGATCTCAAGAGTCTCGGGTTCGATCCCCCGAGGGGTCACAATGTTTTTCATCGCTAATAACGACTAGATAATTTTTTTTTTTCAGAACATTTCCATCGCTCCACCATAAGGTATAACCATGAATTATTTCGAAATTTTAGGACCACCTGTTATATAGTGGTTGGTGGGGGGATATATTTTGACTTATAAAACCAAAAAAGAATGAAATATTTAAAAAAGCAAATATATATTTGAATCCTACTCTTCAGTAGCTTTAATTTGATACCCAACTCAAAATTTTTGGCGCACTTCAAATTTTCCCGCCCAAAATTAGCAATTTTTTAAAATTTGAGATGAACTCCCGGAATTTTCATCGCCCCACAATAAGGCATTAGCATGAATTATTTCGAAATTTTAGGACCAGCCGTTATATAGTGGTTGGGGGGGGGGGGATTTTTTTTCGTTATATTTTGATTTTTTACCCAATAAGGAATGCAAAATTTAAAAAAGCGTATATATATTTGCGTCCTAATCTTCAGCAGCTTTCATTTGATACCCCACTCAAAAATTAAAAAAAATATAATTTTTTTAGTTTACAACATTTTTGCGAATTGCGCATGCGCATATTTAATTTTGAACTTCTGTATATTTTTTCTGAGGTTGGGTCAAAAAGTTGCACCAGTGTTTCAAATTTCAGCTCTTTAGCTTAAACGGTTCGGGCCCTATGAACCAAAGAGCGACGGACAGACGGACACATCACCCTCGGCATAAGGGTTTTGAGAAGAATCTACAAAACCCTAAAAAACAGTTTTCTTTAAATCATAATAGGTAATTGTTTTTCATTCATCTGTAAAAAATTTTGTTTAAATTTTTTGTTTTGATCTTGAAGAATGTCATAAGTTGTACTTTCTAATTCGTTTTTAAAAAATATTTTTTATTACAACAGCACTTCAGTTAGTTAAGTTACATTTTAAAAACCTGTATTTAGTGAAATAACATAAAGTAAATAATTATTTTCTTCCTTTAAGTTGTGGATTTTGTTTTTCCCTAATAAACTAATTAAAGAGGTATTCAATTAGTTAAAAAATAGCTCAAAGTTGTGTTTTTAAGCTTTAAATTTTTCAAAATTGTCCGGGGAAGGACCCCCGGACCCCCCCTCCCCCCTCATTGCTCGGGAATTCCATAACCCCCCCCCCCCCCCCAAAGTCCTAGTTTGTCGCCCAGTAAAAATTCCTTAAAATATGCTCTGCTGCAGAGTGAATATTAATGTATTAAGATGTTTCTCTTAACTAAGGCTAAATTCTCCCAAATTGATAAGGCTGTATATAAGTAAACAAAAATACACTTTGGACTCCACTGAAATCTGTCCCCTCTGTAAAAATTACCCTGATTGCCTATCCCACTTTCTTTTTGAATGTCCAAATACGTTAACCCTAAGAAAAAAGTATATTGAACTTTTTGAACCAAAGCTGTGAAACTGATAAAACTAGCTTTTTCTATGATGTGACCCAATCCAGACTAAATTTTCTGTACCAGTACACAATCCAAGCATTACAAAAGAGGAATTTAATTGATATTTAAGATTCAACTGTATTTTATATTTTTTTTATTAATGATTGTATTTTTACTTCCGAGCTTACCGAAGGTAACGGAAGTATTGTGTTCACTTTTGAGAACAAAAAAGTTTTATGCCTCCGATTTTAAAAATTCCAAGACAGAAATCCGTTTCAGACATCAGGGAACATTTTTGGTTCCGTGTCTGTCTGTCTGTCTGTCTGTCTGTCTGTCTGTCTGTCTGTCTGTCGGTCTGTGTGTCCGCGAATCCTGAAACGTGCGACGATAACTTGAGTAAATGTCGTCCGATTTTGATGAAATTTAGTGTACATGTTCATTTTACCAATGCCCAGGACGAGTTCGTTGGACAACGTTATCCGTTCAAGCGTTCACGCGCAACGCTCGCGTAAACGTGAGCTTCAAATTTAAAATTGGAATTTTAGGTCGGGGAAAAAACCAAACTTCATCTATTCAATGAGACAAACATTTTTTTCAAGTACAATTCTTTAGTAAAACCAACAGCGACACAGCTATGAAGTGTTAAAGATCACAAAAAACTATTAATAATAAACAATATAACAATAAATTAATATAACGATAATGTTAATATAACAATAAAGTACATGATAGGATGCGAGGAAGTTATGTGGCACACCAATTGGCAGTCTATTTATTTTTATATCTGTAACAATTCCTTTTTTTTTTTTTTTTTTTTTTTTTTTTTTTTTTTTTTTTTTTATTCCGGGGGGTTTTTACGCCCGAAGACATAGGCCACTTAGGTGGGCCCATTGAACAAACCCGGGTTAGAAACCTAACTTCTTCACATTAGAGTGAAGTGTCTGGTCGTTAACCATGACTCTCTTTCGATGTGAATCGGACTGAGAGTGTATTTCATGGTTTCCAGGCCGAAACCTGGTGGCGCTACTCTTTCGAGCAGCTACCCATTTATTTAAACAATGCTGGGTGAACATTGAGCGGGGGGCCCAGTCCGGGAATCGAACCCAGAGCTGCGGTAACCATCTGACCCGGCTCGATGCTGCTTAACTTGCCTTATCGCAAGGCAAGCGCTCTAGCCTCCGAGCCACCCAGGCCCCACACCAACTCCTTACAGAAAAATGTATTTTTTTATTTTTGCTTCCGAGCTTACCGAAGGTAACGGAAGCATTGTGTTCACTTTTGAGAATGAAAAACTTTTATGTCTTCCACCAGGGAACATTTTTGGCCTCGTGTCTGTCTGTCTGTCTGTCTTTCTGTCTGTCTGTCGGTCTGTGTGTCCGCAAATTATGCAACGTGTGACGATAACTTGAGTAAATGTCAACCGATTTTGATGAAATTTGGTAGACATGTTCATTTTACCAATGCTCAGGACGAGTTCGTTGGACATCATTATCCGTCCAAGCGTTCACGCGCAACGCGAAGTTCGCGTAAACGTGAACTTCAAAATTAAATTTGGAATTTTAGGTCAGGAAAAAAATTAAACTTCATCTATTCAATAAGACAAACATTTTTTTTAAAATACAATGTTTTAGTAAAACCAACAGCAACACCGCTATGAAGTGTTAAAGATCGCTAAAACTATTATTAGTTTTTACGAAATTAACAATATAACAATAAAGTAATATAACAATAATGTTAATGTTAATATAACAATAAAGTAAATGATAGGATGCGAGGAAGCTATGTCCCCAACTGCAAAAACGTAGTTTAAAAGAAAAGGAATATCTGTTATGGTACTTATGGTTATTTTAAGGAAACTTGTGTCTTAGGTCTTCACTTAGTTGGGTAGAAGATGTTATTTTACTATTCATTTGCAATGTGCTATATTAAACTAAATCAATAATGTATCTTCTCTTAATTTAGTTCAATATTTTCCATTATCTAATATCTTCCAATTTATTACTCTAGATTAAACTCAAATATAAAATTATTCATCCATTTATTTATTTTTATTGCTTGCATCCTTTAATATTCAGAGCAATTCTATAGCTGGTAGAAAGGAACAAGTTAAATGTATTGGTAGTTTATCAAGAGATATACTACAGTTAGAAAGTATGCTAAAGAATAAAGTGATGTTCAATTTGTCTCCTGGCGGAGTTGTGTTCCACTGAGCCACTATATCACTCGGCCTCCGGCCACCCTGTTGATTCTTTTTAATCTACACTCAGAACCTTTCTCTTGTCCCAAATACTTTCTTTTAGCTTTAAGCCTAAGGTAGGAGACAATTTCACAGACAAAGCTTATCCTCTTACATGTAACTGTCATACTAAAAAACAAATGGGTTTTTTTTACAACTAAAGCGAATTTTTTTGAAATAGTTGTTTTAGCGCCACTCATTTAATCTGTGCTTCTTTGGCTAGAAAATTAGGTCGAAAGAGGAAACATTAAGTAAGAATAGAATATCCTACCTGTGCAATCATGATTGTCGTGATCATGTACAGTTCAAAAAAATTCAGTTATTATTCCTGGCAAAACTGGATAAAAAATTAAACTCTATGTTGTGTCTAGGCACTGGTAACCTGAAGAGTCCAACTCAGACCATTTATAGGGATGTGCCGCAAAAAGTGGTATACCTTACGATGGGGCAGTACTTGCTGGTAAGCATTGTCACTTAATAACAATTTAGACAATGGGCCATTACCAAATAATAATATACTTATAAAAATAGCTAAAACTAATTTTACTAAGAAAATTGAAGCTGTTGGAGGTTGAAATCCAACAATTTCGTTATTATTCTGTTGCGCAAGCTTCTGTGGTTAGGCTAAGTAGATTTTTAAAAGTATAGATATTTAATAAAAATATAAATTAGTATGTCAATTAGTGTAGCACAAAGCTCCCTCGAGCCCTATCACGTACTTTAATGATGTTTTGCTTACGACCCATTGCTGTCTATTGTCTATTCATTTATTATTTCATTCCTCTTTTTTAGCTTCCAAGCTTAGTGAAGGTTACGGTACCTTTATATTAAAGTTCTTTTTAAGACAGGTATACATAAAAAAGTGTTTGTGGTCATGTGGATAAAGAAGGATATTAGTGTATAGGACCAACAATGGAATAATTGTGACCTACCATTTAAATTTCAACAAAATGTCGTTTTTAACACATGGTTGTTCGCAAAAATGCTGACAGACACGAGACCGAAAATGTTCCCTGATGTCTGAAAAAGATTTCTGTCTTGAAATGTAAAACTTTGTTCGTCAGAACGATTGCTTCCATTACCTTCGGCAAGCTCGGTTCAAAATTAGTTTTTCTTTAAAAACTAAAGGATCTTACGTCCTAATTCACCCCGATACTAAAAGCATCATTTAGGTGTACCAAAATAGTGAAATATATGTTCAAATTGCAACCGAATATATATACCAATAGCAACCGAGATTCGATTTATAGATGGGATATTATTGGTTTCTTACTTAAGACCCATAACTTCCTGATTTGTTCATTCGATAGCTTCCTGGATTTAGCTTCCGTATAAAGTTCCATGAAAATGAAAAATCAGTTTAGCTTACTGATTTTACGTCCATTAATAAATAACTTACAGGGTAATAATCTTATTAAGTTTACTGTTAGGGTTTTGTGTAAGTTCAACAGTCAACTTTATCTAAAGCTGATTTGAAGATCCATTCAAATTCCAAAACTTTCATTTTACTTTTTACTTGTACTAAAAACTACGTTATTACGACGGTTAAAGAGGATTTTTGTTTTTTACTGGTCTTATATTACTTTGCTTTGTAAGTTTCATCACACGTTTCCGTTACCCCGATTTCGAACCACTTCCCGTATTTCAATCTTCCCCAAATTTTGCACATGGAAACAATTAAGGTAAAGAATACAGAAACCAAAAAAAAAAAAAAAAAAAAAAAAAAATATTTTTATATTAATTATTTGTTTTTAACTTTTGACTAAATTCAAAGTTGAATCATACTGTTTTCCTTCCCTATCCTTGCACTCTCCACTGAGTGATTATTTATTTACAACGTAGCAAAGCCTGTAAATATTGTATTAAATGTTTCCTGTGTTAATTAAAATGTTTTCTGAGGGAAGTGATCGATGGAAATTAAGGAATCCAGTTTGAAAGGAGCCTCTAAAATCTCGTGAAACACGGGTTGTAGCTTCAATAGGTAAGTTTCAGGCAAAATTCAACAATGTGAAAAACATTAAATCCACTTCACAAACAAAAATTCGAGTATCAAAACAAACAAATCTTTCGTTAAAAATTACATATAATTACAGTTTCGAGTAACTTACTTAAAATGTAAATCTACTGAATCAAATTGTGTTTAATTCAGACTTAGTTCAACCATATTATATAGTCCCAAAATTAATTTTACTGGTATTGTTTAATAATAGTGATGTCTAGTCTATCTTTAAAATAGTCAGGTCAATAAACGTACCTTTTAAATAAAATTCGAAAAGCAAATGTCAATTAGATAACTGTTATCATGATAATCATTACAATTTTGAGGACCAATTATGTAATCGAAAGAAGAAACATTTTTATTTCAAAGTAATAACATAAATGACCTCCACATTATGCTCCCATATCTAATATATTTTCCTTCAGTATAATCTTGGGTAGGTCCAAGTCGTGATGAGGTATTAGTAATAGTAAGGGGCGGGGAGGCCTAGCCTAGCAAACAGACCACATTTGAATCCTTTTTGCCAACCCCAACCCAGGCGTTCCCACACCCATCAAACAACCACCAGCTTACTCTCAAACCTCATTGTTTGGATTATGAAGAAGAGAGTACAAGTTCCTCTACCCCAATTTCTCCCTTCCCTAAGATATGAAAGCGCGATCTCCCATATCCTTCACACACTCCCAGGTAATAGTAAGCTGTTTCCTCTTCCTCTCCACATACTAGACATATGGGGTCCTCTTCTACCATTAGCAATGCCAGATGTCTACTGAGGCTGCAGTGTCCATTTAGCCCTCCAACCAGATTTTTCAGGTTGGTCCTGCTCAGTCCTAACGTCTTAGACTGCCTGCATCCTCTGTTTCTAACCATTCCTTTTCTAATCCCATACCCACTTCAGAAAGGCCACCAGTCCACAGAAAGGCATAGAGGCTCCTAATTTTGCTACCTCATCTGCTTTCTCGTTCCTGGGATCCCTTGGTGTCCCGGGACCTAGAGTAGTGTTACCTCCTTACTCTCTGCCAGCAGCTCTAGTGTCTCCCGACACTCCCTTACCCAATGCAGATGTTGCACTTGGGGCATCGAGAGCGTGTAGTACCGCTTGGCTGTCCGAGCATATAGCTATAGATTTAGCTGTTGCTTCCACCACCTCTGGTTGTCTTGCCACCTCTAGGATGGCATAGATTTCTGTCTGAAAGACGATGGTAAGTGTACCTAGCGGGAAACTCTCATGGGTGCCGGACTTTTCTTGATACAGTCCCGCTCCCGACATTCCGGTTTCATTCTTTGAGCCATCCGTATATGCCCTCATCTTCCATCATCCTATCGACCTATAAGTCTTCTCCCTGTAATGGGGAAAATCCTAGAAAAGCTCCTTCTACGTAGACTCCTTCCCATACTTGAACCATTCCTACCTGACCATCAGTTTGGTTTCCGTGCTCACCACTCCACCATCCATCAGTGTCATCGCATTGTCGATGTCATTGCCTCCACCCTCGAGAAGAAAAAGTTTTGTTCAGCTGTCTTCCTGGACGAGGCACAAGCCTTTGACCGAGTTTGGCACGCTGGGCTACTTTGGAAACTCAAGAGCATCCTTCCCTTCACTTACTACCTCATCCTGAAGTCCTTTCTCACTGATAGATCCTTTTGTGCAAGTTTAGGAACCTCTTCCTCATCCATCTGCTCTGTAAGTGCTGGAGTACCTCAGGGCAGTATCCTCGGACCTCTCCTATATTCCTTCTACACACATGACATCCCTCAACACCCTTCCTCAGCCCTAGGCACCTTTGCAGATGACAAGGCAATCCTATCTGTCCACCATGACCCACAAATTGCATCCAGTAACACCCAATGTCACCTTCTCCTTCTCGAACCTTGGTTAAGAAAATGGAGGATCCGGATTAACGAGCAGAAAAGTGTACATATCACCTTTACTCTTCGTCATAGCACCTGTCCTCCAGTCATTCTTAACCAAGTTCTCCTTCCTCAATCCAGCACTGTCCGTTACCTTGACCTTCACCTTGATCGACGACTCACCTGGCAACATCACACAAAAACTAAACGTACTGACATCTCAAGACGCTACAAGTTGCTGCTTCGTTTACTAGATCGTAGGTCCAAAATTACTCTAAACAATAAACTTCTAATCTACAACACAATTTTAAAACCAGCTTGGACTTACGGTCTGGAGGTTTGGGGTAGCACCAAGCCTTCCAACTCCCTTCGACTTCAAACTCTTCAATCCAAAATCCTCAGGAAAATTACCGATGCTCCTTTTTATGTATCAAACCTCACCCTCCCCAATGATCTTAATGTTCCATTGTCCGTGACCTATCAATATCCCGATATCAAAAATTCCATCAGTCCTTATCCGATCACCTCTTTCTTCCCAAACCATCCCAGATAACCCACTTCGCCGCCTTAGGAGGCAGTGGTCTAGAGATTTGCTTAACTTGTAATATATACTAAAAATTAATTATCATCTAACGTATCATCCATATTTTTATTATTATTATTATTATTATTATTCTTGCCTTATTATTTTAAAATTATTTATTGTTATATTCTAAAATATTCACGCCAAGAGGACTAGCCAATGGACTATATCCTTTCCATGTAATTCCCCGCCCAAAAAACTTCAATGTACATCAATAACACTTATAACATTGAAATTTATGTGTTAGTCAATAAAGTTAAAAAAAAAAAAAAAAAAAAAAAAACCGTATATGCCACTAGAGTATCCATGCCAAATTTCATATTTCCTTGTTCCCATGTGGCTCGAGATGGTATTTCCACCTAACAATTCCTCTTAAGTTTTAACTGATGTTCCCTTCCTAAAACTTTAATCGCAGTAAGGGGGACCTCTGACTTAGGGTTGGTCTCCCTGAATCCTTCTGAAATATAGACGCAGTTCTGTTTTCTTCCTCTGCTGACTTCATGGTTTTTTTGGTTATGTTTTGATGTGTGCAGTTTTGAGTGGGTGTATTTTCTTGTTAAGCTACTTAAGACTTCCCAAAGGACCAGTTTCATTCCTAGGCTTCCCAGGACGGTATCCGTGCAAAAGCCCCTCGAGAGCGATAGCAGGGCCCTACCCAGGTGCCTACCTGGCACTACTATCGCCCTCACCTCCTGATAGGTCTGCCCCCTACACTAGGCAGTGTGTAAACACAGCAAGGGTGGCCCCTGACTATAGAGGTGGGTAATAACTGTTATTTGACGGTAACTAGTTATCACGTTCCCGTTCTCAACCGGTAACAGGTTCCAAATAGGTTATTTGGGTAACAGGTTCCCGCTTGATGAGCAAACAAAAAAAACAAAAAAAAAAATCCTCGAAAATAAGTGAAGATATTTACGCAGCTTGAAGATTCTATATAATACAAATATTAATACTTTGAAATCCAATGAGTGGGATCGCAGTAAAGATCTGTTTAAAATTTAACAAGCAAAATAAAACAAAAAAAAAAGGCTCCTTTGGCCGATAAAAGTGTGTAATATGTATGAGTCTAAAATAGTTGCGGCGATGAAGTCCTAAAAAGACGTATAATATAATTATAATAAAAGTTGTTTGAGAAAAATGGGTCCAGTAGAACAGAAGATAAAACCTATGTTAGTTACATAATATGAAAAGCGGGGACGGGGTGGGAAGAAATGAGGGCTCTGAGTAGGTTATAACCGAGCGCCTCTATACCTTTACCCTACTGACAAACTAGCAAATCTTTGCTTTTTTTTATTTTGTAATAACATTATTTAAATGGAAATAACATAACTTACTATACTGTTATAACGGAAACGGAATCGAGAACGGTAACGGAAATAAAGAACATAACTGAATTGATAACGTAACGTAATGAAGAGTTATAGTTACAATATAACGCTTCATTAAAACCTAATACCTAAGGAGTTACTGATATTTGATACAGCTCCCGTTCTGTTAACGTTATAATATAACGCTTCATGGAAACCTAATATCTACACTACCCAGGAGTTATTGATAACGTTTCCGCCCGTTACCGTTATAAATATAACGCATCGTACCATAGGAGCAAAGTACGAGTGCAGTGCCGCAGCTAAGCGGAATATTTATGAAATAAACTAGAGCTGTAACTACGACAGTACCCTCAGAGTTAGGAAGGGACCCTATCCCCCTTACTCTGAGATAGTACGTACCTCCACGCCACCGCCAGTCGGTATATTTATGAATTAGACTAGAGTTACTCGATAACAGGTATTTTTCAATATTAGGTTATCTGAGGAACGGTTACCTCATAATAACAGGTTATTTTTAATTGTTACGTTATTTTCGACCCACCTCTACCTGACTATGAGGTGGCTGGCGTGTCTAGTTCCGTTTTTAATGCGCTACCACACCTGTCCCATTCCACCCAGGACCGATCTCTCCCAGAGCTCTCCTCGATAACATTGACCCTTGTAGTGTATGTGTTTATGTTGGGCGTGATAATGTGCTAGGTAGTCTGGGAGTCGCTACTCTCCCCAGTAGCAGGTCTCTACTGCCCTAGGACATTGTAATTGTATGAGTGTCAGTGTAATGTTGTGTGTAATTGGATAGGGTGTACTGGTAATGCTAGTATCTGCCTACTTCGTGATGAGGTATACTCTAATTATGATAATAATTATCAGTATTTAATTTTTTAATTTCGAGTGGATTGCAGAAACATTATAATTTCAGTTTAATAATGATTATAATTATTCAATAATCTTTAAAAATAGTTATTTTAGGAAATAAAAAAGGTATTATTGAAATGTTACAGTTGGAGATGTGAGGGGCTATGTTGTTGCCTTGTATCTGGGTCCTGGTGCTTGGACCCACACTGGTCCGTCCCTTCTCTTGCGTCTGCACTCCATCCGAGTGTGAGCTGACTTCAGACGCCGATTGTCCTGCCGGCGCCGGAACTGTTTGGGATCCGTGTGGCTGTTGTCGCGTCTGCGCACGAACTGAGAATCAACCTTGTGGAGGACCATATGGTTTTTACGGCTCCTGCGGAAAGGGTCTTCTCTGCGTTGTAACTGACGTTTCCTCCGATGGCACAGAGGGTACATGTAAACGTATGTACCTACCATCATTTTGTAATAATTAAAATTATTTTAACTGGACGTGCCTGTATAAATTAATTATGGAACAGTGACTATGCGATTTAACTTATACAAATAATCGAATGACTATTACCATTTTGATGATGAAGAGGTCGAAAGACTAGTTCAGCGGACGGTGAATGATAATAGTTTATCGTAACAATAGCAATTGTGATAAATACTTTGATGTAATATGTAATTTCTCTAAATAGAGTTTTAAGAATTGTGGATGCATTAAAGTGTCCTCAATTGATATAAGTGCAACAAGAAAAATAAGTGATAAGTGAGCCGACTACCATGATGTTAATGCGTAATGTTTATGTGAAATATATATATATATATATATATATATATATATAATATATATATATATATATATATATATATATATATATATATATATATATATATATATATATATATATATATATATATATATATATATATATATATATATATATATATATATATATATATATATATATATATATATATATATATATATATATATATATATATATATATATATATATATATATATTGTAGAAAACTCCTGCAACTCAACTCGGGGGAACGGTCAGGGTAAGGTGTTAAGAAAACTTCACAATTTCATAAGCCAACGTTTCGGCAACTTTATGATGTTGCCCATTAGGGCAAACTGAAACATACATAAATAATAATAAAGAGCTTAATACAAGAAGCAGTGGCGTATCCAGCGGCTAGGTCTGGAGGGGGCACATTCTAAGTCAGTTTAGATTGGGGAGGGGGGGGGGGGGGGGTGGAACTAGTAGTGGTAACAAGAAAAGGGAAATACTTATTTAAAAAAGCAGCTCCCCCCCCCCCCCCCCCCCCCCTCCCAAAAAAAAATCTCTCGGACGCCAAGTTACAATCACTGTTTTAGAACGTATATTCGTTAGAAAATGTTATGCTGATGCTTACTGTAATACAATATCTTACTGTAAGCCATGGGCGTCGTCTGCAGTTAATTATTGGGTGGGGGGGATCCTATGGCGTGGGGTCCCTCCCCCGGAAAATTTTGAAAATATGACCACTCAAAACAGCGCTTTTATGCATTTCTGAGGTAAAATTGAATATGAGGTAAATGTAAAAATATGTATTAAAAAAAAATACGCCGTATTTTCTTCTTTTTTTTTTACTCTATTGGGTCTGGGCCCGTCTGGGGGGGGGGGGGGGTGGCACTTGCCCCCTGTGCCCCCCCCCCCCCCTGGATAAGCCACTGACAAGAAGAAAGGCAGAGAACGTAAAAAGTAAACCGACAGTGAGATCGTGATCACCCGTGACAGAAAATGTATGTGTTTGTATAGGTCGCTGAAGCCTGCGACGTCCGATCTGTAATCCATAGTGTTAGTACTATTGTGGACGAAAAGCATTTCTAACACTCTCCTCTGATGCGAACTTCCTCTGCTTTAATTCTAGCTTTATGCCTATGATCTACACAATGGCACTATTACTAGTAGGGATGCTGTCCTTAGTCTTCGTGAAGAGATCTCCCACCTTCCGAGAGGTATACTTAGAACACATTTTATTAGGGGCGACCTGTCTGAGCACTCTCACTAACTGCTCAGTTAACAGTTGTTGTTATTTAATTTATATTTTTCTTATGGTTTATATTAGGATTGATTTATTAAGTAAAATACTCGTAATATTCAGAGTCGTATACAACTTTGCATCCTCGTGCTGCGTGATTGCCAAGTCAGAAATGTTTTTAAATTTAAACGTGTAGAGTGACTTGGGAAAGAAAAGTTTGAGTTTGTGAGGGACAGAGAATAGAGAGACAGTCAAACAACATTCCTTACTTGAAGTGGATGTATTAAGACCTAGTAGAACTTACTTGGACAGGGGGAGACGGCTAAACCAATGATCTCACAGCGTTGTACGCGAGACTTATTTGGCTTATTTTTTTACACAAGTGTTTTTGTTGGGATTTCTATTTGTACGTAATTTTCGCTTCCTTGCCTCTTGTTCTTTTTGAACACATATAGAAACGATAAGGAAAGGGCATAATAGGAAATAAATAATAGCAGGAAATAATTATGATAATTTAGAAGAAGGGGTTTGAAACGAAAAGACAAATTGGCAAAGTATGTCACACGAGAGGTGTTCTAATTGAAATAAACAATTAGCAATAAAGATAAATCACCATTATTCCAATATAAAATTCTATTAATTAGAGTAAAATAATACTTTACTTTCAAAAATCTCTACTAGAAAGCGCTAGTATGTATATATATATATATATATATATATATATATATATATATATATATATATATATATATATATATATATATATATATATATATATATATAAATATATATATATATATATATCCGATTTTTCTATTAGCCTTGAGAGGAGCAGAGAATCAGAGTTTTTCGGAAACTCTTTCCGCAAATTTGTAATTTTTTATTTATTTCTACATTAAACTCTACCTGTATACAGAGTGTTCCGCATAAGTACCTACACAGGAAAACCTATGAATCTAACCAAAAATGTCAAGTAAAGGTCTTATGGACCTTCATTTTCGAGATATATCGATTTTTTCATTTAGGTCTTGCTTTTACTTTTGGCCATAATCTACCTAATAAATAAAAATCTTAATAAGAAAGGAAGATGCGGTTTGCAACATCGTAAAGAGCATTTAATTTTCTTTACAAAAAATCACTAAGCTTAGTAATTAGCAAGACAAACATTAAAATTGGAAATTATATAAAATGTTTATACAAGCTTCCACAACTTAATTTTTAAACTGCTTGTAAAACTGAACAATTTTATAAGCTATAATAATTCGATATAGTATTGTCTACAGTTTACGAAAGTATTATAGAGAAATAGTAAAAAAAAAAACTATTTGGAAATCATATTTATTTAAAGTTTTCGAAATAACCACAATTTTTATTTGAACAACGTACACAACTTCTTCGAATGCTCTGTGTTGCACTCTTTATCTCTTCAACTTTCTGCTGTATTTGCTCAAATGCAGCAATAATTCTATCCATTAGCTCTTCCCTAGTTTCACAATGGTTCCGTACATAATACATTTCACTTGGCCCCACAGGTAAAAGTCTACTGATGTAAGGTCTGGCGAGCGTGGAGGCCAATAAACCGGTCCACCTCGCCCTTTCCAATGTCTCGGATAATTAACATTCAGCCAGAGCCTAACATTTCTGGAAATGTGGACGGGATACCCATCCAACAGAAGGTACATGCTGCTTCTTAAATCAGGTGGTAAGTCCTCAATTAATCCAATAAGTTCATTTTAAAAAACCACCAGTAAGGCGTCCCTGAAGAAAATGTGGTCCAACTATTCGGTGACCAATAATACCAGCCCACACATTTACACAGAACTGGTGCTGAAAATGGTTCAGCCTCGACCTCGGTACATCCGGATTTGCAATAGACCATGTATGACTGTAGTGAAAATTAACAGCACCAGCTCTCGTAAAAGTGGACTCGCTGGTCCACAAAATTAAATGTGACACATTTCTTCGTAATATCCATTTGCATAATTGGACCCTAGCAGCAAAGTCAGCTCCTGGACGGGAGGGTCATGGAATGCAGACAGTTGATTTCTTTTTAAATTTCTAAAAATCAACGTCCCTGGAATTCCCAATATTGCCGAAGCCCCTTCTAATACTGGTCCTAGGATCAGTATGAAAATTATTCAGAACGAAGAATTAGTGTTGAGACCTCCATCAGCCAATGGTTTTTCATGATGATGAGGCGATGCAATAGAGCCAGTTGTTCGGCATCTTTTTTCGATAACTTGAAAAATATTGGATTAATTGAGGACTTACCACCTGATTTAAGAAGCAGCATGTACTTTCTGTTGGATGGGTGTCCTGTCCACATTTCCAGAAATGTTAGGCTCGGGCTGAATGTTAATTATCCGAGACATTGGAAAGGGCGAGGTGGACCGGTTTACTGGCCTCCACGCTCGCCAGACCTTCATCAGTAGAATTTTACCTGTGGGGCCTAGTGAAATGTATTATGTACGGAACCATTGTGATACTAGGGAAGAGCTAATGGATAGAATTATTGCTGCATTTGAGCAAATACAGCAGAAAGTTGAAGAGATAAGGAGTGCAACACAGAGCATTCGAAGAAGGTGTAGACGTTGATCAAATAAAAATTGTGGTTATTTCGAAAACTTTAAATGAATATATTTTATTAAAAAAACTTAATAAAATATTGTATGTACCTCGGGAGAAAAGTGCTATAATTCCCCTTGCGATAATTCCCTCGGCGTTATTCCCTCGGCTTCGCCTCGGGATTTAGGGACCATAGTTCCTTCGACTTTGCCTCAAAAACCAACTTATTCGATCAGGGAATAATGGATAACTTTACTCCCTAGGTGCATAAATAACTATTCTCATATAAATAATTTGTGTTTACATTTGTAGTTCAAGGTCAACTACCGCGCCAGCATATGAAAAGAAAACAATTATATTTTAATTTTAAAATTCATGGAGCTGTTACTTAATTAGTTGATTTCCTATTTACTTTTTTTTACTATGAACATTTGCGTAAACTGTTGACAAAACTATAATACTAATAAAATTGCGCAGTCTTTTAAGCATTTTAAAAATTACGAAGTTATGGAAGCTCAAAGTTGTATAAACGTTTGATATACTTTCTAATTTGAATGTTTGTCTTGCATTATCACTAAGCTAATAAATGTATTAAGTATTAAAATTAGTGATTTTTTTTAAAGAAAATTTATTGCTTTTTACGATGCTGCACCGCATCTTTCTTACTTATTTATATTTTTATTTATTAGGTAGTTTATGGTTAAAAGCAAGTCCTTAATGAAGATGTATCTCGAAAACGAAGGTCCATAGGACCTAAGTTTACTTGACAATTTTTTTATGTGTATTCATAGGATTTTCTGTGTAGGTACTTAAGTGGAACACCCTGTACATAAAAAGCTAAAAGCTAAATCGTTGCGATATTGTACTACAATTTTTTTTTCTATATTTTTTAAAAAAAAGTTGGTTGGCCCTCAACAGACCACCTCTACCAACTTCCAACCTTCACAACAAACCTGCCAACCGACAACCCAAAGCACCTTTTACAGCTCACACTCACGAAAATCAAGTCGAAAAAAATGATACATCACGAGAGGTTACCCAATACTTATCCTAAGCAAATATACAAAAAGAAATATCTACGGAATAGCTCACGTCATTTACCCTCTTCAGTCTACATCCCACCGCCATCCCTAACCAACGATCTCGTCGCAGCCTTATCCAGTGCTCTAACCACAGCCTTATCTTCTTTTTTTGATCCAACTCCAAAACGCTATCACACCCTTAGTAAATCTATTAAACCACGTCACTTCAATACTCCCCACCTACATTCCTACTAAAGGAATCCCCTACCTACCCAGCAATCCCTTGTTATCCTTTTGTGGAACGCAGACGATGTGACACATCGCAGAGATGAACTTGACGTACTTTTACATGACAGAAGAATAGATGTTGCCCTAATAACTGAAATTCACTTTACCTCACGATCTCACTTTTACGTATGAGACTACAGGACGTACAGAACAGACCACCCTAACGACACGGCACGCGGGGGCAGTGCAACGCTGTTACGAAGTTCTACATCTCATCACCTTATCCCTACCACTCCTTCGGAAGCCATACAGTGTACAACTATATCTCTTGAGATATAATATCTCTAGACTCCTCTCTATTTAATTACACAATATCCTCTATTTATTGTCCTCCTAGTCAAAACGTATCCATTCAAGATTTCCTTTTCAATTCCCTCGGTCCTAATTTCCTCGCTGGAGGGGATTTCAACGCAAAGCATCAACAATGGGGATGCCGAGCGAGTAATCCCGTGTCCCTACCCCAAATGAATATACATACCATCCATACCCCACAAATAAACTTCCAGATATCCTAGATTTTTTGGTCACTTCCCCTCTCAGAACTCACCACCCACACCTTAAAGTTTTACCCGAATTATCTTCAGATCATAATCCAGTTCTCCTTGCCCTAGACATGAGTAAACTCATAACCGAACATTGAATTGGTTCGGTTATGAGGTTCCCAGTCAATTGTGACTGGTAACCTTGGTTCTTTGTGACCTGGAAATGAGTAGCTATCTAGCATCTAGCTACTCGACGAACTTACTAACTTAAACATATCACTTAAAACTCCGGGAGACATCGATTCTTATGTGAAAAATTTTACCGAGATGATTCAGCGCTCAGTTTGGGACTCCACCTCAGCAAAACGAAGAAAAACAACCGTAAGTCAATTCATCCCTATCTCACTTCGCCAACTCATTACGGAAAGGCGTCACGCAAGAGCTTTATGGCAGAGATCTTGACTCCCATCGGACAAACAAATTTACAACCGGCTGACAAGACAACTAATAAAAGGATAAATCTCTCTGGACAGCGACTAAGCGGATCCTATCCTGCAAAAATATTTCCTCTCCTCTCCTTAAAAGCGATAACTCCTGGTCCAATTATCACGAAGAATGAGCCAATAATTTTTCCCTTAACCTTTCTGATCTTTTCAAACCACATCCAGAAATAGTTGATCCTGAACATGTAAATTCCATCCTTAAAGACCTTGATACTCCTTTACAACTCGCACCTCCTCATAAATCATTTACCCCATCTGACGTTAAATACATAACTAAACATTTGTCAAATAATAAAAGTCCCTGCTATGACCTAATCACCTCCAACATAATTAAACAACTACCTAAAAAAACCCACTACATTCCTAACCTGCATTTACAATGCTATGCTCCACATCACATACTTTCCTTACCTGTAGAAGTACAGTACTATAAAGATGTTCCCTAAACCCAATAAACCTCATCACCTTGTCATATCCTATCATAGGATAGGAATCTTAGAAAACCTACTCCTAAAAGGAATCTCCAAAATATTACATGCATTATTTAACATCCTAGCAAATCACCAGTTTGGCCCAATATTCCGATCCCAATATTCCACCATCCAACAGTGTCACCGGATTGTCGACTCCATCTCATCCTCCCTTGAAAGTATTGCACTGGTGTCTTCTTAGATGAGGCATGAGACCCAGGCCTTTGGTAGGATTTGGCGCCAGGGCCTAGTGTGGAAACTAAAGGGCGTCCTCCACTTTACCTACTACCTTATCCTTATATCCTATCTTCATAATAGACACTTCCAGGTATGCTGTGGTCCTACTCGTTCACCTACATGTCCTATTCTTGGTCCTTTACTATACTCCTTTTTTCCATCCGATATCCCTCAACTTCTGACTACCCAATTAGCTACCTTCGCCGACGATAAGAGTATATTCTCCATATCCTCGGATCCTAATAGAGCATCCACCAACATCCAAAACCACCTTGATCTCCTTGAACCTTGGTTAAGGAAATGGAGGATAAAAATTAATGAGCGATTAATTAATGAGAAAATTGTCTATGTCACTTTTACTCTCAGACATTTAACTTGTCCTCCAGTCATCCTCAACCGAGGAGTCATCCCTCAATCGTCTTCCGTAAGATACCTAGGTCTCCATCTTTACCTACGACTGACTTGGGCTCTGCACACCAAAAATAAACGTACGGAAACTAACAGACGGTACAAACCCTTACTGCGACTCCTCGGCCAAAGATCCTACCTATCCCTTTCTAATAAACTCCTTATCTACAATTCCAGTTTGGCCCACCAGTTTGGTCCACCAGTTTGGCCCAATATTCCACCATCCAACAGTGTCACCGGATTGTCGACTCCATCTCATCCTCCCTTGAAAGTATTGCACTGGTGTCTTCTTAGATGAGGCATGAGACCCAGGCCTTTGGTAGGATTTGGCGCCAGGGCCTAGTGTGGAAACTAAAGGGCGTCCTCCACTTTACCTACTACCTTATCCTTATATCCTATCTTCATAATAGACACTTCCAGGTATGCTGTGGTCCTACTCGTTCACCTACATGTCCTATTCTTGGTCCTTTACTATACTCCTTTTTTCCATCCGATATCCCTCAACTTCTGACTACCCAATTAGCTACCTTCGCCGACGATAAGAGTATATTCTCCATATCCTCGGATCCTAATAGAGCATCCACCAACATCCAAAACCACCTTGATCTCCTTGAACCTTGGTTAAGGAAATGGAGGATAAAAATTAATGAGCGATTAATTAATGAGAAAATTGTCTATGTCACTTTTACTCTCAGACATTTAACTTGTCCTCCAGTCATCCTCAACCGAGGAGTCATCCCTCAATCGTCTTCCGTAAGATACCTAGGTCTCCATCTTTACCTACGACTGACTTGGGCTCTGCACACCAAAAATAAACGTACGGAAACTAACAGACGGTACAAACCCTTACTGCGACTCCTCGGCCAAAGATCCTACCTATCCCTTTCTAATAAACTCCTTATCTACAATTCCAGTTTGGCCCACCAGTTTGGTCCACCAGTTTGGCCCAATATTCCACCATCCAACAGTGTCACCGGATTGTCGACTCCATCTCATCCTCCCTTGAAAGTATTGCACTGGTGTCTTCTTAGATGAGGCATGAGACCCAGGCCTTTGGTAGGATTTGGCGCCAGGGCCTAGTGTGGAAACTTAAGGGCGTCCTCCACTTTACCTACTACCTTATCCTTATATCCTATCTTCATAATAGACACTTCCAGGTATGCTGTGGTCCTACTCGTTCACCTACATGTCCTATTCTTGGTCCTTTACTATACTCCTTTTTTCCATCCGATATCCCTCAACTTCCGACTACCCAATTAGCTACCTTCGCCGACGATAAGAGTATATTCTTCATATCCTCGGATCCTAATACAGCATCCACCAACATCCATAACCACCTTGATCTCCTTGAACCTTGGTTAAGGAAATGGAGGATAAAAATTAATGAGCGATTAATTAATGAGAAAATTGTCTATGTCACTTTTACTCTCAGACATTTAACTTGTCCTCCAGTCATCCTCAACCGAGGAGTCATCCCTCAATCGTCTTCCGTAAGATACCTAGGTCTCCATCTTTACCTACGGCTGACTTGGGCTCTGCACACCAAAAATAAACGTACGGAAACTAACAGACGGTACAAACCCTTACTGCAACTCGACCAAAGATCCTACCTATCCCTTTCTAATAAACTCCTTATCTACAATTCAATACTCAAACCTATTTGGACCTATGGAATTGAGCTATAGGGTAGCACCAAACGCCCAAATTCTTACAGAATCCAATCCCTTCATTCAAAGATCCTTCGAAAAATCGCTAACTCTCCCGTCTTACGTTTGCAATCTCACAATCCATGTACAAAAATAATGTACAACACCTGTTAGGGTACTGCCACTGGGTAGCCTCTCCTCTCCCGATACACCACGCTAATTAATCTTTGTAATAGCAATGTTACTAGTAGCAATCTTTTGCAAGTAACTTAAAATAAAATAAATATCTAGTAAATATATAAATAACTAAAAAAAGAGAAAAAAAAAATGTTTAAATGGTATATTATTCTACCCTCACATTAAAAGAAATACGAAAGTGCTTTAAAGATGTCTTCTAAAGATATCAATCAAAAGAATTAAAGATGTCAGTAAAAGATCATAACTTAAACCTAATGTTGTCAATGAATTTTGATGCATAAATAAAGGAATAACTATTAACAGCAGCATTTATTGTTAAATCACAAGAAAATGTTCAACAGCGGAAATGAACAGTAGATAAACAAACGAATAGGCTTTGATTTGTTTATGATCTCAGAGCTGACTGAACGGCGTGGGGGAAACCAGTGAATACATACATCTCCACGGCTTGTTGAAGCGAGCGTAAGCGAGCTTCTTACATTCAAGAAACTATGCATCTTGTCTGTCTGTCTGTCTTTCTGTCAGTAACGTTTACGCATGTGACGATAACTAGAGTAAAAGTTGACCGATTTAGTTGAAATTTGGTATTATGATCCTCTTACTAATACTCAGGCTAAGTTCGTTGGACAGCTTGATCCGTCCAAGAGTTCGCGTAAACGAGAGGTTCAAAAATGAAATTGGAATTTCAGGACGGGAAAAAATTCTATCATCATCTATTCGATGAGACGAACATTTTTTTCAAATAACATTTTTTAGTTAAACCAACAGCGTCACCGCTATGAATTAATAAAGATCGCTAAAACTATTAAAGCGGACCTAATCGTTTAAAATAGAGAAAACAACCTTTTTACCAATATCTTACGTTCTAACGTAACGATTTTAATAAAATTTGATAGACACCATCTAATGCACAATTGAAACAGGCATGCAAAATTTCAATTTGATACATGCAGTAGTTTGTTTGTAGCAAAGAGATACATTTTATAATAATTGAAAAGGAGATATATGTGGTTAGTGGAATAGTAAGAATGCGGGGTGGTTCTCTTACTACTAGCCGCTGTACTACTACCAGACCCATTATCTATCAACTCATCATGATTCATGATTATCTATTTTTTCAATATTCAATACATATTTATTACTATACGCTCGCTTCAATGATAGAGCCACGCGATGCCTAGTCTAAATATATTGTTAACTAAATAGCCAGAAACGCGCCGAGATCCGCTAGCTGTGAACCCACCTTTAAACTGACAACTTGTTGACGATGAAAACCCCGCCGCCAACAAGGATGCTATATAAGCTTAGCCCTTGATCTAAGTTTACATTTAATATAACATTTAGACGTTTAAAATATAATAAAAAATCAAACAACGTAAAAATTAATGATAATAAGTATAACCTCAATTTAATTTTCAGTTAGAATCGGGGCTTAGAACATATCCCAAGTTTTGTCGTGGGAATTGCGTTTTTCGTTAATCAAAGAATCGCACCGTTGTTCAAGTCACCTGCTACCTTTAATTTTTTTCCCCCTGTTTTTACCATTTAAATTTTAGACTACTTAAAGGCCCGTTTACACGCTCAAACTATTTGCACAAACCTGGCTTGTACAAGCCAGTTTATGCAAGTAATTCGTTGCGTGTAAACACAGGTATGAAGTTTCCGCAAGTCAAACTGAATGTCTATTTCGTTCAAGCCATTTGCACAAACTGGCTTGCGCAAACCAGCTTTTGCAAATGGCTTGAGCGTGTAAACCGTGCTTAAAGAGGTATTGAGGGTTGCCTATCTAAATTCAGATTCTTCAGGCGTCAACCCCTACCCTACGTGTATTACCGAATAACAGTCAACGTATTGTTATGTTTTCCTACTCGGACAATTTCTAGGCGTACCAATTTTATTTAATCTTAATAACTTTCCACCTGATTCTCCGATGATTTGACCTATTCTCCTCTCCTCTATAGCCTTCGTCTTTTAAGTTAAAATAGTTCTTTGTTAGTTTATTTATTTTTTGTATGTTAAGAGAACATTATTGCTATTTTTACTTTTTATGAAGGACAATAGCTTATCATTTGTTTTATTTTTTTATGACTTAACATAGGGGATTTTATTTTATTTATTATTTACTTGTATGTTTTTTGTTTTTTTTAAAAAAAAAAAAAAAACTTTCTTTATAATATTATTATTTAGTTGCGGAGGTTATCCAGAAAGTAATATTACTTGAATTAGATTCATCTGTTCTGTAATTTTTTTTCTTTCTGAGACTTTTTATATATATTTTGTTTTTCTACTATTTAATTTTCTTTATTATTATGGATAATTCCTTTTTTTAACTTCATCGTGCCTTACCCCCTTTGACCTATCTAGTAAAATTAAAGGTAACAAGGTCCTGGAATCAGGTAGATTCTCAAATCTTAGTATGCATGTTTTATATTACATATTTTAAAGTAATATGCCCTCATTTTATGTATTTTTTTTTATATCATAGTTATAAATGCACTTCATGTGTACATGTTTTTTTATTGTCACTGTCACTTTTGAAGTAGAGAATTTTTTTGATTATTTATTTTGCTTTGCATTAAGATCACAGTGTTTTATTGTTGCGACAGTTGAAAAAATACGGTGATGAAAAATAAGTGTTATTGAATAATTTAATAATAATGGTGAATGTGTGAATTATGTTTCGCGGAAACTGGAGTTAAAAAAAACGGCTGGGTATGCTTTTAACCGCGGAAATTCGGCAAATTGATTTCATTTTGGAATTTTTGGTATGTTCTCTTATATTTTTAGTAGATAGTGGCTGTGTTGGCAAAGAGTATTTTGATGCAAACCATACTCCAAAATCGAAGTTGGTCAATGACCAGCCGTTTAACGGACTGGTCGCTTCCAAGGACGATATAAAAGCGTTGGAAACCTTTTCTAATTTCAAAAGCGAGCCCATATATCTGTCCAGTGACAGTTTAAATCTACTTCCCGTTAATAACAAACCTTCGTATGATTCTTTTAACTATGGATCACCGAAGAAAAAGCGTCACCACTTTTTTCTAAGTTCAACTGCGAAACCTTCTAAGTGTAAAGCCAGTTGTGATCTCAAAATCAACGCTCTCTCTGACTTAGATACGGCGTATGTGGAAGGTCCAGAAAAAATTAGCGATTTCAATGTCGACATTTTATCTTTAGGTTCTTCTTGGACGGATGAAAATCAATTTGTGGTGAAGAAACGTAATGCGGTTGTTAAATCTAATCTAAAAGAGTCAAAAGCAGTGGGGAAAAGTTTTAAAGGGCAAACGTCGACATCTAAGTCAAATATAGGCAAGGCCGCAGGGGCTAAAGTTAAAAAAGGAGCCGGTGACGATTGCGAAGATAATCCTTGCGAATCCTGTACTCCGGTTAAGTGCATGACTCCCATGTGCTGTACATCACCTTGTTGTAGACCGGGTCAAAAGGCAACTTGTCCTGAAAAAGTAACCACACCTTGCCCTTGCCCCTGCTGTATTCCGTGTCAGCCTCTTAAGGATTCTAATCCTTCTATTAGTGGAGATGCCAAGCTTTCGGATAAATTGGTAGATAAAAAAGACGATGCTTTACGTCGACAGAAGAAAGAAAAAGAAGGTTGTTGCCAACCTACGTGTCCACCGCCTCCAAAATGTTCGACTCCTTGTACGTCCTGTCGACCGCCTTGCCCTTCTACGTGTCAGACCTTCTGTCCCCCTCCGTGCCCGTCTTCGACACGCTGCACATGCAGACCAACATGCTGTCCCACTCCAGTGTGTCCTTGTTTTCCTTCTAAGTGCTTAAAAAGCCAAGATGAGCCGAGTGTAGACGAAAAACAAAGTAACTCTGATAAGCAAGATGTAGGTCAAAAACTTGTACAGGAATCAAGTAACGATATTCGAGGAGGAAGACAGTGTCCAACGACAACTACATGTAAAACAACTACTCCTTGTACTACAAAGCCACCGCCGCCTCCACCTCAGCCAGTCTGTACCACAAGCTGCACCACTACTGTAAAGTGTCCGACTGTAACAACTACTACAGGCTGTCCTCCAACCTGTCCTAAGAAGCCATGTATTAAAGAAGATACTCTACCATCAGAAGACAACACTGCTAATCGAGACAAGAAAAGTGGCTGCTGCCCGTTTCCATGTTGCCCTCCCTGTCAACCTCCTGCAAATTCTCCTACCTGTTGTCCAACGACGGAATTCCAATCTGACAAGGAATGGAAAAAATCACAACAGAAACAATTAGCTGAAGACCGCGATGGGAAACAATCGTCCTCCGTTCAAGACTCATCTGGTATAAATCAAAATGAAGAGCTGGAAGAGTTATTCTTAGAAGATGATAAAGACAAGGAAAAGAGAAGCCTAGATACTGAGATGGAGGACTCAATTCAACGTAAGGTAAAAGAGTGTGGTAGTCAACCTCCTGTAACTCATTTGCCATGCTGCCCGGGCAAATGTTGTGATAATCCGTGTACGCCACCTCCACCTAAAACATGTCCTCCTCCTCCTTGTCCCCCACCTTGTCCACCAAAATGTTACCATGAAGGTGTTAATTCAACTGATATGTTAATTCAAAATTTGGCCAACATCAACCATTTAGGAAAAGATAAAGTTAAACGATGTGGATGTCCACCACCACCTTGTTGCCCACCACCTCCTTGTTGCCCACCACCTCCTTGTCCACCCCCACCATGCCCACCAAAACCTTGCTGTCCCCAACCTTGCTGCCCACCACCTTGCCCACCACCATGTCCACCTCCAAAGTGTCCTCCCCCAAAACCACCATGTTGTAAAGCTGAACCAGGTAAAAGTAGTAAAAAAATTAAAAATAAAAGGTGTTGTCCCCCTCCAAAATGCCCACCTCCCTGTCCTCCCCCTTGCCCTCCTCCATGCCCCCCTCCTTGTCCTCCACCATGTCCTCCGCCACCTAAATGCCCACCACCGTGTCCACCACCATGCCCACCACCCTGTCCTCCTCCTTGCCCTCCTCCATGTCCCCCCCCACCTAAGTGCCCACCTCCCTGCCCTCCTCCATGTCCCCCCCCACCTAAGTGCCCACCTCCCTGTCCTCCTCCTTGCCCTCCTCCATGTCCCCCCCCACCTAAGTGCCCACCACCATGTCCCCCTCCTTGTCCTCCTCCGTGTCCAAAACCTTGTTTAGTTCCTGAGAGTTCAATAAATAAAAACACAATTATAAAAAGATGTTGCCCCCCTCCATGCCCTCCTCCATGTCCCCCACCTAAGTGCCCCCCACCATGTCCTCCTCCTTGCCCTCCTCCATGTTGTCCCCCACCTAAGTGTCCACCACCATGCCCACCACCGTGCCCCCCACCGTGCCCACCTCCGTGCCCACCACCGTGCCCACCTCCCTGTCCCCCTCCATGTCCCCCACCTAAGTGCCCACCCCCCTGTCCTCCTCCATGCCCTCCTCCATGTTGTCCCCCACCTAAGTGCCCACCACCATGTCCCCCTCCTTGTCCTCCTCCATGCCCAAAACCATGTTTTGCACCTAAAGAAAAAAGTTTAATAAATATGAACTCTATAAAAAAGAGATGTTGCCCGCCACCATGCCCAAAGTGTCCTCCACCATGTTGCCCTCCATGTCCTTGTCCTCCACCATGTCCACCTCCATGTCCAGCTCCACCAGGTCAACCTCCTTGTCCAACTCCTCCACCATGCCCAACTTGTCCTCCACCGCCATGTTGTAACAAAGCTAACCCTGGTAAAAAGCCAGTAAAAACAAAAGTTAAAAGATGTTGTCCACCTCCCTGTCCTCCTCCCTGTCCTCCTCCTTGTCCCCCTCCTTGTCCTCCTCCTTGTCCCCCTCCATGTCCTCCACCATGCTGTCCACCACCTTGTCCCCCTCCTTGCTGCCCACCTCCTTGTTGCCCACCTCCATGTTGCCCACCACCTTGCTGTCCTCCTCCAAAGTGCCCTCCCCCACCTTGTTGTTGTAAAACAGATACTAAGAAGCCAGCAACAAACTATTCTAACAAAGTAAAACGTTGTTGTCCTCCACCGTGTCCGCCCCCCTGCCCACCGCCATGTCCACCGCCCTGCCCACCACCATGTCCACCTCCTTGTTGCCCTCCTCCATGTCCTCCTCCTTGTCCACCTCCATGTCCACCTCCATGTCCACCTCCATGCTGCCCTCCACCGAAATGCCCACCACCTTGTCCTCCACCATGTTGTCCACCTCCATGTTGCCCCCCACCCAAATGTCCACCTCCCTGCTGTAAGGCAACGAACATTTCATTACCGAACAAATCACGTTTCGCCGTCAAGTACAATGCTAAAAGATGTTGTCCCCCACCCCCTTGTCCACCTCCTCCAAAACCATGTTGTCCTCCACCATGTTGTCCACCTCCATGTTGCCCCCCACCATGTCCTCCTCCTTGCCCCCCTCCATGTCCTCCTCCTTGCCCCCCACCCTGTCCTCCTCCTTGCCCCCCACCCTGTCCTCCTCCTTGTTGCCCTCCACCAAAATGCCCTCCACCCTGTTGTAAAGCTATAAATTCTGGAAAAACAGGGGCATCTAACATTACCAAAACAAAAGATAAAAGATGCTGTCCACCTCCTCCTTGTCCTCCTCCACCTTGTCCTCCTCCATGTTGTCCACCTCCATGTTGTCCACCACCCTGTTGCCCACCACCCTGCTGCCCACCACCTTGTTGTCCTCCACCATGTTGTCCCCCTCCGTGTTGTCCTCCTCCATGTTGTCCTCCTCCTTGCTGTCCACCACCAAAATGTCCTCCCCCTTGCTGCCCACCACCAAAATGTCCTCCCCCGTGTTGTAAAGTTCAAATTCCTGTATCTGACAATTCAAAATTTAATGGTACTGATTTAAAAATAAAAAGATATTCTATTGTGGCAATAGGAGATCCGCCAGTACCTCCGTGTTGCGTTCCTTGTCCACCACCTAAATGTCCATGTCCTCCTCCCCCCTGTCCACCGCCTTGTCCACCACCTTGTCCTCCACCTTGTCCTCCACCATGTCCCCCTCCATGTCCTCCTCCATGTTGTCCTCCTCCTTGCCCTCCACCTTGTCCTCCACCTTGTCCTCCACCTTGTCCTCCACCTTGTCCTCCACCATGTCCCCCTCCATGTCCTCCTCCATGTTGTCCTCCACCTTGTCCTCCACCATGTCCCCCTCCATGTCCTCCTCCATGTTGTCCTCCTCCTTGTCCTCCACCTTGTCCTCCACCATGTCCTCCACCATGTCCACCACCTTGTCCACCACCTTGCCTTCAAGCTCCGAGCACCGGTTCAAAAAAAAATGGTAAGAAATCTGCCCTCTCTAGACACAAAAGAGAATGCACAACTAAGCCACCCTGTCCGCCACCTCCTCCTCCTCCTCCCAAGTGCCCTCCACCCTGTCCTCCACCTTGTCCTTGTCCTAAAACTAAGGCACCTAAATGCCGACATGTCAAAGAACAGATTAATGATGAGTTTGTTGAAAATGAAGATCCAATGAATTTTATGCAAGAACACGATATAGAGAAGAAAGATGTTTGTGGTAATTTGCCGAAATGTCCAACTTGTGCCCCAAAGACATGCACACCAGAACCTGGATGTAAGACTCAAGTTAGTTTAACTACTCCTTGTTTTGCTCAGGAATCCCAAAAAGAAGCTGACGTCAAAGAATTAAACAATTCTCAAGATATTGCACGAATAAAATTACAAGCTTGTCCTTGCTCTTACCCTTATTCTTTTCCTTGCCCCCCACAAAATCCAGGCCTCCCAAGATGTCCAGGTCCCTTCAAAGACCCTATGATGGCGACAACTTGTTCTGCAGATATGTCTAAAAGAAGAGGAGGAAGACAATGTCCCTCATCCACCAAAAATACTCCTTACTGTTGTCCTACCACTGAATCTGCTGATTGTGCTCCAAAATGCTCCTGCATACCTCCTGCTTGTAAAACAACTTGTGGTTTCCCTTGCAACACGTTAAAGTTCCGTGATGACTCAGATAATATCAAGCCAAAAAAAAGACAGGTTTGCCCAAGCAAATCTCCTTGCTGCTGTCCACCCTTGGTTGATACTTGTCCGACAACGGTCGACTTACCTTGCAGTACCTGCCGATTAAGACCATGCTGTACTTGTGGCACTCCGTGTTGTACTAGAATACCAAATAAGAGATCAAAGTTTCAGCCTGTTAACGAGAAACTCGATTCCATCGAGGCATTTTACGATCCAGATTCCTTAAACGACGTAGGTCCTATCGTTAAAGAACTTCTGGGCAACGAACTTATACCAATAGAAGTCCTTAACAGTCCTGAAGCATTGATAGACCTTTTTGATATGAGTGATAGAGAAATACCCAAAAATGACATCGTGAACGGTGAAGATAGCCAAGAAACCGACGATTGTTTACGAAAAAAGAAAAATTGTCAGCCAACAACCTCCACAACTGAACAGTGCCCTTGCCCCGGTGAGCAAATTAGCAAAAGAATATTAGACACTACAAATGCACCTCGTAATTTCAAAGAAATAAATAAAACCATGTTTGAAGATCCTCCACTTGAAGAAAAATCTGTAAATTCGGTGGAAGAGGATTCTCAAAACGAACCACTTTCAGACAGCGTTAATAAAAAAATACAAAAAAGAGAAGCAGAAAATATTTTACTGTCAACACAATCGAATCTAAGGTTAGTAAAAGTATAAATCAAACACGACTCGCTGAGCTACTTCATCGGATTTTACTGAATTTTCTCGGTTAAAAAGTCACATTTCCCATTATATTAATAGTAAAGTGTCAAAATGTCCATCTATTTGGAAAAGGCAAAAAAAGGAAAAATGTAAAACAATATTTGGAAATATACAGAAACGATTTTAATTATTTTCTTAAATTTACATTATTAGCTTAAATATTTGAATTAGATAAATAGTTAATAAATAAAATTTAATAAAAAAAATATTTTTCATGGGTATATAAGTGAATACCGAATTGGATTTTCCACATTAATATGTAGACCTACAAGAATCGTTAATAGTATTCATTTTAATTTTATTGTGAGCTAAGAGTGTACATAAATCTTGCCTTTTTCTATAAAAATTGTAATTCAAATTTTTAGGTAGTATTCATTCTGCGAATAGATTAAATTTTACTTTAAATCGAATTAATTATAAATAAAAATTGTTCTAAACATAATTCCAACCACTGAAATACCAATATCCAGTATGGATGGTCTACCCTTGTACTATTATAGCTTCTCACTTAAATTAGATTCTTTACTTTTTTATTACTGTATTACAGCTGCAAATAACAAATCGATTTCAACTCTTGGCAACAGACAAAGAGTAAATGTTGAATGAACCGTATATTTTTTTAATCTAGTATTTACAAAAGCAAACTATAAAAAAAAGTATACAATGTTAAAATAAGTTCAAAGTTAGGTTTTTGCTTTTAAGCTTACCGAAGGTAACATATGGTATGTGGTCATTCTGAAAAACGAACAATTTTTTTTCCGATTCCCAAAAATTCTTAGACAAAATTCCGTTTCAGACATCAGGAAATATTTTTGGCCTCGTGTCTGTCAGTTTGTCAGCCGTTTTAATTTTACATATCTAAACTAGTAGTTCTGTGAACGGTTGACCTCGCTGGTTAAAATAACCAATCGGATTTTTTGCTTAGGTTCAAAATAGTATGCAAGGAAGTAAGTAGGTTTAGCCAGTGTAAAATTATTTTGCAATTTATTCAATTTTTCACTGTTTCCAGGGACACCGAACATTAAATGTCTCTCGCGGAGGTACCTTCTGTATCCACTTTTTTTTATGTATTTGGGTTGTTTTTTTGTAGTTTTTAACGATATTTTTATTGACCGAGCGAAGCGAGGTCTCCGTTTTAACTCGACCGTTTGGCATTTCGTCTGTGTCTGTTTCTCTCTTAATTTTTTTAAATCCGACTGTCTTTGTGAGGGAGGCCGTAGCGAGGCCGTAGGCCGTAGAAGCGAGCTTCTTACATTCAACGAAATATGCATCTTGTCTGTCTGTCTGTGTGTAACGTTTACGTGTCCGACGATTACTAAGTAAAAGTTGACCGATTTAGTTGAAATTTGGTATACATCTTTCTTTTACTAATACTCAAGCTAAGTTCGTTGGAAAGCGTGATCCGTCCAAGAGTTCGCGCGCAATGCTCGCGTAAACATGAGCTTCAAATTTAAAATAGGAATTTCAGGACGGGAAAAAATTCTATCATCACCTATTCGATGAGACGAACATTTTTTTCAAAAATAACATTTTTTTAGTAAAACCAACAACGACACTGCTATGAATTAATAAAGATTGCTAAAACTATTAAAGCGGACCTAAACGTTTAAAATAGAGAAAACAACCTTTTTACTGATATCTTACGTTGTAACGTAACGATTTTAATAAAACTTCATGTACATCGTCTAAAGTAAAATTGAAACAAGTATGTAAAATTTCAACTTGATACAAGAAGTAGTATTTGAGTAATGAAGTGATACATTTATAATAATAGTTTAAAAGCTACTGGGCGTGGTTAAGATTCATATAGTCGTGTTGTGTGTAGGTTTGTTTAGGAAGTAAAGCTTTGTACCGAGTACCCCCACTCTACCTCTCACTACCCTCTTCCACTTATCTTTAACTATGGCATTCATCATGATTAACAAATTTCAATATTCAGTATTTTATTGCAATACGCTAGCTTCAATAATAGAGCCACGCGATGCCTAATAACTACGGGAAACAGACAGAGAAAAATAGACTCCAGCGCCGGGATTTGAACCACGGGCCTCTATATTTCCAGTATAGCGCTCTAACCAACTAAGCTACGCAGGAGAATGATTCTCTCTGACGTTAATGATACCTTGACCCGAATTTAAAGCTTTCAATTTTTCCACAAGTCTGAGAAGTCAACATTAATGACATAGAACTAGACCGAGAAGTAACGCTTATAATTATAAAGTACCCAATTAGTACCTGTACCTCGTACAATCAATTAGAAATTCATATTTTACGATTTTGGTAGTATTCATACTACGGAAAGATAAAATTTTAATTTAAATCAAATTATAATTATTATTAACTACGGGAAACAGACAGAGAAAAATAGACTCCAGCGCCGGGATTTGAACCACGGGCCTCTATATAGTCTGTCTGTTTCCCTTAGTTAATAATAATTATAATTTGATTTAAGGTAAAAATTTACTTTATTTTAAGGCGCCACCTCAAAAAAAAAAAAAAAATTATACCCCGACTCTCGATTAGTTAAAAATTATTAGTTGGTAATTGGTAATGTCAAAATCGGTTAAGAACCTTAAAAAATCGCCAACCTTAACCACAAAAAGGTGAAAATCGGCCTTAAAGGGCGAAATAGGGTGTTTTTTGGATTTTTGTACTGATAAGTGTTTTTGTCGTAGAGACATGCAGTTTTCTGGAAATTGTTAAAGTTATAGTTTATTTTTAAAGAAAAATTCTATCTGCCGGGAAATGGGTTTATTTTCAACACGAAATCGTCTACGGTCAAACGGCGTCTTTACGTAAAACTTTTGAAATAATTGAACATTTTAAATTTTTTTTTTCAAGCCTTTTGTAGATACCGCAGAGGTCCATAGTCGGTAACGAAAAATTTTTTTTACGTGCACCCCCGCTTAGGGGTAGACATTGGGACATTTTTTTTTCGCCGATCCGAAAACCGGAGATATTTGGTAGGGGCTGTCGTACATCGTTAGAATGCCCTTGAAAAGAGTACAAAAGCGATGCAAAAATATTTTTAAAATTTTTACATTTCAGGCCCTTAAAAGCCAAAAAACACATTTTACCACTTTTTTTCTACATGGTTCACGTATCTCCTCCTAGGGCATTAATACGACGCTATTCGGCTTTTGAGCCCTAAAAGCCTATGAAATGCTGCTTACCCCGTTTTGCTTTTAAACTCGATGGTACTTTTACTTTTTGAGATATGGTACTTTAAATTTCGAGGTACAAGATGGTACATAGGAGAAAAAAAAGTACTCTCCTACTCTGCTTCGTATGCTCTAAAAATGTCCTTTTCAAGGGGTAAGCGCAATCCTCTTTCTTTAGTACCTTCGAGGGGGGGAAGTCGAGTATTTCGGCGAAAAACACACGAAAATCGGGTTTTTCCGTAAATTCGACTTTGACCTTCTGCTTTGGTTTAAAAGGGCATCGGTCTTTAGGTCAAATTGTCCTCTTTAATAATCCTGTTTGTTTTTTCATTTCCGATTTCTACTTCGGGAGCTACGTCTATGCGAAGGACGTCCTCCTTTGGTAGCCGCAACCAGAAGGGGACGTTGTAGCGATTTGTCAGAGGTATTGTTCGAAAGGTCATTCAAAATGTACCAAGTGTGTGCAAAAATATTTTTGAAAAAATGTACTTGATTGGTACTTTAGTACCCTATTGTACTTTTGGAGTGCCGGGTAGGGGGTAGGTTACCCCACTGTGTGGCTAATTGCGCCGAGGGATTTATCAGCTCGAAAATTTCCTTCGGTCAAAAGTTGCGCCAAATAACCCTTGAACGCACTGTACCCTTTTCGTACCTGTACCTTTGCGGGTTCAGTTACAGAGGTATTTTTAGTACTACGGTAGTCTACTAGTCAAAATCCGATTTGTAATTTTAACGAGCGAGGTCTACTATTTACAGAACTTCTAGTAAATTTAAGGTTTTTTTCTTTCACGAACACTTTACTACTATAAAGTACTAATACCATATGAGATTCAGCCCGATCCTATGACATGCAAAAACGGTAGAGTACAAAGACTAAAAAGTAGCGTTTTTCGATCGATTTTTCCAAACCGGTACAATAAGTATAAAACTAAATAGAAATAAAATATAACTTCAATAAAATGGGTACAAAAGCAATAAAAGCATACTTGTGCTGTCGATATAGTTTTTCGGGAGAAAAATGTACACGACGAATCCAATAAATTTGAGAGATATAGCTTCTTTTTAAATTCTAGAACCAAAACTAGCAAATACTTATTCATTCGACTGGTAGGAAATCTTTCTCTATATATAGTTTTGTTATTATTGTGTTAAAAAACTGTTTTTTTCTAAATAACCGTTAATTATATATAGAATAATTGGTGTTTCAGGCACGTTTATGACTCTAAGAGAGTCGAAATATAGCCAATTTAGTGGCATGAATTTACAGTGTCAACTGTTTTATCTAACCATTAACGACCACAGTCTAGAACACTTAATATGAAATACTTTATTTGTGAAATTAATTATTTTTAAAACAAGAAAACTTTAAAATATTTGAAGATATACAGAATTACTATCTTAAAATAATATTTAAATATTATAGTTCTGGAAGTAGCATGCATAAATGTGACCAGCAAGCTGGAACTTTGTATATGAGTTAATATTTTGGTGTACAAGACTATGTGGTCGACAAAGTTCTAAATATTTCTCTAAATCAAAGTGGTCAACTTTGAGGAACACATATTCTTGGAAGTCTCCAAAAAATAAAACTCATACACAAATTCTAGCTTGATTTTGGTTAGTCACTTTTATACAAGCTTTCACTTGTACTATTAATTAGACAGAGTTTATTTAAACTCATCTAATTTATTTTGATCCTTTATTGGAATATTAAAATTATTTCATCTAAATGGTTTTTAAAATTCATTAGAGCAATGAAAATGCTCAAGGAGTGAATGTCTCCTTATTGGTACTATGCAGGCGCACCATGATATTAAAAATTATTATTATGGCTAGATGTAGGGATCTTCAGGAATTGCTCTTCCCTAAGCTTTGAATAAATAAAACTATATTTTCTTGAGTTAACTGGTTTCTAGTTCTCTACCTTTACTCAGAGGCCGACTTCAAATCTACTGAAATTCTCTGTTGCTAAATATTTAAAGTCATTTGCCTGGCCACATGGGCTGGTGATCCATCCAAGCTACATCTAAGTAAGGCGATGCGGAAGTACCTTTGCCTTCGTCTTGAATATTTTAGATGTAAGCCTTTTCGAACCACGCTAAGCTTTTATGAAATAGGCTTTCTGCACCTTCCTCTACTTTTAAAATAATTATAACTACGAATTTATTTGTTTATGGACACAAAATTAACATTAATCAATTTCTAGCTCTGTATAAGAACACGAATATAATTTAGCGCAAATTTGCAATTGGTTTTATTATACATTTTTATGTGAGCTTTTTTCTGCTAGGGAAAGGGTTAAATTATTCGTTGATCATATGGGTTGATGATAAAAAAATAATTTAAAAACAATATATGTCTTAAGTGGCATTGGGGTGGATTATAAAAAATAATATTAAGTTGACTGCATATATGGTGGAAATATATATATATATATATATATATATATATATATATATATATATATATATATATATATATATATATATATATATATATATATTATATTCAAAAAGTGATGTTGAGGTTGATTAGACAATTTTGATTGACAGTTATCTTAAAGTGTAAACATATTATTTACTCCAGATAATTTTATTTAGTTCAATATGAACACCCACCGACGAACATGTTACACGAAAGTTTAACTAGAACAAAGAAAGAAAAAAGACCCAAGAACAAAGAAAAAAAAAACGAAAAATTACTCACAATAAGAAGTAAAATCCTTACAAAAACACTAGTGTGAAAAAATAAGCTAAGTCTCGCGTAAAAAGTTGTGAGATCGTAGGTTTAGCCAAGTCTCCCACTATCCGAAGGTCTACTAGGCCAAATTTATCCAGCGCAAGTACATGATGTTTGCCTGTCCCTCTCTCTATTCTCTTTCACAAATCACTCTACACGTTTAAATTTAAAAACCTTTTCTGACTTGGCAAATACACAAGATGCTAAAATGCAGTGTCGTATACAAATGTGTATCTTTGTGCTGCGACGCTCAAATGAAAAAATAATATTTATTATTTGATTGAAATTTGTGGTGTGTATTTGCCAAGTGAGAAAATTATTTTAAATTTAATCGAGTATTTGGGAAAGAAAATAGAGAGGGGGCAGACAAACATCATGTACTTGCACTGGATAAATTAGACCTGGTAGAACTTATATACTCGCTGTTTACGCGAGACTTGGCTTATTTTTTTCCACTAGTGTTTTTGTTGAGATGATAATATTGTTGGATTCCCGTGGTTTGTTAATGTATTTTTTTTATTTTTATAAATTACCATCACGTAACACTAAAGTTATTTTACTAAGCCATGATATCTATACACCACAGAGTATCTTGAAATCCCCCCCCCCCCCGTATTTCTATAGCCCTTCCCTGTGGGTCACATCTAATTTCTAATTAATATCCATAAATACTAATTGATATCGACGGTACTTTTTTACTTTAGCACCCCCCCCCCCCCCACCCCTATATCCCATTGTGTTAATTGTTATTTAGACAAAGGAACATATACAGACTACTGGAGAAGCATTTTTAAATGTGAAATTTCAGCATAAAGCACAGGTATTTTTTTCTGTATCCCTTTCCCTGTGTCCTTCCTGTCACTTTCATGGGTTGAAATTAAAATGATCTTTTATTAATATCCCTAAAGATGCCGTGATACTTATTTTACTTTTGCACCCCCCCTAAATCTCTTTTTGTTAATTGTTATTTTGACAAAGGAACATATACAGACTACTTGAGAAGCATTTTTAATTTTAATTTTAAATGGGATATAATAGGGGGGTGCTAAGGTAAAAATGTACCGATGCCAATCAAGTAATAAATAACTAATTTTGGAAAAACAGTACGGGCCCAATTCCCCTTCTTTGCCAATACAACTTACCCACTCATCCATCACAGTATCTCCAGGACGGCAGTAGCCAGAGAACTAAATTTTTCCATGGTGGTTCCTCTTATCTCCTATAAACGGGGTTATTGATTTTTACTTTCTTATGTACTTTTATATATGAAGAAAGTTATCTGGTGGTGCGAAAATTCTATTTTTATGGATTTACGCGTCTTGAGACCCCCCTGAGTCCAAAGGAAGTAGTTTTTAAACAAATGGTGTGTTATTTGTAGTCTGCGCAAATGTGGAGAGCCTAAAATTCAAGAAATTAATTTTAGCTCTAAATTTGGGGACGCCATCCCAAAACCTCTTAGTGATCTCCAAGGTAAAAGGTATTTTATGCGTTTGAATTAAGTCAATGGTGTTTGAAAAGTACTAGTTTTATAAACAACTAAAGTCAGATATTGTTCTTGACACTGGTGCTTGTCAAGGCAGAAATATAAGCTTACTGCGTCGTTAACACCAACCAGACCCCAAGATAGAACCGAGCCCAGTAATTGTCTCTTGCCTGAAATTTAATAAGGGGCTTGAGCTCGCCCTATAAACCTGACTTATAAAGCGACTTCTTTACTCCCTAGGTATTCGCCCCTCTTCTTCCCTCTTCAAATCCCCTTTTTGCCATAAATATAAATATTATGCCTTTAGGATACTCCTGAACCACACTTATTCTTCGCTTTTCTCACTCTGGTAAATTGCAACTTATATTCTATTTACTCTAATCGACCAACTAGTATGTAACTATGTACTCTAAGTTTTCTTAGCAGTACATCTTTATAAAGTTAAGAATGTCTGACCATATTTTTAATGTGTCAATCCCAAAACCAAAAAAAAGAAAAAATAATTTCATTCTTATAAAATAAAATTATAGGGCGTTAATGAACAAATGTCAAACACCCTATAAATAAATAAATTAAATAAAATGATGTGTAAAAAAACATTTCACTCTTCTTTATGTTTTTTTTTAATAATTGTATTATGTTTTATAATTCATACAAAATCGGAAAATTTTTCAAACTCTAAAAGACAGATGTTTAACTATATTTTGTTTTGATATCCTTCGTCATTTTGAAAATATCGACTTTGAAACTTTAACGCTAAATAATTCCTGAACTGTAACGGCGATTGAGCTGAAATTTGCATTAATAATACCTTTCTATAACATAAATAAGTCCTCCATATTTATCTTAATATCAACCGCCATTTTGAAAATATCGACTTGATTTTTATACATAGGAAAGTGTATGTTTACATTTTTAAATACCTCATTATAACAGAACTCACTACGATGGACCTCATTATACAGGACGTAACTGTTAATGGACAAACAAAATTATAATTCACATAATAAAAAAATCTGTTTTTTGGTAAGGAAAAGTTCCTAGACGCTCTTCGCCCGATTTTTAAATTATTTACTTGTGCATTATTATGAACATGAATTTTGCTAAGGTCACGCAGTAACCTATTTCATCCAAGAATGTCGTTTGTACATTAAAATTTACAAAAAGTCTAACCTAAAATCCAAGTTCCATTTCGCATCAAAATTTATAATTAAACAAATCAATTTGAACTCACACTGTAACTTTTATAAAAATGATCGTACATTAAAAGCATTTGAGTCTAACCCGGCACAAGGTAAATCTTTAGAATGCTGGCTTTAACTAATCGCTTCTTGTAAAATCCTAATGATTGGAAGACATCGTTTCTAACTGACCGCCCAATTTATGCACGCACTTGGTGTTTAACACGTCTGGCTTTCTCTTAAAGATTGGTTAATTTATGCACACACATCCACACGCATATTCACTAGCCTTCACCCCGCACTTCGCACAGTGTTCATCCTAGAATTAAAATATTGCACTATCATGATATCATGTCATATGTTAGGTTATTGTTTACTATTTTATCCGATTAACTACAGAAGATGGCACTGCTGAGTTAGGGTGGGTCGAAAAAACAAAATTTTTGAAAATTCTAAAAACGCCCCTCCAGAAACTTGCCATATTGGAAGAAAGTCCCGAGGAAAAAATTTGAGCCAAATCGGACTTCACTTAGGTCTCCCGAGGGGGGGTTGAAGTTTAGGAATTTTCGAAATTTGGAAAAATCGCAGCTTTAACAGGGTTTTTCGACATTTTTGCGTGCTAAACTACTTTAATATATAATTAATCTATATTTTCGTAATCTACGATGCTTATTGTATAATAAAAACTCCTAAAATATTACGTAACTTCATTATTTTTTATTATAACACATGACATATATACAAAAAATCAATTATTACCAAAAAAAAGTTTTTGGAAAAAAATTATTCAAATTTGGTTAAAAGCTTCCATGCCAATTCACAGACAAGAGTGATCAACCGCCTTTTGAAATACCACAAAAAATATGAAGATTTAAAGAAACGTGCATTGAAAAAAACAAATATACCAAGTTTCAATACCAATAAAATAAAACAATTTGTTGAAGATTCGCAAAAATTATTCTGCATAAGTGCCTGCGAATGTAAGGATTTTTCCCTTTGCACGTGTGCTAGATAAAAAAAAGTTCCACAAAACGAGCGGGATTTTTTGATTGATTAAAGAACAACAAGAAATATGGTGATTGGAAAAATTGACGTTAAGATTTCAGATCAATTAAGGAGAAGAGCCTTGCGAAATAAAAGAGATCACTCAGCCACAAGAGAGAGAGAGACTAAAAAAATATTACTGACGCCGAAACACTATCTTCTTCGTCTGATACTCCAGCCAGTACCACTGATTCTGAGTTTGAGATCAGTTGCTCGCAACAAAGTTTTTTTTCTGAGACACCTACTTCTCAAATGAGGATATTTCTTTCAACTTTAGCAGAAGTAGCCGTAAGAACAGGAGTTTCAAAAAGAGCGGCAGCAGTGATAACCTCTGGGGCCCTAAATGACGCTGGAGTTTTACAACCAGACAGTTCTTGTAGTGTCATTGATCACAGCAAAATTCGTAGAGAGAAACAACTGAAGTGTAAAGAAATTAAGAAACTAGAAGAAACAAATGATATTGTGTTATCAGGTTTATACTTTGATGATAGGAGGGATGACATGGTTAAAGTGTCAATCAAAAAAGGCGGAAAGCTATATAAAGTGAAAGGAAAACATGTCGTGCTCATACGAGAACCAGGCTCGAGTTACTTGGATTTTGTTTCACCTATAAGCGGAAATGCTGAAAGTTTGGATTCCTCAATTTTTACCTGCCTCAAAGAAAAAAATATAGATACCTCTAATTTAATGGTACTAGGCTATGATGGGACTAACTTAAACACAGGCATTAGAAGAGGAGTGATAAGACTTGTCGAGTGCCGACTTGAACGACCTCTTCAGTGGTCTATATGCTAGTTACATGCCAATGAATTACCACCACGTCATCTAGTGGAACATTCAGATGGCAAAACTAAAGGTCCATACTCCTTTTCAGGACCTATTGGATCAGAACTTTTGCAATGCGAAACCATGGAAGTAGTCGACTTTGAGGCAGTCGACTGATGAGAATATTGAAATACGAAAGGATGGATGGAAGAGAATCTTCACTGCGAGAAGTAACCGTGTTGAAAATAAAGAAGCAACAGCTTTTACAGTTCCAAAAATTAATTTTGACGCTACGCGTTATGTTGAAATAATAGACTGGAGCTCAATAAAAGTGACGGAACCTCCACTAACAAAACTGATTTCCACAGCAGAGATCGTGGCAGCAGTTTCAGATGGTTGGAAGCCTCAAATTGACTTAAAATATCCCTGTCATACTCAGGCCGTTGAACGCTGTGTGAAATTAGTCACAGTCCCCTCCACTCCAGTTCATAAAGCAGAGGATCGTCATTTTTAAATTATTCAAACCCAAATCAATAGAAATAAAATACCAAGATTCGAAAGTAAAAAAGATTTTAACGCATAGATAAATTGAATATAAAAATATAATATGTTTGTTAATAATTTTGTATAGTATATAATAGTTAGGTTTTTTTTTTTTAAATTAAATGATATTTATATATTATGTATATTACTTATATATTATTTATATATTATATTTATTATTTATATATTACAAGTGTCAAATTTTCAAAATTTAAAAAAGGGGGAAAGGGAGAGGGGGACTATAGGAGCTCGAATGCAGCCACTTCCACGTGGTGAGCTCTGGTTATTATTTTTGATTCTATACTGGTTAAAATAAAAAAAAATAAGCTAAGAGCTTATTTAAGCTGGAAAAAATGTTTAAATTTTATAGTTTTCAGGCTGTCATTTATATATGTCATATGTTATAATAAAAAATATTGAAGTTGCGTAATATGTTAAGAGTTTTTATTATACAATAAGCATTGTAGATTACGAAAATATACATTAAAAGTAGTTTAGCACGCAAAAATGTCGAAAAACCCTGTTAAAGCTGCGATTTTTCCAAATTTCGAAAATTAACAAACTTCCATCCCCCCTCGGGAGACCTAAGTGAAGTCCGATTTGGCTCAAATTTTTTCCTCGGGACTTTCTTCCAATATGGCAAGATTCTGGAGGGGCGTTTTTTGAATTTTCAAAAATTTTGTTTTTTCGACCCACCCTACTGCTGAGCTTAAGAAAGACAGACTAAAATTGTTTCCTAGGTTTACTATTTTTCATAAAGTTTTACACTATCCGTAAATTTGCATTATGCATTGTGTCCACCTCTGACCATGTCCATGTCTTTTGGCATATTTTCTTTTTTTCTTGTTTGTTTTAAATTGTATAGATTTGTGTGTGTGTGTGTGTGTGTATTACTTTAACTGATAAAGATTGCTCGCATTATTAGTTTCCCAAGTGAAATTATATTAGAGTTAGAATTGTTTATTTCAATTTAACTTTCCCTTCTTGGCTGAAGGGTGAAGGAGAAGGATTTAAGAGAAGAAATCTTTCAGATCCTTCTCTTATAATTGCAAACCGGTTGTTTCTTCAGGGTGAGGTGGAGGGTGGGAGGCCCAGTTTTAAGGAGTTTAATTCAAAGTTTTCTTGGAGGAGGGGAAAAGGCAGGCCTCATATCGGGTGCTGCAGATGAAATCTGTAAATAAAATAGCAAGAGAGTGGGCGTGGTAGGAAAAGTTGTTAGAAAATCTCAGAAATAATTGGTTGAGCCATCACAAATACAACGCTTTCTCTATCTAGTACACTCTCCCACCTCCCCACCCCACCCCTTCTTAAATTCCATCAGCGTTTTAGAAAAAGGCCTATTTCACTAATTTTCCATTCTGACTTCTCGGCGACGACTTTTAAAATAAACTTGAGACGCTTTTTTGAATGACAAAGAAAAGGAATCAAGTTTTTCTTTTGACTTCTTTGATGGACAGGAAGAAATATAAAAACGAATTTAACAAAAAGGAAATTTGTAAATAACCTCTTTTGACTTCTTTATTGACAAATATAAATGTAAAAACTTTGGCAAAGACCAATTGCTCAGTATAAAAAAAACACACGCTTAAACATTTTTAACACGATCAAATCATATTGCTACCTAGCTTTGTTAATTAATGCAACCATATTATTTATTATATTATATTAAGCGAGCGGAGCAAGGTCTATGTTTCAACTTGTCCTTCCAGAGTAGACCTTTTGGCATTTTGTCTGTGAATGTTTGTTTCACGGTCACGATCAAACGCTTTGTTCGTTTTTCTTGAAATTTGGCATTTTGGGTCCCTCAAAGACATAAAAATAGACGTATATGGATCATGTTTTATGAATTTAATTTTTTTTCTTGAAATTTTGCACGGATATTACTTTATCGAGATCTTTACAGTGATACTTAATTTGTGTATGTATTCTTTTTATTTTTGTTATATTTTACTTTTACTCTTGGTAAACATTTGAAAGATAAAATTTCTTTAGATATTTATGAAATTTATTATACATTTAATTGGTTATAATCACAAAGTAAAAACACCATTTAAATGATTTTTTACGGTTTTTGGTTTCCATGAAAAAAGGCAATCAAAAATGGCGATAAAAATGGTGAATTTTGTTGGCGAATTTTGAAATTTGACAAGTTTCATCGAGCACATTTCTGGCTCTTGATTATAAGTCTTGAAGTGAAAATGTTATATTTTATACATATATATATATATATATATATATATATATATATATATATATATATATATATATATATATATATATATATATATATATATATATATATATACATATATATAGGGTGATTCATAAAGAATGAACCGATTACATGATTAAATATTTTATTAAGGAAAAAAGCAAAAATATCGAACTTATAATACAATTATTCTACTCACAGTCAAATTTTATTTCACATGTTACAAGTGTTCAATATGGCCACCCTTTACAGCATGGGCAACATCAAGACGATATGAGAATTCTTCCCAAACACACATTGAAGCATATCAGGATCAATTGAATTGATCGTTGTTGTCATTCAATGTTTTAAGTTATTCAGGTCAGTTGGTAATGGGGGAACAAATTACTTTATCCTTTACAAAGCTCCAGAGAAAAAATCACAAACTATGATTTAATTTTTGCAAACTCGAGAACACAGAACTTCTGTTGAGGAGTCGTCATTTTGACAGTCAACAAACAACAGCGTCATTGGGAGACCGATGCACCTGGTGCGGTCTCGTGACAACCATCTGAAACTTAGAAATCTAATCTTTCAAACGCCCACTCCCTGATTGATGCATTTACTTACAAAATATTTGATCATGGAATTGGTTCATTCTTTTAGAATCACCCTGTATATATAAATAAGTTTAAATCAAAGGAAATTGGATATGTATGTTGAGCACTTGTTGATGAAGTATGTACACTTTCGTTAATATATTAATTTTACAATTGTGTATACAACTCTTTCTCCTTTTCTGTTTCAGGTAAGTTCCTTTACTTTTGAAATACCGCAATCTATTGAAGGTAATCTCTGAAAGTATATTATTTATTTTATATACTTAATACTTACTTAATTTATTAAATATTAAGGGATCGAAATCGATAGCTGAACGAGCGGAGTGATATTTCAATTGTTCTTCTTTAGAATAGACTGTTTTTGGCATTTCGTCTATAAATGTTTGTTACGCAGTTACGAACAAACGAGTTGTTCGATTTCTTCAAATTAGGCATGGATGTTCGCGTAATAAAAATCGACATATAGATTATTTTTTATAAATTTTATTTTTTTATTTTTTTTCTTGAAAATTGGCATTAATGTTCCTTGAAATGTTTAAAATCTATGTACATATTATTATGCTGTTTTTTTTTTTTAATTTGATTTAAACATTTATTTTTAGACTTAATTTTTGTTTTAAATTTGAGGTGGATGTTCCTTCAAGTCGATGTACCCATACAGTTTATTAAAAAAAATCAACCCGAGATAACTCACTCTTACTTTCTCATATACGTACATAATTACTTGGTTAAATGTTATCTATTGTTGAGCTGTGCGAAGTGAAGCTCTTATACTACACTTTGCATTTGGTTGGACACATACTCCTCCTGAACGGCTAAACCGGTCCGCTCAAAATTCGGCACGGTCATAGTGACCAACCACAAGAAGGTATAAATCTGAAATGGTCCAAATTGATACACAGGTATTGTAATTTGACATAGATATTCCTTGAAGACTTTAAAATCGATTAATTTGTCCTTTTATTGAGATTTGGGATGGACGTTCCTTGAATTCATTAAAAATCGATGTATATATGGTTCGTTTAAATTAAAATGAGATAAAAGATTATTACAGGACGATAATATGCATAAATATAACAACAATGAAATATTTGAGGGAGTAAAAATGACAAAGCAGTCAGACCCGGAAAATATCAAAATTAATAACAATATTAAAATATAAGATTAGCCTACATGCCTTTTCCTCTATTTTTACTTAAATATATTTGACACAATATAGAAACATGTCCTTTTTTGACAATAAAAGCATAATGAATTTAGAACTAAATAAATCTAAATTTACAAGAATTTATTAGGGAAAGGAAGAGACCAAGGACTAGTTTCAGTTCTGAATATTAACGATAAAAACAGTCAGTAGTTTATATCTCCCGGTCAAAAGTTAGGATTCTTCGAAGAACAGAGACTCGTCATAGCCTATTGAAGATATAGGTCTGGTACAGTTGTTTTGATCAATTTTAATTAGTGTTGCTTTAAGACCTGCTTTTGTCAACGTTTTAATTGCTTCCATGACATTACTCGCTAATCCAATGGCTCGTCTTGTTTCTATGTAGATAAGGTCAAACTCTTTCCCTGAAAATATAGAAACATGTTAAAGTTTAAATTAAAATAATATTATTATTTATATTTATAAAATTCAAATCTTGACCCAATCCTCCAGTTATTATTGTTACTTCTGTACACACAACATGTACTCTCTAGTAGATGCTCCCAACTACGGGTGCGTAATGTCGACGCCCTCGAATGGCGGCTTATAACTTCATTATGATAACAACACAGAATCTTGCGTAATAGTATTTACCAATCGAATTCATTTATTGGGGCATTCATTTTGGTAGTTTAAGAAAAATGCTGAATCATTAAAAACAAACTATTTGAATGATCTGGGGACCTTGTGTGAAAATAGTTTTTACAAGTATGAAATATACATGATGTAAAATGAGTGGCTTAGTCAGTAAGTTGAGATAGTAAGTATGTGCCAGTTCTGTTGATATAAATGCTATTAGACAGAAATACGTGGGGTTTTCTCGGGCTTCTTCTCTATCAACCCTTTACCCAGCCTCCAGTTCCGATCTCTAACCTCACGTCCGAACTTCTGTAGAATAAAGCCACACCCAATGAACTACTTTGTTGAAAATTTTGTGCCTCTGATGAAGTCCAAAGAAAGTCAAAACTACAGAAAAATTTATTTAAATTGATGGGGTCATTAAAATATCACTAAATACCTTTTAAGTTAACAAAAAATGCTACTGTATACACTAATAATCATTGTTGAATTATATTAAAATATACTAAAGCGAAGGCATTTATTAAGTTACGAATTCGTTTAAATTAAATTTCATGAATGAAAGACATTGTAAAATTGACAAAGTTAATATAACAGGAGAATTTGAATACTGAAGTCTGGAATGGCAGGATGAGGGAAGAGATTTGTTTATCTTGTTAAACCAAATGGCGCTGCGGGCAGAACTTCGGCTTTCACTGGGTTTAACCATGCATTTACCCTACAGTAAATCTCTTTTCCGGTGAAAAATAGCATAGCGAAAACCACAGTGATCGGGAAACAGCTTGTAGTCTCAAGTTGAAGGACCACATAAAGTGTTAGGGTTGACAGAAAGGATGATTTACGATCTCTTCAGATCTGAGCAAACTATCTCTAGAGACTGGGCATGCAAGATTGCTAAGTTTTGAGTTTTGGAAATAATAAAATACCATCCTAAAAGGCGACAGTTATTTTTAGTAAATTTCATAAGGAGAGGCAAGATATGGGTAGATATCCTTTTAAAGTTGCTGCCTTCTTCAACTTACATCTTAAACTGTTCGGTAGAGGAAGAAAGCATCCTGGACCTTAAATTGTGCTTAAATCGTTCTAATAAAGATTCAGTTTTTTGTTCTTTCTTTGCCTTCTTTACTAAAAGTGGTAGGTTGAAGGATGCTACTAACACTCACACGCTGATTACAAGTACGGAATAATTTTTTTATAGTATTAAAGGTAGAAAATTAAATAATTATTGCAACATAATAATATTGCAATATAGACAAAGTAAGAAAACAACATGTTAATCGTTAAAAAAAATCCGTGTAGGATAATAATAAATAGAAAAAACAATGATTTAATAATAACAAAGGAATGCCATGAAATGGGACCCTCTCTAAAAAAGCATAGAAAATCTTTCAAACATTGGGTAACCATACGTCCCGTTTTAACCGGGACAGTCACGTTATTTTAAGCTTTCGAAAGCGTCCTGTCGGTTTCCCAAAATATCCCGTTTTTTTGGAAAGTCGGACTTTTCCAGAATGTCTGGGTACAATTAAAAACTTTTTCCATACTTAAAGAGTTTGAAGAAGTTTTCAATCTTAGCAAATTGTTGTATATCAACGGTTTGATTCTCCTGTGTGTGATATTTACTCGTCATCGGTTTGAAAAAGAAAAAGAAAACACTAGATCCTCACACAAAGTATTGGTAATAAAAATTAACTGGTTTTGATTCTAAATTAGTTGTACACAGTAACATGGCGTTGAAGTGAATCTCAGTTATTCAATGATGACGAATTTGATATTTATTGTAAGAGGTAAATCTTACTTCGGGCTTTTTTAAAACTGTTCCTTTTTACACTACAAAACGATTTCAGTAGCATCTCTATTTTTTTAAATTAATTTAAATTATGGTTTTAATTTTAGGGAAAATTATGGAAGGTTATGATTATTTTAGGTTAAGATTAATATTTTTTTTTTACCTAATCTAACCATAACCTTCCATCATTACTCTAAAACGTGAACTTTCTTACGTAACTTTATTTAAAAAACAATCAAATTTATCGAGAGGCTACAACTGGAATCGTTTTAAAATGTAGAAAGGAATAGTTTAAAAAAAAAAACGAAGTAAATCGGACAGTATGAGATAGGGGGGCCCGATTGTGCAAATTTACCAATTAATGTCCAAAGAGGAAATGCTTTCTAAAGAATGCATATTTTTCCTTAGAATTTCCAAAAATTAATTGTTTCCTCCTTTTTACAATTTTTTTGTTTCCGATTTCTAAAATTAAAAGACAGACATCAGGAAACATTTTTGCGAAGCCGGTTGAAATTAATCTGTGGCTATTTACGGGCTACTTTAAAAAAACCACCCATATTTCTTAAAAATCAGATGAGTAGTTTTAAAGATATAATGTATGTTATTACGCATGTGGAAGAGAAACAAATGAGTGTAAAAGGTTATAATGCATATCGGACCAACAATTGGCTAATTATGATCTACCATAAAATTGTAGGAGTAGTTTAGAGTTTTCATCAGGTAAGAAAGTTTATTTTTTTAGTGTTTAAAATCCATGTTAATTATTGTTAAAATATTGGTTAAAACCAAATATTGTCAATCAAATGTTTCTGTTGTAGGCTTGAGAATGACCCAAACAGAGGGTTGAAATATAGCTAAGGATGTTGTAAAGGAGGTTTATTTTGAATTTATCCCTAAAGTGACCCACCTATAAATCACATACAGAATTATAGGGATCAAACTTGCGTCAAAATAAACATTTATTAAATATGCAAAGATAAATAACCGGAGAAAATTATGCAATGAGTAGAATTGACTCAAACAGTTTTATTAAAATCTGAGTTCAAAAGTTCATGTTATAATAGTGAAAATCACAGGATATTGTCATAATAAAATAATAGACGGTAAATCTGAACCGGCATTCCAAACAGACGTATTGATTTACTCCGATCCGAGACTAATGTAACTGCTCCAAAGTTTCAATTTACGGTTATTGTTAATTAATTGGTATGATTTAAATGCTCCTGAACGGGATACTCGATATAAATTAATTAGTTAAATTAAGGAATTATATGAACGTCGAATATATCATTATATTGTTATTGAAGAAGATTAGAGAAATATAGATAAAAAAATACACGGTACCACCGTGCAAAAATTATGGATCGAACAAAATATGCTCTCGGTATACGCTTGAGCGCTTTAACTACAAAGCGGTGAGTACTATTTTGTTTATTCACATTGCTTATTTAAATAATTTAATTCCGAATATTTCTGAATTTTCTTGTATAGCTGCAATATTCCAAATCTTCAGCTCTCTGTATATCTAGAAATATGTATTTTAATAATTTATTCAGATTTTAACCTTAAACACAGAAAACCTTAAAAGATTTGACTCCGTCGACTTCTCAAAAATAATATTATATTCTACTACATTCTTTCTGTATATACGAGTACTATATGAGAATGTAAAATAGGTAAAGCTGAGATTAATTAATGCGAAATAAATATTTTTTATTTGAAACAAGTTAATTCTATGATAAATGGTAATTATGATGATAAAAGCGTAATATTTTCTTTCTATTTATTATAAATATAGGCAACAATAACAGAAAATAGTTTATAGAAAATAAAGTTGGTATCCGGATTTTCGCGCCGGGGGTTAAATCCTGTTCTCGTTCTGAGGTGTAATAGTTTTTTGTAATTTATATAAAGATTTCTCCCTGTTTAATATTACAAAATTTCCGCTACTTTATAAGCACTAATACTCACACTCTGACACATAAATCATCCACCGTAGTCACAGGACGACTGACCCCTGCTCGTGTTCTCCCAACATCCCCGGAGCCACAATGCCCCTCTCCGGTTACCTGGATAAATGCGAGCCGTGAAAGGTTACACCACTCGATTCGTTACAGATTATAGAGAAAACCGACTTCTAGTTATTTGCTAAACGGCTGGATGGAGTAAAGTATGCGGTGAATTCAATTCAAACCACCCAAAATCCTCTAAACATTCTCTGAGCATCCGTTACTTGTTTCTATTTGGCCATTTCTCAATGTTTTACAGATTCCCCACACATACTTTACAGTCAAATTATTATTTCTGTATTTCCTTAAGAATTAGTTTACGTCAACCCATTTTTTATCAGTGGTAGGAATAATTTTTAATTTGACTGTTTTTAATTTATTGATAAAAAATAGTTTTGCTTCCGTGCATACCAACGGTAAGTAGAGCTGTGATTGTTCTGAAGAACGAAATATTTTTATCTCTGGATTAAAAAATTCCAGAACAGAAATATGTTTAAGTCATAAGGGATCATTTTTGATCTCGTGTCTATCGATCAACAATTTTGAGAACCAACGTAACTTAAAAACTACTTCTCCAATCATAATTAAATTTTAATGGACGGTAATAATTGGATGGTCCACTTTTGGTCCTATATAATTTTCAACCTTCTACGCCTATTGGTTTCACTTCTACACGCACATAAATATACATTTATTTACACATATATCTATAAAAATACTCATCTCATTTTGAAGAAATTTGGATGGTATGTCGAAAGTAGCCACCAGATAGCCCTAGATTGATTTAAGCTGCCTGCGCACATAAAATTGTGCTAAATTAATACTTTTATGTAATAAAATAATTTTGACAGATTTAAAATAAAGGGGGGAAATTAAATAAATTATACAATATTAGTTAATAAAAGCACAACATTATTAGAGTACTCGAGGAAGCTATAGCCACACAAATAAGCTGACTTTTTTGGCAGACCACCATAAACCGCTCGACACAAAAATATAGCGATTATTTCTGGGCAGAAAAGTTGTGTCTGAAATATTGAACCACTTATCTTTTATTTTCATGAATGAATACTTAATAAATAAAGTATATTAGTATAAAGGTAATTAACGTGAAATGAATTAAATGAATCAAATAATTTCATAAATTTAGGTGGGAAGGTTATGGTATATGATTGGAATAGGTGTAATACTTAATAAACTATTAAATTTTAATTAATAAGATTGACGTCGGTTTATAATAATTTTCAAGGAAAGGACAACGCATGAATAATAATAGTTTTAATCAATGAGTGAAAGTACTAAGGTCTTTCTCCTTAAGATATGATTTGTTTATTATATGAAAATCGTATAAATAACCATCTAGTATATGAATAACGGCACGATAATAACTCAACACGATGATAAGAGTCTCATTATTATCGTGAAATAAAATATAAAAAATTAATTATTTGTGGAGAAGAGTGAACATCATGGTGCAGCATGTAGTTTTATATAACAACCCAGAAACTAAACAATACAGAAAAGTTGAAGAACACTTCAAGACTAAGTCGGTGAAAGAGGAAAAGAGTCTTGGTTACGTATAAGTTTGGCTTAAGAATAAGTCATAATGATAAAGGAGCACGCCTAGTAAACTTATCTGATAGTAGATGTAACTGCGACTGACGAAATGATACTACTAAGCGACCATAGATCTCTTCATGCAGTCATAGACATAAAGAATAATAAGTTAAGAAAACTCAGAGAAAAATTCATCGGATATTTCACAAGTCAATAAAAAAAATCGGGTACGGGGTACCTCGGAACTTTTCCTCACTTCACAGACCACTAAAGTGGCCTCTCCTATATTTTATTTAATTATTTGATGTTTGGCGGTATTTTGACAGATGTAAACAAACTTTGACGTCATCAAAATTATCGCACTAATAAATAATTATATTCGCTTATAACTTTAAAACAAATTAACGGAATTTCATCGGTTTTTTTATATTTGTTCCTTAATTTTTTCCGGTTCCAACGATATGCTATATGTCAAAAACCTATTTATACTTTTAGTATTATTAACCGTCAAAGTTTAAAAATTCAAAAAATTTATAACTTCAAAATGGTGGCCAAAATCAAAATGAACTTTAGTGGGCTTGTTTGTCATACAGAGAGGTACATTCGAGCCAAATTCAACTCGATCAGGACCATTTTCGATTTATTACGATTTTTTTTTAATTTTTGCTGACTCAGCAAACTGGGTTCAAGATGGCGGAAAAAGTTGTTTTTCCGGGCGGCACAACTACAGGTTAGGACTGATTTTTCTGCCAAGTTTCAACTCTCTAGGTTTAATACCTTGGGCGCTACGATGATAACACACATACACACATAGACACACACACATACATACATCATGCTGAAAACCACTCAGGAGGTCTTAAAAACACCTAAAACGGATAATTCCGTTGAAATCTCGAAAAAAAAATTGTTGGTGAAAACAATACTTTTCCTACTATTAGTAGTGAGGAAAAGTAAAAATAGATTCGATTATAAATTAATAATATCCTTACAAAGTATTGGCGAAGAAAACTTACAACATTGCAATAGAACAGGCACTCATGAACACAGCAATAAGGAGCATCTCTTCCATCCAGGAGGTAGAATTAGAGAAAAAACTACTTCGAGACATAAAGAAACTAATTGAAAGAAGAAGAAAAATGAAATAATTAGGAATAGAGAAAATTGAAAATACAGATTTGTCAAAGGTTATAAGAAAAAAGATAGAAGAATGGAGATTATGTAAGAAATAAAAGAAATAAACAAACTATACAGAATTATATCAGCCTGAAAATAGTCAAAAGGAGCCATTGTATTTTCCATAATCATGGAAAATACAAGTATCATAGCAATAAGAGATGAAAATAGTGAAGGGAAAAACCGGAAAAATGTTGACAGTAATATGCAATTTCTACCGAAAACTTTATAATTGTGAAAACAAAAACAATACAGTGGGAGATAGAACGAATTATGACCCCCCCCCCCCCCCCCCCCCATAACCCCCATAAAAAAAAAGAACAGCATAGTTTAATATTATTTGAGATAATTATTCGAAATTTAAAGAAAAGCAAAACTGGAGGAGAAGACTGTGTAATCAAAAGCAGGAGAAAGACCATTGTAGACCATGGCTTAGCAAATGTATAAACATAAAAAACTGTTTCAAAAGAGCTTTGAAAATGTCTCTCTATAAAGACACATTTGGTTATTAAGTTTTAATATATTAATTTACCCATTTCAATATAGCAATTGTTTCAGATTTTGATGGATTTACACGTTTTAAGGTCCCCTGAGTGCAAAAAAGTGGTTTTTAAAAAATGTCTGTCTGTCGTGTGTCGTCTGTTCACACGCCTGGAGCTTAAACTATGGGCCGATTTTGACGAAATTTGGCATACATGTTCAGAAAAATCATAGCCCGAGGCGGAATCGAGAAATTAATTTTAGCTCCAAATTTGAAGGGTGCTACCCCCCAAAAACTCTGAAAAAAAATGTCTTTCTCGAAAATGGTTCCGACGATTTTTATTAAACAATTCTAAAATCTAGTCCATTTAAATACGAATCTAACGATATAAGCCGTTTTCCCGGGGAAAAATCTAGTTCCTGAGAAAATAGCTTAAAACGCGGACAGAGAATGCCCAGGTTCGATTCCCTGCCCAGGAGAAGTTATTTTTATGAAATGTTCAATAATAATTAAATGTACATACAAAAACTAATAAATGGAAAACACTGGGCTAAGTAATTATGAACTCGTAAATGAGAAAGTTTGTCTGAGTTGTCTCGGGCCGATTTTTTCTATTTGTCTTTCTCCTGCTTTAAGATATTCATTGACTACATTTAAATAAACATTTACCAATAACAAAGCATTAATCATTTCATAACTTACTGGTTTTGGTTGAATTTGTGCACACGTATCTTAATCGAACTTCTGGTGACAGTTTTATCATCTCGTGGTATATTGTGGCCATTCCAAAACCTGAAAAAAGTAAACTTGTAAATTATAATATATACAAGTATTCGATTTGTAGACTTTTAAATAAAACTAAAAATCATTATGGTTATGGTTATTGTAGGTATTTTTGTATTGAAAGTTAACAAAAGTACTAGTGTAATTAATAAAGTCTAATCGTATAAGTACTGATATGATTTCGTAGAACCTCTTCACTATTTACCTCTTCACATTCATTTTAAAATGTGTATTTGCTCATTATACTCGTTATGGTTCTTGAAGTTGGAAATAATTAGTAAAATGATCTAATACAGAACACAAAATTATTAAAGAGGGCAATTAGGTGTAAATTACAGTTACCTATTCACACCGGCGATACTATAATTGTGTCAACAATAAATAACTTTTAGATCTGTGACGAATTTTAAGGGGCCCTTGGGAGAAAGCAGGAGGACCATGGAAATGTTTTAATTGTTATTTAATGCTCGGTGTATAAGCTCCGGGTCTGTCTGTCGTAGTATAATTTTAATGAATGATAATGGAGAAGAGGCAGAGGGGAGAGAGAATGTTTGCAGAGGAGGGAGTGCATATAACAACAGGTAGCGAAGATAATTAATTGCTTCAAGTGATAAATGGTTGGTGAGAAGGGGAACAGGGCGGTGCTGAATCCAAGCGGTGTCTGCGGTGGAATGTCTGCGGCCTCGGTGATACACTGGGACAGTTTCTCCTCTGGATCTCAGACTACAGTCCTAGTCTACACCATGTTACAAGAAAGATCTAGGGCTTACCTCTGGGATGTTAGTAACAGGAAAGCATTAAGTTCAGAACCTACTGAATTACTTGAGAACTGTAGACAAGTACAACTAGGAAAATGGCCCTACGGCTCTTTCTCTTAATATGAATTGCTATGGTACAATTAAATCTAGACATTTATCCAACCGGATATATTTTAAACCTATTTGTTTAATTCTGTATAAATTTCAATGAATTGATTAAAAAAAAAAAATAACAGCTTCAAAAATGAGCTTTGTATAGAAGTTAAAATAGACTGTCAATTATAGTGTGTCAATACCAATACAATACTAATGACAAATACTAGTAATATTTTGAATTCCGAAAAATTTGATAAAGACATTCCTTTTTACAAAATCTATTTGTAAAAAAATAACACCTTATAAAGTAACAAGTAATTAAAAATAATTTTCACAAAATATTTATTTAAACACATTCTCTGATGACACAGTTTCTGGTTCTGGATTATATAATTGTTATATATCATTGTTATATAATTGATGAGTCAATTGAGTTTTAATTTCTGTAATGCCTTCAGTGTTGTTTTATTTTGACGTGTCATTTCATTTCTAGTTATCTTCTGTTACGATTTTTCCCTTTTCATCAAAAATTATCTAGTCAAGGAATTCAAATATTATTTTTGTTGCTAGTTTTAAGAAAATGTTTGATAGAAAGAAAAGTTAATTTATATAATGTATTATCGTCGTATTTTCTCACTTTCCCAAATAACACATTTCCGATAGAGCTATTAACGACAATTTCTGTAAGAGTAAACATTATTCCTACATAGATCAAAACCACTTTGTAAAGGCCTAGGAGTAGTTAAGCTTATTGGATAAGGTAAGGTCTCTGTAATCATTGGGATTAGAGCCAATATTATGACGATTATTCTTCTACTTTTACATACATGTACAAGGTACCATTTGCCTGTTTGACAAGAGGGTTATTCATTTGACCCATGTGTATGACCTCACCTGACCCTCTATCGATGTCCCCATCATTCCTACCCTCTAATTATATTATTTCAATTCCACTCCATTTATTTGAATAATGCTCAGCTTCATACTTTTGGACATTCTGTATTTCTCCTTTTCCTTCACTAAAAGTTTGTGTTAGATTTATATGTGTTCAACTCCTCCCCACGCTCCGGCCTTGGCACTGTGGAGTAGTAGTTGACTAGTTGATTTTTTTTAATTTTGATATTGTACTAGCAAGAATGTAGTGTGACACTGAATCATTTATAACAAACAAGTTTTGCTTAAAATCGACTGCCTTGTCTTGGACCGAATTATATTCTTGAATAACATACATTTTACACTAGTCGTTAAAGTTGGCAGGAAGGAAAAATACAAAGTGAAAAATCGTATAAGAGAGACTGACTTCAAGGTTTCATTATCATAGCAGTATTGAATTTCCAATTAGATTTTTATTTGCGACATCTGTGAAATTCTTTTTTACTTGTTCCTCAAATATTAAAAACCAGCTGGATTCCCGAACTCCGCTGCGTAGTGCATTATTGTTAATGAATTTTTAATTTGATGGTTTATAAACAACCGTCAGGAACATTGAAGTTATTTTACTAAGCGAGAATATCTAGATGCCCCAGTTTCCTGCATCCCACTCTTGTTTTATTTATTTTAAACTATTTTTTCTCCTATTGGATAATATAATTTGGAAAACTCCCTTATTTGTAATTAACTCTCACTACGAGAAACAGTTTTAAATAAAAGCTAACCTTCCGGTAAAAGCAGAGGTATTTTCCTTCTGATTAATATACATACGCGTTTTGACATTTATATCATCTGCAATGTAAGTGTTAGCATAGTGAGTGAAAGACGCTACAAATGTACTTTACAAGCTTTTGTTACTTACAAATTACAGTGCAAAGGTTTTAAATAAACTTGGTTTAAAATAAACATGTAGCGTAGTCTTTCACTCACTATGCTAACACACACTAAAGGCGATATAAATTTCGAAACGGGTATATTTATTAATATAAAATTGTGGTTGTGTTACTTTTTACTAACCTCTCTAGTCATAATTATGCGAAGTTTCAAATTTTTGTAAGGTACTATCAGAGGTATAACAGGTGCTTATCAACCTTCAGGCAGACAGACAAGACCAGGAAATTATTAAGGGTCCTCGGTTTTTCATATGGACCCTAAACACTAATAGGAAAAACTAAAGCAAAACCTTCTTTATTATTTTCAACGAAATCGATTTTTAGTCCCTAAATAGAAATTTAAGCATATAAGTCTTATTCCTTGGAATAAGACTGTGATTTTTTATTAGGGGGTAAACATTGAATGACAGCGAAAAGTAAACAAAGAAATAAATTAATTGACTTGTAACACCCAGGTTTGTTTACACTTGTGTTCTAGGTAATGGTTTAATTTTTCTTCTCTTACTGTCCTTACACAGGGGCATATCAATGGTACGGTTTTGATTCGGTGTCGGTGAGATCCGTTGTACAAAGATTTGTCCTTTTATAGGTTTAAGATCAGCTCTCTAGATTGTTGTCATAATTATGTGAAGAAAATAAATTCGGAACTATGTATTTTTTTTTTTTTTTCACTATCATTATATATAACAATGACAATTATAATATCAACATTACACATGATTCAACAGAAAATTTAAAAACGTATAGTATATAAAAAGTTCTTTTTATCTTGTAATTATTAAACCATTAATTTAAGCAAATAAGAATTAAAAATGATAAAAAAAATTAAAAATAATTAAAAAAAATTAAAAATGATCCACACTCCACGTTTAAGAAGGTAAATTTCATATATTAGACTATAATTATACATAGTGATAAGATATCACTAAATGATTTTAAATTAAATTTAGGTATCATTGGAATTTTTCTAAATAGTTGGACTGTTAATTTTTCAAATTTTTTTCAATTTTTCTAGAATGGGAGTGATGATGATGACAGATGACCGATGTATAGTATTACAATTTGACCACTATTTGACAATGGAACAATTAGTTCCAATGAAACGTTTTTAAATTATGGCTGTTATGAGTATAACTTCATAGCTTCAAAGGTATATTCATTATTTAAAAATGTATTTAGTGTCTATTTCCTCCTCTCGTTTTTACAAGTGCAATGCTATTTGATTTAATACCTAAATAAACTATTTTTTCAGGCTCGATAATGACCGGACAGGTCGAAACGTCGCCACAATAACTTGTTGAAATTTATTATTTTTACCCTGAAGTGGATCCACATATATATGTAAATAGTTTTAAAATACCTCAGAATAACAGATACCCAAAGTAATCGATCCAGTTAATCGAGTGCTGATCCAGATTATATTTTTATTTACTATAATTGTTTTAGGTAGTATTTATTTAATCTTCTTTTTTTCCAATTGTAATAAGTTCTGTTATTACCGGCCTGTGAAAATCACTTGAGTATAACAATTACTATCGGTTATTGGTTTGATTATTTTTTGTTTTGTTTTAAAAATTGTTTTTAACTATTGAAACAAGTGTTATTTTTTTGGTAACAATATCAAACCGTAAATGTTTCCAATTCAATCGTGTTTTCTCTCTCGGTTTTTTGCCTTTTTTCTAGAAAAGTTTTTATTTTTCAATTCCCATCCCACCAGGGAGAGTTTGGGTGAATATTAGCCGAACGCAAATGGCTATATGATTTCGACATTGTAATTTTCTTTCCGGAGTCCCCCCTGGCCTACCCTTTTCAGATCACTCTGTCATTACAATATTTCCGTTATCGTTTTATTTTTGTCATTCCTTTTCTCTTTTACTTTTTTTTACGTAAAAAGAAATTGTTTCACTTTTTTTTGTAAAGCACTTATAAAAAAATAATTTTCTCTTCAGTTCGATAAGCTTAGTGTTTAATTCAGTTAATTTCATTTTCTTTTAACGTAGACTTAAGAAATCTAGTCCGTTATTTGTTTCTGTAAAGGTATTTTTATTTACTAAATTTTGTACTTTGTTTAAATTGGTCAGGTAGACATTAGGTTATTTAAAACAGTATAATTTAAGTTAAACCTAAAATGTTTGTAAATTATTCAATAGTTAAATGAAATGAAACACACACACACATATATATATATATATATATATATATATATATATATATATATATATATATATATATATATATATATATATATATCTATAATATAAGTGGCAATGTCCTGATTGACTACATAGAAGTCAATGTTTCTATGTTCAATGTGTCAGTGTTTCTATGTCATCTTTGACTGACATAGAATCAACGCACAGCAAAATCTGCTTAACCGAGAGACTTGAAATTTTGAGGATATACTCGGTTCATATCATAGGCATCCACTAAGAATGGATTTTGCGAAATTTTTATTTTTGTACCCAGGGGTACGGGTACGGGGTACAAATGTCAAAGTAATGAATACTTTTAATGATGTATATTGTTGAAAAGCTCTTTAAAAGTACAGTAATTGTTGTTATGTACAGTTTAGTCATATTTTCTTTTAGGAGGGGGTAAAATGGAAAAATGAGTATAACTACATCTTATATAAATGAAGAGTATCTATGAGTGTCTTTTATCTTATATAAATGAAGAGTGTCTATGAGTGTACTGCTTACATGAGATTATAAAGTTAAAATGTTGGTACACAGGAGTACGGGGTACATATGTCAAAGTAATTGATAGGTACCCTTTATGATGCATCTCTTTAAGAGAAAAGTAATTGTAATGTACGTTTTTGTCATTCTTTTCATTTAGGAGAGGAGTAAAAAGGAAATGTCAACGTAAGTGTGTGTGCGCGCGCGAGCGAACGGGCGCGTTTGTGTGCGTTCTTTATTCAAATCTACCGTTTTATTCCGATTTCAATGAAAATTTGCACACTTGACCTTCAAAGCAAGGGGAAAAGGGGAAGGTCACTGACTTCATGCATTTTCGAAATTTTGATTTTGGTACACAGGGGTACGGGGTACAAATGTCAAAGTAATGAAAACCCTTCACGATGCATACCGTTGAAAAGCTCTTTAAGAGTGCTGTAGAGTGCTGTACAATTATTGTTATGTACATTTAGGGGGGTAAAATGGAAAAATATATCTATATCTATGTATAAAAAACTAATAATTGTTGTGTCTGAACATTTATCCGATTGGGCTAACATTTTGTATTTATTCATTTATTTATTTGTATTTTTTATTATTTATTTATTTATTTATTTTTTTTAATACCTTTATTGAATAAAACATATTAATACATAAATAATATTTTAGTACATCAATTTATCTATTTTTTGATTTTACATTTTAGCTCTACATAAGGTTATCTCTCCACTAGAGAACATGGAGGCCCGAGCTGTGGAGAGAGAATATAGGTATTTCCACTGAATGAGTAGTCCTGACAACGAATTTAAGTTTAGAAAATTTTATATCTGTCTGTCTGTGCGTCAATCACGTCCAAATGGCTGAATAGATTTTGGAGGTTCTTGGGTACAATGTTAAGCTTAATTCTGCGGGTGATAAAGGATATAAAACGATTTGGTAGCTTTATATGGAGCTGAGAACGGGGCTTCTAAATAGATTTCTAAATTCTTATTTCATTTTTCATAAGAAATGTATTTTACCAAAATTGCAGAAGAAACTACTGACCATATTTTATGTTTTGTGGAAATTTCTGTAGGAAGAACTGTTAAAGAAATTACTTTTTAATCACTATCAAAAAATATTTAGATTTATTTTTAGATATTAAGGCAATAATTAATAAATCACGCCTTACCGTGCCTAAACCTTTACTAACTTAATCATGACCACTTCTTTAAAATTCTAAAATAAAATCTACGAGTGTATACGTAGTATAATAATTTCTAAATTATATTGATAACTGCCAATAGAGATTTTCTAAAATTGTATCCCTAAGGGGAACATAAGGACAGAGTAAGAAAAGAAGGGGAATTGAGCCCAGACCGATCTTCAAAAGTTAGGAAGTTAATACTTGAGAAAGAGCTCTTATTTTGGATGTAAGCATGTATATTAATAAAAGATAATTCCAATTTCAACCAAGGGATGTAAAATGACACGGGGAGGGGGGGGGGGGTACAGAAGGAAAATACCACTGCTTTTCCTTTTTATAATTTATTCGGAATGAATTACTAATTTGGGATATTAGCAAATTATCTTATCAAAGGGGAGGGGGTATAGAAATAAGGGGGAGATATTCTCGCTTTGTAAAATAATTTAAATGTTTCTTGATGGTAGTTTATAAATCCATTAAATTGAAAATAAAACACCCCGTAGCGAAGCACGGGTATTCAGCTAGTATATATATATATATGCTGAGTGTCCTAGCTAATATGGAACAGCGAAATATTTCCAGAATCATGATAGATAGAAGATGCGGTTTTCAGGGTTCGGTAATTGCTCTAAATGTGCTTCCAAAAAAAATGTTTAACATATTCTGTGTTCAGCAAAAGTGTGTACATTTTACATAATAAAAAAGTGATTAGGAAGCTATGCTTTTTAGACTAGATTCAGATTCTATGGCTAAAAATAAGAATTTTTTTCGCTTGGAAATTTTTCGCTCCGAGCATTAGTCTGGAGGTCCATTTTAATAAAATTCAAAATACAAAAAAATTCGTATTTTTTAGTCATAGAATCCAAATTCAGTCTAAAATACATACCTTAATTGTAAAGTTATTTGCAAAAAAAGTTTTGCAGGGCTCAAAACGTGGGAAAAATTACTAATCATGCATGTTTCTAAGAATAAATGTGGATTATTCGGCAAAATATGTTAATTTTTTTGTATTTTGAATTTGTTTCTTAAATTCATTAGTTTAGCTGTAAATGGACTTAAAGTTTCAATTGTAGTAGGTTCAGTGCTCTCCAGACTGCAAACTAATGCTCGGAGCGAAAAATTTCCAAGAGTAAAAAAATTCTTATTTTTACTCATAGAAACCAAATCTAATCTAAAAACTATGGCTTTCTATTCACTTTGTCTGAATTATGTATTCTTACTGCACACACTTTTGCTGAACACAGAAATTGTTCAGCATTTTTTATGGATGCGCATTTATAGCCATTATCGAACCCTGAAAACCGCATCTTTTTATCTATTATATAGTTCCGGAGATATTTATATTCGAGATATTCTTTTATGACTAGTTTATCATATGGTAATCACATTCTTAAAATTTCAGAGCTGATTTTTTAGGGGTGTAGCAAGGGGTTAGAAAAACATTAATGGTAAAATTGTTGCTTTTTTGTCTCAAAATTATCCATTTACAGTAGATTATGCGTTCACGAAATTCCTTACCTGAAGGATAATGTACCTGTATAAAATGGATATTTGACTAGGAATCTATTACAATTTTTTTCCAGTATATAGGTGATTCCAATTTAAAGTGCAATTTTCATGTCCTAGATGAATAACTGGAGCGTTTTTCACTTAATTGACAGGATTTTTCTTCATGGTAACTCAGTTAAGCTAACAGAACTGCAACCAAGCAACAAAATAAATAACAAATTTTTAAAGGCGATTTTGTAACAACCGTGGCTGTCCTTAAGTCAGTTGTTCTTATTCACTTCACTCTAGCTCATACATTAATAATTTTATTCAAAAACTTATTGGATGATTTTGAAGTAGGGTCCTACCAGGATTAAAATATGTGTTAGTAATTAAAAATAATAAATTATTACTAAACGGAACTTCAAGTTAAAGTTTGTCCTTTAAAAAAATGTTATTACCGTGGCATTATATATATGTGACCCCTACTCTGGTTGTGGCAGGGAGATTTTAAATGGCGAGAGATTTTTGCAATGCCGCAACACTGGTTTTCTAGCAACAGTTGATAGGGGATGAGCTGGCCCCCGGGGGGGGGGGGGGGCTGAACCCTTCAGTTGGGAGCTAGCGCTAATTCCGATTGTTCTTCCAGTTACGTACCCTTTTAAACGTAATTACCGTGCATGTTATTAAAGTCTATTTTCAAAAACTTTTTAGGTTAAGTTATAGTTCATTCCCAAAGCTTTTAAGAGTGCTATTTAATGGTGAATTAAAATTGGATTTTTATTTTAAACTACTGACCAAAATATTTTCTTAATGTGTGAAAATGTAACAACCGTGCACGAAAATGTGTAATTCACATGGCTTAATTGCCATGTTTTAAATAAACTTAATTCCGGCCTAAAATTTAAAAAAGTATTTCCCATCTGTCCTGCAATATATCTGAAATTAGTCCGAGAACATTCCATAATTTTTCCTCAATTGTTTTAAAAAGTCAAAATTTTCAGTCTAAGTCCAATTTTAGATTCCAAAATAGCACTTTAAATTGGAATCACCCATATACAGGGTGGGGAAAAGAAAACCGTACTTTTTTAACACTTATAGCTCAGCTTCTGTAATAGATAAAGATATGGGGTTTGCTGGGTTTGAAAACTACATTCCTCTACTTTAAATTCCATATCTATAACTTAAAAAACTATTGGGTGAAAGCCATGCAATGACGGTTTGAATTAGGGTCTTAAAAAAAGTCGTTGTCCGAGTGGTAATCGTTGTCTGGTATTATAGTTTCGATAGAATAAATGATCATATGGTCGAGGGGAGGGGGGTTATTTGTAGATACGTGGGAGGAGTCCCTCAGTGTTATAAACAAACATTGAAGATGTGTTAACTACAATGTTGCCTGAAATTGAAGATCAAATGCCAAATTGCACGTTTATAGTTTATGCATGATGGTGCCCCGTCCCATCGCTCCTTGCAAACAATTTAAAACTAGCAACAGAATTGCCCAGACTTTATTCAGCCAGACGAGTTGCTGCCTAACAGTCCAGAAATAAATTCAATTGATTGCTCTGTTGGGGTATATTATCATAAGCCAATAATACGCAGATTTCTTTGAAAATTCGCTCATTAAGTCATGGTGCATGACTGGACTTTTTTCTACTATCGTCTGATTGTAAAGGCGGAAATGCACGTGGGAGTAAAAAGTAGGCCAGTAGTGAATAACTAGCAAGCCAGTAGCTGGCATGTTGCTTCAGCTGTGTACATTTGCCAGTGAGGCAGCATGCTTTTATCATCCGCATATTTTCGCATATAATTGGGAGAGTGAATTAATTGTAATAATTCAATAATAATTAATTATTCAATAATCAATTGTAATAATAATTTAATCAGGGTGTTGCTTCCTTACATTCCAAAGTATCAGACAAGATGACAGTCATTTCGTTGAACCAAAACAATTGTGGCTTATATTATAAATCTCGGAAGCCTGAGTATGTTTTGAATTTTTCACTTTTTTAAACTGATGTGATTCTTAGATTTCGTATTCATTTTATATTCAAACTAATGCAGCGAATGGTGTCACTTGCTAAGTTACTGGCCGGACCCACGTTCGGCTTAGTTTTCAAATGGAGCATAATAAACGAATATAAGTGTGTCGGGAGAATAAAGTATGAATAGGTATCCCACCTATCTCATGCTTTGAGGGGAACCAACAAGCCACAAGAGACCTTAGTACTTCTACGAACAAACCACTTTATCTATCACTGTCTACAGCGAAAACATAGGGGTTAGCACATGTTGAAGAGCACTTAACAATGTGCTACGTACCTCTAACAATATAGATCCTTGAACTTACACTCTCATCTTTTTATATCACCTTATTAATTCCCCTATGGTACTTTTCATTTTTCAACATAGCCTGATGGTAATATTACATCTTCACTTGCACATCTATCTGCCTCAAAGAAGCGAAGCAGAGCTTTCCCCTTTTCTTATACCAGTTTATAGTACCTCTGTGAAATCAGCACCTTGATAACTGGATATTGGATGCATAATTAGTTTGTGGATGCAACAGACATGTGTAAACAAACTTTTGTTTACTTATTCAATGTTTTCTCTTAAAAAATACACTCTCTTCTCAACAAAAAGGCCTGAGACGCGTTAATGAACTCAGATTCTACTGATGAAACAGCTGCTGATAGTAAAAGACTTGTGGACGCAGTGGAATCATACGCTTTCCTAATCTTTAAATTGACACTGGAGGAGAGTCTGTGGATATAACACACATGGGTGACACATGTTAATTGAATTTATTCTTTTCTTTATTGAATTTTCCAACACAGCCAACAGTTATTATTAACTTTTGTTACCTAATGTCGTAGAAATCACTCTAATACAAAATTAGTGTAGCAATCTGATATGAGCTAAACGCCGGGGGCACATTGAAACGCAGCCGACACAGGTAGGACAGCACAGAGCAGGGCAGTTTTTATGAACTTAAGAAATATACAAGACTGCGTGAATTGAGACGCAGACCAGAAAAGGACACTTCTGTGCCAAACGAGGCGTGCCCAATTGCCCCGCATGAGCAGATCGCTCTGCGTCAGAGCCACAAGTGTGGCGCAATAATGCACTGTCCTGCTCTGTGTCTGAATTCGCTCCATCTCGTAAATTTCTGCAGTTCACAAAAAATGTCTTGCCATGTCTTGCGTCGCCTGTGTCGGGCACTCCTCGTGAGGCACAGAATTGCCCTGCCCTGCGTCTCAATTCGCGCAGTCTAGTATATTTTCAAAGTTCACAAAAATTGCCCTGCTCTGTGCTGCCCTACCCTGTGTCGCCTGCTCAATGTGCGCCCGGCCTAAGTTTTCAAATTTAATGTGGTTAGGTTTTTCCCTTAGGAAGCTCTGTCGTTCGTAAATATTAAACACAATTTTGGGCTAAGTAGTAGAATGTAAATATGCAGTTATTTCTCCAGTAGTCATTATAATTAACTAAAGACTACTGACTCACCTGATAGAAATTCATCGGTTGAATATACACCTCTTTCTCTTGTCTGATCAAGTAATGTTGTTTTCGGAATTTTTTTTGGTTTCCCTCTCCTGAAAATGCACATGTTATAAAAAACAATTTCAACAATTCAAACATTTTGATAAATAATTTAAAACATAATCATAATTAATTAAAGTATTATTTTTTTTATCATTTCTAATTAAACCAAGTTTATGCTTTAATCAAATTTACTCATTTATATTTATATAGCTATTTTTATATTGGAAGAAGTAATACGTTTTATAAGCAGAGTAGCATTTTTTAGACTCATTATCATTTAGACTCAATTATTAAAAATGACTTAAACGTTTACTGAATACTTTTAAATTTATAGAAGAACCAACTATTCTTGTTTAACCACCATAGTTTAGAACTTTAACTCTATTGTGCTGTTAAACGTAAATCTGAATTATCGCTGCAGGTTCTTCATTTGATATATTACGTAATAATTATGTTATATCTATTAAAAAATGGTTTTCTTATAGTTTAATTTGAAGCATTATTTACATTTTTATTGATACTCTAGACGCCATAGAATACTCTATAATATATTGTACAATATATGTTCTCAACTACAATTTTGTTAGGAGTATATATTCCAAAAATGGGACAGGTGCTATTAAGGCAGATGGGACATGCCATTAAGGTCTCATACACAGGATATGCTATCAAGACTAAGTACATTAGTCCTATCCCTAGGTCATTCATTACCCTAATTAATTACGATTTATTTTTAGCTTTAATCATTATCTCTTAAATAGAGATGCAAACACACTCTCAGAGACATAGCTGCAATTTGATTTATTCTTTAAAGAAACATCATGTTAAAATTTTAGCAGCATCTTTAACACTGATTATCCACGACAGTGTGATTCAACCTAATACATGAATGCATTACTCTCAAGGGTCAACTATATTTAAATCATTCTGATTCAAATCGGATACCATATGAACCCCGTAAAACTGAGGAAATTAGGGAGATTCAGTCCTCTGAGGGCATAAGTGCCAAGGTTATTAAGTGTTTCTTTTTAATAGCAACGTTAAACTTTTTCTGTAATACTGGTTTACTACTACAGCTGAAATAATCTTTATAATATACATATCAATTTAAATAAGTCTTAGAGAAATGAACTAAATTATATAGATTTGCTTCTTCACTTGAACTTCAAAACTTTTTTTAGTTTTTACCAACAAAATTTGAAACTCTTACACGCTATAGTAAGATATCTGCTTTAGGGAGACTTCACTGTCTTCGTGGGACCGAGAAAGTCCTTCGTAGAGGATGTGGCAGCTGTAATCCCTTGCCTCTGAGCTCTGAGTTCTGTACTGAGGGAACCAAACACCTTCATTCTGAAAACAGAAAATAGTACATTAATCAATTAACGATATCCTTTGTTCTCTTTTAGCTTACTTCTGCACCTACGCTAAAATAAAGGAATGAAAGAAAAGTCATTCTAGAACTTGCTTTTAACACAAAAAGAATTGTATAACATTTCGTTATTGTGTTCATTCTAGACAAAGGGTACAGCCAACTCCACTTTTTGAAGAATAGTATTGATTTGTTGATACATTGTGTAAATATTTTTTATTTTATACTGAGTATTTGTATAAAAATGTATGTTTTCTTGTTATTTTGAGTATTTACTCAGACACTAATTTACTTTCATCTCTTCTTTTAATAAACATTAATTACTACATTTAGCCTAAAACTAAATTACACAATATAATTTTACCTATTATCTCCTTATTCAAGAAATACATGTTTGAATATTCCTACTATTTATTTATTCATTCTATCGTAGTGCGAAACCAAAATTAATGTGTTGAACCATCTAGTAATAAATTAGGAATTAGTTTAAAAATAGTCTGCCAATTAGTGTAAACTATAGCTTCCTCACACATAGCTTCCTCGCATTCTATCACATACTTTATTAATTTAATGCTTTTACAAGCTATTATTGTCTAATTTATTTTTCGTTTATTCATTATTTTTATCTGATTGTTTCCCCAGTTTATTTAATATGTCAAAGTTGTTTTGATTTTTGCTTCTGAGCTTACCGAAGGTAACGGAAGCTATGTGATCGTTCTGAAGAACAAAAATATTTTATGTCTCCGATTTCAAACTTCAGGAAACATTTTTGGTTCCGTGACTGTCTGTCGGTATGTCGCTCAATTTTTGCGAAGTTGCGGAGTGGGAGCGGAAAGTGCTCAAGGAAGGAGGCCAGAATTCTAAATGGGCTGTAGTGCTAAAGAAAATTACAAAAAAAAAAACTAACTAATGCTTAATTAATTTAAATTAATACAAACACAAATCAAGTGAATTATTCAAATTAATTGAAGAGAGGGTAAGCGAGCTTCTTACATTCAACATAATATGCATCTTGTCTATTTGTGCATCTTGAAGATTTTGTGTATTGAGTGATACATTCTACAATAGTTAAAAAGGAGATTTCCGGTGTAAGTTAGTGGAACAGTGCCTTGTTTTCTCCCACTACAGGGACTCTATTCCAATCATCCTCTTTAACAATCAACTCATCATGATAAACTATTTTCATAATATTAAATATTTATTGCATTATGCTCGCTTCAATAAAAGAGCCACGCGATGCCTAGTTAATAAATAAATGTCTATCATATAAACTTCTAGGATGTTGAACTCTCACAGTAGCAGTTTTTTTTTAGGATTACCTCGACTACATTAAAAACTACATTAAAAAAGGCAAAAACATAATTCAAGGATTGGGAATAACGAACCAGTAATCAAGAAAAGCATATTTCTCCCAATCGGCTTTATTGTACAAAATGAAGGTTGCTGTATAAGAGGATGGTGGTATTCTGAGTAAAGTATGTTTAAAAGTGTTATATCAGATACGCTTTACGATGCGTGCCAGCTGGAGGTAAGTGCATACGTGTAAAGAGACGCTAATGCTACTGTAAAACCCAAACTTGTCAAACTATGTCGAATATTTGCGATCTCAATGGCTTTGGGTAAAAGTACTTATACTTATTAGCACTGATTATTTGAATGTAAACGAGATCTTTTTAACCCTCCGATATTTTACCTCGTAAAAATCCTTATTCACCAAACTCAATAATGGTTTTAATTAAAATTGTTTCACTAACGATATCAGCGCACAATAGTGCGCAAGGCCAAGTTCCTGAAGCATGCAGTGTATCTCTTTACTTAAACCAATTCACCCTTTTTCTTCATCCTCATATCTCTGCTTTCACTTAAGATGGCCTTTTAAAATTTGAAACATAGATAACGCTAAAGTAGCTTAGGAGACTGATTTTTACCCCCTTAACAGTAAGTCATATCGAAAAACTAATTGCACAAATGTGATAATTAAGAATAAACTCTTCTACGGTTTAATGCAGAATGATATATTTTTGATATAAATACAATCTTTTCAATTTATCAATTGACATCTATCAAATCAAAATTATTTAAAACACAAAAAATTCCCCCCTAATTTTGATATCAGATATATCTATCATCTTATTTTGTAACATGTTTATAAGTTAAGTGTATATAAGTTATATTATAAATAATATTGCTTCCGAGCTTACCGAAGGTAACGGAAGCATTGTGTTCACTTTTGAGAACGAAAAACTTTTATGCCTCCGATTTTAAAAATTCCAAGACAGAAATCCGTTTCAGACATCAGGGAACATTTTTGGTCTCGTGTCTGTCTGTCTGTCTGTCTGTCTGTCTGTCTGTCGGTCTGTGTGTCCGCGAATTATGAAACGTGCGACGATAACTTGAGTAAATGTCGACCGATTTTGATGAAATTTGGTGTACATGTTCGTTTTACCAATGCCCAGGACGAGTTCGTTGGACAACGTTATCCGTCCAAGTGTTAACGAGTAACGCTCGCGTAAACGTGAACTTCAAATTTAAAATTTGAATTTTAGGTCGGGAAAAAAATCTAACTTCATCTATTCAATGAGACAAACATTTTTTTCAAATACAATTTTTTAGTAAAACCAACAGCGACACCGCTATGAAGTGTTAAAGACCGCTAAAACTATTAATAGTTTTTACACAATTAACAATATAACAATAGTTTTAATGTTAATATAATAATAAAGTACATGATAGGATGCGAGGAAGCTATGTGCCACACTAATTGGCAGTCTATTTTTGTTGTTTAAATAAATATTAAATTTTGTAAATAGTGTAGTGTTTCAATATAAGCAGATAGATTAATCTGATATAAAAATTTGGGGGGAATTTGTTGTGCTTTAAACTTAGAATAATACAATATATAGAAGGAGAATCACTGATTCATTGAAGCCAACTTTGGTTGTGTCCCTTAATCCGCGTTCTAAAAATTCATTTTTGTAATTTGTGACGTCATAACTCTAAAATTATTTGCCTTCGGTTTATTAATTTAATTTTTTATTAAATTATAATTATTGATAGTCAGTTTAGTTTATTGTAATATTGCTTCCGAGCTTACCGAAGGTAACGGAAGCATTGTGTTCACTTTTGAGAACGAAAAACTTTTATGCCTCCGATTTTAAAAATTCCAAGACAGAAATCCGTTTCAGACATCAGGGAACATTTTTGGTCTCGTGTCTGTCTGTCTGTCTGTCTGTCGGTCTGTGTGTCCGCGAATTATGAAACGTGCGACGATAACTTGAGTAAATGTCAACCGATTTTGATGAAATTTGGTAGACATGTTCATTTTACCAATGCCCAGGACGAGTTCGTTGGACAACGTTATCCGTCCAAGCGTTCACGAGCAACGCTCGCGTAAACGTGAACTTCAAATTTAAAATTGGAATTTTTGGTCGGAAAAAAAAATCTAACTTCATCTATTCAATGAGACAAACATTTTTTTCAAATACAATTTTTCAGTAAAACCAACAGCAACACCGCTATGAAGTGTTAAAGATCGCTAAAACTATTAATAGTTTTTACACAATAAACATTATAACAATAAAGTACATGATAGGATGCGAGGAAGCTATGTGCCACACTAATTGGCAGTCTATTTTTTTGTGTGTTTTATCTTATTTTAGCTTGAAATATGCTAAAAATAATGTTTATTATATCATGCTGGGCGAGTTGTAAAAAATGACGTCAGAGTGAAACGTAAACAAAAGCCAATGGCAGGGTTTTGTCTTCTTGATGTTTGTGAGCGGGCTTTGAATAGTTACTAATGCATGGCCAACCTTCTCCTGTTTAAATGAAACAAATGAGTGAAAGTTATGTTGGCAGCCTGGTCTTAAGGCCACAACCTCTCGGCAAAAGTTTGCTTCAGTCTCTTATCAGTAATTGCTTAGGATTCCGATTCTATGCTCCTTCTATATATAGTATTATTCTAAGGTTTTAAATAATTTTGATGTAATAGATGTCAATTGATAAATTGACAAGATTCTATTTATATCAGTAATATATCATTTTGCATTAAACCTCAGAAGAGTTTATTCTGTATTATCACAACAAACAGCTACTGATTTTGAAAGATCTCTGAGTTTTATATGACTTTATTTCGTACCTCTATCGGTTGTATCTTGGGTGAAATTAGATTTAAACAATATACTCTTTGCGTCCGGAATTATTAGCCAATTTTGTTTCTGATTGGATAGCTCAAATCTCACACTAGTGCTATTAATCTTATTGCGTAGGCTTCCGCGGTTAATATTATTATTAAGTTCTAGGTCTTCCGGTGGTGACCGCGTCATGATCGAAGAGTATTCCGACGTTTCGCTTCCAATGCTAGAGGATTCTTCAGGGTTGTACATGTTGTTCTTTGTAGGCAACGTGGACTCGGTCCTCGTTGTCCTTGTTGGACGCGGTCACCGCCGGAAGACCTAGAACTTAATTTTGCTATTTAAATCAATTTCTTTTTAAATTCATCCTATATGCTGAGGAAATAGAAAGTAAACTTATCCCGAGTGCCGTGTCACGTTACCACTTTTTTTACTTTCTCATATATAGAGAAAATATTGTGATGGCGCGAAAATTCGATTTTCAGATTTTGATGGATTTACACGTTTAAAGGTCCCCTGAGTCCAAAAAGTGGTTTTTAAAAAATATCTGTCTGTCGTCTGTCTGTTCAAACGACTGGAGCTTATACTATGGGCCGATTTTGACGAAATTTGGCATACATATTCAGAAAAACCATACCCCGAGGGCGAAATCGAGAAATTAATTTTAGCACCAAATTTGGGGGCACTACCCCCCAAAAACTCTGAAAAAAGGTGGAAAAAAAATATTTCTCGAAAATGGTTCTGACGATTTTAATTAAAAAATTCTAAAATGTAGTCTATTTAAATTCGGATCCGATATAAGCAGTTTTCCCAGGAAAATTCTAGTTCCTGATAAAATAGCTTAAAACGCGGACGGAGGGATCCCAGGTTCGATTCCCCGCCCTGGAGAAGTTATTTTTATGGTAAATTTTGATATAATTTTCAATAATATTTAAATGTACATACAAAAACTAATAAATGGAAAACATGGGCTAAGTAATTATGAACTCGTATATGAGAAAGTTTGTCTGAGTTGTCTCGGACCGATTTTTTAAGTTTTTTATAGTGTTGCATATTTTTGCTTCCGAGCTTACCGAAGGTAACCGAAGCTCTGTGATCGTTCTGAAGGACGATAATATGTTGTGTCTCCGATTTCAAAAATTCCAAGACAGAAATCCGTTTCAGACATCAGGGAACATTTTTGGTTTCGTGAATGTCCCTCTATTTAATATATGAAAAAAATTGACTATATTGAAAAATCAGAAGGTTAAAAGAAAAACGGAAAATCAGACAATATAAATAGGAGGGCACAATAATGCAGATTAACGGGCAGCGTAAAACTATCAGAAAAATAATGAGTCTAAGGAATATATTATAGTCTGTCATCTTCAAATCTAGCGGTGCCATTTTCTGTCATTAATCTAATTAAATAATAAACTAAATAAGGCCTGTATAATCATGAAATATCTTAGCACTAAGGGTACAGCCACTGATCCTAGCATGAAGCGGGATGAAGGCTTGTGAATGAATACTATTTTATTGGTCATATTTTCGTACAATATGTTAAACATAATATTAAATTATTTTAATGCTTATTTTATTATTATGAGTATTGCTATTTTACACAGACACACAAACACACAGACACACACACACATTATATAATATTATATATATATATAATCAGATTTTAATCTGTGATTAGGTTGCTTTTGAAGATATTTTAATGTTTCATTAAATCTTGCGCTTTAATGCTTCTGAACTTACCGAAGGTAACGGAAGCTATGTGAACATTCTGAAGAAAGAAAAATATTTAGGTCTCCGATTTCAAAAATTCCAAGACAGAAATCAGTTTCAGACATCAGGGACCATTTTTGGTTCCGTGTCTGTCTGTCGGTCTGTCTGTCTGTCGGTCGGTCTGTCGTTCAATTTTTGCGAACCAACATATCTTAAAAACTACACGTCCAATTTTAATGAACTTTAGGTGATAGGTCATAATTAGCCCATTGTTGGTCCCATACAAGTTTCAACCTTCTGCGCTTATATGTTTCTCATCCACATGCGCACAAACATACATTTATTTACACCTATAGCTTCAAAATTACTTATCTGATTAGAATGAAACTGTTATAGTTTATCGAATGTAACCTGCAGATAGCCCCCGATTAATTTGAACCATATGCGCTCTTTAACTTTTGCTAAATTGATACTTTAATTCGTGTAATAAATCAAAACAATTTTGACCGATTAAAAAAAAAAACGGGGGAAACAGTTAAACCAATTAAATAATTATGGCTTGTAAAAGCATAAAATCAATAGTACGTGAAAATCACAAGTACGTGGATAGGATGCGAGGAAGCTATGTGCAACACCAATTGGCAGTCTATTTTAATTTCCCTCTTATTTGTTTATTTATTATTATTTAATTAAACTGTTTAATTTATTATTTTATGTTTTCAATTATTTCAGAGCCAAACTTCACTACAGACTTAAGTCATTCTTCTCAGATTTGTCAAAAAGTAATGTAAGCTTTAGACAAATAAATCATAACTCTTATTTGTTCATAACCCTTTCATAATTTAAATATAGTCCCTCTTTTGAACTACGGATAAACCCCAAGAAATGGAATCTTTCAGCAGCTTTAGAAATGAAAATTTTGTGCTAAGTAAAACTGTAGGAATAAATGTTTATACAAGTAAATAATTTAATATATAATATATCTTATAAAATCTATTCAAACATCTGGGGTCGTTTTGATTCGGAACACAACCTGAAATTACGTTTCAGGAAGTTCATTCCTTGAGACCTCTTCTTTTTCCTTTGACAGCATTATATATTTATATTAAAATATAAATAAAGGGTGATTCAGAACTCATCGGAACCGTATACAAAAACTGTATACGAAAATATTTATGGGAGAAATATTAAATCTGAGAAAATTACACAGTATGTATGGTCTTTTTATGGATATAAATGTTTGAAACTCTTTTTAATATAAAGTTTACTGAAGGTAAAATATACATTGTTTTTGTAAATTAATTACTCCGTTTTTTTTTTATTTATTTTGAATACCACTAGTATAATATTTATAATATACTGCCAATAATGGTGGCACATAGCTTCCTCGTGTCCTATTTTGTATTCTTAATGATTTTATGCTTTTACAACCTATTATTCCCAGATTTATTTTATTCATCACCCCACATATAAGCCATATTTAAGCCCCACTCCCCATAGATTAAGATATGGCCTTAACTATACAAGGAGCGCAATAGGGACTTATATATATACTATAATACTATCGACCCTCAATCGACGGTTCAATTATAAAATTTGTTCTCGTTTAAATATGTCTTACTCAAATTATTTAATGTTTTATTATAACTATTATTGAATGGGACCAATATAATACCCACGACTCACCCGACTAATAGCTGAAAAATTAAGGTAGCAACACGGGACCAAAAATGATCCCTGATGTCAGAAACCGATTTCTTTCTTGGATATTTTGAAATTAAAAACAAATAATTTTCAAATCTTCGGAACCATCTCGCTCCGATACCTTCGGGAGGGTCGGAAACAAAATGGGGGAAGCAATGAAATAAATTAGACAATAATGGGTTTCAAAAGCATAACATCAATAAAGTACGTGATAAGATGTGAGGGAGCTATGCGCCACGCTAATTGGAAGACTATTTTGGAGTAATTTCATTTATAAAAGAAAATAAAAATAGTCTGCCAAGCAAAATTTTATTTTACTTTTCAGTAAAATGTTCTTACAATTGTGATACATAGCTTCACACGTACTATCGCGTACTTTATATGTAGGTTTTGCTGTTAGGACCGATTTATTGTATTATTTCAATTATTTTAACAATCTTACAAAATATTTTTGCTTTTTTACATAAATTAGACTATCAATTCACCAAAATTGAATGACCGCAGATAGTTTAAATTGTTATGGGGGCTACATTCGACAAACCATTTATATTTCCATATAAAATTTGGATTTCTATATGAATTTTGGATGGTTTGTCGAAATGTTGTGTAATAGTACATTACGCGTCTAGTGCGGAAAGTAGCATTTTGCATGAGAGTGTGGAGTTGTACCCCAGCGACAGCGAGGGTAGTAAAACTACAAGAGCTAAGCAAAATTCAGTTTTTGCACGAGTTGAGTACCGTACTTTATCTACGATTATGGATTTTAATAATAAATAGGTACAGAAAAAAAATTAATAAACTTCCTGTATGTAAGTACGTATGTTTCTTTTCATTAAGATGACATTAATTCATTAGTTGTATTTGAGCCGAATTAATTTTTTCGAAGGCGTATAATTCTCCTCATTTTCTTCACAATCACTTAAATCACTCATTTTTTTCTCTAAAAACTCGATATAAACAGTTACTTTAATTAAATAAAAGCAAATTAGAATGTAAACAAACTCGCTAATCGTGCGTTAAGGTGAAGAATTCCTCTTTTTCCGACCTAGGGCGGGAAAAAAGAGGAATTCTTCACCTCATTATGAACGCGCATGCGCAATGAATACAGCTACGAAAAGAATCACTTTCTATACATCTAAACAAAGATATCATTTTTATATTTCGTACCAATCGTAGATAAAATAAGTTAAGATTAGGTTTGTAAAAGATTAACATCATTAAAGTATGTGCCTCAGTAATTACCAGACTATTTTTAAATTGATCCAACTTTTCTTTCCTCCTCATCACATTATAGTAGAAAGGAGGATATACTGTAATGTAGTTTGAAAATATTGAACAAATATATATTATATATCAAGCACCTCTGAATAGAATATATAAAAGAAATATTCTATAAGAGGATATTACATTATGTCTCGAATCTGCTCAAGACTAAAGAGATGGAATGGGTGGTGGAAGGAAGAGAAGGGTGCTGCCATGGGACTAGACAATGCTTTTAGTCAGCTGGAAGGGAGGAAAGAGGACGAAATGGAGACATAACTTAAAGAAAATGATTTTAAGAAACACTTCATCCACTTTTTTCTTATTTTTTTCCCAATAATTATTTATATTTTAATAAATAACTAATAATCTTTTATATTTTATTATTACTTATAATATATTGTATTTTCTACTGCCGACCTTTTATTAAAGTTATTTAACCAATAAATTAATATTTGATTTATTACAACTGAAATATGATTTTCGTCTTACACAGACAGTCCTGGAGAGCAACCTATCCTTAAAACGTATAAATCAACATTGAACTTAGAAAAAAATTTCTAGTGTAATGTATAAAATGTTAAATTAAAATATTTACCAAAACTAAAAATTATAACAATAGGCTGATTTCAAAATGATAAGAAAATATTACCATTACCTAATCTGCTGTTAAAATTAAAATGAATATTTTTTATTTGAACTATTTTTCCTGCAAAAATTAAACTTATAATTTTCAAACAGAAAAATATAACTTAGGATGGACTAAGCTTATGGCGATGGGCATTGAGGTTTACTGATATCCATGCTTATTAGAAAAGCACAGCAAGCCAAGGCCAAGACACCACGCGGGTTGTAGTGCTGCTTAAAAGAAAATTACGCAAAAGCCAGCAGGTATATTTTGATTATAATATGTTGATCAGTTTACAATGTATCGAAAATCAGTTGATTTATCGTGCTGGATAGTTTTTACGGTCAGGCCATTTCCTGATTTATTAATAATTCGTACCTATAATGCGTTCGTACGCCTGAATCTCTTTTTAGGGTTTCGAGATCATCCTAGAAACCCTTATGCTTTTGGTAGTTCGTCCGTCCGTCCGTCGTATCTTGGAGTATATCTCGCGACTTATTGTAGTTTTGAAATTTAGAGATTTGAAATTTGGTACACAACTTTTTCCCAAAATATGGCAAACTTAACACTCGAAATTTCTTTGATCAGCGCGAAATGTTGCGATCAGTTCTTCTGTTTTAATTTTTTGTAATATTTGAGTGGGGTGTCATTTCAAAGGCATTAAAATGTAGATTACAAATATATACAGTATGTCCCAAGATAGAGTATCCGAGAGGAAAAAAATTCTTATTTTTGGGTTTACGAAAAAAAACATTCTTTATACAAACTCCTGCTTGTTCTCAAACCTCTAAAAATTACAACATTTTCTTGATAATTTGTACAGGATATTCTGCTTTTTGAAAACTTTAAAATATGACCAAGAGTAAACTACCCTTATTTTTGGTGGTATCGAAAAATATTATTTAAAAAAGTGGTTCAGAATTGCAAAAAAAAGTATAAATATTAATAATTAATTTATTTTATTAATTATTAAATTTTAGTTAATTTTCTGAAATATTAAATTTTAGTTTTTATTTTCTAAAAATAAACTACACGCTAACAACAACAAATAGTACTCTTTGGATGTTTACAATAAAAAAGTGTGATAAGAAACAAGTGTATAGCGTGGAAGAGTTAAAGGCCACTGCCAATATTCCCCTTGAGCAAGTACACATGGCTTGTATAGAATTCACAAATCGAATCGAAATTTGCGCAGAAGTGGCAATACATTTGAATGATCATTTCTTTAATTTTATTTTTCAACTCTGTTGATTTGTTTGTGATACTTAAAAAGATCTTAAGATCAGAATTATTAATTACTTGTTGTGATGATTTTTTTTTTTTTTTTATTACATTAGCTTATTATTTGATTTATAAGTAATTTATTTTGTGTTCATAAAATAAAATAATGTTTAATATTTATACCTTTTTTGCAATTCTGAACCACTTTTATAAAGAATATTTTTCCAAGAATAAGGGTAGTTTGCTCTTGGTCATATACTAAAGTTTTCAAAAAACAGAACGCCCTGTCCCTGTACCCAAAATCAAGAAAATTTTAGCATTTTAAGAGGTTTAAGAACAAGCAGGAGTTTTTATAAAGAATGACTTTTGGTCAAAAACACAAAAATAAGAAAGTTTTTCACACAACATTTTTCGGACACTATATATCGCGTTTCCAAAATGGCAGCAATTTTACCCCTAACAGAACCAAACAAGTGCATACCTAAGATGGTGAAGGATAATGCACACCTAGCTCCTCTAAAGTTCAAACTTTTTATACATATTTTAGTAATAAATAAATAAAAATAATGTAGAATGTAGATATATATACGAATTTTTATGACCGAAGAAACTCTTTTAGTAGCTTGCTGGCAAGTATTTGACTGGTTTTTATATTAAAATATGTATGGTCGATCTTCTAGTTACAAAAAATGTCGAATTGCTCTTGTCAGAAATCAGTATTTTCGTGGTAGAGTCGGTTCTCGTAATCTTATCATCTGTTCTACAATGCTATGGGATTAAATTTATTTTTATCCAAATAGAATTTTGATAAAAAATAACGAACTTTATAGTTTTATTATTTATACATTATTATTTATAGTTTTAAAAAACTTTTTTACACTGAATGATACACATGTTTTCAACATTTGACTGTCAAATAGTTTTTAAAAGAACTTTTACAGTAAGACCAGCCTAGGTTATAGTTGAAGCGAGTGTAACCGAGCTTCTTACCTTTAACAAAATATGTATCCTGTCTGTCTGTCTGTCAGTAACGTTTAGAACTTGAGTAAAAAATGACAGATTTAGTTGAAATTTGGGATGCTCAGGCTAAGTTCGTTGGACAGCGTTATCCGTCAAAGAGTTAGCGCGTTACGCTCCCGTAAACGTAAGCTTCATAGATAAAATTAGAATATCAGGACGGGAAAATATTCTATCATAACCTACCAATTCGATGAGACATTTTGATTACAAATTTTATTAAAACCAACACCGACAAAGCTATGAAGGGATAAAAATCGTTAAAACTATTAAAGCGGACCTAAACGTTTAAAATAGAGATAACACGTTACGTTCTAACGTAGCGATTTCAATAAAACTTCATAAACATCGCCTAATGTACAATTGAAACAGGAATGTAAAATTTCAACTTGATACAAGCAGAAGTTTTTGTGTAGAGAAGTGATACATTTTGTAATAGTTGAAATAGAGATGTTTGTAGTGGAATAGTATAATAATGCAGTGTGGCTACCTCACTACTAGACTCTCTACTACAATCATACTTTTTAACTATCAACTTATCATGATTATCCATTTTCTCAATATTAAATACATATTTATTATTTTAAGCTCGCTTCAATGATAGAGCCGCGTGATGCATAGTTAAATATTGTCATTGCTATATATAACGAAGGGCCGGCAAAGCCAAGTGGTTAGAGCACCCGTAACTCCACCGCCTGAAACTTAGGTCTTCAGTTTGTGCCAAATGTTTGTTAGTGCGTGAAAAAAGGGGAGGGGGAAAGTAGTGAAAGTAAAACGCAAGGGAAAGTAAAAAAAATGGGGTGGTGGAGCCAATGAGAGTTCTGGATTTTAAAATCATAAGCTCTCATTGCCTCCCCACCCCATTTTTCTTACTTCCCCGTGCTGTCAACGCTCTAAAAACATTTGGCACAAACTGCAAACACCGACAAATCTGGAGAAACCGAATCCCAGAGAGGTGTGGCATACTTTCCACTAATGAGTGAAGTAGCCGGATCCCCAGTCCAGTATTAACCCAATAATTAGTCAATTGGGACTTAATATATTAAAGAGAGAGTTAAATATTGTAAAAAGTAACCGATGGCCTTTATCTAATTAAAGTACATAATAATTTACAAGGAACTCTTACATTGTATACATTGAATGTAATACAGTCTTAATATCTTATAATATTAACCTTGATTTATAAGATTCCTCGTTAGTAATAATTGCATAAAATATTTTCGTTCCAACGATCACAAAGCTTTCGTTACCTTCGGTAAGCTTGGAAGCAATATAAGAAAAGGGGTCAATTCAACTTCTTAATTTCTGGCTTGTTTAAATAACTTATTGAAAGCCTGTATATTTTCCTTGCTTGCGGGAAATCGTACAAAATACTGTATGAACAATGTTTGTCCAATTACGTTTTTATATGGTTGTATATTTAAATGGCAAGATTTTCATTTTATTTTTAAACGTATACTTCATAATACGAGGGTTGTGAAGTTTAATGTAAACGTAGTTGCCGTATTAGTTTGTAAAACTTGGGTTAATGGGTGAATAAATTTAGTAAGTAAAGAGAAAGTATGAAGATGTGGTTTCACTTTACCTCTGGTTACAACATGTTAAAGGAAATATTCTACACTTACAATATACTTTCATATTAACCTACTTCTACTTTATTTGCTTTATCTATGCTATTAACTTCCTTCTTGTTTAACTTACAAATATAAAAAAAAAATGTGATAAATATTTTATCTCTGACAATCGAGTTAAAAAAGTTGATTACATACAATCAAAACTTAAATTGGAAAATATTCAGTCATCGCTATATGTACACTTGAAGATATTTTGCAAAGTGGAATAAGAAATCTCAGGACAAGGGTCCGGTTGTTTAAGATGCTATGCTTGAGTCGTATAGTGAAGCAATCACCAACTTTAATTAAAATTTCAATAAACAAACTACAAGAAGATTCATGGCAAGATTAAGGGAGTATAAATGTACAAATCACAAGATTACAACTACATCTAAAGCTTTCACTCTAGTCCCGATCAACAGCATTAGGTTATTATTGTATTATTTTGCTTCCGAGCTTACCGAAGGTAACGGAAGCATTGTGTTCACTTTTGAGAACGAAAAACTTTTATGCCTCCGATTTCAAAAATTCCAAGACAGAAATCCGTTTCAGACATCAGGGAACATTTTTGGTCTCGTGTCTGTCTGTCTGTCTGTCTGTCTGTCTGTCTGTCTGTCTGTCTGTCGGTCTGTGTGTCCGCGAATTATGAAACGTGCGACGATAACTTGAGTAAATGTCGACCGATTTTGATGAAATTTGGTAGACATGTTCATTTTACCAATGCCCAGGACGAGTTCGTTGGACAACGTTATCCGTCCAAGCGTTCACGAGCAACGCTCCCGTAAACGTGAACTTTAAATTTAAAATTGGAATTTTAGGTCGGGGAAAAAATCTAACTTCATTTATTCAATGAGACAAACATTTTTTTCAAATACAATTTTTCAGTAAAACCAACAGCGACACCGCTATGAAGAGTTAAATATGCTAAAACTATTAATTGGTTTTACAAAATAAACAATATAACAATAAAGTAATATAACAATAATTGTTATAGTACATAATAGGATGCGAGGAAGCTTTGTGCCACACTAATTGGCAGTCTATTTTATATTGTTTCACCAAAAGGGAAGTTTTTTTACTAAGATCGAAGTTTGTAATGTTACTAAGTTGTTAATCATCGCGATTACATAATAATTATAATAAGCAATTATACAAAGTTACGGACCTATTAGAGGGACGTTTAAGATGGTAATTGGTATACATAAATATAAATTAGATTGACAAATTTATATAAATTATTTACATATTTCTAATGTGCTTCTTAAAGTTAGTAGTTAAGCACACATTATTTTTACTACGTTTTTATTAGCTTGCTTTCTTGTTTGTTTGTCCAGTTCAAATATGCAATCGATTTTTAACTGACTTCCCGAGTAGCTAGACATTTGAAACTTTTAGAATAGCTCAGAACACGATGACAATGCAATATTTTAATACTTTTAGCTATCTTTCAGAAGAATTTAATTCGTTTTCAGCAAATATGGCTGTATGGAAAGTAGTTCGGAAAAAATCCGCAAGTTATTTTATTTGTTTTGACATGTCCCATATTTACAATCTTCATTTTGACGGGTTTCAAATTTGTGATTTTTAGGGTTTCGAGGTCGTCCTAGAAACCCATATGTTTTTAGTAGTTCGTCCGTCCGTCCGTCCGTCGCATCTTGGAGTATATCTCCCGACCTACTGAAGCTATAGACTTGATATTTGGTATACAAGTTAAACTTTTCTGCCCAAAAACAGAAAAACTATTGCGGACTTAAAACACTCCAAATTTCTGCGATCTGCGATCAATCGCGAATAGATCGCAATATTTTAAATTTTCAAGTTGGGTATCATTTCAAAGGTATTGAAATGTAGATTACAAATATATATCGCGTTTCCAAAATAGCGGCCACTTTACCCCCCAAAAAATTAAAACAAATCGAAATGTATGTAATTAAAACAAATACGAAATGTATGTAATTCAAAATTCGAAGTTGGGTATCATTTTAAAGGTGAAATCTGGTTCACAAAAATGTATCGTGTTTCCAAAATGGCGGCCATTTTACCCCCGAAAAAAACCTAATAAGTGCATACCGAAGATAGTAAAGGATAATATATGCACCCCTTGTTTCTTAAAAGTGAATTTTTTTATGTATTTTGTTGTTAAAAAGAAATAAAAAATCATAATAAAAAGTATAAATAATAATAATAATGTACTTATGAATTCTTATGACCGAAGAAACCCTTTTAGTAACTTGCTGGCAAGTACTTAACGCGATTTTTTAATTAAAGAGATTAACATTGAATGACAGTGAAAAAGGAAAAGTAAACAAAGAAAAAATTAATTGACGTGTAACAACTAGGTTTGTGACTTGTGTCCTAGGTTCGGTTAAATTTTTCTGCATCTGTACTTCTTTACTTGTAAACATTTTTCTTTTTTTTCTCTTACAGTCCCTACACGGGGGCATATCAATGGCACGGTTTAGATTCGGTGTTGGCGGGATCCGTTGTACAAAGATTTGTCCTCTTATAGGTTTAAGATCAGCTCTCTAGATGGTTGTCATTTATGTGAAGTAAATAAATTCGGAATTATTTTTTTTCACTGAAATTATATTATAACAATGACAATTATATTATCAACATTACATATGATTTAACAGAAAATTTAAAAACGTAGTATATAAAAAGTTCTTATTATCTTGTAATTATTAATATTTAATAATACCAAAGGATGCTATAATATATATATATATATATATATATATATATATATATATATATATATATATATATATATATATATATATATATATATATATATATATATATATATATATATATATATATATATATATATATATATATATATATATATATATATATATATTTATATATATATATATATATATATATATATATATATATATATATATATATATATATATATATATATATATATATGTATGTATATATATTAGAATATATATACAGGCTTACAACTCTAATCAAACAAAACGCATATAACGGAAATAGGTGCGGTTCGAGTCAAAATAACAATAAAAGTAAAGAAAAATGGATGGATAAAGAATGTGAAAAACAAAGGAAAAAATCATTTAAATTACTCAATATTTTTAGAAAAAGAAGCTCTCATTACGTTAAAATAATCTACTTAGCAGCAAATAGAAAATATAAGCAATTGGTAGCTTGTAAAAAAAAAGAATACTACTCGAACTTATGTTTAAGGTTGAAACAATCGAACAATCCCAAAGAATTTTGGAAATGTATAAAAAATCTTAAGCAGGGATCCAAGAAACTAGCTAAAATTCCAAATGTTTGCCTCTTTGCAAAACATTTTCATCAGCTGTTAAATCCAAAGATTGGGCCAATCCATCTTGGGGGTGAAAATGATATACCCAGGGTGAGCAATCAGATGATGGATGAAATGATAAAACTAAATGAACTTCTGGAAGTAATTAGAACTAGTAAAGCTAATAAATCTCCTGGATTGGATGGAATACCGTGTGAATTTTACAAGAACGCTCCTAAAAGATTTATAGATATTTTGTGCGCATACTTTAATCATATTTTTAAAACGGGACGTATTCCTAATAGTTTTAAAAAAATCAATAATTTGTCCTCTCTACAAAAAAGGAGATCCAAATTCGGTGCAAAATTACAGGGGAATATCATTCATAAATACAGCAGCAAAACTATTCGCGGGTATTATATTGAATCGTCTGATAAAGTGGGTTGAATCAGAAAATATACATAGTGAATGCCAGGCGGGCTTTAGGAAGTCCTACTCAACCGTCGACAACATTTTCAATCTCATTAGCATAGTAAATATAAAACTTGCCAGTAAAAAGAACAAACTGTACTGCCTTTTCGTTGATTTTCGAGCAGCCTTCGATTCCGTGGACAGAAGCGCCCTGTTTTTTAAACTTGCCACACTTGGACTTTCCTCAAAATTTCTGAATGTGATAAAATCTATTTTTAACGAAGTGGAAGCATGCGTATTGGCTAACGAAGAACTTTCAGACTTTTTTGGAACGGGGACCGGCTTGAAACAAGGGTGCTTGCTTAGTCCTCTCTTATTCTGTCTCTTCTTGAACGATCTTGAACATAGTCTTGACGGCGGAATATGGATTGAAAAACTAAATGTGAAAGCACTACTGTACGCAGACGATGTGGTCTTACAAGCATCGGATATCCATACTATGAAGAAAATGATACAGCAATTAGAAAGCTATTGCAAAAAATGGAACTTGACCGTGAACACGGACAAATCTAAAATGATGGTTTTTAGAAATGGCGGGAAAACGGGCAAGAGAGAAAGCTGGTGGTACGATGGAGAAGAGTTGGAAACAGTAAAATCCTACAAATACCTTGGAGTCACATTAACTCCAACACTATCAATGCACCAACATCTTTTAGAAAGACTGTCCTCTGCAAAGCTTGCAATCAATGTCTCTTACAAAAAGGTCATTAGCAACAATGACGTCAACTATGCGTCGAAACTGAATTTATTTAATTCTGTGTGTAGAGCGGTAATGTGTTATGCTAGTCAAGTATGGGGATATGGGCTCTACGATGAGCCAGAGAAACTTAGAAGGTATTTTTTGAAAAAAAGTATTTAAACTTCCTTCTAACACCCCAAACTATGCCTTAACCATCGAGACTAATCTAGATTCCGTTTATAAATATTATCTCAACAATCACTTTAATTATATTATTAGAGCCTTCGAACTACCACCAAACAGAATTGTAAACATTCTAGCAAAACAAATAGTGAAAAAGAATATTTCATAGTTTCAGGAATGGCGGCGATTAGCTCTTGCCTTCGGCCTAACGCAAAACTTTAATAGAGAAAATATTAAGGAATGGCCTTGCCTGCACAGACAAGTTATCCAGGCAGTGACAAAAGAAGAAAAGGAAAAGGCGATTGTAATGGCAAAGGAATCAGTGGCTCATAAATGCGGTACAAAATTCTTGACCATCATCTCACGGCCAGAGAGAGCTACATAAAAGATAGCAATGGTATGGACCAAATTTGCTGGATCATAAAAATAAGGACGGAAATGCTAAACCTTAATTTCAAACCATGGAATAATGAAGAAGAGAACCAGTGCTCGATATGCAACTTAAAGAAGGTTGAAGACATGTTCCATTTTGTATCTGAATGCCCGGTTTACAAGAGCACTAGAATACGCTATTTTCAAACAACGCAACTCACACCAGAGCAGTTTATATTAATCCTGAATGGTCAAGACAATTGGAGAAACATCGTTAAATTCTGTAAAGAAGCTCTCAAGTACAGAAAATTAATTATTTCAGAATATAAATAGTATAACTACTACGTTAATGTGTGTATATGTTGTTAATCATTAATCATTAATTATTTTATTTGTTTATTGTCTATATATTTGTTTTTGTATTGTAATTGTTATTTTTTGAGGATTGTTGTTTTTTTTTTAGTTTAAGAATTTTTACAAGTAATCAAAAGTTTTATTTTTTTGTTTAATGATAAAATAACTAATAATAAAAAATGAAAAATAAATAAATATTAATAATAATAATAATAAATTATTGAAGCGAGCGTAGCGAGCTTCCTACATTCAACGAAATATGCTCCGTGTCTGTCTGTCTGTCTGTCTGTCTGTCTGTCTGTCTGTCTGTCTGTCTGTCTGTCTGTCTGTCTGTCAGTAACGTTCACGCGTGTGACGATAACTTGAGTAAAAGTTGACCGATTTAGTTGAAATTAGGTATACATGATCCTCTTACTAATACTCAGGCTAAGTTCGTTGGACAGCGTGATCCGTCCAAGAGTTCGCGCGCAACGCTCGCGTGAACGAGAGGTTCAAAAATTAAATTGGAATTTCAGGACGGGAAAAGATTCTATCATCATCTATTCGATGAGACGAACATTTTTTTCAAATAAAATTTTTTAGTAAAACCAACAGCGACACCGCTATGACTTAATAAAGATCGCTAAAACTATTAAAGCGGGCCTAAACGTTTAAAATAGAGAAAACAACCTTTTTACCGATATCTTACGTTCTAACGTAACGATTTTAATAAAACTTCATAGACACCATCTGTTTGGGATTAGTCTAAAACCTAATTGCTATCTAATTAGATTTATTTTTTAAGAATTTTAAGAAGGTCTGGTGTTGAAGATAATTCAATTTCCGACCGAAGTTCATTTAGTTTTCTTGCTAAACCCAGGTACCCCCACCCTACCTTAGCTTGTCATTTCCGACGATCGAGTCAGTTGCCTTCCAGCATTGGTTATCTCATGCTGCAACCACCATAGCCAGCGCATCATTAACTTCCTCACGCGGAAATCGTGAGAGTGATAGCGTCTGCTTGTTCCCGACCGGGTCTCAGCATCCCGTGTTCTGCGGATATATTTATCTTTCGCTCCGGGTGTGCATTTCTATACTCGCAACTTTTGAGGATTATTAATCTCATAATCCTCAGATTAATAATTTCGGACAGTTCCCCGACGGTCATCAGCATCCGGTCGATGTGGAGTGTCTTTGAAATATCTCACGGATCCCTCGTCTCTTCTCATCATTGTGGATATTCTCACATTAGTGGATTCAGCAGTGGATCTCCGTGGGGACTTTATGGACTACTCTGTCTTCAGATAAGCCTTAACATTTTTCTATATAATCGTCTCTCTTTAAATTAATTATATAATAACTATCAGCGTATATTCTATAGATTTTTTATACAATCTATGAACCTATAACTAGGATCATTACAATTTTAATTACACGGCATTTCTCATTATTCAGTTATTTCCATTATTTTTTGGAAGATAAACTTATTCTTTAATAAGCCTGTTTAACATTATCTTTTGTATTTTATTGATCAAGAATTAGTAGTCTTTTACTTTAATTTATAATTATTGTAGCCTAGCGTAACTTGAATTCACAATTTACTTTAATTTTAAGATTAGGAAGGAGCTCCTTATTCATTATAAGATTATATTTCAAATCAAAATTTATATTATTTGTACTATTTCAAAGAAATTATGTTTTGTTAGACTTCTTGCAAATTAAACTCTTTATTACCACACTGTATTTTTTTTCTTCTTAGTTTAAAGATAACAAATCCCTTCACTCAATGGTTTTGGTGTTACCGGATTTTACTTTGTTGAAACCCGACGCCAATCCCGAACACCATCTGATGCACAATTGAAACAGGCATGCAAAATTTCAATTTGATACGTGCAGTAGTTTGTTTGTAGCAAAGAGATACAAATTATAAATATTGAAATAGAGATTGTGGTTAGAGGAATAGTAAGAATGCGGGGTGGTTCCCTTACTACTAGCCGCTGCACTACTACCTGACCCATTATCTATCAACTCATCATGATTCACAATAATCTTTTTTTTCAATATTCAATACATATTTATTACTATACGCTCGCTTCAATGATAGAGCCACGCGATGCCTAGTTTAATTTGAAGCAAGCGTAGCGAGCTTCCTACATTCAACGAAATATGCTCCGTGTCTGTCTGTCTGTCAGTAACGTTTACGCGTGTGACGATAACTTGAGTAAAAGTTGACCGATGTAGTTGAAATTTGGTATACATGATCCTCTTACTAATACTCAGGCTAAGTTCGTTGGACAGCTTGATCCGTCCAACAGTTCGCGCGCAACGCTCGCGTAAACGAGAGGTTCAAAAATTAAATTGGAATTTCAAGACAGGAAAAGATTCTATCATCATCTATTCGATCAGACGAACATTTTTTTCAAATAACATTTTTTAGTAAAACCAACAGCGACACCGCTATGAATTAATAAAGATCGCTAAAACTATTAAAGCGGACCTAAACGTTTAAAATAGAGAAAACAACCTTTTTACCGATATCTTACGTTCTAACGTAACGATTTTAATAAAACTTCATAGACACCATCTAATGCACAATTGAAACATGCATGCAAAATTTCAATTTGATACATGCAGTAGTTTGTTTATAGCAAAGAAATACATTTTATAATAATTAAAAAGGAGATTGTGTAGTTAGTGGATTAGTAAGAATGCGGGGTGGTTCCCTTACTACTAGCCGCTGTACTACTACCAGACCCATTATCTATCAACTCATCATGATTCATGATTATCTATTTTTTCAATATTCAATACATATTTATTACTATACGCTCGCTTCAATGATAGAGCCACGCGATGCCTAGTTAATTAAAGAAATAAATAAAATAAACAAATAAAATTAAATAATAAATGATATATTAGTATTATTTCATTTGTAAGCAAGCGTAAATATGTCGGAATGAAATGTTATAATATGAGGCCGACCCTATCAGAAGGCGACAAGCCAGTGATGTGCCATGTTAAGTATGTTTATATTGTTTTCAATTTATTATTTAAAATAAACATGTTTTCTTTCTTTCTTTCTTCTTTCTATATTTGAATATTTTTATATTTTTTAATAAATTATGGTTGGTCTAGGGTTTATCTCTCTGAATGTATATAAAAAGTTATTCAAAAAATAATATAAAAAGGTTATACAGAATAGAGAGAGAGGCCACCGCCATTTCAGGCTTAGGGTGGTTTTTCATTTTAAATAGAATAAAAATGCATCATATAAATTATAATAATAATATTAAACATAGGCATAGGCACAATGCAAAACGATTGTAGGTCCCTAAACACTATTTGTATTGCCGTACTGTCGTCGTAACGGTCTCCGGATAAGCTCAAAGTGATGGTGTATCCACAATCCACACTGTACGGTGAGCTATACAGATTTAGTTTTTAGGGTTGTAGTGTAGCGTTTGTCTGTTGAGGGGGTTTGTACGGTCGCCGTATGGCTATGGCTCACCGTTCATCGTGCAGCCTCGTTGTCTCCTACGGTCGCCGGGCAGGTCTGCAAAAATACCCTGACCTGTTCGGTGATCGTACGGTAAAATGGATAGTGTGTAGGGGCTTTTAGGTTTACAGAAAACATGCTTTTTGACGGGTATAAAGATCTTCACAGATTTGACAATTGAAATGTTTTATTCCAAATATAATCTATTCCAGTTTGAATCTTGTTGAATCTGTGAGTAAATTTATCAAAAAAGAAATATATTTCTCGAAAAAGGTTTTGGGAAACGAAGAGCTCTGCTATTCAAAAATCGAGGGGAAAAAGAAATAGACTATAAATTAATTTTTACTTTCTCATATATAAAGAGAAAGTGTTGTGATGGAGTGGGAAGGTAGGCATTTATAATAATTTTACATTTTTATAAGAACTTTTTGCATCTTAATTTTTTTTCCTAAAACCATAAGTTTAGCTGTGAAATGGACTTAGTTTTAATTTTAACAAGTTCAGGGCTCTCCAGGCGGCAAACTAGTGCTCGAAGCGTAATTTTTTCATCAGTCATAAATTCTTATATTTAGCCATAGAATCCAAATCTAGTCTAAAAAACATAGCTTCCTATTCACCTTATTTTAATTATGTAAAATGCAAACACTTTTGCTGAACACAGAATATGTTCAACATTGTTTTTGGAAGCACATTTAGAGCAATTATCGAACCTGAAAACCGCATCTTCTATCTCTCATGGTTCTGGAAATATTTTTCTGTTCTATATTAGCCGGGACACCCAGCGTATATATATATATATATATATATATATATATATATATATATATATATATATATATATATATATATATATATATATATATATATATATATATATTTATATATATATATATATATATATATATATATATATATATATATATATATATATATATATATATATATATATATATATACTATAGTCTATTAGTAGATTAGTCAGATGGTTGTTTAAGAAATAAGTTAAATCAATTTATTGTTAAAGGGATAGGATTGTTAAATAAGTTAAATTCCTATCCATATAAAATTGAGAAACATAATAAGCGTGAAACAAGATTGCCTGAGGTTCGATTTATATAAGTATGAATGTTCATGGACTAATTTATTTATTCTAATAAATACATTTCTCCCAGTTTTATTTTTGTAATATTGGTTTTTTTTAAGTAGATAATTTTGAAATCTTCCCTAATTTTAAAATATATTTATAGTTTTATATTGAATAGTCTTTGGATGGGTTCAGCTCTACTGTGGATGTTAAATAATAATTATTATTATTAATATTTATTTTAATAAATACTAATTTTATTAAATTGTTTATTTACTTGTCAGAAGGTATATGGACACTACAATTTTACGAAATATATATGAATATTCGATGTAATTTTAATTATGAAATTAAATTTAAAAAAAAAAAAATTTATAACAGATATGAATTGTTTATGAGAATTCCATTGGTCGAATTATAAAAATAAAGGAAGCTTTATTTGAAGTAAATTAATTTAAATATTAAATTTATATACGAAACAAAACTTTTTTAAATAAATGTATGTTCTTTCTTGAACCACGCAGTAGTTATAAATATTTCATGTAATTATTTACGTAGTTAGATTATGTGTGAATAGGCCACGAGTCTTATATTATCTATTAAAATTGAAAATAATTGGAATCAAATACTGCTTCTAACAGTTTTCTTTTTCTCCCGCCTGACCGGAGCTAAACAAAATTTGTAACGAACATGTTATTGACATTCAATAACCTCGAATCGAAGTATCCCCCTCTTGATTTCAGTCGTTCTACGCCTCTGCAGTATTTTGTGTATCGGTGCAATTAACCTTTCTGCCTAGTTGTTTACCTCTGTGTTTCAATATGAAGCTAAACCAAAGTACGGGCAGGAGACTGTCATTGTATCGACAGTCGTGGGGCTAAAGGACCGAGGATTATTTATAACTCCATAGTCCGAATACGTGGATGGGGAATAGTTCGGATTTGGACTGTATGATAGATGGGGCTTGAAGCAAGGGAATCAAACTTACCGCATATATGAGGGAGCTGTCAGGTGGCAGAGCGAGCCGTTTGCAATATCCGATCTCTTGAACGGGGTCTATCGAAGCGACACTAGTACTCAAACTTACTAACACCAAGCACTGTAATAACTTCTCTCCGCACTTCATATCAACTGATAAACTCATCGCCTAAAACATTATATAAACCTTTAAAAAAGTTGGGTACTGTTTCTTATCGCTTATGTCACGGCCTTCGCTCAATTAACTGAATAAATCGACAATTCAACGTTTCTTTTGTCACCTTCTAATGATATCCATTATCTGTTCCCTACTTGTTCCGCTATTTGCACAGTTGTAATCAACTATTGTAACCAATTGAAAAGAGAAATTGAGATACGGCAATTGTTATTTTTATCCGATTTATTGGCTTTTTTAAGTTACAAAAAATTATTAAAATTTCATGCTTTAAATTAAGTTATTATCATTATCTTTCTGAATCAAAATGTATTGTCTCCCATTTACAAAAATCGGAGACAGAATCCGTTACAATAAAAGAACATTTCCTACCAACATGCGAACCGAATAGTACAGAGGAACCAAACCCAATGCAAGGCAAGGAATCGAACCCACGACCTCGTATCGCCCTTGATTGAGTGATAGCCGAGCAGACGTGGTAAGTAATTTACTCCACACGGCCAGTGCCGGATTTACCACTAGGCCGACTAGGCTGCGGCCTAGGGCCGCAGATATGGGCAACACATTGATATGGCTTGCCGCTCAGCGCATTTGACACAGTATATTCTAAGGAGTATTTCTTGAATTTTAGTATGAACAAGTAGTAGTAGTAGTAAGGTGCGGGAAGGCCTAGCCACATTTGCATCCTCTTCTTTTTCCCCAGGCGTTCCCACACCCATCAAACCACCACCACCTAGTAGTAGTAGTAGTAGTAGTAGTAGTCTAGTACTTCCTTTAGAACGGGTAGGACGAACCACTTGTTCGAACCTTGCAATTAGGCCATCACTTAGGCCCTTTTTACGCCCCGCGGTAGAGTTCCAGCCACTTCACACATCATACATATGTACATTGTACCGCCGAAGCGAGTATGAAGTGATCAATAGTGAGCCATATAAATCAGAGCGTCACGGTGAGGAATCGAACCCCGTCTCGTTCCACTCATGATTCAGTGATGGCCGAGCAGACGTGGTTTAACCCACACTGCCACGCTGGCTCTACCACCACCTAACTCTCAAATCTTTTTGTTTGGATTATAAAGGAGAGGGTAACTTGCCACTTCAGTGTAACAAGTTCCTCTACCCCTATTTGTCCCTTCCCTAAGATATGAAAGCGCAATCTCCGATATCCTTCACACACTCCCAGGTAATGGTAAGCTGTTTCATCTTCCTCTCCACACACTGACACTGGACATATGGGGTCCTCCTCTATCTTTAGTAATACCAGATGTCTACTGAGTACTGAGCCTGCAGTGTCCAGTTAGCACTCCAACCAGATTTCTCAGGTTGGTCCTGCTCAATCCTATCAGCCATCTGGTTTTCCTTTTGTTTATTTTCGGCAGAATCATCATAGACTGCCTGCATTCCTCTGCTTCTAACCATTCCTTTTCTGCTTTACCCATAATTAGTATGAACAAAATCTTGCAATACAACAGCGGGTTGTTGAAGATTATTGTATACGTAATAATTTGCGCGGAAGAGCTTTTAGTTTATACGTGGCGCGTGACTCTGCTATTTTAAACCAACTGGGCCTGGAATATTTAACTTTTTTTTTCAAATGCCTATTGCCAAGCTGAAGAGCTTATGTCTCGCAGACGAACTTATCAGACCACATATTTTTTACAGCACCAAAAGATTAACTTGATGTTAGTCAAACACTCTTTTGCACGCTATCTCCTGAACTATACATTTTATATTTATACGTTTTTAAAAAAGGTTCTTTAAATAAATAAAATTTAATAAAAAGTGTGAGTTTTATCGGCCTATTTATTAAAATCTAACCACATATTATGTACACGTAAATTATGTAGTATACATGCAATACACATATTATGTAGTACGTAAAACCAAATTAATAGTACATTACGTGTCTAGTGCGGAAAGTAGTACTTTGCATGCGAGTGCGGAGTTTGCACCCGAGCGACGGCGATGGAAGTAAAACAGCACGAGCAAAGCAAAATGCAGTTTTTGCACGAGTTGCGTACCGTAATTTATCTACGATTGTTGGATTTTAATAATAAATACAGAAAAATTGAGTGAAGAACTCACGGACTTTTATTCCAACAAACTCCTTCACTCTTCTTGTACGTTCCTGTATGTAAGTTCGTATTTTTCTTCTGATAACGCTGAGATTAATTCATTAGTTGTATTTTGTGTCGAATTAATTATTTCGGGAGGCGTATTATTTTCTTTTTTTCGTCATAATGACATAAATCAATCATTGGTTTTCACTAAAAACTCAATATAATAAACAGTTAGGGGAGAGTGGGGCATGTTGTCACAAATTTAACAATTTATTTTTTTTAATTTTTTCTATTCGGTACATTTTCAATTTCTAAGTACTATTGTTTATTTTAAACTTTCAGCTACATGTGGCACAAGTTTCATTTATCTAGTATTAGTAGAAGTATTTTTATTTTATTTTTTTAAAGTTAAAGTTTTTTGTGACAACATGCCCCATCAAGGGACAGGTTGTCACTTGGTATGGGGTAAGTTGTCACAAGATATAAATTAATTATCACCACTTTGATTTAACAAAATTTAAATACCTTAAGCTACAAGATTTGGCTAGTTAATATAATAATAATTATTATTTATGGGGCTATCAGTCTTGTACAGGCAAAATATTTTTCTTATAGGAATCATTTATGTTAATTTTACTGCAGTACCAATGCTAGGTTCTGTAATTTATTCAAAATGCTTCCGCTGCGTAACGAGTGGAGCAGCCTCTAAATTTTAGAACCCTAACCGCCTTCATGAGCATGAAGCATGAGCACTCCTGGAGCATACCGTCCTCTAGTGGTTTTTGCCTTGTAATTGCTCACCATTTTGCCTAGAACAGAACAGCTTTGCTAAAATCGTTATTTCGTGCCTGTACCTAGCACCTAGCTAAGAGTACGGTAAGGGAATCAATCAGCTACCTCGGTAAGGGAAGAATCAACACTGCGTTTTTAACTATAAGGGTGGAGAGGGTCTGTTAAAAAATAAATTTTATTTATTGTATTAAAAATAAAAGGGGAAAAGTGTATCATTTGTTTGATTTTTTTATCAATAGTTAGCATATTTGTTTAACTTATTTTAACTGGCCATCCTTTTTTTTCTTTATCCGCTTTCCTTATTAATTCCTCTTCACTTTCCATTTCTATTTAAATATAGAAGAATACTCTTATGTAAATATAGCATTGGGGCAAGTAGTCACAAAAGGTATTGGATTTGACTACTTGCCCCTTTTACTTTGTGACAACTAGCCCCAACGCGCCATTTTTAATTAGAGTGAAATATTTTTTTCCTGCCGCAATAATATTGATTTAACGGTTTAGAAAAACAATGCCAAAACTACTACGTAATAATAATCATCGAATATAGCACCCTAGATAAAAAATACAAAACAGAAAACATAATTTAAAAACAAAAAAAAGCAGTGAGTGACTTGCCTAAAACGTTTATGTTCCAAAGATGACAGACGGTTTGCTACAGTGACACCATTTTTCGTAAAGTTTGTCTACATAATGAAGGTTATCTTAAGTAGCCGCGCGAGCTTTCCCTTATCACTCTAACCCCTTAAAATTGACCCTGTGACAACCTGCCCCTGTGACTTCTTGCCCCACTCTCCCCTACATACTTTAATTAAACAAACAGCAAATTAGTTTTTTTAAATGTAAACAAACTCGCTAATCGTGGGTTAAGGTGAAGAATTCTTCTTAACGCTGGCTCTCATTTATACCTCTAACCATGGGCGTCGTCACCAGCGCATTATTGAGGGGGACAATTTCAGGGATCCGGGGGTCCTCCCCCGGAAAATGTTGAAAATATTACCTCACAAAACAGCGTTTTTATGCATCTCCTAGGTGAAATTTGATTTTTAATACTTCGTCATATTATAAAAATCACAGGGAAGTACTTGCGTCCAAGTACTTTTTAGGGTTTTGTAGAAGATTAAGCATGCCCGTTATGTAATTATTATTTTATTCTTCGATCTCAAGGGTCCGGGTTCGATCCCCCGGGGGGTCACAATGTTTTTCATTGGTAATAACGACTAGAAAAATTCATTTTTTCAGACCATTTCCATCGCTTCACCATAAGGTATAACCATGAATTATTTCGAAATTTTAGGACCACCCGTTATATAGTGGTTGGGGAGGGGGGACATTTTTGGGGGTATATTTTGACTTATAAAATTAATAAAGAATGAAAAATTTAAAAAAGCAAATATATATTTGAATCCTACTCTTCACCAGCTTTCATATGATACCCAACTCAAAATTTAAAAAAAATAAAATTTGTGGCGCACTTCAAATTTTCGCGCCCAAAATTGGCAATTTTTTAAAGTTTGGGATGAACTCCCGGAATTTTTATCGCCCCACAATAAGGCATTAGCATGAATTATTTCGAAATTTTAGGACCACCCGTTATATAGTGGTTGGGGGGGGGGAATTTTTTTTCGGTTATTTTGATTTTTTTACCCAATAAGGAATGCAAAATTTAAAAATGTAGATATATCTTTGCGTCCTACTCTTCAGCAGCTTTTATTTGAAACCCAACTCAAAATTTTAAAAAAATAAAATTTTTGGCGCACTTCAAATTTTCAAGCCCAAAAATAACAATTTTTTAAAATTTGGGATGAACTCCCGGAATTTTCATCGCCCCACAATAAGGCATTAGCATGAATTATTTCGAAATTTTAGGACCAGCCGAAGTATAGTGGTTGGGGGGGGGGGGGAATTTTTTGGGTATATTTTGATTTTTTTACCCAATAAGGAATGCAAAATTTACAAAAGCTTATATATATTTGCGTCCTACTCTTCAGCAGCTTTCATTTGATACCCCACTCGAAAATAAAAAAAAATATAAATTTTTGAGTTTACAACATTTTTGCGAATTGCGCATGCGCATATTTAATTTTGAACTTCTGTATATTTTTCCTGTGGTTGGGTCAAAAAGTTACACCAGTATTTCAAATTTCAGCTCTTTAGCATAAACGGTTCGGGCCCTGTGAACCAAAGAGCGACGGACAGACGGACACATCACCCTCGGCATAAGGGTTTTGAGAAGAATCTACAAAACCCTAATAAAGTATTCATTATAGGTGTAGTTCGTTGGGACAAAAGTATGACCACAAGTTTCTTAAAAGAATTTGAATAAACAAACTCAAAAATAGTAATTGTAGCATTATAAGAGTTGTGCACCTAAACAGTGTAGATTAAATAGATCAGTCATAGCCATTATGCAATATCACTTAAAATCTATTATAAACTATGCCATTAAATCAATAGTTATGAAAAACATCTTTCTTAGGGTGGCCATAATATAAAGTTTAGTCCAAATTTTGGACTTCCAAATTTGCAGATATGACCATGGATTTTAAGGGGTGGTCGAGCTATTACAGCCCCAAGAAGTCTGGGGCCCTAGGAAAATGTTGGGAATTTTTTCTCTTTTTGAAAGGTTTTCTCTTTGACATAAAAATTGGTAAAACTACACTATTTGTCCTTCTTATTTCGTACTGTCCGATTTAGTTCGTTATTTTTTAAACTGTTTCTTTTTACAGGATTTGTCTTTTTCCAGTACCTATGTACATTGTAAAAACGATTCCGGCTGTAGTATCTCGATAAATTCAGTATTTTTCATCTACGCACTCTTCATCTACTCTTCAATACCTTTCATTTAATACCCCAAGCAAATTTTTACTCAAATTGCTAATCTAATTTTTTCTATGGCCCAGCAGACCGCACATTTTGCGTTTTAATTTTTATTAATAGCAGAAATTTAGTTATAAAGGGGGGGGGGGCACCTAAAATGTTGATGTTTTATTGACAAATAAGCGTTAAAAATTAAACACTACCCCACTTAAAATTAAAAAAAAAAAATCGCGTGAAATGAATTATCCGCCATTTTGGATTTGAACAGCTGATAATTTTGAGTTCACTATATTTTTCTGTGTGAGCGTCAAAACGATCTTTAATACGGCAAAGTGTCATGTTTTTATCTCTTTTCATGTTTGTTCAGTGTTCACAGTAACATGGTATCGAAGTGCCACACAATGGATTATATATTATAAAGATAAAATATATGTAGAAAAGTAAAAACGGGTTAGATATTTTAAACTTTTTTTTAGGTTAAATTCATTATTACATCTCAAACATTGGGGGGGACGCGTCCCCCCCCCCCCCCCCCCCCGGCGACGACGTCCGTGCCTCTAACTATAGAAGTATTCATCTGATTTTTAAGTAATTTAAATGGTTTATCAAAAGTAGCCCACAGATAACCCTAGATTTTTTAACCCTTGCCTGCGCACATTAAATATTTCTTAATTAATACTTGTATTCGTGTTAAAAAACAACACAATTGGGGTTGATTGAAATAATAGTTCACCAATTAGTGTGGCACATAGCTTCCTCACATCCTATCAATTATACTTTATCGATGGTTTGCTTTTAAAACATATTTTTTTCTAATTTATGCTTCATGTGTAATATGCCAAATACCTAATATTCGGTTACAAACAACGCGTGTAAGGAATCAGGGTATTTCAAACGTTCTAATATTATAAGAGCTCTTTTCAACTAACCACGACCATTTTAGCCGGCTTTCCTAATATTCCCAAGAAGACGTGAAGTTTAAAGGCCATTTTTTTCCTCTCTTTCACATGTCCATTTCCTTTTTATCACATATAGGTTTCGCTAATCGTTATTAGAGTTTGTTAAGAATTCATCGGGAAGTTATCTTGTTTTTCATCGTCGACTGGTTATCTGGGTCGAGGATAGAGGGTTGTGTTTAACCGAGTTGAGGTAGGTATTGGTAGAAGCACCTGAGCCTGAAAGACTGCCCGGGGTTTTACCTCGGCAACAGCCAGAGGTATAAATCAGCTCTTAACGCTATCCCGCACAGTACACCCTCCTATTCTAGCCTCCTTTCCTTGGATCGCTACAGCCTGCCTCCAAATCCACTGTTTTCATGAACCCTTACCTTTTCTCTATAGCCTAACGATCGATTCTTTATCCCTTCTCACCTTAGCCGATTAAATAATGCACAGCTCCTTGCACCCTTTCCACGGTAATAGAATGATTTCCAAAACTATTAACATTCAATGTCCCATGTTCACACTGTACCTTCCCTCCTTGAGAGGGTAAGATCATGGAAAAGATTGGGAGATCCCTGAAAAAAAATTGGATTTTTTTTGTCACGATGGGTTTAATATAATATATTATGACAAACCTTTTATTTAACATTTACCCACCAAATTATTGGTTAAATACTTGTAAAGGGTAGGTTTATTTTAGATTGAAGTTCTTTCTATTTAAACACCTTTATCCTTTCCCTTAACTACCTTCTTCAGTTAGAACAGTGTTTCCCAAACTTTTAACATCTGTGTACCCTTTCTATAATTTCCGTAACAATAAGTACCCCTCATTAAAAAAAAAAAAAAAAAAAAACATTTCTATTTTGGTTGTTTTTATTATTTAATTATTTTTTTCTAATAGTGTCAATCGGTATTGTTTTTTAAAAAAATGAAATCATATAAACTATTTCTTTCTATAAAACGGTTATAATTCGTTCCCACTTATATTGGAACATTTTTAACACTTTAGGTTTAATCCTTTTTAAAAATGGAAATTAAAAACTTTCTATTTGTCAAATATTTACAAATTATTACTCTTAAAAAGTATTTTTTCCAAAACTAAAACAACTAAAACCAAGGAGTCAGGTCTAATAATGTGAGTCACTTCACTCACTGGGATTTGTCCCACGACTCTAGTCGTCATGTAACAAATCTAACAAGAAATAGCATGAATATATAAAAAAATAATAATAAAATATCCGTATACTTCAATAACAAAAAAAATTAGTACATAAACGAAAAAAAAATCCAATTTAAGAAATAAATTAACAGGGAACCAAATTATGATGAACTCTGTTGCCTCAACATAAACAATTTTATCCTTCTCAGGATAAAATTTACTACACAGTCAAAGCCCGGTGCAGCGCGTACCCCCACCAAACTCTTCCCGTACCCCCTGGGGTACGTGTACCACACTTTGGGAAACACTGAGTTAGAACATTGTCCGTTATTATATTTAAACAGGAATATTATAGAGATCGACTTGAAACTTAGGGCAAACGTTTTTGACACACATTATAAGAAATATACAAGGTGGGCAAATAAAACCGCACTTCTTTTAACACTTATACTCAGCTTGTGTAATTGATAGAGATATGGGGTTTTCGGGGTCTGAAAACTACATTCTTCGACTTTAAATTTCATATATATAACTTAAGAAACTATCGGTTGAAAGCCATGTTATGAAGGTTTGAAATAGGGTCTTAAAAGAAGTCGTTGTCCGGGTAGTTTTCATGAAATAAATGTATTTAAAAAATGAATGTAACAAAAAATTTGTTTTAAATAAATGCATATTTTACAGATTTACTTGTATGGCTCATTATGTCCTCCTAGTTCATTTACGAAAGCCTGCACTCTCCTTCTCCAGTAGGATACGGCCCCAGCAATAGTTGATTGACGCATATCATTCCAGGCCCGAAGAATCCTCTTTCGATGAACTTCGACCACAACGTCCTTTATTCTGCCTCCCACGTGCACTCTTTGTTTTTACCAACCCCAGACAGAGTTATCAATTGAATTTAGGTAAGGACTGTTGGGTGGCCACTCGTCTGGCTGAATGAAGTCTAAGCAATTCTCTTGCAAGTATTGAATTGTTTGCAAGGAGCGATGGGACGAGGCATCATCTTGCATTATCGTGTAATTTGGCATTTGATCTTCAATTTCAGGCAACATTGGTGCTTAACAGCTTAACACAACTGCAATGTTTGTTATAACACTGAGAGACTTCTCCCACTTAAAGGCCCTACACACGACCGGCCCCGACAGTTGGAGCGTGTGTAGGCTTGTCGGCGGACTAAAACTGCCGGACCCGACCGTCGGGAGCTCCCCACCCTCGATTCCTGTCGGGTCGGTTCGTGTGTAGCGCTGTTGGCCGACTCCTCAACCCGACTCGACCAAACTCCCTATATAGAGAGGAGTTTGGTCGTGTCGGGTCGTGTGTAGAGACGGCCCCGACAAGGATTGTTAAGGAGTTTGGTCGTGTCGGGTGGTCGTGTCGGGTCGTGTGTAGGGCCTTTTACCTATAAAGAACCCCTCCCCCCTCTCCATCATGTGGTAGTCAATTCTATCAAAACTACAACACCAGAAAAAGACTACTACCCGGTCAACGACTATTTTTTAGACCCTATTTCAAATCGTCATTGCATGGCTTTCAACCAATATCTTTTTAAGTTATATGTTATATATATGAAATTTAAAGTAGAGGAATGTAGTTTTTAGACCTCGCAAACCGTGGCCAGCAATAGTTGGCAAGCAATGATTGACGCGTATCATCCCAGATACGAAGAATTCCTTTTCGAAGTTCATCAACGTCCTTTATTCTGCCTCCAGACAGAGTAATCAATTGGATTTATTTCTGGACTGTTAGGCGGCCACTCGTCTGGCTGAATGAAGTCTGGGAAAATCTGTTGCTAGTTTTGAATTGTTTGCAAGCAGCGATGGGACGGGGCACCATCATGCATAAACTATAAACGTGCAATTTGGCATTTGATCTTCAATTTCAGGCAACATTGTAGTTAACACATCTTCAATGTTTGTTATAACACTGAGGGACTCCTCCCACGTATCTACAAAGAACCCCCCTCCCCTCGACCATATGATCATTTATTCTGTCGAAACTATAATTCCAGACAACGATTACCACTAGGACGACTTTTTGTAAGACCCTAATTCAAACCGTCATTGCATGGCTTTCACCCAATAGTTTCTTAATTTATATAGGTATATGAAATTTAAAGTAGAGGCATTAAGTTTTTAGACCCCTCAAACCCTATATATCTATCTATTACAGAAGCTGAGCTATAAGTGTTCAAAAAAGTGCGGTTTTTTTTACTCACCCTGTATAGTAGGTAATTACTAGTAATTAGGTATAGTAGTTAGACGCAATTACACTTAACTGCTTGTGCACTTTTTTGTTATCTGTGTGGATTCAATATTTTAAGCAATAATTTAACATTTTGTTGCAAGAATCACATTCCACATTTGGAATAAGAAGAATACACACTTTTTAAATGTCAATACTACCTAATCACTTTAAACCAGGGTGTTATAGAATTGAGGAATAGTTATAACGAAATAATAAATTCATTTGTATTATTCCAGAATTATACAAAGTCCCAGGGAATTATTATTTCACCCTATCACGTTCTAGATAGTATTTCATTATCTTATTCTCTCTCGATCTGAATTTACATTAAACAAATATATCCATCTAGAAATCAGTTTTCATTTTTCAACCAGCAAATTGGATTTGAATAATGAGTGTCAGACACTATTTACCTTCCTTTTGCCACTACTTTTTAAAAAGGGAAATAGTAGGTCTGGATTTTTTTTTTTCTTATTCGTTCTTGCTATTACAGTTTTTTAGAAATCGATTTATAGTTTGTTAAACTTAGTAGCTTGTTTCGCTGCATTCATTTATCCTGTTGCGTAGATTGAAAAGTTTACCTTATTTTATCAGAGAGGGTATTTCTCTTTAGACTAAATTAGAATTAAAACAGGCTCCAACTTTAACCAACTTTTAATTTCAACTTTTAATGAGGAAAGAGTTTGCTTGAAGAGATCAAAAGCTTTGCATTAAACCCGCGGTTTAGGAGTCCATGACCCACACTAAAAAATTTATCTTAGTTATTTCAATATAAACTCTTCCTTTTTCTATCAGAATTGTATAAATCTTTCTTTTTTTTCTCGCACTCAAAAGCAAAATAAAAGAGGCAAATTTTCCGAGAAATAACTGAAGCTTTCATTAGAAAAAAAGTTGGTTTTTTTTTTGCCTGAGTAAGGCATGAAATATACAGTTGGTTGAACTTAACTCTTTTGCCTGTAGGAAAAGGATTTCTATTCACCCATCTACCAATATCTGCCTGTTCAATTCCTCTGAATAACTCCCAAGCTCTTTGTCGTAGATTTAAACGGGTTCTTTATTCTACAATATTTCACCTACAATAATCCTTATAAAGCTAGTTCCATGTTTTTATTGAACATTCTAATAGCAGTTTAGATTTTAAATTTTAATTAAGTCTAAAACGACTTAAAGAAACAAAACAACAATGGATAATTTGACGCGACGAACAGGAATTTGGTATTCCTGTTCCTTTTATTAGTGCTCAGGCTTAGATTAAGTTCATTGGGGAGTATTATTCGTCAAAGCGTCCACGTACAACCCTCTCGCAAACGTAATTTTATCTTTCTACGGTTTTAGGTTTCTGTACAAAGTACGAAAAGAACGGTTCTGTCTATCTGTCTCTCCATTGGTGTCTTTCCGTTGGCTTCAATCCATAAACTGATATAGCCAGGAACATGAAATTCGGCACACAGGTGCATCTCGGCATTTGTGGCAACTGTACACTTTTTGGAGTTTTCACACTTAATATTTTTATATTAATATTTAATATGGCGGGCGACTAAAAAAAAGTTTTTAGTCACCATGACATGTTATACATCAATTTAAAGGTCTTGAAGTGAAAAAAAATAATATGCAACTATTAAAATTTTACTTAATATTTTCAAGATGGCGGGCTACTAAAAAACAGTTTTTAGTCACCATGACATGTTATAGTACATCAATTTAAAGGCCTTAAAGTTTAGAAGAAGAATATCCAACTATTAAAATTTTACACTTAATAATTTTTTACTTAAATCAAATATAACAATTGGAGAAAGACATATATATATATATATATATATATATATATATATATATATATATATATATATATATATATATATATATATATATATCGGACGGGACGAAACGATCAGGACATGGCGTAATGCCGAGCCAAGAATGTCTGATGTTGGAACAGTTCCTGTGTCACGCATGCGTGGCACATTCCTTGGTAAAGAAACATATACTACGTTCACACATCGTTTTGAAAGCGTTTCGGATCCAATTCGTTTTCAAAACGATTCCCGTTCACACAACAAAAAATACATGTGATCGAAATATTTGTTTTCGAAATCTCGTAACGGTGACGTCACGAGTCAAACCTTCTTTCTTGTTACCCAATATGTCCGCGAATTTTTACATTTTATTTACAAGTTATTAAAAGTTTTTACAGGTTCTTTATAGTATTAACTTTTGTTTAAAAACGTTTTTGCAGTTTAAAAAAAAGAAACGGAAGCTCACGAAAACTTAAAAGCTTCAAGAACTTAAAAAGTGAAAAAGAGTAAAATAACCTGATATCTCGATCCCCTCCACGACCTGTTCATACGAGCGTTTTGAATTTCGATCCCCCCGATCCGATCACGTATTTTTGATGGAGCGGATCCAACCCGATACAATCCGTCGATCACCGTTCGTACAGCGTTTTGAACTAGCGGATCGTTTTCTTAAACGATGTGTGAACGTAGTAATAATTAATTAGAAGAGGACTTAAAGGTGAAACTCGGCGCCGCGAAAAATATGGTTTGAAGACATAGATGAATCAGGACGCGCGACGATGAGCTTAGAACGCTCCTTTAAAGCAAGTCTTTGGGATGTTTCTCTAGCGGATTTGAATCGTACTAAGAGCATTTCTACAAAGATTGCAGCACTAAAACGGAAATTTTGATAACTACCAGCACGAAAGAAATAATTTTTTCTGTCCTAGGACGTAACAAATTTTTTCTTTACAGCTAGAAGTAATGAAAAGATTTTTTAAGTCCACGTAATGAAAAAATGGATTTTAGGTTCTAAAGTTACTATTTCACAGCCTACCACGGAATTTTTTTTTTTTTTTTGTATATTTAAATATCATCAATAGGATAATAGAGGGGGTCCAAATTGCCGTGAGTTGGTTTCAGTAAATGATGGTATGGCTGTGCTCGACTTATAAGCCGCGTCCACACTATGCCGGCAGCTTTGCCGGCGGCAAAGCCGGACTGATGTAGACGTGATCATTGGCACGAGCCAACGGCAAAATTATGCCGCGCGGTATGCCAACAGGAATCGCTCGAGTGTCGGTCTCCATCAAAGAAAGCCAATAGACAAAACTAGTGTGGACGTGCCGGCGGCATCTCGCGAGGCTTCAGTTGTTATTTAGACTCCCTGAAGTCGCTTCGCTTATCATTTTTCACTTTTTTTAACCCTAGCTAACTTTTATAACTCTTTTTTATATTTTAGCTCTTAAAATATTAAATATTATTATATACTATTATTAAATATTAAATATTAAATATTAAATATATATTATTAAATATTATTATTATTTAAATATTAAAAATGTCGATGGAGTGGACGAAAGAAAAAGTTATAAATCTAATCGATTTATACCGGGATCGACCGGTATTGTGGGACTGTCGTTTAAAGGAATTTAAAGACAGAAACAAAAGAACGGACGCGCTGATGGAAATTGCGATTAGTTTCGGTGTAGAAAAAATGGAAGTCGATCGAAAAATCAAAAACTTAGTAAGCCATTTTTTACGTGAATTAAAAAAAGAAAGAACTTCAAAGTCCTCCTCGGTGAACATTTTCGAACTGACTGAAAACCAAAAGCCAATGCCAACACTAATGTAGACAGAGGTACAACCAGCGGCTTTGCCGGCGGCATTGCCAACGGCTAGTGTGGACGCGGCTTTAGCGGGCCCAGATAATATAAATTGATGAAAAAAATATGCTGATAGTTGGAATAATGTTAAGGACACTTCGGCCCTGGATTAAGCACCCTTTAACGAAGGATTTTTGGAGAACTGTATTTTTGCTGGATATAAAAAATATCCATTTTCTGAAATTTATTACTAAAATTAAGTCCTCCATTCAACGCAATAGTTTCTAATAAAAAATAAATAGGAAGCCATATTTTTTAGACTAGATTTGGATTCTATGGCTAAAAATATGAAACATTTTCTTTTTTTGGGTTTTCGAAAAAAAGTCATTCTTTATAAAAACTCCTGCTTGTTCTTAAACCTCTAAAAATTACAAGAAACAATTGATTTTGTGTACAGGGTGTTCTTTTTTTTAAAACTTTAAAATAAGACCAAAAGTAAGCTACCCTTATTTTTGATGGTATCGATAAATATTATTCCTGAAAGTGGTTCAGAATTACAAAAAACGTATAAATATTAATTTATTTTATGAATTATTAAATTTTAGTTAATTTTCTGAAACATCAAATTTTAGTTTGTTTTCTAAAAAATAAGCAATAAGCTAAAAATAAAACAAATTGTTCTCTCTGGATTTTTATAATAAACAAGGGTGATAATTGTTATTTTGTTACTGTTGATTTTTTTGTGATACTTAATTAGATGTTAAGTAAGATTAGAATTATTAATTACTTGTTGTGATGATATTTTTTTTTTATAATTATATATTTGACTAGCTTATTATTTGATTTATAAGTAATTTATTTTGTTTTCGTGAAATAAATTAATATTTAATATTTATACGTTTTTAGAAATTCTGAACCACTTATCTAAATAATTTTTTTCGATACCATCATAAATAAGGGTAGTTTAGTCTGGTTCATATTTTAAAGTTTTCAAATAACTGAACACTCTGCACACAAAATCAAGAAAATTTCATTATTTCAGAGGTTTAAGAACAAGCAGGAGCTTTTATAAAGAGTGACTTTTTTTCGAAAACCCAAAAATAAGAAAAATTTTCCTCTAGGATACTCTATCTTGGACACCCTGTATATTTATGATTTTGTTGAATATATTTAACAATGAAGAATCTGACTATTGTCTTAAAACTATTCAAGATTATATACATTTTCTAAACTATAATTTTGTAAATAAATTGGTATGAAAATCACCTATAATAAATTAGTACTACCTTTCTGCGTGAGGTGATAATGTTCTAAGTAATCTTTCTGGGCATAGAGATTTTATTTTTTATTTCGTTAAATTTTCTAAATCATGCTTGATAAAAGTTCAAATATTCCCTTTAGTTTATTTATTTATGGTAAAAAAATATCGCGTGTGGCCAACTTGCTTAGCGTCAGATTTACTAATGGTTTATTTTAATACTTTAAGAAGATTCAAACACCTCAGTCTAAAAATAATCTTGGGGAAAAACTTTCTGTTAAGTAGTCTATAAAATGCACTCGATGAAACATTTTAAATGAGAAAGGTTCAAGGTCATGTAAAAATAGTTTTATTTAAATAAAAATATTTGGTTGGTAATAATAATGTTAGCATCATGCAAACGATACGTGTTAAAATATTGAGCTGACATTGTTAATATTTTTTTAAAGATCCAAATGGGATTCGATTATTTAAAAATGTTGTATGGTTTATTGTGGGTTATTTACAACTTGCTATTAGTATTGTTGTAAACCATTTTTCACCCGCTACAAAATTATGACGGTATCACATTAAATTTATGCAAAAGGTAGCAGTTTGGTAATTGAATTATAATCATTACTATTATTAGTCTATATTATATTTAAGTAGTAGAGTCTCGCTAATCCGGGGTTGACGGGACCGGACCCAGTCCGGATTAAACGGAATTAGTTTTAAAGTGTCTGTAAAATAAATTTTAGTTGGGTAAAACTATTAAAAACGACGTTTTTATGGAAAAAATTACTTCTATTTGTTTCATAAAACATGCATGTACAACGTAGGTCCACTATTTATAACTAAATATTGATTTATGATAAAAAAAAAAAAAAATCACCTTATTGATAAATATTCAAAGCAGTAAGATAAATCTTGACAAAACCAAACTGTTTTTGTTCCATTGTTGTCTCATATTGTCTTATGTTTAGTTGTTATTTAATGTTAATCAAACACAACAACTGAATAAAAATACGACCGTAATTAAGGACTGTTCTTTCAACAGTCCGAATATCAAATAAATTAAAATAAAATGACAATCTATTAGGCAGGTGCAGGTATAGAAGGGACTTCTAGGGAAACAAGCAGTGTTCCGATATGAAATTCGAGTAGAGGATAATCATTTCACAAAACGTTGAGACATTATACACACACACGGCGGCTTATACACGGACACTGGCGGTTTGGCGAAATTTCAAGCGAAGTGCGTTGAGCCGCCGCTACGTGTTTCTTAAAATCCTCTCCACATCTCAGCCGTATACAATTGTATTTCCTGGAATACACTACCTTTATATCTTCCGCCCTACATTTCTTTGGAACTGAAAGTGATTTGTCGATGCTCTAACTTATTCATAATTATTCTTAATCTGTTTATTTTTAACAGAAATACCGGGTATTCCTCGTGTCGGAACGTAGGAATACACCTGTAAACTATACTAGAAAGAATTTTATAAAAGTTAATAGACAATAAAAGTAGAAACCCCGATAATCTCAACAATTCATGAATCTGAACACACCCTGGTTCGAATTTTGGAACGAAGTTCCTTAAGGCACGTTCTGGAGCCTGGGAGTGAATCCAAAAAAAACTCCAAATCACCGTCACAAAATCACCGTCACAAAATCACCGTCACACAAAATCCGTCACGAAATCTACCGATGACGACAACTTGAGTAAAAGATCTAAATTTATTAAAGTGGGCCCAAAAGTTTAAAATAAAGAAAACAACTTTTTTACCGATATCTTCCGTTCTTAGGTATAACGATTTTAATAAAACTTCTTACACATTGTCTAAAGTACAATTGAAACAGGCATGTAACATTTCAACCGGATTCAAGCAGAAGCTTTAGAGTAGGGAAGAGATATATTTTATAATATTTTAAATTAATAGGCTGGGTAGGTAGAAAACAGTCCTATTTCAATCCGCTATCCTTTAACAAACATACTTTTTAACTATAAACTCATCATGATCAACTTTTTTCTTATATTCAATATATATATTTATAGTAAGACGCTTGCTTTAATGACACAAATAATGATTTTCTTTTAATTTTTCCTTAACTCTTGCTAGGTACAAACAGTTTGATACTTTTAATTTTGTCTCTTTTCTAACTCCGCCATGTATAAGTAGTTAGCAATGTATACGTACTTAGCAGTGTGATTTTATAATTTATATTTAATGAAAAATTTAAGGAACTTCGTTCCTACCGGGTGTACCGCGACACCACACGTATTTTTTTTTACATAGTTTTGGCCCGTCCGGATTATACGGATGTCCGGACTAGCGGGGTACGGGATTAGCGAGACTCTTCTGTATTGTCCTAATTATCTTTGAATAAGGAGAATCTTTAATATAATGTAGTATTGCTACATACGATGAGTATTGCTAAATTTTCACATCTCAAGCTGACCAATATAAAAATGGACTGAACACTAGATTGCAATTTAAAATAATTTGATTAATTACACTTTTGGTGTATTTATAATGAGACACCAACAGTATAAAATGTTTGTTTTGAAGTGAAACTTCTTCAGGCGCGGTAGAGTAAATTGGCTTGGATGAAACGAGCTCAGGAAACGAAGTTTGTGTTTCGAGGCTCGTCCAAGTGATAGATTTTTTATCAACTGCCGGCTAAAGTCGGAGTTCAATTAAAGGATTTATGTGACTGGATAAAGACATTTTTGGTATGTAGATATGGATAGGTCACGAACGAAGGGAACATTGAAGTTGTTAAGCAGAGTGAGGTTGAAAATATTAAAAGAAGCATTTGTGATGTTTCTAAGGATCTAGAATTGGAGAGTTAAAGGCTTTTTGGGGCTACTTCCAGATCCAGACCAAAGGCCATTTAGGTATAACTATATAAAAAGAATCAATATAACGTCAACAATACCAATACACTACACCAGTATTTCAAGAACCAAGAACTTAATCAAGATAAAAAGAACTATTTATATACTACGTTTTTAAAATTTCTGTTGAATCATATGTAATAATATAATGTTAATAATATAATTGTCATTGTTATGATATAATATTGGTATCGTCCTTTGTATCGTCCCGCGGATCGTTCGAGAATCGTTTAGGACAGGTTTTATACGCATGCGATAACATTGTACTGTAATAAAATCATGTCAGGTTGGAACGGGTTTTGGACTATAATTCGCACTGTATTAAAAACATCCAAAGAAACCTAACAGTAAGGGAACCTTCTTGTTGATATTTGTGACTATTGACATAACTGCACATGTCATACATACCAGTAGTAGTACATGGTATTGTCAAAGGATCGTTGGGACCTTACAGTGGGCGGTTCGCAAACGATCCCTGTCCTGATTGGAACAGTTTCGTGGACGGTACGAGACACTGTCACAAGTCGGTTTGATCCCGGACGGTACAATGCTTGGTTGGAACAAACCTATAATGTAAGTGAAAAAAAATAGTACTGAATTTATTTACTTCACATAAATGACAAACGAATTAAATTTTGCTGAAAGATGGCTAAAAGTATTAAAATATTGCATTGTCATCGTGTTCTGAGCTATTCTAAAATTTTCAAATGTCTAGCTGCTTGGGAAGTTAGTTAAAAATCGATTGCAAGATTTGTACTGGACAAACAAACAAGAAAGCAAGCTAATAAAAACGTAGTATGTAATAAAAAAGTAAACATTATTGTAGTGGACTTCTTAAAACTTTGTGATTAAAACATAATCAATTCTAATACAAGGCAAAAATTCAGTTCAAATAACAGTATTAGAATTGAATCTTTACATTGTTATTAGAATTGATTTTTTATTGTTATTAGAATTGAATTGTTGTCTTGTTAATAGAATTGAATTGTTGTCTTGTTAATAGAATTGAATTTTTGTCTCGTTAATAGAATTTAATTGTTGTCTTGTTAATAGAATTTAATTGTTGTCTTGTTAATAGAATTTAATTGTTGTCTTGTTAATAAAATTTAATTTTTGCCTAGTTAATAGAATTTAATTGTTGCTTTTTTTGTTGTTTGGATTGAATAATTGTATTGTGCGTATTTTAAAATAATATTTTACATTTGTTTTTCGATAACCAATAATAGTTTGTCACATAGTGCATAAAGGAATTAAAAATTAAGAAAAAGAACGATGGAGATAATATACGCTACATTCTATGTATTTATTTTTGATTTCCTTTGTTTTGCATGTGTGTAATAATAAGAACAATTATAATGTAACTAAATATTGTAAAGGTCTGAACATCTGAACTAATTTAGATCTAACTCCGGCTCACGGCCAAAGGCCAAGCTTTTTATGTTTATGTATTGACATTTGTATTATGTATACCTATTCTATCATGAATTAAAATAAACATCTAAAATAAAAAAAATAAAATAAAACATAATCAGATACAAAAACGGATATGTAAGATAAATTATGGTTTTAATTTTTTAGAACTGATTCTACATTTGGATTGTTATTTATTAGATCCCCATTTTTAACTAGTTACACGTACAAGGTACTTTTGTGGCAATAAGTGGACCAGATAAGTGGAGGTCTGAAAAACTAAGGAGTTTTTGTCGCGCCAGAGAAACGTTTGCTTTTGTTGTCGAACTAACTTTATCTGAATTAGAGGCAAACAAAAGATTCCCGTGCGCCTGCCAATTAGAATAAATCATCTAGGCAGAGTCAAGCCTCAAGATTCAACCCACTTAGCCCATTCCGGTTAGAACCTTAACCCTCTGCTAACAAAGTTTGACCACCTCTCACTTTATCCTTGTATAATCTAAAAGAGAGACCACTCTATATTTTACCCTATAAAATCTATTTCATAATGGTGCAATTTTCTCTTATAATGAAATTTTCTTCTAACTTACTTTTGCTTATGGTTCATTGTCTTCTATAAATATAAAACCAAGTGTCACCGGACTGAATAATCATCAATTATTCTTCCATTTTCTCTTTAACCCCTTAAGAAAATAATTTAGTACTGAGTTAGAATTTAGTTAAATGGAATTACTTTGGAGAATGGCTTTATTTTATTGTCTTAAAATAACTCGGTCACACTGGAATACAAATGTGTGCCTTATTATAAATTCAGACTCCAAGAGGAAACTTTTAGTAATTAAGACTTTTAGTTTGTTGCTGGAGAATATAACTAAACAAATGTATTTTAATTTAATTTAAATGCATTATACTTGTTTAATTTGGTACACATTAGTAAATGTACAGTTAGCAAACTAATTCATTATCTTGTATATATGATATTATCCAGTCTTGTAGACAATATACAGGGCGTTTCATGTTTAAAAAAAATGGTGGTTAGGGGCTCCAAATATGGCACAAAAAGTCCATATAATGTGTAGTCTTGAGCGGCTTCGTTTCGGTGTTATGCTAATTTAATAACACGAGTTTTCCACAAAATCTGCCTATACCCTATACCTTCTGAAATACTAGTCATAGAAGTAGAGTAATAAATAAAGCACCATTTAAAAATATAAACAGAAAATGTTATACAAGATCAAGTTAATTTAATACCATTAAAATAAATTTTTAAAGAACAAATTTCAAAAGTGGAGAATAATTTATAAGAAGTCATTTCACAGGACAATAATAAATCAACAGGAAATTTGGCTCATTTTTAAAGCTTTTAAATGATACCAAAAACATCTAAATGTGTCAATCAGATGTTTCTCATAATCTGTTCTAATCAACGATTAGAATGCAGCTTAGATGGGGCTAGGAGAATATTAATAATAATGAGTATTAATTAATAAGTTGGCAATTTACACACTCCTAGCCCTATCTCAGCTGCATAGATTTATTTGATTAAAACCAAATTTTGATCACTATTGTCTCATTTAGATGTTCTTTGTATCATTTTAAAGCTTAATAAATGAGCCTAGTTTCCTAATTTTATAATAGGTAATTGTCTTTGTGAAATTACTTCTTATGAATAAAACCAGATTAATATTTGAGTCATTAAATTAATATTTATATTGCAAGACAGTAATTACACGAGAAGAAATTCAGATAGAGAATAGATATTGGGAGAATAAGTACGTGTCATGATTTCAATTAAATCCAATAAGCGCAATAATTCAACAAACACAGATCATTTGATTAAGTAAGTATGTAAGTGTGTTGAATTAAATTGTGTTATTGGCATTGTTTGCTATCCTTTTATTTATTGATTATTAGAATGAATTCATAAAATTTAAACATAAATACGATATATTTTATAAGTATTGCGTACTAGTATTATCAATTCCCTATAAACTAATACGATTATGTCACTATTAATGTCTGTACACACCCAAGCTTCCTTAAAAATACCTTCCTCTCTCAAGAATATTGTTCTAAATATAAACCTTTTTTTTTCTCAAGATGCCATGCTAAAAATGTTTACAAGGTTTATTATTCTGGGTAGTCCAAATATGGAACCGGAGGAAAATAGAATACTTGATTAGTTTTCATGAAATCCGGGGAAAAACTCATCACACCTTGGTCACTTTGCTCAGTTTGTTGAGACCTCTAGGACCCGGGGCCCTTGATCTCGAAGCAAATGTATTCTCTTTGTGCCTTTACCTATCTCAACGAAAGGGCAGTGCCAGTCTATTTCGTATTCCTTTGGCTCCTTCGTGCCTTGTAGAAGGGAAAAGTTCTTGTTCATGTCTAGACTCAGACGTGCCTAATATACACACACACCTAGGTATCAAGGTTTCAACTGTCCTAGGCTAAAACCGTTAAAGTAATGTTTTCATATAAATAATACTACTCTCTATTTATTTGTTCTACAGAAGTAATAATGTTTTCTCCGTTTTTTTGTTTTTTTTCTTTTATAATGATTTTTTCCTATTAATTTCCTCTAGTTCTCTAACCGGAAAGAGAAAAATACAACGTAACATGACAAGCATTTAATACTTCTTGAGGGTAATAGCATTTTGGATGTGATTGATTTTTTATTTTTAGTTTATAGTTTCCATCATAAAAATAAATAAATTAGGCATGTTATACCAGATGTTAGAAATTGTTGAAAGTTTTGTGCAGGCCCGTCGAGAGAGGGCGGCAGGTAAGGCTGGTGCCGGGGGGCCCGGACCTCCCCTAAAGGGCCCGGCTGTCTCAAGCCTCAAACACCCAATTACGCCAATATTTATTATTGGAATATTAAATAATAATTTTAATATTAATTAAATAATAATATTAGTTAATATTTAAGTTGTAATTAAGTTTGCGAGAGAATTTCCCGGTACCGAGACAGAGAAGCGAAAAATTACTAAGCTATATCCCGATGGGTCTCAAGAAAAATCCACAGAGACCCAGAAAAATCGATCCAAAGTTGCAGCTTTTTATGTTTTAATTGACAATGTGTGATTGGAAACTTGAGTAATCGATGCCAAGCAGTCGACAAAATCAATGATTTGTTCAGTTTTATTTCGACGTATCCAAAGTTGAAAAAATATAAAATACATGACATGATTGGAAAATGGTCTCAACTATACCACACAGATGTTGATAAAGAAGAGCATCTTTTGGAAGTGGATCACATGAAATGTATCCAATCTGCCAACTTCGAAGACGACATAAATCCTCAGGAACTTCTTAATACCCTTACCGATCAGAGAATTGCTAATCTCTTTCATAGGGTATGCATAGCAATACGTATTTTCTGCCCTTTAACAGTAACTATTGCGGAGACGGAAAGATCATTTAGGAGAATTGAACCCGGCCTCTCTCCGTCCACGTTTAAAGCCTTTTTCCCGGGAAAACGGCTTATATCGTTAGATGTATTTAAATGGACTACATTTTAGAATTTTTTAATCAAAATCGTCAGACCCGTTTTCGGGCCTTATGGGGGAAATCGTATGGGGGCCTTTAAGGTGAAGAATTCTTCTTTTTTACCGCATAAGGGCGAAAAAAAGAGGAATTATGAAACGCGCATGCCCAATGAAACAAGTACGTAAAGAACCACTTTCTACGCATCTAAGCAGAGATACAATGTTTATATTTCGTAGCAATCGTAGATAAAAATATTACTATAATTTTTTAATTTAAATCAAATTATAATTACTATTTATAAAGGGAGACAGACAGAGAAAAATAGACTATAGAACTTTATAAATAGTAAGTATAATTTGATTTAAATTAAAATGTAAACGTTCCGTAGTATGAATACTACCAATAACTTGTAAAAATATTTTTTTTTAATACATGAAGAATGTTTAATACTTGTAATGTATAATAAAATCAGCTGTACTTTATTCTTGACTTTTATTAGGAACTTCTTTTAACATAGTAGATTTTTGTAATTAATTCCCCCTTTACCATTGGTAGAAATAAATTTCTTCATCTTTCATTTTAATGTTGTTTTTAACATAATATTTATTTTACAAGATATTATTACCTACCTAAAATCAACCTTATTCACATAGGTAGTTTTCGTTTCATTCATAAATATATTAAACTATTTCATAATAAAATTAAACAATTTTTTATAATTTTTTTTATCTTTATTATTTTTACCTCAAGTTCATATAGAGACCAAATCACCTTTAGATCCGTGTATAGCTTTTATTTAAGTATGTTTATCACGAATTTGATTTAGAATTTAAGCTTTCCACCACCTTTTAGTTTTCTTATCGTTTTGACTTCGAATTCGTTATCAGTAACCCAAAAAACCCTTAGACATATATTTTAATTTCCATTTTATATATTTATGATGATTTTGATATAGAATTTAAGCTTTTCCCGTCATTTTTTTTTTTCACTTGAAATTATATGAATCAGTGACCTCAAAAGTCCCTTAACTACATATTTTTTTAAAAAAATAAATGTGTCTAGGGTTTTTGTTGGAACTGTTTTCCCTAACTCTTACCAGTTGTCACTTAAACATAAACTAATGCTCTACATTACTATTATTTCCCCAAGGAAAGAGCTTATTAGAAGCTCGAAACTTGAAGTATTAGTCACCCGAAAATTATTTATATTTATTTATGTAATTTATTTATATTTATATGTTTATTCAATAAAGTTTTATTATTATTATTATTAAAAATAAACAAATTTCACTTTTTCTTAATTTTCTCAACCCCCCCCCCCCCCCCTTGACTTGCCAACTTTTGTTGAGGTTATTTGCCTTGCAATAAGCTTAGTGCTTGTTTCTTAGCTCTTGCTCCATTACCCTGTTTTCCCCCTTGAACATTTTATCCCGGGAAACTGTGTCAATAAACATTCCCTGGTAATTTCCTCAGAATGATGTGGGATTCTAAATCATTATAGACGATAACATTAGATGTCTCCTTTCTCCATAAAAAGTATAAGATTGATAATTAAAAACGGTAGACCACCACAAAGTTATATATTTGTAAGTTTAAGTTTGTATTTTTGTGTGTGTGTTAAGTTTGTAGTATGTTTGAGTGCTACTAAAAGTTTAATACTTTTATAGGAATGAATTTACAGTTGTACATATGTATGTATAGATTGCCAAATTCCTAATTTTTAGAAAAAAAAATCCATAGGATAACATTACTATAAAAAAAAAAAAAAAAAAAAAAAAAAAAATATATATATATATATATATATATATATATATATATATATATATATATATATATATACATATTTATATACATATATGTATATACCTCTATATAATATATAATTCAACAAAATCTGCTCTTGTGACGCTCCGACTGCGAGGAAAACACTTAAAGTTCGACTCTTTGCTGGACCCATAGGTTCCAACTAAAATGGTTATTATTTAAAAATAATCAAAAATAAGTATTATGTCCGCTGCCTTGAACCTTCGCACCATTTGACATTTTACGATTTGACAATATGAAACATTTGTTTGTTTACAAAACTTTTTTAATAATATAGAATAATAATAAAAAAAAAATAAACTTAAACTTAAAAATACATCACTTTGTGGTGGTCTACTGTTTTTAAGCTTATACTTCAAGCTTATACTTTCTATGGAAAAAGGAGACATCTAATATTATCGTCTATAAGGATTTAGAATCCCACATCAGTAGTAGTAGTAATAATGATTATTTCTGTAAAATATATATACATATACAATGTATTTACAAAATTTGCACAGAGGCAGTTATTTTACAGATATAACTTTATGTCTGCCTAAGTCTACTATAACAAAAACAAGTTACATACAAAACATTTAATGAGTAGGAAAAAAAATATTTTAAATACTTTCAACACATTTTGAATTTACCACCTCTAACCACCTCCAACATAACAAAAATGAATAATTAAATAATTCTAAGAATTATAATTCACTAATCGGAATCGGAAGCCAAGAGTGTTGTGTCGACGTTGGACTACTATTGGGTCCCGATGCCTAGAAAGATCGGCTAATAATGGGCTAACAATCCCACATCATTCTGAGGAAATTATCAGGCAATGTTTAGGAACACAGTTTTCCGGAATTAAAATGTTTTAGGGGGAAACCAGGGTAAAGGAGCAAGATCTAAGAAACAGCCCTAAGGTTACTGCAAATACGAAGAATATTCTTGAAATATATTTTATATTTTTGAGCCTAGCTTCATTGCTATTCTCATTCAAAATGACAAACATTTCTTTAATTCATTTTAGCTCCCAAAGTTTGAAAGGTCTATAAAAAAGGTCCATATTTTATGCAAGAAAGTGGCTCAAAACATCTTTGAAAGCTTCATTTTCTAAAAAAGGAGTCAAAATGTGTTAGCAAGCGTGTTATATAATTCTTAAAAATATTATTTTTTTGAAGAATTAATTCTTTGTAAACTGATTATTAGACAAAGAGTTATAAGTTTCAAACATATTTGAGATGAAATGAAAACTCGACATATGAATACAAAAGTAGGTCATGAAGTAGGCCGATATCATTTTGTTCTTTACAATAAAGTTGTCAAGCAGAAATGAATAATTGTATTCTTACCTTTCTAATCCAAATCTAATGATTCATCCATGAATGTTTAAATAGTCAATATAGTCATTTGTCATTTAAATTAAGAAATAAACTAATTTAAGCGTAAAAGATATTATCAACTTTCGATCTAAAATGGTGTCAACAATAATTAATACGTGGCAATTTGTTAGGCGTCTACACTCGTCAAGTTAGTGTCGAATTTGCAACTAGAATTTTTAATTGGTAAATAAAAATATAAAGACTATTTTATAAATATTGAAACACTCTAATTAAATTATTATATTCATAAATTTATCTAAAAATGCATATTTTATAATTATTAAAGCTAATAATTATTATATAGACTTTTCATGACTTTATAACGATTTTTCGAATAATTTTCCGATTTGTCGACGTTTTATAATTTTACATTTAATAAAAATTATTAAATTAAAATAATTAAATTACTAAAATCTTGCAAACGAAAAAAAATAATAAAATAAATTCATAATTTATAGTAATTTAATTACTATTAATGATAGTTTTTTTTTCGGAACGCAGTCTATTTTTATTTATAGTTATTGTAATTTTGAACGCAGTGTAACTAGATGAAGCTATTTGTGTTTCATGTACCAAATTATAAAGTATTAGTCTAATGTGGTGGATTAGGAATAAAATTCAGTTGTCGCAAAAAAACAGATTCTAGTAGGAGAAACGGGAAGTTAAAATTGTTAAGTGTCTAATCGAGAGATCTTGTTTTATAAAGGGAAAAGGGTGGTGGAAGTCAAGGTATTGTAATAGAGGGGATAGACAAGCTTACTGACTACTGACACTCTCCAAGACCAAGAAGTTCCATCTCCTTCAGTTCGCCATTACAACTTGCAACCCGGTCCGTGCGTGCATTTTTTCTTGTTTCTCTTCCTATACCCTTCAACCAACTTTATAACCTACACAAATAAAAGGTATTTATAATACTTACTTTTTGATGAGCATTAAGTAATTGGTAAAACTGAAGAATATGAGGTGGTTTATAGAAAAGATGGCGGTGCCTCACTCCAACCTATTTTTTTGACAAAGGGATATTAAATCTCCAATGAACAAATCATACATATATAACTTCTCAAACGCTTAAATCATACAGATTTACTGTACTGACAAAGGAATATACTCTCTCAAGTGTTTAAATCATGCAAAATTGTGCCACCAAGCTATTTTCGACCGTATCATCTTCTTCATTTCAGTCATTTCTTGACCCTACTTTTTCGGGCTTCTTCTGGCTTGTAACTATCCCTTTCACATGAGTCTAATTAATAATTATGTACTATGAAATCAAATTAAATTGTCCACAACTGTTTTTTTTTTTTTTTTTTTTTGCTCTAGAATTTTCTCTCCGCTCATTTTTAAAGAAAAACAACCCTCTTGCATCCTGTATATGTCCAAGATGGCGGATAATTCATGTCACTCGAAATTTTTTTTTTAATTTTGTGTGGGGTATTAAATGAAAGGTATTGAAGAGTAGATTACAAATATATATACCACATAAGGAAACTGTTTAATTTTCGGCGCCATTTTGTCAAAAACCATCGAAATTTTGGGTGCCCCCTCCCCCCCCCCCCTAAAATCGTATTTCCGCTTTTACTAAAAATATAGAAAAATATGCAAAATGTGCGGTCTTGTGGGCCATAAAAAAATAAGATAAGCCGTTTGATCAGATTTACTGGGAATCCAAGATGGCAGAAAATGCATGGCCCTCGAAAAAAAATATTTTTTTTAAATTTTGTGTGGGGTATTAAATGAAAGGTATTGAAGAGTAGATTACAAAAAATATAAAAACTTTTTTAAATTTTATTTCTTATTGTATTTATAAATCGAAATATACAAAAATACAAATGTCCCCCCACCAACTACCCTATAACGGCTATTCTTAAAATTTTGAAATAATTCACGCTTATACCCTATGGTGGACCGATGAATATTTTTTTCTTTATTACCGATAAAAAAACATTGTGACCCCCCGGGGCATTGAACCAGGAGAACCTCTTCCTCTGTAACACGTGAAAATGTTTTAATTTTCTGCAGTTACTTGAAGTATAAAAAATATGCCAAGCGGTCTTGGTCTTCTGGACCATAGGAAAAATTAGAATAGCAATTTTAACTGTTTAAGTGGGAATCCAATATGGCGGATTATTCCTACCACAAAAAAAAAAGCATTTTTTTGTTTAAATTTTGTATAGGTAACAAATTAAAGGTGTTAAAGGTTAGATTACAAAAAAAGTATATCACGTGTAAATTGTTTAATTTTCCACCAAAAAGCATCAAACATTTGCGTCTCCCCCCCCCCCCCCTCTTTAATATAACTAGTTTTTGTTAAGGATACCAACGAAACCCTTTTTACGTGAGACTTCACGAACAACTATTTTTATATGTCCATCTGAAATTGATTCACCCTGTATACATGTTTTATATATTCACTGAAGGGGTGGCCAGGCCCGTCGAGAGGGGGGCGACAGGTTCGGCTGCTGCCCCGGGTACCCGGACCTCTTCTAAAGGGCTCGGCTACCTCAAGACCAGAACACCCATTTAGGTCAATATTTATGATTAAAATATTAAATTATAATACTCGTAACAATATTAATAATAATTAAAAATAATAATACTCTTTTAATTTAAATCAAATTATAATTATTATTGACTACGGGAAACAGACAGAGAAAAATACACTCCAGCGCCGGGATTTGAACCACGGGCCTCTATATTTCCAGTATAGCGCTCTACCAACTAAGCTGATGATACCTTGTCCCGAATTTAAGCTTTCAATTTTCCACTAATCTTAGAAGTCAACATTAATGACATAGAACTAGAGTTGTAAAGAGCGCTATACTGGAAATATAGAGGCCCGTGGTTCAAATCCCAGCGCTGGAGTGTATTTTTCTCTGTCTGTTTCCCGTAGTTAATAATAATTATATTTTGATTTAAATTAAAATGTAATCTTTCCGTAGTATGAATACTACCAAAATCGTAAAATAATAATACTCGTAATAATATTAATAATAATTACAAATAATTTTAGTTAATATTAAAGTTTTAAACTGGGTGTGGTAATTAATTGAGATAAGTTTACGAGAGAATTTCCCTGTACCCAGACTGAGAAGCGAAAAATAACTAAGCTGTATCCGATGGGTTTCAAGAGAAATCCACAGAAATCCAAAAATCGCTTCAAAGTTGAAGTATTTTATGTTTTAATTCAGTGATTGATACCAAGCAGTCAACAAAATCAATGATTTTTTTTCAATTTGATTCCTTATGAGGGGTAGCGGGGGAGGGGGACATTTTTTTGCGTTTTGTTTTAATAATTTCGGGGGTAAAATGGCAGCCATTTTGGAAACGCGATATATATATTTGTAATTTACATTTCGATACCTTTAAAATGATTCCCCTCTTAGAAATTACACAAATAAAAATTTTGGGTCTCCATATTTCGGCCACCTAAAATTTTACTTTTTCATATTAACTCTAGAAAATATCATTGTACCACAGACCCACAGAGTTGTACATTTATATATTTTTGACTTATTTTTAGGAACTTTCCTTATTAGGTATCGGGGGGAGGGGGGGGGGGGGTCATTTGTTTGCGTTTTGTTTTATTAATTTGGAAGGTAAAATGGCCGCCATTTCGGAAACTCGATGTATGTTTGTGATCTACATTTCAATGCCTTTGACTTGATAACCGCTCAAAAATTACAAAAAATATAAAATATTGCAATTAGTTCACAATTGCTCGCTGATTTAACAAATTTTGAGTTTTTCAGTTTGCAATACTTTTCCTGTTTTTGGGCAAAAAATGTAACGTGTATACTAAATTTCAAATCTCTAGCTGCAGTAAGTCGGGAGATATACTCTATGATGCGACTGACGGACGGGCTAGTTCATCAACAGCATAATATTATATTCTTGGATGACCTCGAAACTCTAAAAATGGTCTCAACTATACCAAACTGGTGTTGACAAAGAAGTGCTTCTTTTGGTTTTGTCTTGTTTCTGTTTATTAAGTTTTTCTGTTTTAATTATTGAATTGAAATGCTGCTCATTATTAGCCTACTCCTGCTTGTATGAATATAAACAAATATATTCCTATATTTAATACAATAATGTAATAAATAAAATTGTATAAAGCATAAATAAACGTTGACAATATTTTATAGTTATATTAGTTTTTTTAAAGTCCAGGTAGAAGAGAGGTAGAAAATAGTTGTAGTCTCAGAATGAGTTGGTTTTACTATGGTTTATCAGTAGGCCTGCAGTTGACAGTAATAGGCCTTGTATAAGTATGCACTTACAATAAATATAAAATAGAACTTATCATAAGGGTAAGAGTTGAAAAGATCAGCACACAAGTTATTAGTGTAAATTCCTTCAATGACGAATAAAAACCAGTAAAAAAACCGGCTCTCGACGGGCCTGGTTTTGTGCGGAGAAGATAGAGGACAAAAATCCTACGCAAAATGGTCCTACGCTTTGTAGTTATTTAATTTTAGCAATTTCATTGGATTGTGTTGAGAACGTTAAAAGGTTCAGCTGGAGCTTCACATAAAATTAAAAAAATAAAACTCCTTACCGTTTTGTCATATTAAAATACTTTAGTATTTAAATAGATTAAAACTAAATAATTTAAGAAAGGATAATAACTTCAAATTAATTGTATTGTTTTTTTAAAATTTTATTAAACTACAACATTTTTTCTTAAAACTTTAGTTTAACTTATATGTAAACAAAGATCTTCTTATATAACAGTACTAGGAGGTTATATAACAAAATAATTAAAAATGATTTAAAAAAAACAAAAAAAAAACAAAAAAACTATTAAATATAATACATACTTATATTCGAGTATCATATGAATTATTATGTATAACACTTTATTATTTACGATTTATAATAATTATTATTAAATATTAATTTTAGGTTATTTTCTTTTGTTGTGTTGGTACAATCACATTATCTTTCATATGTTCAGTTGGACCATGTTAGTTTTTGATACGTGTCTTTTAATCAAATGGTCTTCGTCGAATTTACCAATAAATTCACTCTTCAATTAAAAAAGGCATTTCAAATCTTTAATCAAGTGTTTCTAAATTAATTGTTGTGATTTAAATAATTAATGTTGTTTCTTTTCATTTATATTTTGATACGTTTCTTTCAATGCCAAGTGCAACATGCTCATTCGTTTTATGTTTTCGTGTACCATCTTTTCTTTTGATATAAATCGAGTTTTATTTAGTGTAATATTAATAATTTGAAGAATTTAAAAATGTGAAGTACGATTGTGCCCGATTGAAAAAACGCAGCTGATTTTAAAGGTATTTAATTCTTTCCACTGTTTTGGTTTAACGGACTCATTTATATTTACACATACGAAGATCTACTAATCTAATATATGGCGATATTAAGAAGAGAGACTTTAATATTACTCTAAATAAAGAAACCATATATTTTTATTTAGGTATTTGCTTAGCATATTAGGGATTCAATAAATATTAATGTTTGTTTCGTTTTTATTTTGATTGTTGGTGAGAAATGTCATAGACTTTGTAACACTCCTTCTTTATAATATTCGTTCTAAAGACCCCTATAATACAAGATCAAACATTTTTTTCTAACTTTGAATTCTCTATTTCTAATGTTGTTAATATCATAACAATTATAGGCCACAGGTTGATAAGTGAGTCGTAGGAGGCCCAGATAAATGCAATGCTGGAGCTACAGTTTTCGCGCTACAGTATTTCATTTGATAACGGCGGGAATGAAGAGCGGTAGCCAATAAAAGCTTTTATTTTTTATCGCGAGTAGTTATAGACCTTCTTTCTCTACTTCTGGAGAGCGGGCATTTCACCCATTTGAAGAAACCGGCGGGAAACAATTAAAACTACAGCTCTTTAGCGCGAGTTATTGTCCTTTTCCCCGAATATTTCTCCTTCTACTAACAACCGGCCGGAAACAAATTGACATATAATATTACGCTATGTCCTGAAACTATTCTTACTACTTATGGTATTCTTTAGATTGCATACTTCTTTAGCATTAGTTCTCAAATAGTGGTAGAAAAAAAAAATGAACTGTATCGTATTCATAGAACCAAGACAAAGAGGAATTAATTCCCGAATCAAAGAGGCCGAATTACAGTAAAAGCCCTTTTGGGTCATTTTCAAAAAAAGTGACACTTTCACTGTCCGCAAGTTAAAAATATGAATTACTTGCACTCCTCATAATTAAAAAATCTACAACCCCACAAACGTTTTTGTATGGATTAAATTCGTAATTTTGGTGTAGTCAGATTCTTGAATATCCTTTTTATAGAGGAGAAATTTAAATTTATATATACAAAAAGGTCACGATAGTTATGTCCTAGCCCCTTTTAAGTTACCATGCTAAAAAATGTTCAAACAATTTTTTTTTTTACTTTCTAACTATGAGCCTAGATTGGAAATATAATGTAGTTTGTGATATTCAATATAATTTCTTTCTTATTTCGGTGTAACTTGTCGGGAATTTAATAAAAAGGCTTGTCCCAGCAATCGGTCACGATAGTTACGTCAAAATAGTTACCAAGAAATTGGCTACAATGTTTGACAGAGGGCGGGATTTCAGTGTTTTACAGATAAAAGAATCATTCCTTTATAACATAAAGTTTGTCTCCTCGTCTTCTGAAGTAAGCCTCAGTCACACAATTATCTTCAAAAATCATGGGGCGTATCTTTATTCAAAGTCACAATAGTTACCATAAATTTCAGTACTTAAAAGTGCATTTAAAGCTGTTTAATATTTTTTGTGAATACTCCAATAGTATACAGAAAATGTATGCTTTCCTTTGAAAGCATTAATACGTTAGGGTGGCTTGGCCGCCATGTTTTAGTTTATAAGTCACGATAGTTACTTGTCCCGATAGTTACTTTTCACATACATATTCTTGTTGTATAGATGTTCAGCGTCAAAATAAAGCACTAGTTGGCTTAGAATTGTCAAAGTGTCACTTTTAATGAAAATGTCCCTTTAATTATTTTATCATTCCCGCAACTTTAGAGGAGAACTTTAGAGTTACCCATGAACAAAATAGATGTCACATTAGTTACCCAGCGTACTACATGTCACGATAGTTACTAAAAGAATTGAATTTAAATAGGTTATTTTTTAAAATAAAAAAACTTCGTCCTCATCATAGAGTTGAGTGTACAATGACCTATTTAGGAAATTAAATCTAATTAGCAAACAAAAATTTCTATGACCAGGAACTTTAATTAAAGGAACATAAACGGTAACTATCGTGACAAAATTATAATTAATTAATTTTTTCACAAATTAAAACCAATGTAAGAAATGTCCTGAGTAGACAATAATAATGGTTTGAGTCTGTGTGACGATTTCCAGGTGGTAAATATCATTTTGCAAATCGGTAAGGTGAAGAAAATTCCGGTAACTATTGTGTCTAAAGAACTTGACTTTTTTTATTTAAAAATTTATAAAAAATAGTAAAACTTAAAAATCCCGCGACCCACATACATACATACATACATGTACATAACATACATATTCCTGTTGTATAGAAGTTCAGCATCAAAATAAAGCACTAGCTGAATCAAAATCTGAAAAATAAATTTTGGGCATAAAGGATTGCTCAGAATTGTCAAAGTGTCACTTTTTTTGAAAATTACCCTTTTATCAGGTCTCGGATAATATATACCAGCCACTCTGCCTCAGCAGGTCTGTACGACTTCAATGTCACCTTTCTGACCTGGTATATAAAAAAACAAAAGATGTGTTTATTCTTTTTTGTCTAAATGTATTATACTACTGTTTTACATACCGTTTTTGGTGATTTTTTTAAAGATGGAAGAAGACATGTTAATTGAATACGATCTGGCAAATCCGGTGCTGTACGACCCTACAAACCGGGAATATCGAATATCAACATTCTCGAAAGGAGGCTTGGAATGAAATAGGGGACGCACTTGATAAGAACAAATATATAAAAACTCTTATAATTACTTGTTTTCTATTCCAACAACAACAGGGAATATTTAAGATTACCTACATTTTTTTTAGATTACCCTATTTTCTGATTTATAACGAAACGCACTTTGTAAAAAAAAATAAAAATAAATTCTAAAAAGTTGGAAATCACTGCGGTAAAATTAAAGCAGATTTCTGGGAAGAAAATAAATATTTTCTTCCCAGAAATCTGCTTTCAAAATTATGTGTAAGCATGATTGGAGGCTCAAAACCAACTGCCGGGAAAGGCAGCAAGCGCGAAGGGTGTTCTTTCATGTCCCTGACGTCAGGTCAATGTGGACACCGCCTCATGTCTGACGTGGTCCCACGGTATCTGACGTGACGTGTTCCTACGTCACGTCAGAGCACCTGTACGCACCTTTACTTTCTAATTAATTGTTTTACAAAATAATTCTCTCATAGAAATGGATACTGTATTTTAATTCCCATAATATCTCTCATTTAATTAATTTATGGTTAATTTAGGGTTTCCACTGTAAATAAAAAAATCGTCCGATAAATCGAACAAAACTTTCTCTCATAGAAATTGATACTGTATTTATATCCCATAATATTATATCATATAATTGATTTACGTTCAAACATATTTGATAAGTGTCCAACAGGTGGTTGCTGTGTACTTTTTGTTTTCGATTTAACGAAATCGGATTTATTTTCATCAATATCTCGGAAAATAGATTTTTTCCAGAAAAACGACTTTTATTAATTTGTATTTAATTGTCTACATTTTAGAATTTTTTATCAAAATCGGTGGAACCGTTTTTGAGAAAAAAAAATTGTCTTCACATTTTTGTCAGGGTTTTTGGGGGTGGCGCTCCCAAATTTAGAGCTGAACTTCATTTCTGGATTTCGTCTTGGCGAATAATTTTTCTGAATATGCTTACCATTATATCGTAATCGGATCGCAATTTTCACGCTGTAACCACAATAATTTCTCTTTATATATACTGCGTTTATAAGAAAGTAAAGAATAAAATAAAAAATCCGTTCTAGACGGGATTCGAACAGGAATTTATAGTTAACATTTCTTCAAACACTACAATAGACGTTCAAACGCTTGTCATTCGCTGAGTTTTTGCGCAAAACATCGGTCTCGACCGGCTTATTTCAAAAAGTTGCTCAAACAATCAAACACACCCACACTATCAAAATATTTGTGCTAAACATTTCGGTCTTGACCAATTTGCTACAAATAGTTGTTTCCAAACAGTCAAATACAAGATCAAAATGTATTGGCAAACATTTATAGATAGATACCGGCCACCTCGGTACCTGTTAAATTAAATTTTTCTTGTAACAAGCAAAATGAAATAAAACAATTATACTTTTATTAATTTAACATCCCCATAGCAATATGACAACTGTTCAACTAACTACAATTGATAAGTGTCGACAGAGATCTCATTTTTTATGGAACAATATTTCTTTCTTAACATTTATATTGATAGCAATAATCTATCATTACAAAAAAATCGATGATAGCGTCAATGTTTTGATAATCAACTATAACGTAAATGTTTTACACTCTCATTCTTTTATTTAATTTTAAATATTATTTGACATTTATATTGTATGGAATGGATACATGCTGTAAGTTCTTTGATAATTTATGTAAGAGTAAAGTGACCAATAGTGTGTACAATATATGCTTTTGCAGGTTCTGTTACACATTATGTCTTATATCATATATGAGATAATGTTGCTATTGTTATTAAATACATTTTGATTTTATCTTGATACAGACTAAAGGCCCAAGAATCAGATCTATTAGTGAAATAATTGTTTACTGATAATAACTGTATCGTAAATGTTTAATGATAGTCAAACATTTTTATTTTAAATTTGATAATGTTTAATTATAAATTTAAAAAAGTCATTCGGTATAGTCACATTAACTATGGTGTAATGTTTTGAAGTTAATAAATAAATGTATAGATATGACTACTTGAATTTAGAACGGCATTATTGTTAATATTGCTACGACATAGTCATTTGGCAAGTGGAATTATTAGATGAGGATTTGAGAGAGTAGGAGAACGCTGCGAACTATTGCCAGCTATTTCTCACTTTATATCCCCTAGTTGGTTCTATTCATATCCTTCTACCCTCCCTCTATTCTTCAGCTCCAGGTAATGTCTTGCTATCAATCTCTGTCACCCTTCTATTTTCTCACCTTTACCCAATCTTACTTTTTTCTCGATATTTTGGCTTTATTTTTCCTCTCTGCTCTAGGCGTTACTTCTTCGTCTTTCTTCATTGTAGCATTTGTCAATGCAATTCTTACGCTTATTTTCTCTTTTGCCTTTGCTTAGTTTGCCCACAAGCCTTTTAAATAATGATTGTTGTATAGACACTGACAATACGTCCTAAATTTCTTTTCTCTCTCTCAAATGTTTACTCCTTAGTATACCAAAAGTAATATTTTATATATATATATATATATATATATATATATATATATATATATATATATATATATATATATATATATATATATATATATATATATATATATATATATATATATATATATCGGAATTAATTTTATTTAATTCATAATCATGCTATTGGGAGCATATTTGCAGGTGTATTTGTATTTTCAACAACGTAAATTATTTTGGTCTGATTTAACAACCTTATATATATATTTCTTAACATTTGTTCGGCTATTTATTATAGTAACTGAATTAGAAATTATCTTTAAAAAGTCAATTAGTTGTATAAAAAAAATTAAATTGAAGAAATCAGTATACATTTAGTTACTTTAGTTGAACACACTCATGAAAAACAAAATAATAATACAAATTGTTATGATAGACTAATTTTAGGATCACTATAGTTTAACCCATTTGCTTTAAGAAGCATATGGTTATATACACCTAGACCTAGAATTCTTAGCTGGTAAAATGTCTTGAGTACATTAGTTTTTCAGAGATTTTTATATTGATATAAACAAAACAAACAAATTAAAAGTACAAAAAAGAAACATGTTATTTTAATGGAGAGTTCTTAAGAAACATCAAGGTAGGATGATATTCCAGGAACGCAGAGACCGTTTGCTTGAGTCTTGAATTCTAAGAAAACTGTTGTATAATTGAGTTAAGAATTGTCTGTATTGACTTCATTTGTTTGTTTCTTTTTTTATATTTAATAAAATAAAATGAAATAACAGTCTTCTCTTTTCCCAATAGCCTTACTTCCAAGAAATAATAATAATAAAAAAAAAAAACAATTAAAAGCGTTAAGGTTTGTTGAAATTATTACCTACTGTTTAAGAATAAAAAATTTTACGAGGTGAAACATATTATACTTATGGTAGTAATGGTAAAAAAGAAAAAAATTGAACCTACAGATTATAAATATAATTAAAAACATATGAATATTATTGCTTACAGTAAAATAAATGAATAAATTAAATTTATTGTTTTTAAACAAAAGGTTTTTGCAATGGGTTCGGTTTGGTTACTGTCTTGTTGGACACAATATTACAGTTTTCTCAATATATATATTTAATGATAATATTAAGTTAATAAGATGCATACTAATATTTTAACAATGGTTATTTTCATTGTCATAAAATCAATGAAGTAAATAAATTAATAATGAAGTGGATATGTTGGCTACTTTCATAACACCTGATTAAATAATAAATAACAATCTTAATTTATACTGTGTAATTAACTAATAATTAAAACCTAACAATAAATAAATAAAGCATATAGAATATAGGTATTTCCTATATTCCCTTCGTTATGCAGATAGCCTTTTAACTACCTATTGACTATTAGATGACAACTAAATAATATTAAAAACTAAATTATTACACATCTACATACATATATTTTTAAGATTATTATTTAAATTAATAAAAATAATAAATACAAAAAAATATTTAATAAACCTCAATTGAACTACGTATATATATATATATATATATATATATATATATATATATATATATATATATATATATATATATATATATTTTTTTTTTTTTTTTTTTTTTTTTTATTATTATTATTATTTTTTTTTTTTTTAAGGTGATTTTTATTGTGCAGTTCATGCTATTGGAAGCATATTTGCAACGTAAATTATTTTGGTCTGATTTAACAACATGTTCCCTTTATTATTTTATTCGTTCCTAATAAAGGCTCTAATTATTTCATCAAATTCTTTTAAACATCGAAATAGTTGTTGATTGTCTGTGGATGTTAACCATTAATCTTAATGGGACTTTGTCCCACTAGTTAGTATTTCATTATAGCATTATAATGAGGACATCTTATAAGAAGAAATATTCCAAATCTTCTTTTCCATCTAGAATATAAACAGAGTTTTCCTACTCTTAGCTAAATTAATCTAAGTATCTCTATATAGGTAGTGTAGACTTTAGATATCGTTCTCCTGTTCCTAGTGAGTTCAGGGTCCCGTCCACATGACTTACCAATTTATTTAGGCTTACAGAGGAAAGAAGATTACACTATTCTATGGGTGTGTTTGTCGTGGAGACATGCAGTTTTCTGGAAATTGTTAAGGTTATAGTGCATTTTTAGGGAAAAATGCTATATACCGGGAAATGTTTCGGGAAATCGTCTACGGTCAAAAAAGGCGTTTTTTTAACACGTTTTTACGTAAAACTTTTGAAATTATTGAAAAATTAACATTTATTTTCAAGGCTTTTGTAGATCCCACAGAGGTCTATCGCCGGTAACGAGAACTTTTTTTTCCCTGCACTCCCGCTTAAGGGCGACATCGGAACTTTTTTTTCGCTGATCAGAAAATCGGAGATATTTGGTGTGGTATATCACACGTGTTTCAGACCCTGAAGCGAAAAAACCCTTTTTACCACTTTTTTTTAACGTTTTTCTACATGAGGCTTCGACGCCATTGGGCTTTTATGCCTTAAAATCCTATGAAATGCTGCTCACCGCGTTTTGCTTTTAAACTCGATGGTATACTTTTACTTATTTAAATATGGTACTTTAAATTCCGAGTAAGATGGTACATAAGAGGTACATACGGAGAAAAAAAGTACTCTCCTACTCTGCTTCGTATGCTCTGAAAATTTCCTTTTCAAGGGGTAAGGGCAATCCTCTTTTTGTATTACCTGCAGGGGGGGGAGTCGGGTCCCTCACCGAAAAACTCACGAAAATCGTGTTTTTAAAAATTTCGACTTTGACCTTCTGTACCGTTCGCAATTTGAATAGAACTGGGTTCAAAAGGGTACCGGACTTTAGGTCAAATTGTCCTCTTCAAGATTCCGGTTTTTTTTTTATATTTCCGATTCCTACTTCGGGAGCTACGTCTATGTGAAAGACGTCCTCCTTGGGTAGCCTCAACCAGATGGGGTGTTGTGCCGATTTTACAGAGGTATCGTTGGAAAGGCCATTTAAAATTTACCAAATGTGTGCAATAATATTTTCGAAAAAAAGTACTTGGTTGGTACTTTAGTACCAACTTTGTACTTTTAGAGTGCCGGGTAGGGGGCAATAGGGGGTAGGTTACCCCACTGTGGGGCTAATAGCGTCAAGGGATTTATTAGCTCGAAAATTTCCTTTAGTCAAAAGTTGCGCCGATTAACACTTGAACGCACTGTACCCATTTCGTACCTGTACCTTTGCGGGTTTGGGTACAGAGGCAGTTTTAGTACCACGGTAGTTGTAGGGCGCACTGTAAAAATAAAAAATAAAAAAAAAAATTGAACCTTTTTACTCAAAAGTGTGTGGGTTTTATTGCCTTTGTACCCATTTTATTGAAATTTATTTTTTATTTCTACTTATTTTTGTACTTATTCTCCCGGTTTGGAAAAATCGGTCGAAAAACGCTACTTTTTAGTCTTTGTACTGTACCGTTTTTGCATTTCATAGGTTCGGGCTGAAACTCATATGGTATTTAGTACATTATAGTAGTAAAGTGTACGTGAAAAGAAACCCTTAAATTTATTACTATACCGGGTACATGAGGGGTACAAAGTTGTGTACCTCTGTTTAAGAAAAATTAAAATTAGTACTTAATTTGTGGTTTGGTCGTTTCAGGGTGTATTAAATAAATCGTATTTATCTCATATGGCTATATTTCGACCACACCTGGTCATTTCATGCCTTGATTTTGAGAGTGTTACTACATTTATTTATTTAATATTATGTTCTAATTTTCACCATTTCATTGGTTCGTCGTCATTTACTGTTATATTTCCGTCAGATATTATTACTTTTATTATTATATTTAAACTTAAACATTAGTTAAAACTTAAAAACTATCTTTAAAACTGTTATCATATAGCTAAAATTATGTTGTTGTTTTTTTTTTTTTAAAAAAAAAGAACCTCTAGAATTAGATTTTAGGGTATCCAAATTTCAAAAATTTTCGGGAAGTGCCCCCCAGGGGCTTAGCCCCCCCTAGACTTTTATCCTAGTTACGCCAATGGTAGAAACAATTATAAATAAAGAAGTTATTGATAATTACTTTTGCTCTCCGATGCATAGGCACAGAGATATTGAGCAAAACATAAAAAAGAACGAAACTGTCTACGTTTTTTCGATATAACTCTGCTTGAACAAGGTTTTCTTTTCTGCAAACTTGGAATTTTACTTGCGGCATTAGTCCTAACAACATATCCAAAAATTGTAGATGTTCGACCTTTCGCAAGGAAGACTATATTTTTTGTACTTATTGACTGGACTGTTAGATACCCTACTATTTTTATTTTTAACCTAATACTACCAGCTAATTTCAGTTGAACTCAAAACATTTGGCGTACTTAATTTTTTTAATTCACGTAACTAAAATATTTTTAAAATGTACCAATTTATTATATTGGCTACTAAAATAAAACATTAATCTTTTATATAATTTACAACTTTTAATAATAAAATATTATTCAAATATAATTTTGTTTAAATAAAAAACCCAGGTCTTCATGTTCCGTTCATAAAATCTTGAATTTATATGTATAAAATAACATTTTAGATGCTCTTGGAATAGGCTAAAAAGACTTATTCAAGTAACGTAAACTACAAAATTTTTGGAAAATAAAAAAATACGTGTGGTGTCGTGGGACACCCGGTAGGAACGAAGTTTCTTACATTTTTCATTAAATATAAATTATAAAATCACACTGCTAAGTACACATTGCTAACCAATTATACACGGCTGAGTTAGAAAAGAGACAAAATTAAAAGTAACGAACTGTTTGTACCTAGCAAGAGTTAAGGAACAATTAAAAGAAAATCATTATTTGTATCATTAAAGCAAGCGTCTTCCTATGAATATATATTGAATATAAGAAAAAAGTTGATCATGATGAGTTTATGTTTGTTAAAGGATGTTGGATTGAAATAGGACTGTTTTCTACCTACCCAGCCTATTAATTTAAAATATTATAAAATATATATCTTCCCTACTCTAAAGCTTCTGCTTGAATCCGGTTGAAATTGTACATGCCAGGTTTCAATTGTACTTTAGACAATGTGTAAGAAGTTTTATTAAAATCGTTATACGTTAGAACGGAAGATATCGGTAATAACGTTGTTTTCTTTATTTTAAATGTTTGGGTCCACTTTAATAAATTTAGCGATCTTTATCACTTCATAACAGTGTCGATGTTCGTTTTACTAAAAAAATATTTATAAAAGTTGTTTGTCTCATTAAATAGATGAAGTTAGAATTTTTTCTTGGATTAAATACGCAGTATTATAATAATATACCTAATATATTGAAATAAGCGCCAGCACAGATCAATTTTACTTTTAACAAGACCGTGATTATATTTTCGATATGTCTTTCAAAACCAAGTGATATTTTGACATGTAACAAAAGTAAACAAGTCAGGTAACAGGCTTCCATAATAACATTTTTTCCCGTCTTTTTTAAGCTTACGTTTACGCGATCGTTGCGCGTGAACGCTTGGGCGGATAACGTTTTCCAAAGAACTCAGCCTGGGCATTGGTAAAATGAACATGTGTACCTAATTTCAACTAACTCGGTGATCTTTTATTCAAGTTATCGTCATAGGAAGATTTCGTGACGGTGATTTTGATCGTTTTTTTTTGGATTCACTCCCTGGCTCCAGAACGTAATAAGGAACTTCGTTCCAAAAAATAAGAAAATAAAAAAAAAACCTTAAAGAGAGTCACCCCCCCCCCCCTTCAAAATTGGCTGGATCCGCCCTTGATATGAAGTAATTGTAATTAAAGAACAACGAAAACCAGACTTCTTAATTGTCTGTGATTATGCTAAGCCCACATTACATCCCCTTTCCCTTATTTTTTTACTCTGTGCCCCCCCCCCCCCCCCTAAAAAAAATCCTGGGTGCGCCACTAAGATATAGAAGATAAGGTGTTCCCATACCTTAGCAGGAGAGATCAAGGAGGAGGAACTTGCAGTACAAATTGCAAGACATCCTCGTAAAATTGCAAGATATCACAATCATCACATACAATCCTCGTAAAATTGCAAGACATCCTCTCCTTTAATATCCAAAAAAAAAAAAAAAAGGTAAAAATTCGTGTGGTGTCGTGGGACACCCGGTAGGAACGAAGTTCCTTACGCTTTTCAATAACTAAATTATAAAATCACATTGTTAAGCAAACAATACTCACTACTTATACACGGCAGAGTTAGAAAAGAGACAAAATTAAAAGTACCTTAGTATTTGTACTTAGCGGAGAGAAGGAAAAATTAATTAAATAAAGAAAAGCATTTTTTATCTTTGACGCGAGCGTCTTGCAATTAATATGTATTGAATATTGAGAAAATAGTACTATGTAATATTAGTTAATCATGATGAGTTGATGGGTAAAGAGGATGGTTTTAGTATAGAACCTGAGGGAGCAGGACTCTTCCCTCAGACTCCATTTAAAATATTATAAAACATATTTTCATTTCACTACATAAAAACTTCTGCTTGTATCTGGTAGAAACTTTGACATGCCGGTTTCAATTTTACTTTGGACGATATCGGTAAAAGTGTTGTTTTCTCTATTTTAAACGTTAAGACCCGCTTTAATAGTTTTAACGATCTTTACCATTTCATAGCGGTGTCGCTGTTGGTTTTACTAAAAACAATTATTTATAAAAGTTTTTTGTCTCATTGAATAGACATTTGTTCCAGAGAAAGAAAATCGTTATACAAATCAATTAATTGTTCAATATGGACATTAGTCCACTCCTTTGCCCTATTTAAATAGATAAATTCCGGAGTGAGAAATATATTGAAGAAATTAAAGAATGTAATTGAAAAATAAAATTAATTTAATTTAAGCGAGAAATAAAATAAATGGAATGAAACGATATTTGAGTGAGAAATAGAAATGATAAGGAGCAAAATCCGCACACGTGCGTGTGTGTTGACAACGGCCGACCAGATCCGTGGATATCATGTCCGCCGACAAGGTCCTGTCGGTATTTTCTCCACTAACGCACATACCGGGTCTGCGGATTGATTTCCCCAAGTCTGTTGGAAAAGTCTGTGGTCCGTCATAAAAATCCGTTCGTGTGTGGCCAGCTATTGATCTCGCCTAATTTCTCTTTCATTCGATAATAATGATTAAAGATTTGAGCATAAAAGCGGATTTGAATCAGCGGGTTTTAATAGGGTAAAAAATTCAAACATATAGCCCCAGGCGCACATTAAGCATAGCTTTTTTCTCCGCAGAAATATACGAGACCGCACAAATTGAGGATGCCACGTCCACTATATATACTGTCGGTCGGGAATCCATACAGCGATCCACGGAGATATAGTAGGGACGAAACAGATGTCGGGAGAGATTTATTGTATACTCTCCACCAAGAATTTCACGACATCAGACTCTGAAGGCTGTGTTGGAATTGTCCTGAATGATTAGAGATCTTATTTTAAAGAGCCGGAGCTTTTGTTAATTTATCACTCGAACTTCCTTCAGAAAAGAGTTTAACTGTACACTGTGATTTCTCTGTAATATATTAACGTTTAACAAAACCCCACGCACCAAGTTAAAGTTTAACAACTTTCGTTTTTCAATCGTGTTGAAATAATTAATTCGCAGAACTTGGGATGAGACGACCCGGTAGGGAATTCACGAAAACTCACGTAACTATATAAAGGTACAAAAGCGAGCGAGATGATTGTTTGCAGTAAGGCTGAGTCACGGCAACAGACCTGTTAGTAGAGAAGGCAGGTTATAGTGAGGTTATCAGTACGTAAATACTATTAAACTATAGATATTCGATTAGAAATTAAATAAACAGTGAGCGGAATAAAATCTCTCATCCCAAACAGTACAGACTTAAGAAATCAAACAAAAATTTTATAAACTGCAGTATAATAGGTGCGGAAGTGCATTAGTTATCAATAATATCATCGTTTTAATTGGTAAAGACAAAATTACGAATTTGTAAATGATCCCAAACAAATTGTTATGACTAAATGTTTTGAAAGCAATTATTTTTCGATGTAAATTTATGCTCTGCGCACACTTAAGTGACATGGACTAAATAGTCATCAAAATTTGAAAAGTAGGCAGTAATAAAAACTTAATATAGAATTAAACGCTACTCATATTCAAATGAAAGGAATTTTCACACTTTTTATAATACAGCGATATTTTCCCTACTTAGTAAGCATTATAATTAAATAATTTTATGCGCATTAATATAGAAGTTTTCTTTTACTATAAATCGTGCATTTCTTTTAATATTGTGTTTAAATACGTGATATAAAACAACGTTATAATGATTCCTGGGTCAACTGTTCTTTAAAAGTGAACAGTGCGTTGAGTAACTGTCTTTTTACATCTTAAAGAGATTTTTAAAATGTCTTAACACTTATTTCTGGCTCAAGAAGAAAAAAACTTTTAAGAAAGTTGTAATAATAAGTTGGATTAAAGTTGTGCTTTATTGTGATGAAGAAAAAGCGAAGAAAGTTTTTTAACGACTGTTTCTTATAGCAAAACGTGTTTTTTAATGAGGTATTAAGAAGTACGGTTCTTAGTAACAAAAAGGCAATAAAACAATAAAATGTATAAATAGAAGTTGATGAAAAATAATGGTTATTTCCTAAAGTATAGTTCAAACAAAACACAATAAAATTATTCTTAAATTTGTATATATTGCATTAACTCAATCTACAGAAAAATATAAAACACAGTCTGCCAATAAGTGTGGAACAAAACTTCATTGAATCCTAATGTTGGGATTCTACTGGGAAATAAAAAAGTGTTTTTGTATCTCAATTCTCATGGAGTGTTTTGTATATCAATTCTCATGGGACAATTGGTGTCAATTTATTTAATTCAATATTAAATGTGTGCAGACGGTGAAATTAATCTGGAATCATCTGTGGGCTACATTAAAGAAATGTTCCATACTTCTTCAAAATCGCATGATAACTTTTAATTATTTAGTTAAAAATGAAGCATTAGGCACGAAAAATTAAGGCAAGGCAAGGCAAGGTTTGAAAAATTAATAGTAGGGCTAACCTACTATCACAATTTCTCACCTATACGATGAAGTAAAAAGTCAAACTTTTTCTCAATTTTGATTTTGCTCCACCATTAGGTATTTAATGTTTCTAATCATCGTTGACAAACATTTATTGCGACTGTATGTTACTTTACATTGTATTGTTTTTGTTTATTTTGACATTTTCATGTTTAGGCTATGGACACAAGTCAAAAACGTTATGTTAATTTTTAGCTTAAAAACTCAGAAAAGTATAACAGGGAGTTAGAAATGCGTAGGAGGTCTGTAATCTAGTCTCCAGCTGTAGTGCCTTCCCCTACCGAGCTTCGTAGGGCCGAAGAAAGTCGAAAAAATTTATACGTGAGACAGGGATTCAGGAAAGTACAGGAGCTTGCCATGAACTCTCAGCCCTGTCGTAGGCCGACAGGGCACTAGAAGCTAAATACCACGAAAAAGTTTTGCGCCGGGAGGTTACAATCCTAGATAATAGGTTACAATTGAACCTCAACAACAAGAGAAGGTTATAACTTATAAATCGTGAACGTTGTATGGGTTTACTGAATAGTATGTTATGCGTTACTTTTTTAGTATTTATCTGTATAATAGTAATTAATAAATAAATTGTAAAATGTAGTATGTAAATAATTTTTTTTTCTGTATAAAGGTAACATATTTATAAAGGTAAGTATTTGTAGGAAGAAAGAAAAGGGAACTACTTGTTCATTTTCCAAGACTTGGATTGGAAATGAAGAGTGGAGTCAATATTAATTCTTTTAATTGTACAATCTAAACTTGTGATAACAAAAATATTTACAGGTACCTAAAAATAACAGGAATCAGTCTGGAAAATATTACATTTTTCATAGAACAATAATTTTGAACTCTGCTAGGCTAAGACTAAAACTTATAATAAAGAATACTGAATACTAAAGAGGCTGGTCTTAGTTTGAAAAAAGTATTGTGATAGTTTAATTCACGGGCGTCGTCGCCGGGGGGGACAGGGGGGACGCGTCCCCCCCAATATTTGAGATGTAATAAAGAATTTAACCTAAAGAAACTTTAAAATATCTAACACGTATTTACTTTTCTACGTATATTTTATCAATAATTATATATTATACATTGTATGTCACAATGATGCTATGTACTGTTAATGGTTAACAACTAATTTAGAATTTGAAGATGGCTATTAAGTAGCCAAAACCTGTTATCAGTTATTGCAAATACTTTGTGTGAAGACCTAGTGTTCCTCCCCCTCCCCCATTTAAAAATGGGTGGGGTAAATCTGTATATATGCCCCACCTATTTTTAAACGTGCGATTTAATTCGGTTTTGTTTCCTAGCTTACAGAAGGTAATGGAAGCTATGTGATCATTCCGAAGAACGAAAATATTTTATGTCCCCGATTTCAAAAATTCCCAGATAGAAATCCGTTTCAGACATCATTTTTGATTCCCTGTTTGCCCAGATTAATTTAAACCATCTGCGCTCTTTAACTTTAGCTAAATTGATACTTGAGTTCATGTAAATAATCAACAATTTTGACACATTAAAAACACGGGAGAAAAAAAATTATACAATAATGGTTTGTAAAAGCATAAAAAATTCATATTTCCCACATTTTATTTTTTACTAAAATATGCATAAAAAGTCGCAAATTTCGCATATTTTTTTTTATAGTTTTAGTAATAGCAGAAATATAGTTTTAGGGGAGGGGGACGCAAAAATGTTGATGTTTTTTGAAAAAAAATGGCATGAAACTTTTAACACAATCCACAAGTGTTATATATTTTTGTAATCTACTCTTCGATACCTTTTATTTGATACCCTACTCAAAATTTAAAAAAAAATTGTTTTCCAATGACTGAAATTATCCGCCATTTTGGATTCCTAGTTAATCAGATCTAATTGCTATTCTTATTTTTTCTATGGCCCATCAGCCCATACATTTTTTTATATTTTTAGTAACAGCAGAAATATAGTTTTAGGGAGGTCACGCAAGATTTTTATGTTTTTTGACAAAATGATATGGAAAATGAAACACAATATATGTATATACTTTTGTAATCTACTCTTCAACACATCCTACCGGGTGTCGCGGGACACCCGGTAGGAACAAAGTTCCTTACATTTTTCATTAAATATAAATGATAAAATCACACTGCTAAGTACGTATACATTGCTAACTACAAATACATTTAGTTAGAAAAGAGACAAAATTAAAAGTAACGAACTGTTTGTACCTAGCAGAGTTAAGGCAGAATTAAAAGAAAATCATTATTTGTATCATTAATGCAAGCGTCTTACTATAAATATATATTGAATATAAGAAAAAGTTGATCATGATGAGTTTATAGTGAAAGAGTATGTTTGTTAAAGGAGTTTGGATTGAAATAAGACTGTTTTCTACCTACCCGGCCAATTAATTTAGAATATTATAAAATATATCTCTTCCCTACTCTACAGCTTCTGCTTGTGTCAGGGTGAAATTATACATGATTATATTTTATTTATTTTCAAAATAAAGTGACATTTTTGACATATATAACAAAAATAATCAAAACAAGTCAAGTAACAGGCTTCCTTAATAACACTTTTTCCCATCTTTTAAAGCTTACATTTACGCGAGCGTTGCGCGTGAACGCTTGGGCGGATAACGTTTTCCGACGAACTCAGCCTGGGCATTGGTAAAATGAACATGTGTACCAAATTTCAACTAACTCGGTGATCTCTTACTCAAGTTATTGTCATCGGTAGATTATTTAATACGGGAAAGTTTTTTATCTCTTTTGATTCAAAAAGTTATTTGAAGCGTACAGAGTGACTGTCAGTTTTCACTCACACTGTTTTTGCCTAAACACAGTAACGAAACTATAAGGGTTTCTTTTTTTGGTTTTACCAACGAAACCCTAATAACGAAGTAAATCGGACAGTACGAAAATTGAGGGGCCAACAGTGCAGATTTACAAATTGAAGTCAAAAGAGAAAACTTTAAGTAAAGAATGCTAATTTTTCCTAAAAATTCCTAAAATTTTCCTAGATGCCAAAGACCCCCCCCCCCCCCTTTCGTCTGGGAGCTGCAATAGCTCGACCACCCAATATCTCGTTTTGGACTAAACTTTATATTATGGCCACTCTAAGAAAACAGGTTTTTACTGTTTTTCATAACTAATGATTAAATGCCATAGTTTATTGTAGATTTTAAATAATATTGCATAATGGCTATTGACTGATCTATTTAATCTACAATGATTAGGTGCAAAACTTTTATTATGTTACAATTACTATTTTTAAGTTGCTATTATTTTTTTTATAAAAAATACTCGTGTTCATACTTATGTCCAATCGAACCACACAGTAAGTTTACTTATACAAAGTATTAAAATCAAATTTCACCTAAGAGATGCATAAAAACGCTGTTTTGAGAGGTCTTATTTTCAAAATTTTCCGGGGGTGGGCCCCCGGACCCCCCTCCCCGAATGTGTCCCCCCCAATAATGTACTGCTGACGACGCCCATGGTTTAATTTAGCTGAATTGAATAAGCTTCAATATTCAATAGGAATAGGACTTATAATTTATTATATTTCTTTAAGAAAAATACTACTCATTATACCCCGTACCCTGAGTATAAAATTAACGCTGATATAATCACATTAATCTTTGAAATCAACAAAACAGCTCACTTAAATTTCATCAAAGCTGCATTATTCCCTTTATTGTTATAAAAAATAAAAATAAATAAAGGAGAAATAGACTGCCAATTTCGTATGGTTGTAAGTTTATTTAATTTTCCACCTTTTCTTACATCAGTCAAAATTGTTTTGATTTTTTAACATAAATTACAGTACTCTTTTACATTAATGAAATTCTTTAGAAATATATATTCACGATTTATTACTAAATTCTGGCTAAAGAAAGTTTTTCTTTTCTTTTTCGAGGAGTCTGTGTTCACACTAACGTTTTTAGTGTTTTTGCAGAACTTTAAAATTGGTGAAGTATGAGCTCTTTTTTTCACTATTTTCTTGAAAGGGAGTGAAACAATTTTGATTAAAACAATATTTCTTTTTATAAATGAAAGAAAAAATTAAATATGGCACTATAATAGGCACATTAGTAAATTATTCCAATGAAAATTTGCTAAAGAAGAAGAAACAACTTAAAACTGATTCGTTAAATAAAAACTATTATTATAACCTGTTGTTGATTGTTGAGTTCAACTATAACATGACTATAACCTTCCGGCGCAAAATGTTTTCGTGGTTTTTAGCTTCTAGTGACAGGGCTGAGGCTCGCGGTCTCCCCCACTTCGCTTTGTAAGACCGAAGGAAGTCGAATCTCACTCGGGAATCATCGGTTATCGGGTCCACAGTCCACATTACATTACAACAGTCTATAGTTCTACGATTACACTGGCATCTCTACAACTAAACACGCACTTCTTTTAACCCCCTTTACTTATACATATTTCGTTTAATACGATATACGATAATAGGTTAAAAGATTGCTTATTACGTGGAACAATAATTCGTAAATTGCATTGTCTTTACTATCTAGTCCTCTTTAATTATTATGAACCAACATAAAGACTTATCTTAAATAACTAATTTATCTTTTACGAAATTAACAATAATTACACCGCTTTTATTAGATATTTTAAAGCACATTCTATTTTATGCACTACATTATTATTAATACATATTTCATATTGCCAATTATTAATATGATGTTTACGAATTGAATTTATAATAAACTTTAAGAATATGACAAATAATAAACTGAATACCTTACATATTTATCATATTTTTATTATTAACATACATTAAAATCTCGCGTAAAATACGCACCCGAGTATAATACGCAGGTTATATTTATACGCACCCGAGTATAATACGCAGGCTATATTTTGACCTAAAATTTTGTGGAAAATTAAATATTCGTGTATAATAGGCACCCAACTTTTTCGTCAAATTTTAGAAACAAAAAATCACTAAATATTCGTATATACGGCGCATCTATTTAAAATAAAATAATTATTTTTGCGCATTGTACAAGTAATGTCAAATTGTCAAATGTTTATTTTTATATTCTTATTAAAGGAAAGCTATTAGATACTACTTTTAAGATACCTAATTATCCATATATAAAATTATGTATAGGTATTCTTCAGAATTTTTATCAATAAAAGAAATAAAAAAAAAACGACACCAAAAAGCGTTACATAAAAATGTCTCACTGTCTTGCAGACTCGTATGCAAGCATTTTTTTTTTAATTTTTTTAAAATTTGTTTTACATTTTATTAAGAAACTACACTTTACATTAATTATATTCCTATAAATATTAATGTTCTAGTCCCAATAGTCGAGAAACTTACGGACATAAACAAATGTAATCAAGTCCTTAAATTTGTTCGTCAAACTCATTCCATTCGCCAAAAAACAATTGATTCATCCACTCATTTGTATGATTAAGTTTGCTTCCGAGCTTACCGAAGGTAACGGAAGCATTGTGTTCACTTTTGAGGACGAAAAAGTTTTATGTCTCCGATTTTAAAAATTGCAAGACGGAAATCCGTTTCAGACATCAGGGAACATTTTTGGTCTCGTGTCTGTCTGTCTGTGTGTCTGCGAATCCTGAAACGTGCGACAATAAATTTGGTAGAAATGTTCATTTTACCGTTCACGCGCAACGCTCGCGTAAACGTGAACTTCAAATTTAAAATTGGAATTTTAGGTAGGAAAAAAATCAAACTTCATCCATTCAACGAGATAAACATTTTTTTCAAATACAATTATTTAGTAAAACTAACAGCGACACCGCTATGAAGTGTTAAAGGTCGAATGTTAATATAACAATAAAAGTACACATCATGATAGGATTTGATTTGAGGAAGTTATGTGCCACACTAATTGGCAGTCTATTTCATGTATGTTATATTTTTACAATTTTATCAAGTATTGTTTTGTTGGATGGATGATAACGTGTAAATCAAAAGTTATTTTAGTTTTTACTCAAGCAACAAAGTACAATAAATCAGACTCAGGAGACCTCAAAACGTGTATATCCGTCAAAATCTCAAAATTGAGTTTTCGCGCCATCACAATACTTTCTCTTTATATGAAGTAAAAATGTAGGTATTAAAAGAGATATATTAAAAATTATAAAAATAATTTTACAGAATTTCTTTTGCTTATAGAATATATATGTATATAAAAAAATTATAATTATTTATATTTTAAATAATATTTAAAAAAATTAACCAAATGAAAGTAAAAAACTAAAACAAATCGTTATATAGGTAAAACGCGTACAAAAAAACTAACAACTTAGAGGCAATTAACACTACAGAAAGAAACAACGAAAAGCTATAGAGCTGAAGGATTTAAAATTTATAAATAATGATACTAATTAATTTAAATTAATTAAAGTAATAATACAAATAATTAAATCTTAATAAAAGATAAATAAATTGAGTGGATATAATATAGGTATGAAAAAATGGCTAGTAGTGATAAGTGACAAATAAAAACAATATTCAGGGTGAGCGGGCACGAGCAAAGAAGGGATCGACTGAAGCCTCAAATCAAAGACAATCTAATATGTATTTTTGTTTACGCCGGCCGCTAACTAAACAAGTACGGGAGTATTCTTCTTATTCTTATGCTGAAATGAAGAAAAGAGAGGGAGGGAGAGAGAGAGAGCGAGTGTAAGGTTTGTAGGTGATTAGGAAGGGAATAGACATGGAGGGGAGATATCGTGTGTCTTAAGGCAGGAGCGGGGTGAAGGTCAAATGAACCCGCGATTGTCAGAGACATCTAGTGACAGAAGTACGCGGAAGACTTTGCTTCCCGCGCCTTTGTTGATCTTCCTTTAGGACTAGGGTGGCAGAATGCAGAACTACAATCAACAGTCAGACAGTACAGATGTGAGATGTGAGTTCAGGGTCAGTCTCAGTGAAACTGTCCTTGATCGCGCACGTCCACCTGTCGCTTCGCTATTTTTTAACTCTGTTATTTGTAATTATGTATGTAATTGACTTCATATTATTGTCCGTCCGATTAATTGACAGTTTCATCGGTTGTTACAACATTTAACCGTGATTACTTCATTTCTTTTAACACAAAAGCACACTATTGTTTCAATAAATAATAAACTTCTTGGATAGACGATTTTTACTTCTTCTTCTGAATATTTTATTTTTCAGAATTACCACGTTGCCTACATTCTACTAATAAAGGTAATCCACTCTACTCTTTGTGACTTCTCTCTTTCTTATAGAATCTGTTAAGTGTTTGGACAAGTACAAGTACATTATAACCATGTTTACACAAATCTTTATTCTCTAGTAGCTATCTTAAAATTGTAAGATTCGAGATCTCTTGGATTCTAAATATAACGACAGCCATGTGTATGGTACATATTACAAGTTTTATAATGATAACGACTCTCCAAATCACGGACAGTTTGGAATTTAAGGTATATATTTTTTTTTGCTTTATTATAAAATTAATTAGTATTTATTTCATGATATAGTTTCCAGCATCGATTTTATAGGTTTTCGTTGGGTATATTTTTATTTTAATTAATTAAAACGGTATTTTTCTATTTTGTACTAGTTAATTTGATGTTTTAAAATAAAAGTTTAAAAAAAAAATTAATTTAAAGCAATTTTACTAAGTAAGTTATCTTATCAAAAAGTATCGATAGTAGTCAAGCCGATCGTCAAGTATCGATAGTAGTTAAATTCGATTCATTATGTATCGATATTATATGATACATCAATATTAATTTCGCTATCAGCTAAGATGACCAACTTTTTTTTACAATGAAAAGGAGGACACAAATAAATTGAAGAAAGCAAATATCTAAATAGAAAAAAACATTTTATTCATTGCAACAGGTATTTTCCTATTTTCTACTAATGCATAATCAGGGCCGCAGCTACATATTTTGCCTGGAGGGGCAAGCCCTAATTTTGCCGCCCCTTCCACCACTTTATCCTAGCAATTCGCCAATAACTTTTACTCCTACTCCTAAGGCAGCTTGTGAAAAATCTTGAAATATTTATTAATATTTGGGATAAAATATAAAATCATGATTTAAGTTGATAACTAAGGTTTATTTGAAAATGAGAAACGAAACAATTCAAGTAAAATCTTTTTAATATACGCAGAAAATATTATACATTATACATAAAACAATTCTTCCAAAAACTAAAAGTGTATTTATGTAAATTTGACTTTTCGACTGCAAATGTTTTGATTATTTATTTTTGATGCTCTTTGATGTTTAATGGAAAAGGGACTTAAATCATCAGAGACATCGAAAAGAAACAACTAAACTCTAGTAAAAAATAAAATCTATTTTTAAATAATATACTCCTGTTCAGTTCAGTTAAAATAGGTTCCAGTCCTACTAATCTCTCTTCTGTCATACATGAACCTAGCCCAAAGGGGGGTCTGGGGGGCCTCCCCCGGAAATTTTTAGAAATTTAGGTTCAAGATGGTGAATTTTGGGCCTTTTCTTAGAGCTTTTTCAGCTAAAAAAAAGCATCACCTAAAAGTTTGTTTAAAATTGTTTCTGCAGAATTTTCAAAACATTTATTAACCCTTTGAGGACGGAGCTCTGTAATGTTATAAGTACCCTGGGGACTGAGTGTATTTTTCAGTAATGAACCCCTGGGCCTGACTAATTTTCAACCATGCATTAAAACTATCCGGCTTTTGACTCACTTCACTATTTACTTCATATCTTCTACAATTTTCCTATTATGAACAAAAATCTTTTTTTATTTCGTTCTACATAGTTGTAGCTATATTTTGGTATATTGTAATAAACGAAATGTTATTTTTATAAAAAGATAGAATGATATATACATAACACTTTTTATATCTTACGTGTTATTTCTATTATTTTTATATCTTAACTTCATATTCTATGTTAAAAATACATAAAAATTAAATAATTACAACCAAATGATAATAAAACTAAAAGATTCAGGCTTTGGGTAGACAATAAAAAGTACGAAAGTGTACAAAAAAGAGTATAATGTACCGGCCGTCGGCCGACGGCAATTGTGAAAAATATCCCGCTTTTGACTAACTTTACTAATTACTTTATATCTTCCACAATTTTCCTTATATGAACAAAAATCTTTTTTTATTTCGTTCTACATAGTTGTAGCTATATTTTAGTATATTGTAATAAACGAAATGTTATTTTTATAAAAAGATAGAATGATATATACATAACACTTTTTATATCTTACGTGTTATTTCTATTATTTTTATATCTTAACTCCATATTCTATGTTAAAAAAACATAAAAATTAAATAATTACAACCAAATAATTATAAAACTAAAAGATTCAGGCTTTGGGTAGACAATAAAAAGTACGAAAGTGTACAAAAAAGAGTATAATGTACCGGCCGTCGGCCGTCGGCAATTGTGAAAAATATCCCGCTTTTGACTAACTTTACTAATTACTTCATATCTTCTACAATTTTCCTTATATGAACAAAAATCTTTGTGTATTTTGTTCTACATAGTTGTAACTATATTTTAGTGTATTGTAATAAACGAAATTTTATTTCAATAAAAAGATAAAGTGATATATACATAACACTTTTTATTTCTAATTTCCACATTTTATGTTGTAAACCATAAAAATAAAATTACAACCTTATAATAATTTTACTAAAAGATTCGACCTTTAGGCAGAAAATAAAATGTATGAAAGAAACCAAAAAAAACATGTCTTCTATTTCTATCAGACATCGTTGAAACATATAGAGTAAGCAATGAATTCAAAAAAGCAAGCCGGGTCGAAACGAACAAATCACAATATATAACAATCAAATAGGCAGAGAATTCCGAGAGTGAGCAAAGCGAGAGTGTAATGTTAGAAATCGAAAGGTTTATAAGCGTGGTAAATGGTTGGTGTCTAAAAAAGGACTGAGGTCCTGAAGTAAGTTTGGGATTTACGTTTTGGCCTAACGGAAAATAAATACTACAAATCTAGAGGGTGGGAAATGCCTAGGTATTACAAGGGTCAGAGGTCAGGTAAGGAAGGAAAATTTATCTGTATAGTGTATAGAAAAAGGACGGGTAAAATCCTTGGTGAAAAACAAGGTTGAATGCATAATAGAAGGGGTGAATGCGCGGAGTCCGGGTATGTTAGAGTTTCATAAATAGTTCGTTGTGACGTCAGCCTTGTCTACCCTTTTATGCCATAAACTACCTACATCGCAATCTATACAACTCTTTCAGAAGCTTCGTAGTACCTTAGACCTCTACTAGAAAGCGCTAAATGTCATTTATTAAACAGTTCCAGGCCCAAAAAAAAACGAAAAAGAAAAAAAAATAGATTGCCGAGATCTCAGCTTACAGGCCCTGAGCCCCGGTCTTGGTGCGCCGAGATCTCAGCTTACAGGCCCTGAGCCCCGGTCTTGGTGCGCCGAGATCTCAGCTTACAGGCCTCAAAGGGTTAACTAAATCGGTTTTTAGACTAAAAAAATAAATGTTTTACCTTTAACGCTATACTATGCTATTAATTCTTTCTGATTCATTATAAAATACCTTCACAACGTCCTATATAGTGACAACTAGGGGATACACACTCAACTGAGTATATAAACAAACAACCATTAAGGTATGCAAATAAACAAACACAAAATAGTTAAATGTTTGAATCCCACATAAACATGTAAGTGGGAATCCCAGTTTTAAATGTTAATATCAACGACTATTGATCCATAAACAATAATCATTTATTTGCAAAATAATTATATTATTAGTTTTAAATGGGTATGAAAAATAATAAAACATAAGAAATGTTCAACCTTATTATATTCAATTGATATTTTTTCGTAATTTTGTTGTATTTGGGGGGGGGGGGATTTCCCCCTTCCACCCCATGGATCCGCCCCTGAGATGTCTCCTAATTTAAGTTATTTATCTATCTCTCTTTGTAAAAACATTTACTTCTTGGTGGGCAAGTATCTTGCGGCGCCCCTCAGGCCCTAGCGCCCTAGGGTCGCGCCGGCCCTGTGTCTAGTTCGTAGGGATAGGGCGCGCATCGTCGAGACGGACTACGCGAAAACTACACTGTGGCCCGACCTTGAAATAGGGAATTAAGAAGGCATCTACTCACTGACAGTACTGCGTTCATATCGCTCACTCTCATCTGCCTAGCTCGCATGCCGCCCTCTACACCTACTCATCATTGTGACATATTACAGGTCTTAAATTAGTTAAATAATTTTAAAATCTGTTAATAATTTTGCCGCCCCCTAAATTTTGCCGCCCGGGGCAAAAGACCCCCCCTGCCCCCCCCTAGCTGCGGCCCTGTGCATAATAATAATTTATGAATGCAAGATGCTCTCTTATAACCCTTTAAAATAATAGAAACTTTTAGAAAGCAGATGTTGGCTGAACTGAATAATATTACCTTTTTTAACATTTTATATGTTTAATGTCTTCATTTGAAACTCCAAGTTAATGTCAAAACTGCTTTTGCAATGTCCGGCTTTTGATTTTCTTTAGTTAATATTAAAGTGTGTTTTCGTTGTTTATATTCAAATAACAGTTTTGAAATCGAGAATAAGTTGCTTATATGTATTTCTTTACAGTTTAAACGTATTATCTTGGTTTAATTCTTATTAGTGATCGGTACGGTGTTTTGCTTTTTATGAAGTATTATATTATTACATAAGATGAGTGAAAAAGGTTATCATGTAGATGTAAGTACATACTAGTTTTAACAAATATATTCGATATTTTAATGTATTCTTAAGTACAATCTAGTATTATCACTGAACTATATATTTTGATTAGTCACTATACTTTCTTTTTGGTAACCTCCTTGGTAGAATCTATCTGTCTACAAAACTTTTTTCCTTTTTTATGATCCATTTATTTAATTTCATAATTTTCAAAAATCAAAACCATGGATTTCTACTTTTAAGAGATGCCTCCTTGAGTCGTAGAAGCAGAATTTGAACTTTGATTCTTAATTTGACTATTGTGAAGCTATATCTAACAGAATGAACCGATATATAAGTAAAAGTTTGTTTTATAATTTCCTCTTTTTAGAGATTGTTACATATTTATCAGTGTATTATGATGACTTAGTACTCTTATAGAAAAGGGGCCCCTTTTTGTATAGGAAATATATTATAGAAGAGTTGATATCCCTTAGTCTAACTACCTATTAAGACAAAGGGATATTGAGTCCAATATGCTTTGGGACAAAGAAATATCACACTTTTATATAAAAAAAAGTGTGTATTCGGTTGTCCGAAAGTATATTAGATAAAAAAAAATTGGGGCCCTTTGCTATAAGAGTGCCTGAAGACTTTTTATCAAAAAGATTTTTTGTTGTATTGTTTAGTTCATATAACCTTTCTGTAACCTTCCTATTTGTTAAAATCACCTTATATCTTACATACATTTTCCTATGTAGATGTTAACATTTGAAATTAACTGTCAGGTAGTAATACATTTTCACAGTCTGGAGAGAAAAAATCACTCCAAGAGATCTTAGAAAAACTAAACTTTCATATTTATTGTTGTCCAGTTCCCATATTAATGTGCACGCATAAACCTTCCATAAAGTTGTCGCCTACAATATAAGTAATCTGTACTATTCAATATTTGACTTTTGTAGTTATTACTCCGAAGGATAAGCTTAGGACGTCAAAAAAGCATCTCCACTGGGCTCTACGTCCATAGCCTTGGTCTCGTTCCAGGTATTGCCTTGTCTCAATCTTATCTATTATAGATAAATGGTCCTTCTCTAGGTAGGTGAGATCTCCCTCCTTCCTCTTCTCCTGCGGATTCCAGTCAAGACCTCATTTGCTCACATTGACCTATACTATTCGATATAATATACATTATATTGATACTATTGGTTCATCATAAAGTGGTTTATACCTACTGTTCATCTTGCAAAACTATTTTTTGCATGACTAACTATTTTTTTTTACATTTTTGATGATATCTCCACACTTTTGGGCTCTAATACACCTTAAATACAACGTCTTCGACAATAATATAAATCATTTGCGTTTATACAATAACATATATTTATATAATACATATTAAAGTTATAACATTGATCTGAATTACAAAATTTTGGACACTTTTCCATTTCTTACAATACGAAAACCAAAACCATGGTATTCACTGTACGGCATGATGCCCCATTAAGAGAAGTGTGTAATTAAACTTACGTACCTGATAACTATTCTTAATGGTATATCTCCCAACTTCCCAATCTTTAAAAGCCCGTTGTTTTAACTACCTGTTCAAACTGAAATAGCTTGGCTGCTAAAAAAATAATATTTAGGATGCATTCATTTATTGGATTGCCCATACTTGTTGACGTACAAATGTCATTCAAAAATAACAGTAAACTCTTGGTTTTTTAAAGGTTTGAAGTCCGACGCTTCGCTTCTACTGCTGGAAGCATATTTAGGGGTATTACATCGTTATGCTAACTCATAGCTAATTAGCAGTTTGATAACATAAACACTATTAACAACAGTTTATCTTTTAATTTAAATCAAATTATAATTATTATTAACTACGGGAAACAGACAGTGAAAAATACACTCCAGCGCCGGGATTTGAACCACGGGTCTCCTGTATTTCCAGTACAGATGCTCTTACCAACTAAGCTACGCAGGAGAATGATTTTTCACTGCCGTAATCGATAACTAGTCCCGAATCCAGGCTTTCAATATTCATACACATTTAGACAGTCAATATTTATGACATTAGAACTAAACCGAGAATTAACGCTTATAATTATAAAGTACTCAATTAGTACCTGTACCTTGTACAATCAATTCGAAATTCAATGTGTATGAATATTGAAAGCTTGGATTTGTGACTAGTTATCGATTACGGCAGTGAAAAATCATTCTCCTGCGTAGCTTAGTTGGTAAGAGCATCTGTACTGGAAATACAGGAGACCCGTGGTTCAAATCCCGGTGCTGGAGTGTATTTTTCACAGTCTGTTTCCCGTAGTTAATAATAATTATAATTTAATTTAAATAAAAATTTAAACTTTCCGTAGTATGAAAACTACCAAAAACTTAAAAATTGAATTTCAAATTGATTGTACAAGGTACAGGTACTAATTGAGTACTTTATAATTATAAGCGTTAATTCTCGGTTTAGTTCTAATGTCATAAATATTGACTGTCTAAATGTGTATGAATATTGAAAGCCTGGATTCGGGACTAGTTATCGATTACGGCAGTGAAAAATCATTCTCCTGCGTAACTTAGTTGGTAAGAGCATCTGTACTGGAAATAACGAAACTTCGGACTTCATCCCTTTGCATTTAGATTTATTCCAATTAAAAAATACTGATTAACCTCCTTATAATCAACAATATTTAAGGCATTCTTTACCATCTATAAAGTCAATTGACTTTATTGTCTTGGAAATGTTAGATTAAGTTGACATTTTTTGTGAGGCATTATTAAATTAGTAAATATATTTCAAAAGACTTGATTTGAGTAAGAAGCACTTGGACCATTGTAAGAAGTATACCAATTCTCGTTTTTTCCTCTCTTCTTTTGTTTTCTGTACTTGAAAGAGAAAAGGCCGGGTAAGTAATTTCATGAATATTATAAAAAAAAGAAAAAGAAAAACAGTTGGGAAATAGAGAGGAATAGGTTGAGAAGTCAGGTTCTGATTGGCATTTCCACTTAGATTCCATTAACTTGGAGCCAAGGCAACTATAGCTCCGCTTTACCCCTCTTCCTCCTCCTTTCATCTCCACTCTTTTCAAACCTTGTTTAAAATGAAACAAATTTTTCTTCTTTCCAACTGAATTTCTTTTATATATTAATTTTCTACATTGCAAGCCTTTCAGATAAATTATGTCATTAGTTTTTATTTTCTAGGAAATGTAATTAGATGGTATTTTCGTTTTGTAACTGCTGAATCATCATTTCAGTATCTGAAAATAGTTCGTGTAGAAGACTTGTTATTCATTATTATGACAATTTTTACTTTCTCATACCTATACGTATTATATAATATAAAGATAAAGTATAGAGATTGCGCATTTTTCGATTTTTATTTAAAGTAATTATTAAATTTTAACATTAAGTTAGTGATATTGACAGATATTTAGTAGTATTTTACACACATTCGAATACTAGAATACTAAGTTTACTTGTGGATCAATAATACCATTTGTAATCTAAATTATACATTGTAGAGAAATCAAAAAAATATATACACAAACTCAGTATGTATTGAATACATAATACAGAAACTCTCCTCGTAAAATAGTACTTGTTTATTTATCAAAGCAGCTTTCGGCATTTACAAAGCCATCATCAGTGCCCGCTCGTAGCGCCCGCTCGTCGCGCGTATTATGGAAGAACTAGAGTTACATTATAAAATAATATGAAGTGGGTGAGTCATTTGATGTCGGAGAATGACGCAAGACATAAGACTGAGTCTTTCATTAGTCTCCGACATCATAATATTATCACTCACCCACTTCATATTATTTTATTATGTAACTCTACTTCTTCCATAACCGGCACTGATGGTAGATTACAAAAAATGAAAGCTACTTTGATATTTATCAAAGCATAAATTGAAATAAAATAGCAGATAATCATTATACATACTTGTTTATTTAAAAAAGTATTATTTTACGTGGAGAGACATTTTGTCTGTATTCATAGAGATGATCTCCATCAACAGGGGTGGATGGAGTCACCGGGAAGACGGGAAATTTCCCGAAACGCCTGATCATAAAAAAGAAAAATTGGTCCGAAAATTCTGAAAATACTTCCTCATATCAACATGGTATTTCATCAGTGCGATGCCAGTGATACAATAGCTCAATTTTCACATTTTACAAAATGTGTAAGCCATATGTTTCAAGCAGCTATAGATGGGTCAAAAAGTACCAAGCGCCTTTATGTTGTAATTGGTGCTCCTTCTGCCGCTCCTACAGTATCAGCGAGGCGCCGCGCCGGAGCGCCTGTAGGAATATGAAATAATAATATGGATAAAAAGAATAAAAAACACGACACACACAGGCGGCAGAAGGTGGGTATCCGTCAGTAGACCCCAAAACTGCGATTTTCTGGATCATTTTTTAAAATTATTTTCCTCCTTTGACTTTATTTTACTGAGAAAACAGGTGCAAGTATTCTAGCTTAGCAATTTTTTAGTTCTTTATACCGTTGGAATCAACCTGCAATTTTTTGGGTCCATTTTATTTTATCACACTTTACCACTATTTTATTTTATCACACTTTACCACTATTTTATTTTAGCTTCAGTTATCGCATTATAAAATATAGTATAAAACAAATTGTGATATTTTTACCATCAATTTACTAAAATTGTAACAATTACTTACTTATAATATAGGTGATAGAGAATACATTTCAGGGAGGGGGCCCCCCTTATTTGGGGGAGGGGGGGGGGACTCGTTAGATATGTGGCGCCGGTTAGTATGTAAATCAGTTTGTATTTTTTTTTATATTTGTAAAGGCGGAGATACACTTGAGCATTCACCTCCAATGAAAATGCGTTGGTCCTTATGCTTAGATGTGGTGCTTAGCCGAATAAAGCGCATTCCTCAGCCCGATCTGAAAGTTGTCTTCTAATCAAAGTGAGCACGTTCCCAGTGTGGACGAGGGTAGACAACTCGGGTTGGGCCGAACAATAATATGAGCCAACTCCTTCCTCTCATTTCTGACATATTTACTTATATTATTTAGGGACATTTTACCTTCATACCCGCATTAAAATACTGAATTAGTTTAGAATTGCAATGCTTAATTTACCAGTAAACCTCTATATTATTTGAAATCAAAACATCTCTGACTGACTACCCCATTTGGATATCTCTGGAACCACTGGACTCTGCGGACCTACGAACATTAAATTTTGTAGATAGGTTACTCTTAGATCTATACTCGTAAGGAAATCTATTTATCTGCAAAATTTGTCTTGACGAGACTCCGCAATCAATTTCCAATCGGTCTTTTGATTCAAGATGGTGGCCATGTACGATGTACGTATTTATTAACCAAGTCCACCATGTATTTATTTGATAAATAAATCTTTGGCCCGTGGCAATGGGCTTAATTTTATATTTAGGAAAAAAAAGTAAAATTAAGTGAATTAATTTATCTATATATTTAGATAAGTTATTATATCTATTTGAAGACCAACAAAACAAAACAAACACTTATTTTTATTGGAATATATGTGATTGCCTTAGCTTAGGAATAAAAAATAATAATTTCGAGGTGCGTCCTCGGGACACTACTCGAGTATATAAATGATTGTTGTTTAAAATAAAATTGAAGTTTGCTAAGAAGGGATTTTCTGAAATTCGATGCCTAAGGATATCTTACCCTATTGCCCCCCAGAAATAGGGATGAAGTAAAAATATAAGTTAAGAAGTTAATATTTGAGAAAGGATCTTCTCTTCAGGATGACGATTAATAAAAAATAATTATTCCAGTTCAACTCAGGGATGCAATGAGATGCCATAAAAATTAAAGACAGATGCGTCTCATTATTATGTTTTTTTAAATTATTGGTATAATGTGTTGTAACATTAAATTAAAAAGAGTGGGTTGATGTTAATAATTTAATCACATATTTTCTTATAAATTATGAAGGAAGCTAATAATCTAACTCTCATTATAATTGCTTTACTTAATTACTTTTTTTATGATTAAATATCTGATTAAAAACTTTTAAAATGATCAAGCACATGATTAAGAATTATTTATATGAATATAAAAATAAATTGCATACCTTATCGAACAACTAAGATATCGCCTCTTCATGAAAATATTACGGAAGAGAATAAGCATGTATGCGTTTACTATTTTCTTATAACGTTTAAGCGCTTCGAATGGTTATTCGCTACAAGTTTTATGTGCCTTTATAGGTCAGTTGGGTAATTTTTAAAAAAATACACTTTCAATGTCCGCGAGTTGAAAAATTGCTTTACTTGCACTCCTCATAAGTCATTTCGGTGTGGTCAGATTCTTGAATATCCTTTTTAGGGAGGAGAAATTTAAATTTATATATTCTAAAAGGTCACGATAGTACATTAGGTCAGCTTGGCCGCTATCGTGACTAATTTATAATTAATTAATTTTTTCACAAATTAAAACCAATGTAAGAAATGACCTTAGAAAACAATAATATCGGTTTGAGTCTGTGTGACTTTTTCCAGGAGGTAAATATAATTTTGCAAATCGATAAGGTCAAGAAAATTCCGGTAACTATTGTGACAAAAAACTTGACTTTTCATATTTAAAAATTGATAAAAAATAGTAAAACATAAAAATCCCGCGACGCACATATAATATTCTTGTTGTATAGATGTTCAGCATCAAAATAAAGCCCTAGCTAGATCAAAAACTGGAAAATAAATTTTGGGCATAAAGGTTTGCGGCATAAAGTGTCACTTTTTTGACCAGTTGACTAAAATGGTAAATTTTTAAAGTGTACTTTAAATAGTTTATAGGTATCAAGAGATAATGATTGGACTATTAAATGTTTTTAACTTGGAAAATATAATGTATAATATTTCAGTCCTGCAGACTGGAAATTTTCTTGTGGCTACTTGAATTATCTTAATTTCTTTATATACGTATTTGCAGTAAGATTACATTGTGTTTGCAGACATGATTCCAAAAAAGATTTGAAAAGTAATTTAAAAAATTAATCCTCAAATAAAATTACATCATCATTCAATTATCAATTCCATTTCAAAGAGCTGTGTGTAGCTTAGCAACACTTTTCAAAAGGCCAACAACTTTTAATTGGGTAGAAACTGATGCTTAACTGGGCTTTTACCTTTTCTTCCTTTCTATCAAGTTGTTCTGTTTCTACCTTACGCATTTCCGTCTATTTAAAGAGGCTTCGCACTTCGAGATAAAGGCAAGCGAGTCTCGGCTTTAACTTGAAGCCAACTTAAGTAACGCCATCTACGCTAGTAAACAAGTACACGCATTTAGACACCAGAGAAAAGGAGAGTAGGGTGTCGTCCAAAGTTGAGAAAACAGCTTGTAAAGACTTCACGGTTGAAGCAAACGTCTCAAGTTTTAGTAACAAGTTTTAACTGTTTCCTAAACCTTTTCGTCCTGGGCTCTTGCCTGTTTCTGAAATACCTTCAATCGGAAATTTTTTAACTATTCCCTCCCCTTTTTTAACTATTTACCCCCCTATTTTAACTATTCAACGCCCTTTTTTTTATAGAAAATTACGTTTATGTTTTTTACGATGCCCAATATATGAGCTCCAAAGAAAATCCTTTCTTCCAATGCACGTAGTTAGTGAGGAATGGGCAGACACGACTAATGTTTCTTCCATATTAACTTACCAAAACAAAAACAATTGTAAAAACATATTTTATTATGTATTAAATATTCTCAAAACTAGATCTTTTATCCTGGAGGAGTAATTGTTAATCCAATTTTTGTCGTTAATGCTCTTTATTATTTCTTGGTTATTTATAATTTGATGTAATTTGGCTACACCCCTTTGTATAAGGCTTATTTGCTTTAAATACAAATATTTTTCTATTCTATTCTAGAAAATTACGTTTATGTTAAAATTTAATCAAACATTTTTTTATATTCGAATTACTTTAATGTTTTTTTTTATTATACTTTTTTATTTCAATTTTTTTTTTAAATTTAATAATTCCATCCTCTCTCGTTCTGTTTTTTTTTTTTTGTTTTTTTTTCTTGTTCTTTCTCATATACGTAGTTTATATAGAGAGAAAGTATTGTGAAAATTCAATGAATTTACCTGTTTTGATGTTCCTTAAATTAAACCTTGTGATTTTATCTCATGTTTAGGGCCTACGTATTTGGCTTTTAGTACCGTTACATAGCCCCTCCGGACCTTTGGATGGTTAATGGGGGACTTCGAAATGGTCATCGAAATTGTAAAGAAGAAATGTTAGTTTACTTCTTCTTCTTAATTTGTTTTTGCAGAAGTCGTTAATATATATTTATTTTTAAGCTACTATTGTGTGACCAGCTTAAAAGAATATAAGCATCAAATAATACCACTTTTTTAAATTAACTACATATGTATAATGATTTAAATATAAAGTTAAAACTAATACATGTAATATCCTCAAAATAAAACATACACAAAATAGTATATTTATCTTTTATCAATGACAAGAAAAATAGTCTGTCAATTAGTGTGGCGCATGCTTCCTCACGTCCTATTTTGATACCTTAATGATTTTGTGTTTGTACCAACATAAAAAAATTATAAGCTATTTAGACTATTTTATAACTGCCAAAATAGTTTTGATTTTTGACATGAATTAACGTACCAATTTAGCAAAATTTTTAAAAGCACGGACGGTTGAAATTCGTCTAGGGTTATCTGCGTGCTACTTACGACAAACTATCCAAATTTCATAAAAAATCACATGAGTACTTTTGAAGATATAGGTGAAAATAAATGTATGTTTGTACGCATTTGAAAGAGAAACAAATGTGGCAGAAGGTTGAAACTTACATGGGACAACAGTGGGCTAATTATGATCTTCCATCCAAATTTCATTTTTTAATGAAATTAAACTACCATACGTCTTTAAATTAAGAATTTTAATTTTAATTTCTTCTACATCAATGCCTTTTTGCCTCAAGGAGGTATATATTTCTCTATTCGGAAATTGTATATTTAGGGCTTTTACCCAAGTTTTTTCCATTGTCTAATTGCAGTTGTCAAATGGGACTATATATTTTCCTTCGTATCCGTTGTGTAAGCTTACCTTTATTATTTCTTTTCAATGCTTATCCTATTCAATAAAATATGGAATTTCTGAGACAATAAATGAAAAAAGGGTTCTAAGAAGCGGTTGGTGGGTGTAATTGATTTTTGAACGCATATTACCTTGCCAAGTAAAATTGATTGAATATTCGCCTGGGCCCCTTTCTGCCCTTTCCTCTCAACTTTTTTTTTTAAACACCCTGAATATTCCATGAAAAAAAGACGGATCAATTTTTAACTTTTTTACACCCTGCTAACTGCAGAAAAATAATTAAAGTAAAAAAATAAAATAAAATAAATGAAGTAGTTCCGACTATAACTTTTTGGGTATAATAATAGTTTTTTTTATTATAGGACAATATAAATGTTACTTTAGATTTTGAACTAGGAAAGTTTAAAATTAGAAAAAACTTAACTATTTTCTAAAGATTTTATATACTTTCTTCGTAATTTATTTGGAAGCAGAAATAAGGAACAGATCCCTAATAAACTTACCTCTAATAAAATCCAAACCTCCTAATAAAATTATCCATGGCACAATAGCCTATGGACGGCTTGGGACTGTATACAAGGTTATACAGGGTGGTCCAAAAGTCTCCCCCCCCCCTCTTAACTTTTGAACGGGTTGAGATAAATTAATGAAACTTGGGGGATCTGTACCATGCAAAGGGAAGTTTGTTTTCATGTACTCGCCCACTAGGGGCAACCACTTACTTTGCCCCCAGGCCACCCAACTTCAAAATTTCAAATTGGAATGTATATTTTTGATAGCATATTTGGATTCTACGGTGAAAAATATTAAACTTTTACTTGAAACTATTTTTTCTATCTCCAATATTTTCCCCCTACAGGGGGGCAAAGATAGCAAAATAACCCTTCCGAAATAGTAAAAAAATAACACTTAGATCGTTATAAAATCTAAACCGTTAGAAATAAAGTAATGAAACTTGGGGGGTTCTGTACCATGTAAAGGGAAGTGTGTATTCATCCACTCGCGTACTAGGCGCAACCACCATTTTTCCCCCAGGCGCTGAAATTTACCATTTTTATACCTTTGCCCCCCTATAGGGGGCAAAATATTGGAGATAGAAAAAAAAAGTTTGACGCAAAATATTTTTATTTTTCGCCGTAGAATTTAAATCTGCTCTCAAAAATATACACTCTAGGTTAAAATTTTGAAGTATGGTGGCCTGGGGGCAAAATGGGTGGTTCCCCTCCTGTAAGATTGCATGAAAACAAACATCCCTTTACATGGTACAGATCCCCCCAAGTTTCATTAATTTATCTCTAACCGTTTAGATTTTACAACGTATTATCAGAAGGGTTATTTTGCTATCTTTGCCCCCCCATAGGGGGCAAAATATTGGAAATTGGAAAAAAAGTTTCAAGTAAAAGTTTATTATTTTTCACCGTAGAATCTAAATATGCTATCAAAAATATACATTCCAATTTGAAATTTTGAAGTTAGGTGGCCTAGGGGCAAAGTGGGTGGTTGCCCCTAGGGGACGATTGCATGAAAACAAACTTCCCTTTGCATGGTAGAGATCCCCCAAGTTTCATTAATTTATCTCAACCCGTTCAAAAGTTAAGAGGGGGGGGGGGAGACTTTTGGACCACCCTGTATACAACAATATTGCTTGGCCTCACCCGAGCGGATTTTTATGACGGACTTCGGACTTTTCCGACTTAGGAAATCCGCAGACCCGGTATGTGCGTTAGTGGAGAAACAAACTACGAAGACCTTGTCGGCGGACAGGAGATCCGCGGATCCCGTCTGCCGGTGTCAACACACACGGACAGACCAAAATTTATTATTTGTCTGCGGATTTTGCTCCTTATCATTTCTATTTCTCACACAAATATCGTTTCATTCCATTTATTTTATTTCTCGCTTAAATTAAATTAATTTTATTTTTCAATTACATTCTTTAATTTATTCAATTTTATTTTTCTCACTCCGGCATTTATTTATTTAAATATGAAAAAGGAGTGGACTAATGTTCACATTGAACAATTAATTGATTTGTACCGCCAACATCCTTGTTTGTGGAGCATGAGCATTACACAAACAAGAACAAAAAAACGGTCCGAGACATCTCAGGCCAACTTTCTTATTTACGAATTCATAATTACCTTTTTTTTTTTTTTTTTTTTTTTTTTTATAAATTTTCCTTTATTTGCTATATAACTTACTAACATGATTGTTTACATACAATATAACAATTATATATTAAATTATTCCTTTATACATTTAAATTAGAAGACTTGGCCCAATGGTTTCCATTTATTAGTTTTCGTAGGTGAATTTAATTATTATGCACCATTTTTACAAATTTATAAATTTATCATAAAAAAAACTTCTTCTCGGCCGGGAATCCAACCCGGCCTCTCTCCGACCGCGTTTTTTTGTACGTTTTATTTTAAAAATGAGTTTATAAGGAAGTAAGTCTAGGTTATCTTTGATTGTTTTGTTGTTTTTACTTTCTCCTATAAAGAGAAAGTATTGTGATGGCGCGAAAATTCGGTTTTGAGATTTTGATGGATTTACACGTTTTGAGGTTCCCTGAGTCCAAAAAAGTGATTTTTAAAAAATGTCTGTCCGTCGTCTGTCGTTTGTCGTCTATCGTCTGTCGTCTGTCTGTCTGTGCAGACGCCTGGAGCCTAAACTACTGGGTTGATATTGACGAAATTTGGCATACATGTTCAGAAAAATCATACCCCGAGGCGAAATCGAGAAATTAATTTTAGCTCTAAAATTGGGGCGCTACCCCCCAAAAATTCTGAAAAACGTGAAAAAAAAAATTTCTCGAAAACGGTTCCGACGATTTTGATTAAAAAAATTCTATAATGTAGTCCATTTAAATACGGATCCAACGATATAAGCAGTTTTCCCCGGAAAAATCTAGTTCTTGAGGAAATAGCTTAAAACGTGGACGGAGAGATCCCGGGTTCAATTCCCCGCCCTGGAGAATTTATTTTTATGGTAAATGTTGAAATATTTTTCAATAATAATCAAACGAACTTACAAAAATTAATAAATGGAAAACATTGGCAAAGTAATTATATGAACTTGTATATGAGAAAGTTTGTCTGAGTTGTCTCGGACCGATTTTTTCAATAATTTATTACTGTCATTAGACCGTCTCCTACAAGCTTTTATGCCGGTCTACATTTTTGTTTTCCTAATTATAGGGAATTGGTGTCTATAAAATATTTTTATTCAGTTTTTTTTTTTTTCTTTTTCCTAAGATTATAGTTTCTACCTAATTCATAACTTTTCTTTAATTAATGCCCGTCTCTTATTATTCGATAAAATTATCTTTATTTGGAAAGGGAACCTGCCTATGTAATTTAAACTAGCTTTATCTATATTAATTTTCTATCGTTGTCCTAGGTCAATAAGGGTACGAATTACTTATCTAATGCATCGTAGATATAATATGTGATCTCTAAGTCTTTGCAGTTCATCTCTAGGCTTAACCTTCTCTGAAAATCTGAATTTAAATTATGCAAATCTGTCACATATTTATTAATATATGCACAAGGTAGGTTTAGTAGAGTGCATTTAAAATGAATAATCGAATATGTAAGTAATGAAAATTCATCTATATATGAGGCCTTACAAAGCAAATTTAGATTTACGTTCTCATTGCATTTAATCCATCTTGAAACTTAATTAATTAAAGCTTACGAAGTGGTTTGTTAAAAGGTATTTGCTTTTTTATGATTGATGGTATTGTTTGAAATTTTAGATGAAATTTGGTATTTGAACTCCCGTAAATAATACATTTCCAGAGTTCTAGACATATATTATGTATGCTTCTGTTGAATGCATATTAGCTTTAATAATATTACGTATGCTTAGTTGTCGTAATGCAAAGTGAATAAATAAAGAATTTTAAAGTAGATTTATTTATTTATAACAATGTAATAAAACTATTTTTTCAGCCTTTTTTTACAAATGAGTATACTAACAGTATCAATGAGACTGATATATTATATTATATATGAAGAGTACATCAGGAAAGTAGAGGAGTCAGAAACCTATAATTTTACAGAAGTGAAATCTTTTTTTTTTTCAAATGTTCAAAACATATGGCATTTCTCTCCACATTTTTTTGTGTCAAGAAATCAACGTCCAGTAATGATTACTTATACGATATACGATATATATATATATTTGGTGTTGACAATATTTGTCAGTAATTGTTCACGTACATTTAAAGTTTAGAATTTTACTATCTTTGTTACAAACAAATGGATTCTGATAATGTTTTAAGCTTTTTATTTAAATGACCTCGAAAGTTTCTTAAATTATTTTGAATTTAAAAATAATTTAGGTGAGAAAGAGAAAGTCAGATCTATATAGGTGTTGGACGTGGCCTTTAATTGATTGAAGTCCGGTTGGCTAGTGGATTTGATGGGATCCTGTGGTTTGGTGAAGTGGAGGACTCACTGGACAGGTACTGTACATCCATATATATATGTGGCTATTGTTTAATGCACGAGCCAGCCTGTAGTAAACTCGTATGAGGTTTCTGTCACTGCTCCACTCTGTCCTATACATGGAAACCTGAATTCATCCGCTTTTATGAGTCCGCCGCTTCTCTCTTATACTGATATATTCGCCGCCAACCCGCCGAATCTTATTGTGTAATATAGGGGTCCAAACTCAACTACCCTATTATATACAATACTACTTGTCCGAACATGTTTATTCCAATTTACCGTGGTGTGACATTGTAGTGTCGATAAGGTTTCTACATTCGACTATGGAAAACAGTCTGGATAAAACATTTGAAGCATAATATATTACCATTTGTCTGTTTCGGAACAATTCCATTTTCAGTCATTGTCTAACGTCGAGTGTAAATAATTGTACTGTCATGAAAGAGAGATGAGGTCATGAAATTGTGATCCAGCTAAATTAAAAATTTGAATTATTTAAAATCAAACATTTCATTGAATGGTCGTTCATGAAGAGCACGTGCGTTTCATAAAAGATATTATTAGTTCAAATACGAGTTGCTGCACTAAATTGTCCCTTCTTTAATAGTTGATAAGGAATACTTAACTCAACCGACATCACTTAAAAAAGTTTATATTTAAAAAAGTTTTAACATTTCAGCGTACCACTTACTTTAGTTTACACCTAATTGTGAATAGTATAAAAATTTAAATGAATAAATATTCCAATAACTGACATGACGTTAACGCGGACGTTTCAGTCATTATCCATCAATTTATTTTATTGTTTGTATTTATTTATGGTGATATATTGTTTATATTGAGATCTTAAAAGTTGCTATTTACTTAAAAATGACGGTATAAAAAAAATATTTTAATTATCTACAAGAAATCAAGTATTTTATACAAATAAATATAAACCTTGGAAAAAAAGGCTTCATCCAAATGACAAAATTATTGGTGTGATGCAATGTTGAAATTGTAGTATATAGCAGTTGAATTACGACGGAGTTGAGGTTGTTCTTTTTGGCTAAATTCTCTATACTTACGTCAATGATTCTAAAACCAGATATTACTTCTATTACAATTGGATCGCTCGTAAAAGATTTCCATTAATATCTTAATTAATTTTTAAAACCATACTTGAAAAGGCGCAGCAACCTGTTTTAAATTTACTCGTTATGAAATAGCGAAAATTATCTGTTTTATCAGTGAAAAGCGTATGCCCTTCAGAAATCCCCTGAATGCCTTAGGGAGAGGTCGGGAATATCCGTGAAGTTTGCCTCATCAAATAGTTTACTACACTCGGCATAATATGGATATTTACTGGGACGAGAGTTTAGAAATGCTCCGAGTGAAGTTTTAGGACGAGGAGCTCGCGCCAATACTGCTTGGTGGCGCCGCTTCGAGGTATAGAAACTACCTCTCATCCCCCTCCTCGACTCCGCTCCGAAACTTGCTAACTTCTCCGCAGAGGAGCAACTTGCTCTAACGGATCTGAACCGCGTGCAAACACAAGTATTCTCCTCTCGCCTTTTATAACGTCAAATCTACTTAATGTGCAAAACTGGAAAACAAGCAAAACGCATTTCATATTCATCGATTATGTCGACAAGACGCCTAAGTTGTAGAAGAGAAGCAGAAATTAGCGTTTGGCTTTTACTCCTTTATGATTTGTCGCTTTATCTTAAGGCAATCTGTTACTAAATACGGTAAGCACTTGGTAACAGATTGTTTCCTCAGCAACTAGTTAAGTTGATACGGATTTTATCCTTGTGGTAATTTCCTTACGTTAATGGGCTTGCTAAGAGGAAGTTATTTAGTAACTTATAACTTCGTTTTCATTCGAAGAAACGTTCAACTGTTTAACAATTTTCTCTATTAGATATAGCTTAGTTCGTTAAACGAACAATGTTCTTTTACGTATCGTCTCGCTTCTGGCAAACTCCCAAAACTGACAAATTGTGAATCTGGATTAATGGGTCTCAGGTTCTTATCGTGTTAAACAATTGATTTACCTAACTACCTTGTGATTTGTGTGCATTCCTTATTGGAGGGAACTTTATTTAATCTCTAATAAATATATATCATATCTGATAGTCTAAAATAAAAATACACAGAAAAAAGATCTAAGCGTCTTATACCTAAACCTTTTATTCAGATATTTGTATAAGAAAATGATAAATTCCCCAGCAGCTCGTTAATTTTCAGTGTCAGTTAAAAGTTCTCTTTTGTAAGAGAACCCGTCAAAGGGCTTTATATACAATTCAATAATAAATTTGTTTTTCGCTTGACGTTTAAACCCCCTGTTCAAACAAATGTTTAAGAACAAAGTGGTCGGACCGTCGCGTCACCTCTTCTGACGCCTCATCCAAGCCCTATTGTATTTTCATTTAATTATAAAGCTTATTTTCTCGTATAATGCTTTTATATTTTTCTTCTTTTATATTATTATTTTTTTAATTCCTTTCAAATTGGTATTAACCTTTTTCAATAAAACTCGGATAAGGTTTTGCTAAAGATCAATATATTGGTTATATTATTCTCTGTTATATTTGAATATCGGTTTAATTAAATTAAGAGCTATAATTCAACTCAACCTTTTTTTTTCAAGAATCTAAATTGAGAAAAATCTTGAATTCTTTGCCTTTATAAAATTAAAATATAACCTAATTAGCTATGCGTAAATGTACAGCATTTTTCAACGTTTTACTATAACATTTAAATAAGCGAGCAATTTTGGTGTATATTAAAATTTTGTATTTTGGTTTGAAAACACGATTGTTTTAATAAAGTTCACATAATTTTATTACACATTCTAACTGCATTTATGATATTATTTTTAAATCACAAATTTTAAATTGTTACGTTTTACTTACTATATTCTTGTGTATAAACTACCGCCTAGCCCATCCACGACCAGTGGTGAGATACGTTTAAAATTTAGAACTTCGTTTTACACACCTTAATTATTTCCCTACTAATTTTATGAAATAAGATTTCGCTATTAATCTAACTTGAAATAAAAGTACCGGTGTGGAAATCCCACACATGACTTCCATGAAATGTTGTGGTGTCAATACGTGAGCAAGAGAGAACTCGTACATCGTACAAACAGCTAATATCGATTATAGTTTTGCAATACAATCCGGGATTTCAAAAAACGGCCAAGGTTGTGAAATATTGAGAGCCTGCCCCCTCAAATTTAGATACCTGTGTAATATTTAGATACCGTGTAATATTTCGTTTAAAGGATGGAGATAAACAAATCAAATTTATAAATGTATAAGATTTACTAATCATTATTAGAGTCACAAAGGCGACATAAATCGTTTAGTAACATAAATTTACAGAGTCTAATAAAAAAGTTAACTAAGTAGCAAGGAAAATAAGTGGCAAAGGAAAAAAAATCACCTCTGACAAGATTTACAATAATAATAATTTATTGTATCTTTACATATGTTTTAAAAATAAAAAGTTGGCCCGACCTTCTAAAATTCAAAATCCAGCGCTCTCATTGGCTCTCTCTAGATTTTCCCGCGCTGTCAAAAAACAATACTAATTTGAAGTACCGAATGTAAAAAGATTAGAGCGAAAGGAGGTTTGTTTACATCTAGAGTTCAAGGTGAGTTTATGCGAAAACAAAAAAAATTTATAAATCTTAATACTTTATAACACAAAACTTAATTATTCAATGTTTGTTTACATTTTCTTTATACTTGTTTTTAACAATACAATATAAGAATACACTGCCAATTAGTTTGGCACATAGCTTCCTCGCATCATATCATGCACTTTATTGTTATATTACCATTAAAGTTTTATTACTTTATTGTTATAATGTTTATTGTGTAAGAACAATTAACATTTTTTAGCGATCTTCAACACTTTATAGGGGTGTCGCTGAAGGTTTTACTAAAAAATTGTATTTGAAAAAAATGTTCGTCTCATTGAATAGATAAGGTTCGATTTTTTTCCCGACCGAAAATTCCAATTTTAAATTTGAAGTTCACGTTTACGCGAGCGTTGCGCGTGAACGCTTGAACGGATAACGTTGTCCAACGAACTCGACCTGAGCATTGGTAAAAAAAACATGTCTACCAAATTTCATCAAAATCTGGCAACATTTACTCAAGTTATCGTCGCACGTTTCATGATTCGCGGACACACAGACCGACAGACAGACAGACAGACAGACAGACAGACACGGAACCAAAAATGTTCCCTGATGTCTGAAACGGATTTCTGTCTTGAAATTTTTAAAATCGGAGGCATAAAACTTTTTTTTCCTCAAAAGTGAACACAATGCTTCCGTTACCTTCGGTAAGCTCGGAAGCAATATAATAATAAAAGAATTTAAAATCAGCCGATAAAAATGATTGTTTACAAAGTAAATAAGACGGTATTTTTTTACTTTTAAATTTCGATTCTTCTTTATAAGTACTACAAATAATTACAATAATAAATACTCGTTTTAAAGGGCATTAATGTGCGGTTTAAGCACCCCAATCAGAAATTAAATCGGTCAATTATTGCACACGATATTAGAGCTCAAAGTCGAAAATTTAACAAAAAACTGAAAAACATGTCTCTATTTAAGGTAGAAGGGATGGTCCTACGACAAAAAGTCATAGGACCAAAGTTGTAGATCTTTTAAAATCAGTTACCGCTGGTGTTATCCGCTTTTCGATACGACTTACAGTTTAGCCGCAATTTGGTTCCGAAATAAATCGGTCAATTATTTCGAATAATATAAGAGCTCAAAGTCGAAAATTTAACAAAAATGACTATTTAAGGTAGAAGGGATGGTCCTACGACAAAAAGTCATATGACAAAAGTTGTAGATTATTTAAAATTGGTTAAACTGGTGTTATCCGCTTTTCGATACGACTTTCAGTTTAGCCGCAATTTGGTTCCGAAAAAACCTTTAAAAAAACACTAAAATACCAATATCTCCCAAACCGCTTGTCCGATTTTGCTCAAAAAGTATAGGTACAATCTACTATATAGGACACATATATACCCCAAAGGAAATTGAAATCAAATAAAGCCTACTAAAGTTATCGTCGACAGACCGATTTCATGCTTAAGTGACTGTAGCTCCGAAACGTCGTAAGCTACGATGTTCGGGTTTGCGCCATCAGTTTTTCCGTCCAAAGTTCTAAAAAATGCCGAAAACCGCATCTTAATACGATGTCTTGAAGCGATGTTATAAAGGTTTTAAGTTCCGAACGAACGTACGTACGTACGTACATACATACGTACGCACAGACATACATGTATATGAAACGGATTTCAATGATACCCCCGGGTCCGTAAGACCCCTCCTTCACAGAGATCTCGGAATCACGTTTTGGAGGGTATCACCATACTTCCATTTTCATGGAAGTAAAAACAAAAAATTTCAACGTAACCCCCTTTCTATAAAGAAAGTGCATTCTCTTTTCTTGAACAAATAATAATTTTTCGATTTCAGTGAAGGGATGCATTAACCTTGTTGTATTATTTTCTTCTGTCATTCTCACTTTTAATAATAGTTTGAAGTCCAGGGCATGGTTTTCGATTAATTTCCATTTTTCAATATATTATTGAATAAAATGAGGGGTTTAAATGTATTTTATTCTCTTTATTTAATTCTCTTCATATTTATGCTTTCATCGTTATTAAAATTAACGTTGAAGACTTAAAACTCGTGAAAACACCTAATTATTCTCATAATAACTATGTTTTAACAGAAACTAACTAAATAAAATAGTCATTAGGCTTCTTCATTATAGCAGTGATTCACAACTTAGTTTTTACTGGATAGCTCGGGGATATACTTGAAGTCATATGAATGTCACTCTAACAGTTGGATTTTAACTCCTCACTTTTTCAATAGCTTTTTAATGGAAAAACGCGGTGGAAAGAAGGTATGCTTTCAAATCATAACCTTTTGCTGGAGTTGCTAGAGATAACCACGACAAAGTAATGGATCTACCCTTTTTACCAAATTGGGATCTGTCTACATGTACCAACAATTCCACTTGTTCTTTGTATCTGTAATAGACTTTAATACTAGCAGTTTTTCTGTGTTTTCCATAATTTAAATTATATTACTACAAAATTTCATTTTTACCTATTTATTTATTTATTTATTTTTTTTTTACAAATCTCATCTTATTAGAAACATTAATGTTTCTGGTAAAGGCACACAAGCCAGTTAATTTATTTTTTTCCGCAAATGGATTGAAGGAATCAACACAGAAATCATCAAGATTATACCGAGAAATGGCTTGCTTAAAGACAAAGTGTACTTTGAGCTCGTCTTTGTTAAGGCTGACAATGGATACAAGGAAGGGAGTATTTAGGATATTAGATTGGAGGAATTTAACAGAATGAATTGGAAGAGTTTATGCCACTACAGTCTATGCCATACGTCCATATTTGTTTAATGTAGTCTACTTTGTTCTGCATACTGAGTGTAGATGAGTTGTATGAGAGGCCGTAGAATGTGCTGTATTCTTGTCGTTTAAGTTGTATTTGAGACTGTGAATGTGATGTATTCATATCATTTAAGTTTCTTGTATTCAACCCGTACTTGATCTTGGTGTAGATACTAATAGACGATACTAATAAACGAATAGATCTAGGTGTAGATTTGATTAAGGGTTCCTAGTTTACAATGTTGTCTATTAGACCAAGGGTTATACTTCTTAAAGTTTCGACACTCCTTTAGAAATTATTCTCATTAAAATTGTATTTATTTATTTAGAATATAATATGGGTATATTGTCCTCCACAATCTGTATCATTAGCGGCTCAGTCCCATAAATTATTTTTTATCTCCAGTAGGGAGAAAAATGTATGATTTTGAATTAGTATAGAGGGACTAAAGTAAGTCTTTTCTTTCCTGGACTCAAAAGTAGGGAGAAAAAGTAAAAGTAGGGTGAAAAAATATAGTAGGGAGGAAAAGAAGGATTGCCAACATAATTATTTCATTAATAGTAGAGAATGATTGCCTAATGTAACAATGAAATTGTTGCAATTAGGTTGGCGACACTGCTTTTTCGAGCTTGTTTATCATTGTTTATAACCTACATCTAAATAACCTTCTACTTGAGTTTAATTCCAATTCTTATTTGTTTTTAGGGTCCGTAGGCAAAACCTAGGACCCTTATATTTTCCTGCGTGTGTCTGTCCGTCCGTCCTCTCGCGTGCTCTCACAGCTACACCTTTCGTCCGATCACTTTGAAATTTGGCATGTATGTCTCTTGTACCTGCCCACATATATTAAAAATATAGAGACTTAAAAAAAATATTTTTCAAAAAAATTAGGGTAAAAAAACTTAAGGGTTAAATTTTTTAAATTTTTTTTCGACACCGTGAGGGGTATCATATGAAAGGATACGTCGAGCTGATTACAAAAATATATAATTCTTTGGTTATAACTTTGATAGGGCGAGCGTAGGCAAGTTTGAAGTGGGTGTGAAACGTGTCCCCCCCTTCTATCTCGCTTATGTGAAGTGCAAAAAATCTGAAAAAATTCCTGAACATTCTTCGACCAAAAGTAATGATACCACTTTTTGGAAATTTCGAAAAAAAATGTATTTCATTTTTTATTGACAAAATACGTTTTTTTATGACTAAGGTCTGTTCGATGTATTTATATGGTTGTAGTCCGGTTCGGTGGCAAAATAATACTTTATCAGAGGTTTGTTTATGTGTTTTGAGAATATCAGACCCATAGGATAGTATAAAGTAAGCTTTTTAGCATTTTAAAAAACACCATCAATAGGGTACTACAAACTACACAGGGTGGCCTACGGACCCTCGCTGTGTGCTGACTAGCACACACTTGGCCTGTTTATTAATATTGAATCTCTAATACCTACTATTAAAAGTTAACAATTATTGTTATTTATTAAAATAATAAATAAAAACTGTGCAATGGATAAAAGGGTGCGTATTTTCTTCCTACTGGGGATAAAATATTGTATGTACCTCGAGAGTTAAGTGCCATTATTCCCTAGTGTTATTTCCGAGGCGAAGCCGAGGGATTTAGGGACCATGGTTCCTTTGGCTTCCCCTCAAGAAGAAACTTATTTGCTCAGGGTATAATGGCTTACTTTACACCCTAAGTGCATAACTAACTCTTTTTTTAATTTTATATGACCCTTATCAGCAGTAAGGTGCATAAAAGACTAAATAATAAAAAAAAAAATACACTGCCAATTAGTGTGGCACATAGCTTCCTCGCATCCTATCATGTACTTGATTGTTATATTGTTTATTGTGTAAGAACAATTAAAATTTGTTAGCGATCTTTAACACTTTATAGGGGTGTCGCTGTAGGTTTTACTAAAAAATTCTATTTGAAAAAAATGTTCGTCTCATTGAATAGATAAGGTTTGATTTTTTTCCGACCGAAAATTCCATTTCCCATTTTAAATTTGAAGTTCACGTTTACACGAGCGTTGCGCGTGAACGCTTGAACGGATAACGTTGTCCAACGAACTCGACCTGAGCATTGGTAAAATAAACATGTCTACCAAATTTTATTAAAATCGGGCAACATTTACTCAAGTTATCGTCGCACGTTTCACGATTCGCGGACACATAGACCGACAGACAGACAGACAGACACGGAACCAAAAATGTTCGCTGATGTCTGAAACGGATTTCTGTCTTGGAATTTTTAAAATCGGAGGCATAAAACTTTTTTGTTCTCAAAAGTGAACACAATGCTTCCGTTACCTTCGGTAAGCTCGGAAGCAATAGACATTGATCATAAAAAAAATTAAAAAGTAAAATTATTACAATCAGAGTTATCACTAAAACTACTAGGCATCGCGTGGCTCTATCATTGAAGCGAGCGTATAGTAATAAATATGTATTGAATATTGAAAAAAAAAAGATTATTGTGAATCATGATGAGTTGATAGATAATGGGTACGGTAGTAGTGCAGCGGCTAGTAGTAAGGGAACCACCCCGCATTCTTACTATTCCTCTAACCACACATCTCTATTTCAATATTTATAATTTGTATCTCTTTGCTACAAACAAACTACTGCATGTATCAAATTGAAATGCAATTTTTGCATGCATGTTTCAATTGTGCATCAGATGGTGTCTATGAAGTTTTATTAACATCGTTACGTTAGAACGTAAGATATCGGTAAAAAGGTTGTTTTCTCTATTATAAACGTTTAGGCCCGCTTTAATAGTTTTAGCGATCTTTATTAATTCATAGCGGTGTCGCTGTTGGTTTTACTAAAAAATATTAGTTGAAAAAAATGTTCGTCTCATCGAATAGATGATGATAGAATCTTTTCCCGTCCTGAAATTCCAATTTAATTTTTGAACCTCTCGTTTACGCGAGCGTTGCGCGCGAACTCTTGGACGGATCACGCTGTCCAACGAACTTAGCCTGAGTATTAGTAAAAGGATCATGAATACCAAATTTCAACTAAATCGGTCAACTTTTACTCAAGTTATCGTCACACGCGTGAACGTTACTGACAGACAGACAGACAGACAGACAGACAGACAGACAGACACGGAGCATATTTCGTTGAATGTAGGAAGCTCGCTACGCTCGCTTCAATTAATTGTAATTACTAAAACAAGGTCTAACGATAAATGTTACAATAAAAAAAAAAAATTAATAATAATAATATCATAAAAATAAACTCGTAACGTGGGAATTTAATGAGAATCCGAAATAGTTATTGTCAAAATAAAAATGAAAATGTTAATGTTAATTATACAAGGAAAAAGGAATTGAATAAAATTTTAAATTAATACTATTGTTAATATATTTTTATTTTTAATAACAGCTGTAATAATTAGAAAAATGACCTTAAAAAGAATATACAGGGACGAAACGTCTCACAATAAAAAAAAGATAATCATCCTGTTTTGATTGAATTTAATTAATTACACCTGAAATATATCTATCAATAAAAAAAAAATGAATTATATAAACTTGTAACTTAAAATATTACAAGTAAGTGTTGTTAAAGATTAAAAATTGAAAATACTTAAAACATCTTCAAGAAAGGAAAAAGAGAGATTAATCTAGATTAACTGTTTTCAGGAATTTAAGGTTAGGAAAGTTGGAATTATTAATAGAATAATTTTAATCATCGTTATTTGCCCAATTGCAAAGCTAGGTTTTAATATATAATCTAGTTTAATTTTTATTCTTCTGAAATGTCTTTTATAACTATAATTTTATTTTTATTGAATTTTAATTTTTCATCCTGAGTCTTCATCTTTATTTAGCAAAATTATATTGCTTCCGATGTTGCAGAAGGTAACCAGAACTTTGTGTTTTTTTATTTAGATCAAATTGTTTTGTGTCTACGATCTGATCATTTAATCTACCAAAAATATGTTTCATACACTAGTAAACATTATTTCACACTTTCAGTCTAGGGGTCATGATCAAGTCGCAGTCTTGCCTTTTTTCTTTAACCCCCTACCAATCTCTTCCCAAATATTTGTTTTGCGAATATTTTAGCAGTGAAATTTATGGGTCGTTGATTCTTCATGGTTCCGAACAAATTAAATTAATTTTTCCTCCATTACTTAAATTAAAAAATCCATCCAAAATTCTTCAAAAACAAACTAAAAAATAAAAATATCTAAATAAATGCATAACGTAAAATTTAGAAATGTTACCGGAAATTTTGAATATGTTTCTAATCCCTTATAAACCTCAACATAAATTAAAGTCTTTCCTGTACAACTCATTCTTTCTCGTAATCGTAATTTATTCGTTCAATGTTTTTATTTGTTAGTTGTATAGGTTTCACTGTTACATTTATTTACTACTCAATATTTTATCAATATTTCTCACTCTAATTGGTAGACGTTTTTATATTAAGATATGTGTTATTTTTTTTAAGAACTCTCTCTTTTAAATGTTATCTAGTTGTATTTAATTTGCCTTTGTTTGTACATATATGTACGAGAAATATTTGGAAGAAATAATTTTCATTTTATTTTAAATGTGAATTTTCAGTTTATTAGACTGGAATTCCGCCTTAGGTAACTTTATACGTAATTTAACATTAAGTTTTTTTTTTACAAATTTTCGGTTTTCATACTGGCCAAGAGTTATTCTAGAAAAAGGATTGAGATAATACTGGGGTTAAAAACGAAATTATTATTTTACGACAGGAATGTAATACCGGACGGATAATTTGCCTTTATTTGTGTGGGATGAATTTTGAAAGAGCTCATGAGAAGGGATGGTAATTTATATTAGTGTATTTATATATATATATATATATATATATATATATATATATATATATATATATATATATATATATATATATTTATATATATATTTGTAAACCCCGAAATATATTTTGATAATTATAGTTAGATGTAATTTCAGATATGAGTAGACCTTAGGGTATCATTTAAATTTACTAAAAGAGAAGACAAATTTATAATATTTACTGCCACATAACTCCTTATCCTAACAAAGACGTTTCTGGTTTGTTCCCTGGTGAGGTCAAACTTATTTGTTTTTCACTAATGATTACATTAAGTAGCTGATGGGCATCTTAACTTCCTCATTGTTTATATGTCCTAGTTATGTCTACAAGCAAGTAAATAATGAGTAATTAAATGAAATAGATGGCATTAGAAGGCCGTAGCCCTCTTTAATTTTATTGATGTGTCACTAATAATTTTTAGCCACTAAACCAAGGCTGGATTACCTCATTAATAACGCGAGTAAAATTCTTCTATTGCAGTTTATTAAAATAATAACTACTTTATTGCAGTTTCTAAAGATGTCCACTGAACGTCAGCATTTACGGACACGTATGTTAGATTATTTTTAAAGACGGTAATATACAGGGTGGGCAAAAAAAACCGCTCATTTTTGAAGACGTACAGTTTCTGTAATAGATAGAGATATGGGGTTTGCGGGGTCTAAAAACTACATTCTTCTACTAAATTCCATATTTATAACTTTAAAAAACTATTGGTGAAAGCTATGCAATGACGGTTTGAATTAGGGTCTTAAAAAGTCGTTTCCGGGTAGTTTTGATAAAATAAATTTATATAAAAAATTAATGTTTAACAAAATTACAAAAAAAAAAAAAAAAAAAAAAAAAAAAATGCATATGTTATAGATTTATTTGATGTATTGTTCAATATGTCCTCCTTGATCATTCACGTCAGCCTTCACTCTCCTTCTCCGGTGGGATTTGACCCCAGAAATAGTTGATTGACTCACTTTTGTTTTTCTACAAAAAATGAAGAAAATATTTATAAAACCTTACACACGATGTACTATATTGAGTTATGTACTTTCGAAGGTAAATGAAAGTTATTAAAACGCAGAAGAATCCTCGATTATTCTTGTATCGTTAATAAAATAAACTAGGTTTTTAGTCAAATAATTATATTGTGTCACCTTAATAAGAATTTTTGTTTGATCTCAGTTTGCATAAGATCTTTTACGAGGTTCGCTGAAATAAGAGCTTACACCTATCTATCACTACAAGTTAAAAGTTATTTTTTGAGCCATATAGATTCATTCAATCAGTACAACCTATTCAGTGCTTTCATTGGTTTTTAATTATGCACCCTCTAAATATGTGCAAATGAGTCTGTGATCCGTTGTTTTAATCGTTTATGTTATGTGGAAACTCCATTGTATTTGCAGTTTATAACGATTACAATATATTTAAACTTAATCTGAACGTGCTTCGACTATTTGCCGGATATCTGAAATAATCGTCATTTGTCCGGCACGTGACGTTCCTTAGTAACTCAAATACCTTTAATCCTTCTAATAAGGGTTTTTGCACGAGGAACGGAAGGTATATTAAATATGTCACAATATGTATATTTTTTTAACTTCTCTCTGTCAATGTCCTAATTTAGTAAATAAAACTATCATCAACAATATTTTTCAAAGTAGTTTTTTGTGCTATCTCTTAGCTGATAAATACGTTTGCATGTATTTATCGTCATAGCACAATAGATGAGATGTGATAACTCAGTATAGATGCACACAATATATACATTCGGGGAATTACAACCTAGGTAGGGTTGTGATCTTCCCAGCAAAGTCTCTCCAGGCAAAAGAAATAACTTTTACTGCAATTGTAAAAAATAACACTTACTTTTTATTTAAAAGGAAGGCTTAAATATAAATGTATAGGAATTACAAATAACAATAATTTTCCTTGTCTCGTCCTGTTAGGAATGTTTATTAAATTTTATAAATTAGTTTATACCATTTCTGTTCAAAAATAAGAAAGGAATTTTAACACTTTTTAATTAGTTTGCTTTGCAAAAACCCCTTGGAAGTTTTAAAATCAATTAATACAATTACATATAATTAAACAAATGTTTTAGAAACAAACATTTAATTTGCAAATAATTACGGTGACTTGTGACAATTTTATAATTCTATTATTGAAAAGTATAAATTGTTGAAAAATGTATATTCTATTAACGTTGTTAAGATTAAACAACTTTAATTTGTATAAACTAGGCATCGCGTGGCTCTATCATTGAAGCGAGCGTATAGTAATAAATATGTATTGAATATTGAAAAAAAGATTATTGTGAATCGTGATGAGTTGATAGATAATGGGTCTGGTAGTAGTGCAGCGGCTAGTAGTAAGGGAACCACCCCGCATTCTTACTATTCCACTAACCACACATCTCTATTTCAATATTTATAATTTGTATCTCTTTGCTACAAACAAACTACTGCATGTATCAAATTGAAATTTTGCATGCCTGTTTCAATTGTGCATCAGATGGTGTCTATGAAGTTTTATTAAAATCGTTACGTTAGAACGTAAGATATCGGTAAAAAGGTTGTTTTCTCTATTTTAAACGTTTAGGCCCGCTTTAATAGTTTTAGCGATCTTTATTAATTCATAGCGGTGTCGCTGTTGGTTTTACTAAAAAATATTAGTTGAAAAAAATGTTCGTCTCATCGAATAGATGATGATAGAATCTTTTCCCCTCCTGAAATTCCAATTTAATTTTTGAACCTCTCGTTTACGCGAGCGTTGCGCGCGAACTCTTGGACGGATCCCGCTGTCCAACGAACTTAGCCTGAGTATTAGTAAGAGGATCATGTATACCAAATTTCAACTAAATCGGTCAACTTTTACTCAAGTTATCGTCACACGCGTGAACGTTACTGACAGACAGACAGACAGACAGACAGACAGACACGGAGCATATTTCGTTGAATGTAGGAAGCTCGCTACGCTCGCTTCAATTAATTATTCTTGATAAATATAATAATTCATTCATGTAATAGACGTTTCGACTCTTTACATTGTTTTTAAAGTCATTCTTCAATCACAACTACACGTACTAAAAATGAAACATATTAACAAAGAGTATTAATTCAAACAATTTTATACGGAATAATATATAACATCAAAGGAACTGGAGAAACAGTTTAAATTAATACTATTTGTTAATATGTTTCATTTTTAGTACGTATAGCTGTTATTGGGGAATGACTTTAAAAACATTGTAAAGAGTCGAAACGTCTCATATCACATGAATGAAAACCAACCAGTTTTGATTGTATTTAATTACATCTAATTATATAAGAACAATTTATTTATTTAAATATTTAACAAAATTTGATATAAAAATAAAATATTTATTTATTTGTAATAAAAGAATCTTTTATTTGTATCAAATTTTATATTTCCAATAGCATTTCATGTTTTCCTTCATTCGTTGTTTTAATAAATGTATTTGAAGATATTTTTATATACAAATTATTATTATTAGAATCGTATAGATATCGATAAAGAGTGTTTCACATACTATTAAAATCTTCCTTCGACGCATTTGACCTTTAAATGTCAATACCATTTCTCTAAAAATTTAAATTCAATTTATTAATCCTCTTAAAACAAATTGTTTTTAAAGAATATTAATACTCTGAAGAATAATACGTTGTACTTTTAAAAGTTATCTTTCAAAGAAATATTTTTTAAATAATGATTAAATCGACTTCACGTTTTGAGTTTTGTTCAAAGGATTATCGTGTCAGCCTTTTTTTCCTATATACATATATTAGACTCTAAATGGGTGAAGTTAAAGGATTTTTTGGGATTACAGGAAGTCAGTTACCAGGTATACAAATATAAACTAACAGTTTATACAGAGTTATGGTTCTAGGTACTTAAAATACAAAAACATATTCTTAAAATAATTATAACTACTTTACATAAATGTGTTGGTTAGAGAGAGTTACTTATCTTAAATTAATGAATAGATGAACATTAACATGGATTCAACTTATAATTATGTTTGGAAGAATACCAGACTATTAGTTAGTCTACTAATATTATCTTCAACAAATTAAAATACTAAAGAATTTATTGACTAAAAGTTTAAATAAGTTACAGGAATGGTGGTTATAATAAAATATTGTACTAGATTTGAATGGTTGATATAAATACATAGTAAGATTATAGAATTAAAAATTTAATTTTGCACTGGCTTTATAGTATTCTGGTGAAGTTTTTTGATATATAATAAAAATAAAGATAAAAAACGTGGCTAATTGGTATGTATTATGAATTGGTTTAACTAAAACAGAGTTAATAATATTAATAATTTTATTGAAGCATTAGATATTTAGGATTTTTAAGGTTCAGTGTAGGTTCTTCTAAGTTTCCATCCTGTGGTATAGACTGTATGGTAATAATGTGTATGTGATATGTAATTATATTCTATTTATATGAGAAACAAAAAAGATGCTATTTAATAATGGACGTTTTCTAGAAATATATGTATGTTTCATTGCAAATCATTATAAAAATATGCGTTCACAAAGAAAAATCCTAGGCTTTAAGTCCACGATATAATTATTATAGTACGAACGTGGCTTTAAACGCCAATTTTTTGATGTAGGGGTAATTATATAGAACACAGATTATATATACACAGAAAAATGGTTAATAAATTTTAATAATTCTAGTTGATAAAAATACTGTAACTGATGCTTGATTTTCCTTTAACATCGGATAGAATAAACCAACATAACACATATCAATTTCCGAATGTTTTCACCATCCGTACCTTTTCAAACAGTTAAAATAATAATTTCCGCCGAGTGAGATTAACGTATTTGTGATATTGGATATGGTTGTGTCAACATTGTCAACTCTAAAGCTCGGTTTGTTTTAGATAACTCCAAAGTTATGTTTAATACGTATATTTACTATAGTATCCTTTTTATTAATAACAGTGTTTACCACTGCCTTAAGTTCCATATAAAAGTTAATTGCTTATGATGGACAAATAAAATTGTTGACTTGTATTTCATATTTTCGAATAGCACGAATGAGGTCAAATGAGAATAATATTAAACAAGTTGTTAAATGACCTTCGTCAAATGACGAAGTTTGCTTTAAATTAGTAACATTTTAGAGAACAGATTTTAGTCTTTCCCCGTCTTCACCGACAACAGACACCCGCATTTGTTTAAAAACTTTGTTTTTGGAATCCTGGGACCATAAAAAAAATGTAAATTTCAAAATAGAATTGCAGGGGAATTAATATTTTGATTTATCAGTTATTTTTTTTTATTTATTAATTTGATTAAAAAAGAGAGATAGAAAAAACAAAACAATGACAAGATGTCAAGATAATCCAATTCTAGGTATTTTTACTACGTTTTTATTAGCTGGCTTTCTTGTTTGTTTGTTTGTTTGTCCAGTACAAATCTTGCAATCGATTTTTAACTAACTTACTGAGTAGCTAGACATTTGAAACTTTTAGAATAGCTCAGAACACGATGACAATGCATTATTTTAATTCTTTTAGCCATCTTTCAGCAGAATTTAATTCTTTTCAGCAAATTTTGCTGTATGAAAAGTTAGTTCGGAAAAAATCCGCAAGTTATTTTATTTGTTTTGACATATCCCATATTTACAATCTTCATTGTGACGGGTTTCAAATTTATGATTTATGACAGAAAATATAAAAACGTAGTATATCAAAACTTTTTATCATGTAATTATATTGTATTTAATATAATACGTTATTCTTATTACCAAAATCTTGAATTTAATTTGAAGTAGTTTCACGTAAAATAAGAATATGATCGTAGAATTACTCGCCATGGCAATATTTTCTCTTCCACTTCTTTTACACTCTATACGTATAATGTATACATCACCTAGTGTAGAGAATAAATAGAGGGGCCTTGATATAGGCCGGAGGGATTGGAGTGTGGCACCATTTGTGATACAGCTTCCCCCTCCCTTAGAATACAAACAAGCACCTGATGTTCCTGTTAAAAAAAGATCATATTATATGCAGTTAAGCATTATTTGCTTGTAAATAATGCTTAGCTGCATAGTTAAATAATGAATTAGTATAGTATAATAAAACATTATTAATGATCGCGGTGGTTAGATAAAAAATTCCATCTGCCTTCCCTCTTTTGCTACTCTATTTAGTCTCTATACTAAGTACTAGACTCTATAGTAGTTTTCATAAAATATTTGACAAATCGTTTCATAAAATAATTATTTTCTAAACATAATTTATTTGGTTAAAAAACTGTATTTTTGGATTAAGAAAAAAGAATTTTAACTTTTACATATATTTAATAATTTTTAATAAAAGCAAAAATATTATTGATGATGTATTTTCCATTTTTATTCTTTTACACTGAAATGTAATATAAGTAGACATGCATACAGATGTCTGTGTATAACTGGCACGAGACATAATTATTTTTCAATATCAATTGAATTGAATACAATATTAAATTATAATGGAATACCTACAAGCTGGAAGATATAATAAAAAAAGATAAATTTTATTTAGTTTAAAATGAACTAAAAGAACTTTTATTAAAAGAAATATTCTTTTCCCAAAACCTTGATGGAATAATAAACTTTGATAAACCTCACTTTCATTAATCAGTCTTGTCAAAAAGTCCGTCATACTTTTTTTCTTTCATTATTTTTATGCGTCATTAAAAATAGTAACCTGTTGGTTGTCGCTAGTTATATAAATCAACTTTTGCAGGAAATATTGCTTTTATTAAATCAATTATTTATAATTTGATATTGTGATATTTTAGATGAATTATTAATTTTGTTGAAGTAACATATTATAATATAGACAACATTAATTGGTATTTTATTCAACGTACTTTATTAAGTGAAACACTGTTTCAGCTCGATGTACAATAATTTGTTAAAATTAGTGAAAATAAGCTCGATGTATAATAATTTGCTATTGTTAGTAAAAATAAGAGTCTATGAAAATTACTTTAATTGAAAAATAGTTAAGTATTAACTATAAGCTTGATAATGGTAAACTTAAGTTAAAATGCGTTGGAATTAATTGTCTGTTTATTTAATTTTTGTGCATGAGATGAATTTCTGTAATTCATAAAATGTATTATGACGTTCAATATACTGAACTTTTCTAAATATTTATGTTGGTAATTTTAGCTTGATTTTGTCCTTCCATTAAATTATTATTTGTAGCACGTAAAATTTTGTAATTTACGTTATTTTTAGGGTTTCGTTGGTAATACCAAATAAACAGGTCAAGTGTGTGCTAGTCAGCACACAGCGAGGTTCCGTAGGCCACACTGTATTGTTTAAGTAGTACCCTATTGATGGTGTTTTTTAAAATGCTAAAAAGCTTACTTTGAACTATCCTATGGCTCTGATATTCTCAAAACACATAAACAAACTTCTTATTAAGTATTTTGTTGCCACTGAACCGGACTACATCCATATAAATACATCGAAAAGACCATAATTATAAAAATCGTATTTTGTCAATAAAAAATAAAAAAATATTTTTTTCGGAATTTGAAAAAAGTGGTATCTCTACTTTTGGCCGAAGAATGTTCAGGAGTTTTTTCAAATTTTTTGCACTTCTCATAAGCGAGATAGAGGCAGGGGGGACACTTTTCACACCCACTTCAAACTTGCCTACGCTCGCCCTATCAAAGTTATAACCAAAGAATTATATATTTTTGTAATCAACTCGACGTACCCTTTCATATGATACTCCTCACGGTGTCGAAAAAAAAAAAAAAAATTAACCCTTAAGTTTTTTTACCCTAATTTTTTTTTTTAAGACGCTATGTTTTTAAAATATGTGGGTTAGGACAAGACACATACATGCCAAATTTCAAAGTGATCGGACGAAAGGTGTAGCCGTGAGAGCAGGTGACCGGCGACCGGACGGACGAACAGACTCACGCAGGAAAATATAAGGGTCCTTGGTTTTGCCTACGGACCCTGAAAAAGAAACCCTTATAAATAGTTACGTTCCTGTGTCAGTCTGTCTGTCATACGGTTCCGATAACTTTTAAATAAAAAAAGAGATAATAACTTTAAACTTTGCATTATTAAAGATTTGAAATAAAGTGAACTTAAAAATTATTAGCTTTTAAAATTCAAATTGGAGGATAATTCGTGCCCCCTCCTCATAATCTAACTAATTTCATTTTCATAATACCAATGGAACCTTTTTTATGTGAGACTTCAAGCAAAACTATTATCTAATGCATGAGATAAATGTTACAGGAGTGCCAGGGACGGCGGTGGAATGTCAGGAGCCTGTCATGGTATCGGGTTGTAACGTGGTTGGAGGGTCGTGTCATTGCGGCGAAGCACCTACGTGCTCAGAGGATCTTACACCATCTCCCTACGCCTTCTCAGATCTCAGGGAATGTTCACTCAACTTGGCCATCATGCATCAGCATGCTCGTCAAATCGCCATACAAGGTACATAATATCTGATTGTTCTTGTAGTAATAAGCAAACCTTAAACTATCTCTAATATAAGCGGCCCAGTCCTAATTGACTGACTGGCATAGAATCAACGTACAGCAAAATCTACTTAAATCTCTTAGCGAATTTTCAAAGAAAATTACGCTATTGCAATGGCTTCAAAATGTTTGTAATGCGAATTTTTGAAAATTTTTTCCATGGAAATCCGTTTTAGACCATTCTGAAACGATTCCTAAAATTTAACACTTTTTTTTATGTATGTATGTATATATGTATGTATATATGTATATATGTGTCACTCCAGACGATATCTCCCCTTAGGATGCACTTAAAAATTTCAAACAAATTTTAAAATGTCAATAATATCAAAAGAAAGGATGAGTTCGTTGGCCAGAATGTTTGGAGTTCATTTAGGGGTCAAATTGTTACAATTTAGGGTCAAAAATAGCATAAAAACGTGTTTTTTCCATTTTACCCCCCTTTTATATGAAAATATGATAAAAGTGTACATAACAACAATTACTGAACTCTTAAAGAGCTTTCCAACGACATGCATCTTGAAGGGTAAATACTATTTTGACTTTTGTACCCCGTACCCCTGAGTACCAATTTTGTTTTTCACCCATGCAAATTCTAAACCAAAATTTTCCTATATTATCATAAGCCAATAATACGCAGATTTCTTTGAAAATTCGCTCATTAAGTCATGGTGCATGACTGGACTTTTTTATAAGAATTGAAATTTCTAGATTATATTCTGTTCATATCTTAGACAATCACTTAGAAAGTATTTTAAGAGTTAGAAAAGGGCGAAAAACGGTGGCTCACATATAATATGTGTATCTATAAACGACGGTATATAGGTATACAGACTGTTACATCTTCGGCATTATCTGATATTCTCTCATTTGATTTTTTTCTCCTCCCTCTCTCTTCTTTTTGTTCTATAATAATAGATTACACGCCAAACTACAGTAATAGAATGTAGTATTATTAATGTTAAAAATACAATTGTTTAAGAAAATATATTTTATTTCGGGGATTTAATTGCGGGCGAAGCTGCGACAGATAATATTCTAGTATTTATATAATAATGAGTGAAAATAGTTTCAACTTTTAGATTTGAATGCATTACTCAATTCTAAAAATTCATTTTCCCATATTTTTCAGAACCCTTTGTAATTTCCTATAATATTTCCCTTCTCCGCAAATATTTTTCGTCCTTCTCTTTTATTAGTTTATAAAACCTATAGCCTGCTCGCACAATCACTTCTACTCATTACCAATTTTATCTTGCTCATCGCTGATTATTTATGCTTTTTCACAATATACAATAATTTGGATTAATTTCTGTTTCACCTGATATGATTATATGCCAATAGGACAAAATTAGGGTTCTAATACACAAATCTCTCCCAAATAAGAGTCGAAACTGTTCTCCACCTAGAAGCTAGTACATTCCAACTAAATATTTATAGAATTTACCTCCGTTTATTTATTAATTTTTTTGTATCAAATTGTCAATGTATTTTTAGTGTTTTATTTCGGATACAGGAATCACTAAAGTGTCTAATGGCATTTTTATAATTCTTAAGGTTTGTTGAAATAAGGAATTTAATGTTTGCTTAGTTGTTGTTTGACTAATGACTTTAGAATAGGATTGATAATTTTTGTTAGATTTGAATACATCTTAACAATTGTCTTTTATAGATTAATTTTGTATTATTGTTGAACGTAAAATCTATTTTTTCTTTCCAGTGGAACCGAAAGTCACACTTTTTGTACTGTGAAGATTCTAATTTTATGACTTTGTAAATTTATGATTGTATATGTAACCCTATTTCTTGTCAGTATAGATCAATAGTCTATAAAATGATAGTCTAATGAATGGTTACATCAAAATCCGACTGTCTGAAAGAATATAATGAAAAATGTTTATAATCCTACCAACTTGTAGCCTTACTCTCTACCATTTTAATTTATAGAAAATTTTCCTCTGTCGACTAATATTGCAGTGTATGACAGGCGTGAGGAGAGAGAATGAGAAAAAAACTAATTTCATTTTCGCATCTCGTCCTCTATAAATTATGTTAATGGTTTTTAATGCCCTATTTCTGGTTGCAATTCAAACGGAACTGGAGGGTGTCACTGTACATCTCCGGGTCTCTCCTCGGAAACACGGAGACCATCCTCCCTTCTGATATGATAAATAATATGTAAACGTTATATGTGCGAATGAATTTGTAATGAACAGATAGCGTATTGCGTGGAGGGGCGGTATAATTTACATGAGTTTGGCCTAGATATCGCGCCGCTATAAATAATGAGAAGTGCCCCGTCGTGTGTTTGCGGGTCCTGCCACTTCGTGTATAATTGTTACTTCGCGACTCTAAATCAGTGCCGCGATAAATCCGAGCCTCCGGGCATTATACACCAAGATGAGCTTCCCAACTCTCTCCCTTCACAAACGATTCACCAATTACCTTATCAACATCTACATCAAAATAATATTCTGTTAGAATATGCACACTTGCACGAAGTTGAATAGTTAATTAAATATTCACGTATTTCACTAACGTATAGCGTTACCCGCCTTAATGTCTCTCTTGGTTATTCTGAAATGTAAATAATTTTAGGATGGACATGTATGTCTACGTGGAGTGTTGTTCAGTTTCCGTGTTACCTAACAGTTAAGAGAGGCCGCTTCGAAACAAAAACCAACTAAATCAATGGAAATTCCTCTCGTCCCCTTAAAATTTATTGCCTTCCAGTCTACCGAACATTTGTATAAATTTAATACATAGGCATGCTCTAAATTGTATCTGTCTCTTTGTTCATTAAAATACTTATTTCATTATTACCTCCCGCGTAACTAGGCATCGCGTGGCTCTATCATTGAAGCGAGCGTATAGTAATAAATATGTATTGAATATTGAAAAAAAAAAAATTATTGTGAATCATGATGAGTTGATAGATAATGGGTCTGGTAGTAGTGCAGCGGCTAGTAGTAAGGGAACCACCCCGCATTCTTACTATTCCACTAACCATACATCTCTATTTCAATATTTATAATTTGTATCTCTTTGCTACAAACAAACTACTGCATGTATCAAATTGAAATTTTGCATGCCTGTTTCAATTGTGCATCAGATGGTGTCTATGAAGTTTTATTAAAATCGTTACGTTAGAACGTAAGATATCGGTAAAAAGGTTGTTTTCTCTATTTTAAACGTTTAGGCCCGCTTTAATAGTTTTAGCGATCTTTATTAATTCATAGCGGTGTCGCTGTTGGTTTTACTAAAAAATGTTATTTGAAAAAAATGTTCGTCTCATCGAATAGATGATGATAGAATCTTTTCCCGTCCTGAAATTCCAATTTAATTTTTAAACCTCTCGTTTACGCGAGCGTTGCGCGCGAACTCTTGGACGGATCACGCTGTCCAACGAACTTAGCCTGAGTATTAGTAAGAGGATCATGTATACCAAATTTCAACTAAATCGGTCAACTTTTACTCAAGTTATCGTCACACGCGTGAACGTTACTGACAGACAGACAGACAGACAGACAGACAGACAGACAGACAGACAGACAGACAGACACGGAGCATATTTCGTTGAATGTAGGAAGCTCGCTACGCTCGCTTCAAATTATCGTATTTAAAGTTTAGTTCCTAATTTCATTTTCCGGAATAATCAAACAGAAATCAATTATTTTAAACAATTATCAATCAACTTTTAAGGATGAAGGTGAGAAATAATCTCATGATTATACTCCCTTCGTATAATCTGAACAGGAAATTAGAAATCACGCCAATATAAAATATACGATACCAAATATAAACATTATTTCTCTGTTTAAATGCGTAGAAAGTGATTATTTACGTAATTGTATTCATTGCGCATGCGCGTCTCATAGCTCTGAAGAATTCCTCTTCTTTACCACGCTAGCGCGGTAAAGAAGAGGAATTCTTCAGCTTTACGCACGATTAGCGAGTTTGTTTACATTTAACAAAACTAATTTGCTATTCTTTTATTGAAGTAACTGTTTAAATCGAGTTTTTAGTGAAAAACAATGAATGAATCAAGTGGCTTTGACGAAAATGTAGAGAATAATACTCCTCCAGAAATAATTAATTTGGCAAAAAATACAACTCAAGATTAATGCCATCTTTATCAAGAGAAGAGATACGAACTTACATATAGCAAGTTTATTTTTTTCTGTATTTATTATTTAAATCTAACAATCGTAGATAAAGTACGGTACGCAACTCGTGCGAAAACGGCATTTTGCATTGCTCGTGTGGTATTACTACCCTCGCTGTCGCTCGGGTGCAAACTCCACACTCGCATGCAAAATGCTACTTTCCGCACTCGACGCGTAATGTACTATTCCCTTCTTGGGTTAAATAATTCCGAAAACTATAATAGTACATTACGCGTCTAGTGCGGAAAGTAGCATTTTGCATGCGAGTGTGGAGTTTGCACCCGAGCATAACAAAATGCAGTTTTCGCACGAGTTGCGAACCGTACATTATCAACGATTGCGGATTTTAATAATAAATACAGAATAATTACAAAATAAAAATAACTTTTTATATACTACGTTTTTAAATTTTCTGTTGAATCATATTGTTGATAATATAATTGTCATTGTTATAATATAATGTTGGTGAAAAAATAGTTCCAAATTTATTTACTTCACATAAATGACAACCATCTAGAGAGCTGATCTTAAACCTATAAAAGGACAAATCTTTGTAAAACGGATCTCGCAAGCACCGAATCTAAACCGTGCCATTGATATGCCCCCGTGTAGGGACAAAGAGATGAAAAAGAAAAGTGTGTACAAGTAAAGAAGTACAGATGCAGAAAAATTAAACCGATACCTAAGACACAAGTGTAAACAAACCTGGTTGTCACACGTCAATTAATTTATTTCTTTGTTTACTTTTCCTTTTTCGCTGTCATTCAATGTTAATCTCTTGATAAAAAATCACAAGTTTAAAACCCGTCAAAATGAAGATTGTAAGTATAGGACATGGTAAAACAAATAAAATAACTTGCGGATTTTTTCCGAACTAACTTTCCATACAGCAAAATTTGCTGAAATCGAATTGAATTCTGCTGAAATATGGCTAAAAGTATTAAAATATTGCATTGTCATCGTGTTTTGAGCTATTCAAAAAGTTTCAAATGTATAGCTACTCGGGAAGTTAGTTAAAAATCGATTGCAAGGTTTGTACTGGACAAACAAGAAAGCAAGCTAATAAAAAGGTAGTATAAAAATTTAATAAACTCGTATTTATTTTAAAAGTTCGTATTTCTCTTTTAATTGAGATGACATTATTTCATTAGTTGTATTTTGTGCCGAATTAATTATTATTATAATTCTCCTCATTTTCGTCGTAATCACTTAATTCACTCATTGTTTATCACTAAAAACTCGATATAAACAGTTACTTTAATTAAGCTAACAGCAAATTAGTTTTGTTAAATGTAAACAAACTCGCTAATCGTGCGCGAAGGTGAAGAATTCCTCTTTTTAACCGCACTAGGGCGAAATAAAAGAAGAATTATGAGCGCGCATGCGCAATGAATACAGCTACGAAAAGAATCTCTTTCTACGCATCTAAACAGATATATAGTGTTTATATTTCCTATCAATCGTAGATAAACAATAATAATGACTCGTTCTAATATTATTTTGTTGTATTCAAAAGATAGAGCAAAACAAAAATATAATAATTGAAACTGAAAAAAAATATCTGAACGACAAGCTCTAACAAAATATTCTTCTTTAGATAGTAAGGATGAATTGAAATTCTATATTATCCTATTTAATAAATTTATTTTATTATTTTAAAGTGTTAACAGAAGACAGACTACATTCAGATATTTTTTTAAAAAACCACTTTTTGAAATAACGTATAAATCTATTCAAATCTTAAAATTGATTATCGTGCCCCAATACATTATTTTTTTTATATACATATTACGCTACTTATATGCAAAAGAAAGTATGCAATACCAAAGTTATTTTAAGATTTATATTTGATACTTAAGTTTTTTTGTTAGTTACACCATTGGTTTGAAGGTATAATGTTGTCGGCTTATTATGCTCATAGCACTATAAATTTATTTCTGTCTTGACAGCTGTAAAATTACCTCTCATGTTCTCAATTCTCTCCTCTTGTTTTATATATGATCTAAATCTTTATATTACCATTCTTAATTCCTAGTACTTTCCTCACCCATATAGGATCGCTTTGCAATATTGATGAATATAACATACATGTTTCACATTAAATATATTAGAAAAAGTAATAGGGGTCCGTTATAGCTCATTCAGAAGGGCAGTTGGCTGTCCTATCAATGAAGTTAGGTAGCATCGGGCGTGGTCGTATCTTGGGTGGGTGACCACAGATCTTGGTTCAATTCCCGAACCGGAAGCTGAGTGTTTACCCAGCATCGCTATATAAATAGATAGTTGCTTGAGTATAAAGTGGTGACTAACTTGTTGTGTATGCCAATTATACGATTTGTACGGCTGATAGAATGACACATTAACCCTGTGTCATCCGTTACATATATATGTAGTTGTACTAGCTTTTACCCCGCGCTTAGCACAAGGCTCATGCTAGGAATCAGTGATGGTTTCCTACTATCATGTAGGCTAAGCATTATATGAAATCCCTTCATAGAAAATGATTTGGACTATATTATTCATCAGTAATTCCATTTTTAAGATTAAAATAAACAATTATTATTATTATTATTATGTATTAAAATGTCTCGATTTTATTATTAGGGACGATAAATAACTAATCAAGATTGAACTTAATATCACAATGATCTTATTTAAAAATAACATAAACTGCCATTAATAGTACATTACGCGTCGAGTGCGGAAAGTAGCATTTTGCATGCGAGTGTGGAGTTTGCACCCGAGCGACAGCGAGGGTAGTAAAACCACACGAGCAATGCAAAATGCCGTTTTCGCACGAGTTGCGTACCGTACTTAATCTACGATTGTTAGATTTAAATAATAAATACAGAAAAAAACAAACTTGCTGTATGTAAGTTCGTATCTCTCTCTTGATAAAGATGGGCATTTATACTTGAGTTGTATTTTTTGCCGAATTAATTATTTCTGGAGGAGTATTATTCTCCACATTTTCGTCAAAGTCACTTGATTCACTTATTGCTTTTCACTAAATCTCGATATAAACAGTTATTTTAATAAAAGAACTGCAAATTAGTTTTGTTAAATGTAAACAAACACGCTAATCGTGCGTAAAGCTGAAGAATTCCTCTTCTTTACCGCGCTAGCGTGGTAAAGAAGAGGAATTATTCAGAACTATAAGACGCGCATGCGCAATGAATACAAGTACGTAAATAATCACTTTCTACGCATCTAAACTAAGATATAATGTTTATATTTCGTATCAATCGTAGATAAAAATCATTTCATATTGTTGTTATAAAGAAAAACAATACCAGAACTTTTAATGCACTTAATGACCTCTCATTTAATATTAAATAAATCACACAAATTGAATTTTTTCAGAATTTACACGTATAGTGTATAGGCTCCATCCGTGGACATATACTGTATATTGCCTGTTCTTAGAATTTAATATTGATCTAGACTAACTACCATTAATTAATTTAATTAAATACATTTTTATTCTTCATTTTTTTATTCTTCAATAATTTAGAGTTGGAAAAATTTAATTTGTGTATCAATTAATTATTTTCTCTGAAATTTTAAAATACCTAAACTATGTTTTGAATGTGGGTTATTTAGTTAATGGAGACGACGGTTTTATACCTTGGTACTTAAAATTTATTGTAGGACGTATAGATCATATTATAAAAGAAAAATGAAATTACTACCTTTACCCACACTATGTAATTAGGTTGGTCACTAATTAGTTTTGTATTGATAATATTGCTATATATTATTTTGTGGATTATAAAACGAAATCATGTTTATAAAAACGATACGTATTTTTTTTAATAACTATACTTATATTACTTAACGAAGATCATGCGTACTTAATAACGAAGAAATTAACTCAAATCTATTTATAATTATTTTCCTACTATGACTTAAAGACCCACTTATCATTATGAAAGGCTATAATTTTACCCTTTCCTTTTTGAGCTTTAACAACAATGTATAAAATTCTGGTTGTTTTCCTTAATGTTATTTTTTAGTATAATAAGTTGATTATAAAAATAATATTTTTAAAAAACAAGCTTTTATTCGTATTCTTCTCAGCAAACTCTTTCATTTGATACCTATATCATGGGCGTGCTTAAAAAATAACTAGTCCGCCATCTTGAACTGCCCGCCATCTTGGAATTGGAATGACTCCACTTAGCAAACCATGCATTGTCATCCAAACTAAACGTGTATGCAAAATTTCAATTTAATCGGTTGAGGATAACTGCTTCAAAATTCATTTGCAAGAATTGATCCGAACATACATATACATACATACATTGCAAGTTAAATAAAAGCTTGTATAATAGTCTTGTTTATAATAACAGCTAAATGGCTGCAGTTACCCTTACTATTGTTAACTTTTGCCAATAAAAAAAAAAAAAATATCTTTCTATAAATATATAAAAAAGTCCAGTCATGCGCCATGACTTAATGAGCGAATTTTCAAAGAAATCTGCATATTATTGGCTTATGATAATATAAGAAAATTTTGGTTTAGAATTGAAAAAAAAAAAAAAAATTTGATACACAGGGGTACGAGGTACAAAAGTAAAAATCGTATTTACCCTTCAAGATGCATGTCGTTGGAAAGCTCTTTAAGAGTTCAGTAATTGTTGTTATGTTCACTTTTATCATATTTTCATGTAAAAGGGGGGTAAAATGGAAAAAACACGCAAAATTTTTTTGCGTGTTTTTCGTAAAAACGAAAAAGACCCTAAATTGTAAATATATGACCCCTAAATGAACTCCAAAAATTCTGGCCAACGAACTCATCCTTTCTTTTGATATTATTGATATTTTAAAATTTGTTTGAAATTTTTAAGTGCATCCTAAGGGGAGATATCGTCTGGAGTGACACATATATACATACATATATACATACATATATACATACATATATACATACATATATACATACATATATACATACATATATACATACATATATACATACATATATACATACATATATACATACATATATACATACATACATAAAAAAAAGTGTTAAATTTTAGGAATCGATTCAGAATGGTCTAAAACGGATTTCCATGGAAAAATTTTTCAAAAATTCGCATTACAAAAATTTTGAAGCCATTGCAATAGCGTAATTTTCTTTGAAAATTCGCTAATTAATGTTTCTGTAGTTAAAATTACAATTAAATTTGGTCAGAATTTCAAAAATTTTGGATAATTCTTATTTCATACATTTCGAAAACCGAATCCGGCTTTTTTTCGTTTATGTATGTGAGTCCAGTCTGTTGCCATCAGTCCGACTTTATAGACGCAACTGGCTAAACGGAATCTATTAATTTTATGTTCAGAGAAGAGCGCAAACATGTTGCGCATGGTATAGGCTTGGTTTCATCGAAAAATATTAAGTTGAATTTTTATAAAAAGTCATTAACAATTTTATAATAAAAATTCGTCCGTTCGTCGCATCTTGGAGCATATCTTCCGACCTATTGTAGCTATAGATTTAAATTTGGTATTCAAGTCAAACTTTTTTGCCCAAAAACAGGAAAAATGTTGCAAACTTCACAACTGGAAATTTCTTTGACCAACGAGCAAATGCAAAATAATCGAAACTTCCTTTATTTTTGTAATTTTTTTTAAAGTTTAGTGTAATTTTAAAGATATTGAAATGTAGATCACAAATATATATATCGCGTTTCCAAAATGGCAGACTTTTACCCCAAAAATTACCAAAACAAAACCCCCAAAAAATGTCCCCATTCCCCATTAGGACTGGTCCTAATAACGAGGAAAAAATACATCTCTGTGGGCCGGGAGTTAATATAAAAAAGTCAAATTTTAGGTGGCCGTAACTATGGAGACCCGATTTTGTTTGTAATTTTTGAGTGTAGTAGTAGTATCATTTTTAAGGTATGAAATGTAGATCACAAATAGGTATCGCGTTTCCAAAACGGCGGCCATTTTGCCTCTAAATGAACCAAATAAGTGCATACCTAAGATGCTAAAGGATAATAATTATACTAATACTTCTGTTAAAAAGTCTATTTCTGAGCGCCCTTGCACACACATTGCTTCTCCAATGTGCAACTTTTTATACATATTGCAGTAAAAAAATAAAAATAATAATGTAGGAATTATCATATCATAAAAATTCATATTTCCTATGATATATGAATTTTTATGACCGAAGAAGCCCTTTTAGTTGCTTGCTGGCAAGTACTTGACGGGATTTTTATATTGTACACTTAATGAATAGTGACAAACGCCATGGATTCCCTAAACAAAATGTTTGGGTACTTTTAGACCACCTAGAGACTCGCGTTTAATGAGTTTGGTCGGAAATTGGCCCAAACCGACTGGAAAAATCCGAAAAGTAAAAAAAGAAGTTTACTCCCCTTAAAAAATTAAAGATTTAAAGTTTTTTGGAGGCTTATTGCGGAAAAACTGTAAGTCGTACATCGAAAAGCAGATTTTTTCCAGTGATATCGCTGATTTTAAAATATCTACAACTTGTCGTACCTCCATCGGTTCTACCTTAAAAATAAATTGAAAAAATATCAATTATGGCGTCCGTAATTATTGACCAATTTAATTTCTGATTCGGGTACTTAAACCTCACAATAATGCACTTTAAATCGAGTATTTATTATTTTATAATTTGTCCTAGAACCAGAGTTATAGTTAGAGTTAGGGTTTTACTGCGGTATTGAGAAGAGACTTGTAATTTAATTAAGGCACCAATGGTTGATAATAATTGTTCTATGACTTCCCAGTCTGATTGGTTTTGACTGCTTTAATTTTCTTATTCATGTTATCTCTTTTTTAGATACCTTGGTTATATTGAGCATTGCTGTTCATTACTATATTACTATTATGGTTTCGATTGGCTAATTTTTATTTTATATAAATAGACTCCAAACTACGATGTGGAGAGTAGTATATTCTTATTATTATATAATTATAATATATGTACTTGAAAACTTGATAAACCACTTATAAAAGATATTCTCGGAATTAACAGTAATTAAAATTTTCCACCCTTAATTCTAAAGTGTTATTAAGAAAATTAACCTATATTTTTCTTTTATTTTTTATAAAAAAATACTTATTTTAGTAATATATTTTAAAAAGTAGGGAGAAAACAAAAAATAGGGTTTTAACTCAATTGTGTTCGATTACCAGCGAACGGTTATGAATTTCTATGTCTTTTCTTAAGTACTCACTTGATTACATTAAATTATTGTTTCTAAAGTTTTTAAATCAGGATCAATAAATTGAATATATATATATATATATATCGTCAGGTTAGTGCAAAAAGTCACTAAGTTACATTTTTTTTTTGATTTTTAGTTAATAGTACCCAAGTGTTTATTTTAGTCAATAGCACCTATGCAAAAACTCCTTAAGTTCCTCAGAGGTCTCTAAAACCTACAAAAATTATGTATTTTTTTCATTAAGTGCATTCATTATAAGTGATTTTACAAAGCAAAAACTCAGTAAGTTACTTAGTGATTTTTTCCTTCCTAGTAAAAGTTTAATAGAGTTCCAAAAGTCATTAAGTGGTAGTTGGTGACTTTTCGCATTAAATAGCTGATTCGTTTTTGATAGTTAAAAGGTTATTGGAAGGTTTACTTTCCTCATTATTAGGGTTTTGTAGATACTTCTCAAAACCCTTATACCGAGGGTGATGTGTCCGTCCGTCCGTCGCTCTTTGGTTCATAGGGCCCGAACCGTTTTAAGCGAAAGTACTGAAATTTGAAACACTGGTGCAACTTTTTGACCCAACCACAGGAAAAATATACAGAAGTTCATAATTAGATTTGCGCATGCGCAATTCGAAAAAATGTGGTAAACTCAAAAATTTATATTTTTTTAAATTTTTGAGTAGGGTATCAAATGAAAGCTGCTGAAGAGTAGGACACAAATATATATATCATTTTTTAAATGTTGCATTCCTTATTGGTTAAATTAATCAAAATATACCCCAAAAAAATCCCCCCCAACCACTATAGATCGGCTGGCGCTAAAATTTTGAAATAATTCATGCTAATATCTTATTGTTGGGCGATGAAAATTCTGGGAGTTCATCCCAAATTTTCAAAAATTGTTAATTTTGGGCGCGAAAAAGTGAAGTGCGCCCAAAATTTTATTTTTTTTAAAATTTTGAGTTGGGTATTAAATGAAAGCTGCTGAAGAGTAGGACACAAATATAAATATGCTTTTTTAAAATATGCATTCCTTGTAAGGCAAAAAAATCAAAATATACCCCAAAAAAATTCCCCCCCCCCCCCCCCCCCCCAACCACTATAGATCGGCTGGTGCTAAAATTTCGAAATAATTCATACTAATACCTTATAGTGGGGCGATGATATTTCCGGGAGTTCATTCCCAGGTTTTAAAATGTACCAATTTTGTGCGCGAAAATTTAGAGTGCGCCCAAAATTTTATTTTTTAAAAATTTTGAGTTGGGTATCAAGTGAAAGCTGCTGAAGAGTAGGATACAAATATATATTTGCTTTTTTAAATTTTTAATTCTTTATTGGTTTTATAAGTCAAAATATACCCCCAAAAAACGCCCCCCCCCCAAATTTTATATAATGGATGGTCTTAAAATTTTGATATGATTCATGGTTACACCGTATGGTTGGGCGATGAAAATTTCCTAAAAAATGTAATTTATCTTGTCGTTATTACCTATAAAAACATTGTGACCTCCCGGGGGATCGAACCCGGGACCCTTAGGATCGAAGAAAAAAAATCATAATTACATAACGGGTATGCTTAATCATCTACAAAACCCTAAAAAGTACTTGGACGCAAGTACTTCCCTGTGATTTTTTTCATAATTGTCTTGGATCGTTGTAAAATTTCATTACTATAATTGTTATTTATTGTTTTAAGAGAATAATAAAACATTTAAAACGGAAAAAAGTATTATTATTATGGTTTAAGTGTTAGTGTTGTCAAATAATTAATAATAAAGATAATCCAGAAGACATACAATGAACAGAGGAAAACTAATAAATAATAAACTAAAAAAATGAATAAATAGGTTGCTAACTTAAATTTAATCATATTGAATAAAGTAGATCGTCAAGGTCCTACGTTTTAGCGGAGAGTTATCATAATTTGTAAAGGACCTCATCTTGATGCAGTTTAAGCGTTTCTAATAATTACTTTGTTTTGCTCTGGAAGGACTGAAGTCTCTAGCTGAAGACGCATCAAAAGATAGTGCTAAACGCAGAGGTATATATATATATATATATATATATATATATATATATATATATATATATATATATATATATATATATGAAGTAAACTGAAGGAAGTAAAACAACCCTTGAGAACCGCTAGAGACCCTCTCTCCTTTGACTGCATTAATTACTGACGAAGGGTAGTCCTAGGCTGCGAACAGGAAAAGGGAGCTGGCAGGGCTTAACGATGCGGTCCTAAGGGTAGACTTCTTGCTTCGTAATGAACTACCTTGATTCCTTGGAATTGAGGGAGGTAATCCCACACCTCCTATCCTTCCCACACTCCGCTAGACCTGAGAATTTGAAATGTTACAGTAATATCCTACTACCATGACCTCAACTTTTCCCCCTTAGTTTACGTTGCTAGTCATATCCTTCTAATTTATAACTTTAATAAATAGCCTAGCTTATTTTCAAGAGCCAAGCGTATAATAGATTAATAAATATTGTAGCATATTTTGAATAGACATAATTAATAACATTTTACATTCAAGGAAGTAGGTATCTTAAAATAACAAGCTTTTACGTATATAAAGTTTTTTTATATTAACTTATATCTGAAAATATTTAAACTCAAAAGAGACTCCAAGATTAGTTGCTAGAAATAAAAGATCAATTTGATTTGTAGAATATATATATATATATATCGCACACCCATTTCTGCAACGTGACAACTCAAAAAACCTAGTTTTGAGAAAAACGAGAGTAAGTTAGTAAAAAGAGTTTTTACTAACTTTACAGTTATCTCAAAAAAATCACAGGGAAGTACTTGCGTCCAAGTACTTTTTAGGGTTTTGTAGATGATTAAGCATACCCGTTATGAAATTATGATTTTTTTTCTTCGATCCTAAGGGTCCCGGGTTCGATCCCCCGGGAGGTCACAATTGTTTTTATAGGTAATAACGACCAGATAAATTACATTTTTTTAGGAAATTTTCATCGCCCAACCATACGGTGTAACCATGAATCATTTCAAAATTTTAAGACCAGCCATTATATAAAATTTGGGGGGGGGGATTTTATTGGGGGTATATTTTGACTTATAAAACCAATAAAGAATTAAAAATTTAAAAAAGCAAATATATATTTGTATCCTACTCTTCAGCAACTTTCATTTGATACCCAACTCAAAATTTTTAAAAAATAAAATTTTGGGCGCACAAAATTGGTAATTTTTAAAACCTGGGAATGAACTCCCGGAAATATCATCGCCCCACAATAAGATATTAGCATGAATTATTTCAAAATTTTAGCACCAGCCGATCTATAGTGGTTGGGGGGTGGAAAATTTTTTTGGGGTATATTTTGATTTTTTTCCCCTATAAGAAATGCAAATTTTAAAAAAGCATATAATATATATTTGTGTCCTACTCTTCAGCAGCTTTCATTTGATACCCTACTCAAAAATTTAAAAAAATATAAATTTTTGAGTTTACCACATTTTTTCGAATTGCGCATGCGCAAATTTAATTATGAACTTCTGTATATTTTTCCTGTGGTTGGGTCAAAAAGTTGCACCGGTGTTTCAAATTTCAGTACTTTCGCTTAAACGGTTCGGGCCCTATAAACCAAAGAGCGACGGACGGACGGACACATCACCCTTGGTATAAGGGTTTTGAGAAGTATCTACAAAACCCTAAAGAGTGACGACAATTTAAGAATAATTTGACCAGTCCAAACTGTAGTTTGGCTATCCACCATAAATTTAACACAAATATAATGCTTCCGCTTATTAGAATGGAACTATTTTCACGATTTTCCCAAAACGTTTTGAGTTGTCACACTATCCATTTAACTTCCTTATGACATTATTTTGAAATGTCCCTGTACTACACCTCCTTTTAATGAAATAATTAACTTGACAATGTTATAATATACAATTAAAGTTCATATTATGTCATCAATTTGTATTTTAATAAAAATTGGCAAACGTTTTTATATGGTAAACTTGGTCAAAAGGGTTTTGTTTCCTCTTATCCTAAAGCTACATTACTGTTCACAATTATCGTATTCAGTACATCATAAAAGATAGAGCCTGTGATTGTGAATCGGAACATTTAAATCATGAATTTGACAGAATTATGATAAGCCAATTTTTAAACAATAATAAGAAAGACGGAAAAAATGAAAGTTACAGAACACAACAACAAAATATTGTTTTATTTAAACTTCAACAATACAACATTTTATTTTACTAAATCAGTCATAATAATAATAATAGTAAAGTTATCACAAGTAAATACAAAATGTTTATTAATTTAAACTTTAATAACAAATAATTTAAGTAGGGTTTAAAAAATCAGCCTCAAAAGGATCAAATTCTTCATAATACTATAAAATATTATTATTCTTCCCTTATCTAAAAACTAATTCAAGTATTTTTCCTATAATTAAAATAATAATAAAGAAATAAAAATCAAAATGAATGAAAATTTTTAAAATAATTTTTTTTTTTTTTTTTTTAAACTAATAATACTATTTGTACATTTTATTCCTTCATATTTCTGTACCCGTTTGTACAAGTATGTTATATTTTTAACCTGCAGATCTGATTCAGTATAATAATCCTTGTCCTTCATAACCATTTTCACCATTTTTAATCCTCGCCCGATTCATCCAGGTGTTGCCATCGCCATTTTTAAATAAATCTGAAAAAATAATTTTATGTGAGGTTACTTACTTTGACAAATTACATAATAGATATGGTCAGCCGACTGACCACTATAAGTCTCACTGACCAGTTTCTTATCCGATGGTTTTTTTGTGTTAAAATAAATATAAATTGTTTACTTCTCAGTTACATTTTCAAATTTATTAATTAAACTATGAATACTTCTTGATACATTATGATTAAGATTAATAATAATGAAATTATATTCAGCAATTAATGCGATAACTTGTTATAAAAAAATAAATAAATTATGTAGTGATAATTAACAAAAATCACTGTACTAGTTATTGATTTGCCACTGTATTATAAGTAGGGAACGTTACAACTTAAAATCCTGATGTGAAGTAACGTAACAATTTAAAATAATGACATGAAGTAAACTTAGTAAGGTAATAACTCAAAAATACCAGTATAGAAAGTACTGTTACAATTCAAAACAATAAAAAGATAATTGTTAGCAAAGTGATAACTCGAAAAAAATCACTATGCTGAAGTATTTCCGACAAGCCTATTATAAGTAATAAATGTAACAACTCAAAATCCAAACGGAAAGTAATGTAACGATTCAAAATAATAAAATTAAATATTTAGCAAAGTGATAACTAAAAAAAAATCACTCTACTGACTTACCTTACTGAACTTATCACACTACTCCCTTGGTTTATCCCTTCCATGTGTCAAAAGTAGCAGTGATGCAACTGCTGTCACGTGGTGAATATTGGTACTAGAATAATCACGATGCTACCTACTTGTAGCTTTCGATCCGCTCTATCGATCTACGGGGATAACTCAAAAATCGATTTTTTTTTTTTGAGTTGTCACGTTGCTGAAATGGGTGTGCGATATATATATATATATATATATATATACAGGGTGTCCCCGGATCGACTTACCTATTGGTGTAAATGCAAAAAAATTTCATATTTAGAAAAAAATTATTGTTTATAAAGTCTCCTGCATGTTTTGGAATGAAGATATTTCGTACCATGCACCCGGCACCCAAAAGGTACAAATTTCTGAAATTGGTCACGAGGGAAGTGGTCTTATTTTCAATTTTTCGAGAAAATGTTATTCTTTATAAAAATAAGTATTTTCTATTCTAAGATCATTTTTGAATAAAACAATTTTAAAAATGGATGTCAAAAATCCCCCCCCCCCTTCAATATTGAAAAATATATAAAGTTGTTCAAAGTGGATGGTACCATTTTAAAGGTCTTGTTTTGTACTTCAAAAGTTGTTATAATAACCTTTTTGATTAAAGCAACTCTAAGTGGGGAACAAATTAAAAAAAGAAACACTCAACCCTTTATCCACCCTGTATATACAGGGTGACTGGCGATATATGTGAAAAAATGAAGTAGGTTGTTCTACGCCTCAGGGGCTACAAAAAATGCTATATAAATCATGGGTCAAATCTTAACCGTTCTCCCACAAGTTCAAATTTTATGATTTTTTTAAGATCGCATGCCTGTGCTTATAAAAACACTTATTGCTCCAAAAGTATAAAAGCTAGAACAAAATCTTTAGTTTCGTTGTAAAGCTCACAAAATTTCCTACAAGTAAAGTATAATTTTAATTTGTTTGCCTTCAAATTACATCACAAAATATTTATACAAATTTTATTTTTAAGAAAGAATAAAAAAATCAATTTCTTTGTGGTTCCATAACTTTGAATAGGACCGAGCTTAAACTGTTCGGACTTCAGGAAAAACTTCCTTATTTCCTAAATTTTCGATTAATATTAACATCATTGCCCATTAATAAGGTGGAATTTTTTTTAAACTTCGCTGAAAGTAAAAAAGAAACATGTTTATTGCTGTTTTTGTTGACATATAGGTGAGTATACTAAACCAGTCTTGCTTTTTTTAAATATGTTTTTAATTATTTACTCACCTGCAAGTCTACAATAGCAACAATAAACACGTTTCTTTTTTACTTTAAGTGAAGTTTACAAAAACTTCCGCCCTATGAATGGGTAATAATATTAATATTGATCGAAACGTTAGTAAATAAGGAAGTTTTTCCTGAAGTCCGAACAGTTTAAGCTCGGTCCTATTCAAAGTTATGGAACCACAAAGAAATTGATTTTTTTATTCTTTCTTAAAAATAAAATTTGTATAAATATTTTGTGATGTAATTTGAAGGCAAACAAATTAAAATTATACTTTACTTGTAGGAAATTTTGTGAGCTTTACAACGAAACCAAAGATTTTGTTCTAGCTTTTATACTTTTGGAGCAATAAGTGTTTTTATAAGCACAGGCATGCGATCTTAAAAAAAATCATAAAATTTGAACTTGTGGGAGAACGGTTAAGATTTGACCCATGGTTTATATAGCATTTTTTGTAGCCCCTGAGGCGTAGAACAACCTACTTCATTTTTTCACATATATCGCCAGTCACCCTATATATATAGAGGTCACCTTTTTCAGCAGAGGATTACAAATACCACATGCCCAAATTACGAAAATAAAGTAAAACGTCAGGTGGTGAGTACAACCAGAAGCATGTATCTTCAATATGATAAACGCCTTCCTGCGGCCAGCACAGTTGCAGCAGTAGAACACATCACATCAAGAATTCGACCGGCAGAGTACTATTAGTAGGTTTGCTAAACCAGATTCGCACCTCCCCCCCCCCCCCCCCCCCTCCCATTTGAGTTCTTACTGCATCGGGCTTTATTTTTAAAGTCTCCCTCTATTACGTTTATTAATTAAATATATTTATGATTTTTTTACTCCCGGAAACTGTAACAATAGCTTCAACAAATCAGTCACATCACTGCTAGGTCAGTCACTTAATTTTAGGTTATTATTTTTGTACCTCTAATTAATGTACATAAATGATTATCGTGTTGGCTTTAAACCCCCCCCCCCCCCCCCTTCTTCATCATTATTTTTTTTCATTATTGTGTTCTACTTTGAGGTTTTGTATTTTATTTGTAGAAGTTTTTGTTGTAGGCAAATTATTCCTCTTTGCAGCGAACTAATTTGATTTATTTTCTTTTTCGGTTTAGTTTGTTGTCTTCTATTCAGTTTAAAAATAGAAGACAGCAGAACTAATCTAGTTTTTCAAACACTTCTCCAGCATTCCCAAGTTATTTCTGCAGCGAGTACTCGAAAAGTTTGGTTCCTTAACTTATCTCTTCTGGCTTCAAAGACCTAACCAAAGGGATTTGTTGGTCTGAATCGTGCCTTTTTAGAATTCAAGTTCTATTTTAAAAATGCAAGATTTTTATTCAGACAAGATTTGGAGGAAAAATCATTAGAAAAGTAGTTTTGCTTCCGAGCTTACCGAAGGTAACGGAAGCATTGTGTTCACTTTTGAGAACAAAAAAGTTTTATGCCTCCAATTTTAAAAATTCCAAGACAGAAATCCGTTTCAGACATCAGCGAACATTTTTGGTTCCGTGTCTGTCTGTCGGTCTGTGTGTCCGCGAATCGTGAAACGTGCGACGATAACTTGAGTAAATGTTGCCCGATTTTGATGAAATTTGGTAGACATGTTTATTTTACCAATGCTCAGGTCGAGTTCGTTGGACAACGTTATCCGTTCAACGCTCGCGTAAACGTGAACTTAAAATTTAAAATTAGTATTTTCGGTCGGAAAAAAATCAAACCTTATCTATTCAATGAGACGAACATTTTTTTCAAATACAATTTTTTTGTAAAACCTACAGCGACACCCCTATAAAGTGTTAAAGATCGCTAAAAAATGTTAATTGTTCTTACACACTAAACAATAAAGTAATAAAACTTTAATGTTAATATAACAATAAAGTACATGATAGGATGCGAGGAAGCTATGTTCCACACTAATTGGCAGTGTATTTGTTTCTTCATTGCAGTCCCTGAATCTAGATCACGTAACTTTCTCCATTAACTAAACTGGCAGATAGGTAAAAGAGGAGAAATACGCCTACCCACGAGCCCTTCAAATCAGTGTATCCAAAAATTAAGGCTCTGTAGAAGAAAAGTCGATTTGTTATATAACTTATGTTAAGCTCGTTTTATCTTTTTCGTCGGTAAACATTATCAAATACAATTACAATTATACAAAATTATAATTATTACAATTATCAATTATCAATAATCGAAGAGCCGGCGTGGCCGTGTGGATTAAATTACTTACCATGTCTGCTCGACCATTAATGAATCAAGGGTGGCACAAGGTCGTGGGCTAATATAGCTCACTAATGATCACACCATAGTCGCTTCGGCGGCTCAATGTATAGTGGTATGAAGTGGCTAGACTCCCTACCACGGTGCTTGTAAAATATGCCTCAAATATAGCCTAAGGGTACTCTTACACTGGATCCGACTACATGCGAATTTTGGTCGTGCGTAGTCGTACGTAGTCGGACGAACTATCCCAACCTTAGCAATGTTATCAGCGCTCTCACACTGCATCCGACCTACTCGTCCGACTACGTGCGTATACCTCCGACCTGCGGCTCGATCCCAGCTAGCTCGGATTTTCGTCCGACTACATGCGACAAAAACTACATACCCTACAGTTTTTAATAAAGTCTTTAGGTTGTTTTACAAAGTATTTCATACCTTTTTGCACAGTTTTTTTTTACATTTTTTACACAGTTTTTATTTACTTTTTTATACAGTTATATATGTTTGCCTGCCTAAAACTCCATGTATATATATATATATATATATATATATATATATATATATATATATATATATATATATATATATATATATATATATATATATATATATATATATATATATATATATATATATATATATATATATATATTATTACCTAAATAAAAGTTAGATTTTTATCAAAAGTTGGTAAATGGTTCATTAAATGGTGAAATTCACCATGCTCTTGTCTTTTCAAAAATATTTGATTAACCCATTCCGTTCTTCTTTTTAAACGTCTATTTCTTCTTCTTGACACTAAACTATTACATTCTACTAGGTAAAAAAACCCATTCATATTGTCAAAATGTTCGTATACGATAAAAAAAAAACGAAAATATAAAGTAAAAAGGCAACTGCGCTCGACGTCGACGACGTCTCCAACAAGTCTGAGTGTAGAGGGTGAAATGTAGAAAGTAGAGCTAAGTCGTACTACCGAGTTGTGCGTAGTCGTTCGTAGTCGGAAGTCGCATGTAGTCGGATCCAGTGTGAGAGCACCCTAATTGTTTGGTTCCAAGAAGTAGTTCGTACCTAACCGTCTAATTCTAGTACTAGGACCTTACTACTACTAGTACGTACTACACATTGATAATCTCTTATACACAGAAGATTCAAGGGAAATTGTTTAAAATATGTATATGAAGGAAAATATGACGTTCAAGGTCATTCCAAGGTCAAAATTGTTTTTCCAATTAGAACTTCTACTTTTTATTGGTGATTACGAAATAGCTGAATTTTACCTTCAACCACGTCTTACGCCGACGGTCAACCATGGCTTACACCTCGTCCTTGACCATGATCTTTAAGGTCATTTAATCTCTTCCCCCCCTCTTTTTTTATTTTTCCATTTTTTTTGTCCTTATAAAGGTTATAAGGTCTTAACTTAACTTTATTTTATGGTCGGCGTTCAGGGACAAAAAAAAATGAAAAATAGAAAAAATAAAGGGGGGGGGGGATTGAATGACCTTAAAGGTCATGGTCAAGGACGAGGTGTAGGCCTGTGTAGCTTTTCGCAATCCGCAATAAATAGTAGAACTTATAATTGGAAAAACAATTTTGACCTTGGAATGACCTTGAACGTCATATTTTCAGCTCTTTTATAATCCGCAATAAAAAATGGGGGTTCCCATTAAAAAAACCAACAAATTTGACCTACAATTAACCTTGAAGGACAAGGTCAAGGTCAAATCCAAGGTCACCATTAAATAGCTAGGAAAAAATCCTGAAACTTTTGTAAGAAACAATTTTCGAAAAAAATGCATTTCTGACGAGTCAATTCTGGTGTTTCTATACTTTTGTGTATATTATAGTTTTGTTTCCCAAAGTATCATAATGTAATAGTGACCTTTTTTTTTAAAAAAAAAGAAGACTCATGTGACAGGGAAGTTACAAGCCTGTATAGAAGCCGTCGTGCGAAATATTGATTTATTATAAAAAATTTAAGTAATATTTTTATTATATTTTAATATGTAATAAATAATAATAACCCTAAAAAGGCGATTTTCAAAAAAGAAAATTTTAACGCTTAAAAATATTTTAACTCCCTAACTCCTCATGGTAAACCAGTTAATATTTGCTGAATCTAGGAAAAGTTCACTCTGATCCTTTCATCTATGCTTTACTTATAAAAAGGTACATGAAGCATAAACTACTGGATAATTATCAGTTCAATTCAAAACTTTTAATTGAATAATGTTTAAAATACTACTCAATATCTAAGTACAGTAGTAATATTTGTCACTAAGATGCTCATCTAGTCTTATTCAATTCGATTTAAAAAGGCTTTAACCGGCTTATAAGTTATTATTTTAAATTTGACCCTTGTATAAAAAACTATAACCAACATTTTTATCCATTTATTTATGCATTTTATATTTATATTTATGCATTTTTCCGCTCAATAAAAGAAATGGGTTTTTTTGTTGTTGTTTATATTTACAATTGCCACACAGATGTTTCCACACAGTTCTATTAATTCGGCAAAGATTCAATTTATTTTCTCTTTGCAGGACTTTTTTTAACTTTTTTATTTGCAAATTAGATGATAAATTCTTTTTTTGTGGGTCCTCACGGTTTGTGGGTATGGGGGAGGAAGGATTATTCTTGGACCCTGCTAAATATTTAAGCTTCTCCACTTGAGCTTTTGTGCAAACAAAAAGCCTCCTCTCTGAGAATCTCCTTGATTTTATATTTTCAAAAAGATCGACTTAAAAAAAAACTCGGTCATTTTTTCGCTCCCTCGTCCTACAGGAGTTATCTCATCTTTATTTAATTCCTCCCAAGGTTGTTTTTTTATTCATATATATATATATATATATATATATATATATATATATATATATATATATATATATATATATATATATATATATATATATATATATATTGAAACGCCCTTTGCACAGAGTATGCCAAGTAACGTTGATATGAATGTGAAGGACAGCGCAAAAAGGGGCGAGGTAAATTAAGTAACTCCACGCTTCTCTGACCGAACCTTATTCGTATAAAGAACCTTTTCACCAGTTTATTAAGAATTTCTATGATTACCCCAATACTTCCGTCCTGGGGCGAAAGGTGTGAACAAGAAAGTTTAAACTAAACTGAGTTACTTTCTTTGAAGAAGAACGACCAAATACCTGACTATAAATTGAAACGAGCTTCTTACATTCATTAAAATATGCATCCTGTCCATCTGTTGGATACGTAAACGTTACTGACAGACGGACATATAGACATGTCTGTCTGTAAGTAACGTTTACGTGTCTGACGATAACTTGAGTAAAAGTTGACCGATTTAGTTGAAATTTTTAATATATGTTCCGTTTACTAATGCATAGACTAAGTTCGTTGGACTGCACAGTGTTATCCGTCTAAAGGCCCCCATACACGGTCAAACATTTTGCGCAAACATAGGTCATACACGTCAAAATTGATGTTTGCGCAAACATTGATATAAATATACTCGTTTCGGGATTATGAAAACCTCAGTTTATTTTGTGAAATTCTTGGGACAAGATGTCTGACTCGGAAGCTGCTTGTGCCCAGTTCAGGCAATTCACGACAAACGGCGATGAATTCACGCCAGAATTCTCTATATGTATTTAACATTTGTTATGGCCATGATAATGAACTACACATTATAAACGGACACAGGTCGAGAATGAAGCACAGAACTACGATATATGAATAAATAGAAGAAACCGCCGGGAAATAAAGAGCGGGAACCAATGAAAAGTCCTGATTTCAAGCGCGAATAGTTAAAGCCCTTCCTTCCCACTTCTGGAGTGCGGGCATTTTCCCAGTAGGAGAAACTGGCGGGAAATAAATAGCGGGAACCAATTAAAACTTCCCCTCTGAATTCTTCTCTCTCCGTGAGCAGCAGGCGGGGAAAAAAATGATAATAATAATAATATTACTCAATATTATAAATAAACGGTCCACAACAATTTTCACTTTTCCGAGGTTTTTTTTAAATTATATACTTTTACTGTATTGGTACTTAGTACACATATAAAATTAATTTCTAAATGAATATCCTGTCTATAGCAGTTACCTGTACAGTTGTCACATTGCTGTGGGGACATGAAATTGTAAATATAAATGTTATAAAATTAGTTTGCTTGTTACAAAAATAATAAATAAATAAATATTCTTTATTCCATCACTTAAAAAAAAAGTAGAACAATTTCAATAATAATACAAAAATAAGTATAAATAACACCCATTTAGTAGCTAAACAAAAAAAATGAAATAATTTAAGTGGCCATTTTTTAATCGACCTTGGATTCGGTCTTAAGGCGGCCGGTTAATAGGGCTAGTTAAAAAAAAGTATCTGCATTTAAATCCATCATATCCCATTTAATGAAGTTATTTTTAAACATATTTAAAAAGTTTTCAACAGGTGGTTAGTTTTTGATTTCACCGACATTGGATTAATTTTCATCAAAATCTTGAAAATAAAATCTCGGGAAAAATATTTATACTATTCGAATTGTATTTAAATGGACTATACTTAAAAAAAAATTAAGAATCAAATTTATCTGAACCGTTTTCAATAAAATATTTTTTTTAGGTTTTTTCATGGTGTTAAGGGGTGGTGCTCCAGAGGTAAAGTAACATGTAGGTCGTAGGTATTCCAAATTTAATCGTAATCGGTTCAATCGAATTTTCGGGCTATTACTGTACTTTCTCTTTTCAATAATATATACTGATGCTTATATGAGAAAGTAAAGAATAAATAATCTATATTCTAGACGGGATTCGAACAGGATTACCTTGAAAAATATTCAAACACTGTCTACAAACAAGGCTATGGACGTTCAAACCGCTGTGTTTCCGCAAAAAATTTCGGACACGACCGATTTGCTTCAAAATGTTTGCGCAAACCCTCAAACAGCCCCATGCATCATCAAAATGTTTGCGCAAAACTTTCAGTCTCGACTGATTTTCTTCAAAATGTTTGCGCAAACTGTCAAACATCCCCATACACGGTCAAAATGTTTGCGCAAACATTTTTATTGTGTATGAGAACCTTAAGAGTTTCGTGCTCGGTAAACATTATTTCAGAAAGGGGAAATATACTATCATCACCTATTCGATGAGACGAAGATTTTTTTATTAAAACCAACAGCGACACTGCTTTGAAGTGGTAAAGAAAAAACTATTAAAGCGGACCTTAACTTTTAAGATCTACGTTAGATCTCTATTACAATCATCCTCTTTTACTATCAACTTATCATAATTAACTATTTTCATAATATCTAATATTTATTACATTACGTGAAAATAATAATAATGTGAGTGATCGCTAGAATATAGCCGTGCAGAGTACACACCCTTCCCCAGCTATGATGTTCCATGTGTGTCTGTATGACGCTCAATTTTTGCGTACCAACATATCTTAAAAACTACTCGTCCAATTTTAATTAAATTTGGATGGTAGGTCATACTTAGCCCGTTGTTGGTCCCATAGAAGTTTCAACCTTCGGCGCCCATTTGTTTCTCTTCCGCATATGCGCACAATCATTTTTTCACATCTATATCTTTAAAAGTACTCATCTGATTTTTATGTAATTTAGATGATTAGTCGAAAGTAGCTTGCAGATAGTCCTGAATTAATTTCAACTATCAGCGCTAAATTGATGAGCGCTTAATTAATACTTTAATTCCTGTCAAAAATCGAAACAATTTTGGCAGATTTAAAAAACGAGGGGAAAATTAAATTAATTTGACAATAATAGGAGTAAAATTATAGCATCATTAAAGTATAAGACATAGGGCGCGAGGAAGCTATGTGCCACAGTAATTGCAAGACTATTTTAATATTAGCTACCTAATAAAATGAGAAAAATCTCTTATCATTCAAACTTTATTACTAAACGGAATAAGTAATTGCTCAGGTGAGCCTAACAATATTTTCACTCTATCAATTTTTAACTATATTCCTTTTAGCGTGTTAACTTTCACCTGATAAATAAAAGCGCTTGCAATGCGATAGATCCCTCCCCTCAAACCTTATATATTAAACGGTTTTGGACCAATAAATTGATTGGCCTCGTCGAATCTATAGAAGGCAATATTTTTTTTGAAAATGGGTAATAAATCCAAGGACCCTGATACTGTTGACTTTATCGAAAGCATTCCAACCCGAATTTTTTTTCTTTGCCAGTTCCCATCGCATCGTGGGTAAATCTGAAAGATGATTACTTACCACGGGTTTGGCCGGAGTTCGTGAAAAAATATCTCACGTTTTTACGAGCTATAAAACCCTAGATTTATGTATGCGTCGTGAAACAACAAAGAGTAGTACTTAAATAAACAACCCACGGAAACCGGCTTTTATCAAAACTAACTTAAATTCTTTTAATAATTCAACTCAAATTCATTGGAAATCTACAATGTACAAATGTATAATGTGTGAAGTAGCTGGAACACTCCACCACGGGGCTTAAATGGGCCTAAAAGATGGTCTAATTACTAGGTTCGAACAAGTGGTTCGTCCTACCCGTTCTAGTAGGAAGCACTAGATTACTACTACTACTAATGGTCAATATTGGTATAGCAATAAATATAACTAATTTAGAAGCAGCTACATAAACTGGACAGAATATATTGAAGTACAATTTCTTTATTTATTTATTTTAAAATTAAATCACCCTTCTAACCTAATTGAAGCAAGTTGGTAAATTATAATGTTGTTTTTAATTTTTCATAAATCTTACATCAAAATTAAGTGGGTAATATTATCCAAAATTTACTGCATAACTTTAATGCATTGACGGCATCATAAGTACCTTAATGCATGGCCACAACACTATACCGCAGTTAGTTCTTTTTTTCTTTTTTTTACGAAGGTCCCTGTGTTCAGAATGATGACTAAGAGGAGCAGCTCTCTCAGACCGTTTGAGGCTTCTTTTAACTTGTCTGTTCAAAAGCAAATAGCGACCCACTAAGTCTTAGGAAACATTCCACAGATCCGGTTCTGGTATGGAACACTGCGCGGCAAGCAGTGACCTGCAGTGATTTCCTTTGTCCTTGATTTGTCACATCTCTCGTATTATAGGAGTACTCTGTTACTCAAGTTATTGCTGATCTTCTTGCTGAGATAAGACCACACTACAAACTCCTCGATGGCGTTTAGCATTAATCTCCATTTCGGCTAGTAGAAGCCGTTCTTAATATCTAAATGATCAGAAGGCAAGTGGGTTTGCTTTCTTTCAACCTCGTAAAAGACATTCGATAGGATCCCGGGGAGTAATTGGTTCACATTAAAGTCCCTGCATATGCTATTTGTGAAAAAAAAAAATGGTTGGACATCTCATCTATCCTTACCAGTTTTGTATTGTTATTTTCTATCGGGTCCATTAATTTTTCTTGTTATCCTCTATTGAATCAGCCTTGAGTGAGTCAAACATCTAAGTTTTCTGTTATCGAGGAGTGTCATAGCTAAGAGAATGAAAATCCAGAACAACCTGGAATCCTCTCCAGGGATTATGGACCCTTTTACCACTAACCACCCAATAAAACCTAAGGTCTCTATGTATATTGTCTATCCCCTAACATAATAACACTAAAATTTTATTAGTTCTGATCAATATCTTAGCTAAAAAGAGTTCGTTTCCCCATAAGACTTAAATGACATCAAAATTGTTAGACGTTAACTCCTCTTGTTTATGATTTAACATATTTTTATTCAACAATTATTTTTAACTCTACCACATTATTTATTTCTATTGCCTCTTATTTCTGTCTTGTAGTTTAGTCGTTTAAATAATAATACAGTCGGTCTGTTGGAACTAAACGGCTAATAATGAAGAAGTGTAAGGTTTTTGGTAAGGCAGGTGGAAGCAAGTTTGCCAAACCACTGAACTAGAGTCAGGGGAACCGTTCCTGAGAGCTGGATCGCAGCCAGCCAACCTTGTAGGCTTTCACTCCCTATAATCTATCTATTACAGGTCCTTCTATTGAAACGAAAATCTTTTTCTAAATTGAAATTCTATTGTTACTGGTTAGGTTTGGTTTCAGGAGTTCCTGCTAATGAATAGTTAAATCCAATTTTAATTTAATACTAATTCATAGTTAATTAATTAAATAGAGAAAGCTAATTTTTTTAATTCATATTAAAATTTAAATTGATGTTAACATCAATGTGACATAATCAACATTGCATTTATTCCATGATGATGTTTAGATTGATAATATTTAAATTGATGTTAACATCAATATAAATATTATCAATGTAAACACCAACATGGAATAAACGCCATGTTGATTATGTCACTGCTGACAAATTGATTTTATCGTCTCTCTTAAACTAATGTCGCGATTTAAAGCAAAAACAGTGTTTATAGTATTATTTATTATTACAATTCAACTAAAATAAACTGTTTTTCTCATATCTAGTATATACAGGGTGATCCAAAAGTTCGGAAACGGCTTAATATCTCCGGTTATAATTGAGATATTATGTTCCGGTTTGCGGGTATCTTTATCATTTATAAAAAACTACTTTTTTGGTGGGTAATCATTTTTTTCCGCCATATTGGTTGCCGCCATATTAGATTCAACTTTGAAAATTTAAATTGGAACACCCATAAAGTGATACATTCTTAGAAAGGTTCAAAAAAAGAAAATATTTGCCGCAAACCCGAGCTTTCTATCTACTCTCGTTCCAAAATGGCGGACACTCAAAGTTTAAAAATTTACTCTTTTTTTAGGTTTTCGTTGGTAAAACCAAAAAAAGAAACCCTTATAGTTTCGTTCCTGTCTGTCTGTCACTCTGTACGGTTCCAATAACTTCTGAATGAAAAAAGATATAAATACGAAACTTTGCAGTAGTAAAGATCGTTTTGACGCGCACACAGGAAAAATATAGCGAACTCAATATTATCAGCCGTTAAAATCCAAAATGGTGGATAATTCATGTCACGTTAAAAAAATATATTTATAAATTTTTGAGTGGGGTATCAAATGAAAGGTATTGAAGAGTAGATTACAAATATATATACCACTTAGGGAAAGTGATTAATTTTCGGCGCCATTTTGTAAAAAAACATCGAAATTTTGCGTGTCCCCCCCCCCCCCTAACATCGTATTTCCGCTCTTACTAAAAATATGCAAAATGTGCGGACTGGTGGGCCATAGAAAAAATAAGATTAGCAATTTGATCTGATTTACTGGAAATCCAAGATGGCGGATAATTCATGTCACTCGAAAAAAGTATTTTTAAAAAATTTTGAGTGGGGTATCAAAAGAAAGGGATTGAAGAGTAGATTAAAAATATATATACCACTTAGAGAAAGTGTTTAATTTTCGGCGCCATTTTGTAAAAACACATCGAAATTTTGCGTGTCCCCCCCCCCCCCCACCCTAAAATCGTATTTCCGCTCTTACTAAAAGTATAGAAAAATATGCAAAATCTGAGGTCTGGTGGGCCATAGAAAAAATATGATTAGCAATTTGATCTGATTTACTGGGAATCCAAGATGGCGGATAATTCATGCAACTTGAAAAAAATATTTTTTTTTAAATTTTGTGTGGGGTATCAAATGAATGGTATTGAAGAGCAGATTACAAAAATATAAATCCTTTTTTTAAATTTTATTTTTTTATTGTATTTATGAATCGAAATATACCAAAATACAAATGTCCCCCCACCAACAACCTTATCACGGCTATTCTTAAAATTTTGAAATAATTCACTCTTATACGCTATGGTGTACCGATGAATATTTCTGGAAAAAAAAATTAATACCAAATATTAATATTAATATTAAATATTAATATTAACCAAATAACCAAATATTAACCAAATTATTATTATTAACCAAAATTATTAAATCCACCAAATTATTAACCAAATATCAACCAAATATTAATATTAAATTAAAATTAGTACCTTTTCGTTATTACCGATAAAAAACATTGTGACCCCCCGGTGCATTGAACCAGGAACCTCTTCTCTCTGGCTCGAAAAAGCATTAAACATTTGCGTATCTCCCCCCCCCCCCCCCCCCCCCCCCCGTCCCCCTCCTCCCTTCTTAATATAACCAGTTTTATGTTAAGGATACCAACGAAACCTTTGTACGTGAGACTTCACGAACAACTATTTATTATAAAATTTTGAATAGTTTAATTAGATATAAAAAAATTGGTTCGATACAACTCCGACTAACTTTCTCATATAATCTCAGTCCCAGATCCCAGGAAACATGAATATAATATTAAATATTTATTGAATTAAGCTCGCTGCTTAATTCAATAAATAATGCTTAGTTAATTGATATTATTTAAAATGTGTTCAACAGGTGATTGTTTACTTTTTGTTTTTGATTTTCAACAAAGATTTATTTTCATCAATATCTACGAAACAATAACTCGGACATGATAACTAACTATGTTCTCTGGATCTGGGACCGAGTTTATATGAGAACGTTAGTCTGAGGTTCTCGGACTAAGTTCGAACTATTGAAAATAAGAAGAAAAGAGTAAATTTTTAAACTTTGAGTGTCCGCCATTTTGGAACGAGAGTATATAGAAATCTCGGGTTTGCGGCAAATGTTTTATTTTTTTTAGACCTTTCCAAAAATGCATAACTTTATGGGTGTTCCAATTTAAAAGTTGAATCCAATATGGTGGAAAAAATTATTACTCACCAAAAAAGTAGTTTTTTATAAATGATGAAGATACCCGCATACAGGAACCTAATATCTCAATTATAACCAGAGATATGAAGCCGTTTCCGAACTTTTAGATCACCCTGTATAAAGAGAAAGTATTGTGGTGGCGCAATTTTGAGATTTTGATGGATTTACTTATTTTAAGGCCCCCTTTGTCCAAAAAAGTGTTTTTTGTTTTTTTTTAAATGTTGGGTCTGTCTTTATCATCCGTGCAAACGCTTGGAGCCTAACTGGACCAATTTCGATGAAATTAGGCTCGTAGTTCAGAAAAATCATACCCCGAGGCGAAAATAAATTAATTTTAGCTCCATCTAAAAAACGTTAAAAACTCAAAAACTGTTCCGACGATTTTAAAAACATCTTTAAAAACACGACAAAAAAAATCTAAAATTTATTCCATTTAAAAATGACTTTTAATGTTGTTATTTTTTGAAATATAGTTCCCCATGTATTCATAAAATTAAATCTCTTAATGTATATCACACACACAGTCATGCTTATTGATGTTAGCTCTAATATCTATTATCACATAGTTAAGCATGAATTACTGCTTATACATACACGATTTTCAATCCGTATTGTGAAAGGGGCAGTAAGGGTTATAAAATTAGTGTGCTTAAAAGGCGGAATTAACCTAGTTCACTGCTTATCTGTTATCAGATCTGTGATTAAAGTTAATATACAAGGTTAAATAATGCGGTAGGCGAACGAAACACTAATTTGTTATAATGGCTTTTAAAGGCTTAATCTATTGCATAGGCTACTGCTATTAGCGTTTTCATTACAATCTAGGTTTCCGGTGAAACGCAATTTGTAGTTATACAATCTAAGTTTATATCCTTAGAATGAGTACGCAACTTGAGTTAATAATTTTAAAAGTAAAAGTTATTCCTTCTCTACAGTTATAAATTCGACTTGCAGTCTCAAATAAGTTTATCTGGCCTGTTTTTTCCCATTTTAACAAAGCACACAACAACAAGTGGAAATAACTAATTTATCCTTCCCATTAATTTTTACTGCTTTCGAGAGTCTAGCTGGCACAGCTAGAACTATTGGGCCCCCTTTTTTTACTCGTTATTTTAGGATCTGTTCAACTCATAATTATACTGAGTTCTACTTTACATTTATTGTAAATACTAATTTAAGACCTGCTTATTACTGCAGGCCTACTGCTGATACACCATAGCAAGTCGAACTCATTTTGTAGACTACAACTATTTTACCGCCTTGATATTTCAAACAACTTATAACTTTAAAAATAGGATGGGTTCCAAAAAATTAGTCAACTCTTTAAAATTATTAAATTTTTTGAGTTCTCTTCTAAAACATAACCTGGACCTTAAAAATTGCCATATCATGTATTTGGTTATTCATCCATAATGATTTACGTTAACAAAAGAAAATAAAAGTAAAGAAACTGGCTTAGGCTAATATTATTTATTTAATACAATGTTGTATAATAATTCAATACAAATTCTGTCATAGTTATGATTATGATATGCCTACATTTAGGAGTGCGCTAAAAGAGCAAAATTACAATTATTAACTAAGTATAAACTTAACACTCTACTAAGAAACCAATACAAACAGAACGGTTTGTTTAAATTAAAAATTTTGTTAGAGTTTGTTTTTTTGGTTTTGTACTTGCAAAATATTCAATATTATTTTGTGTTATGTCTAAGTGTCGTGCGAGTTCGCTCTCCTGTCCTCCTTAAGTCATGGTTAACTATGGCACATTTTTGCTTTCGAGCTTATTCCAAGACAGAAATCCGTTTCAGACATCAGGGAACATTTTTGGTTCCGTGTCTGTCTGTCGGTCTGTCTTTCAATTTTTGCGAACCAACATATCTTAAAAACTACACGTCCAATTTTAATGAATTTTAGGTGGTAGGTCATAATTAAACCATTGTTGGTCCCATATAAGTTTCAACCTTCTGCGCCTATTTGTTTTTCTTCCACATGCGCACAAACATACATTTATTTACACCTATAGCTTCAAAAGTACTAATCTGATTAGAATGAAACTTTTATAGTTTATCGAATGTAACCCGCAGATAGCCCCAGATTAATTTGAACCATCTGCGTTCTTTAACTTTTGCTTAATTCGTGTAATAAATCAAAACAATTTTGACAGATTAAAATAAAACGGGGAAAACAATTAAACCAATTAAATAATAATGGCTTGTAAAAGCATAAAATCAATAAAGTACGTGGATAGGATGCGGGGAAGCTATGTGCCACACCAATTAGCAGTATATTTTATTATATTATGATTTTTGTGAGGGGAAAATAAAGAAATATTATTATTACATCCTTTGAGTTTTGGCCTTAAGTGGAAAATCTAGATTGTTATTTTTAAGGCTCGTATTATCGTAACACTCCACACTGAAAAAAAAGCAAAACTCATTTTTCTCTAGTAAGAAAGTGTGAATAAAAAATTAAAATTACTTTTAAGGTTTCATTAGGTTGTGTTAAACTCGACTAATCATTGGACTTACTATATATTACTTTTTGTGTTGATATTAATATAAGAAAATCACTTTTTAAAATTAATGATATTTTCAAATTATTTGGTGGATGGATAAGAAAAGCACTTATAGGAAATTGGCTGTGATTTTTCAACGTCGTATCGTGTTATGGTATATATATGTGAGCCATTTTAAGTTTTCTTCCAGTAAAGGTGATGGTATCGTGAGTGGTAAAAACTTTTATTATTGAAAGTTTTAACCCCTGGCTGCGACACCTGGTGGCGCACGTTAGAACTAAAGTCATTAGGAAACAGAGAAGGGAGGGAGTAGTGACGACGGAATTCATTTAGGGCAATAAACGAAAAGCAAGCCAACCAATTTTGTTTCCTCCCTATTTACCCATTTCTTTATTATTAGATAAAAGATTTTTTTTTTCTTTGTTCTTAATTTTTGTTGAAGATTGAAGACTAAATACGGCGTAAGCAAAAATAACGCATCTATGCTTCATGATCAAAACAGATCTAAATAAACACACTTCAATTCCAGAGGGGGGGGGGGGGGGATTAGTTTTTTGGAGTTTTTTTAGTGCCCATCTTAAGTTTTTTGTTAAGAGGCAAGACGTGTTCTACAAAAGTTTTAACTCGATATTTTTATGATTTCTCTCTAAGCTCTCTAGAATATTCCACATTTTATTCTTAACTGGACAAAAATAAATTTAAATTATAAAATATATTACAAATCGCAGTATATCATCTAATTACTATATTACAGTAATACTATTTTGGATGACTTAACACGTCACCTTATAATAATAACACGTCACCTTATAATATTATTATTTTAATTAACAAGTTTATTTACGTTTTGATATCTGCCAAACGTTCCAAAATATGCTTATAACTCGTTTAGCATTGTGTCACGATTCTCTTGTTTCCTTGTCGAACTTATTTGTAGAATAATCTAAGTTATAAGAGCGATCATTCTGCGAGCCTACGCGCCACCTCAGGTATACCACCACATCTGGTGACCCCGACGTGATAAGAACACGCAACCTTCTGATATATATCTTACAATAATAATATTATAAGGTGACGTGTTACGTCATCCAAACTATAAGCAGTATATCATATTCATTTAAAGTAATAATTTTGTACTAACTTAGAAATCTTTTGAATTATCATTAAAGAGGGGTTTTATTTATACATAAAATTTGCAATCTTTATGACTTCGCAGCCCCATGTGATGATGTTAAAAAAGGTAACTACTTAATACTAAGTAAAGAAGGAGATTATTATTTCAAGAGAGATTATTATTTCATAAATAGACACATAGCTTCCTCGCATCCTACGACGTATGCTTTTACAAGCCATTATTGTCTAATTAATTTAATTGTTTCCCCCTTTTTTTTAATGTGTCAAAATTGTTTTGATTTGTTACATGAATTAAACTATCAATTATGCAAAAGTTAAAGAGCGCAGACTGGGGCTATCTGCTTGTCACTTTCGATAAACTATAAAAGTTTCATACAAATCAGATAAGGTCTTTTGAAGGTATGGGTGGAAATAAATGTATGTTTGTGCGCATGTGGAAGAGAATGTAATAAGCGCAGAAGGTTGAAACTTACATGGGAGCAACAAGAGGCTAATTGTGACCTACCTTAGAAATTTTATTTTTTAAGATATGTTGGCTCGCAAAAATTGAGCGACAGACCGACTGACCGACAGACAGACACGGAACCAAAAATGTTTTTTGATGTCTGAAACGGATTTCTGTCTTGGAATTTTTGAAATTTGGCACATAAAATATTTTCGTTCTTCAGAACGATCACGTAGCTTCTGTTACCTTCGGTATGCTCGGAAGCTAAATGATTTGCTTGTTCCAACTACTTCAATTTCTTGTGTAATGTTTACTGTAATCTATATAAAAAAGGTTTTCTTTAGATTATTAATTGTTTTTTTAATACCTGCTAATTGCATTTTAAAAAGATTTCAGCAAACAAAAATCGAGTACGGGGTATCTAGTATAGCCTCACTTCGGAGGCTATACTAAAGTGGCCTCTTTAAATAATGTTTATACATTATTTTTATTTGTATTATTTAATTTATTCAATTATTTGAATGTTGGCGGTATTTTGACAGGAATGTAAACAAACTTTGACGTCATCAAACTTATCGCACTATAAAATAAATAATTATATTCACTTATAACTTTTAACCTAATTAATGAAATTTCATCGGGTTTTTTTTATATTTGGTCCTTAATTTTTGCCGGTTCCGACGGTATGCTATGTGTCAAAAAGAATTTTTCGGTATTATTAATCGTCAAAGTTTCAAAATTCAAAAATTGATAACTTCAAAATGGCGGCCAATATCAAAATGAAATTTGGTAACAGAGGGGTACATTCGTGTCAAATTTCAACTCGATCAGGAGCCATTTTCTAGCAAACTTGGTTCAAGATGGCATTGGGTGACCAGTGACCATAGGTTGTGAGGAAAAGTAAAAATATTTATTAAACTTTCCCTTTCTTTTTGCATTGTTCTGTTGGTCAAAATTGAAAGAAAGAAAAAAAGTATGTTTAAGACCCATTTAGTTTTGGATTATTTTCAAATTTCCCATAATAACTTTTGTCTTTTTTTTTTATTCTTTTAACTTTCTTTAAGTATTTTTTATTGTAATAGGATTGTGTATAAAACATCTAGCTTCCGTCTTTATGACATTTTAATGATTATGCTATCTACCGACTTGTATATTAAACAATAGAAATGTATATTATACACATATAATTACTCACACTTACAAACTTAAACTCACACACACACACACACACACACACACAAATATATATATATATATATATATATATATATATATATATATATATATATATATATATATATATATATATATATATATATATAATTAGTTTCAGGGCTGATAACAGTGTTTTCAGCACAACGTTTTGGGTGATTTTCTTGTTTAAAAATCTCTAAAAAAAGAAGGTGCAAAAATAAGAGAAGAAATTGCTGGTATAGTAGAAAAATGGTGTATAAAAAGTTTTTTTTTTAGTCTTTTTCCAAAATAAAACTTAATGAAGGAAAAAGAAACAGGGGAAGGGGCAGCGTCGGAAGGTAAGATGCGACAAAAAGTTAAAGAAACAGACCTTGAATGCTAAAATGTTTCTAAATGTATGTAACCTTCCAAACTTTGCTGATAAAGTTCTCTGATTTATTGGATTTTTATTTTTTTTTTACGATATTTCTACAAATGTATTAAGGTTTAACATTTAAGGTGAGAAACAATTTAAGGATATATGATAAGCCTGGGCTCACATTGAGACGCAGGGTAGGGCAGCACTGTTTTTTTTTAACCGCAGATTTATAGGAAAACGCAAGAATTGAGACAAATGGCAGGGTAGTACTACACCACCAAGCGCACATGGGCCTACCTGACGCTATTGCATCTGGCGTCTCAATTCACGTGGTGTCATATATTTCTTGGGTTAAAAAAAACTGTTTTGCTCTGCCCTGCATCGCCTGCCCTCTCAATGTGCATAAACATTTCTTTGCTGATATGCAGGATCTTAGGGAATAATTTTGTTTAGTAAAATTATAAATTCATTGCTTTTCTAAAATAAATTACCAATTCCTACGTGTAATGAGATGTGAGATTAAATAAGTAGCGAGTATAGAATTTCTCTTCTGCTTATACTTTTACAATAAAAAAAAAATAAAAAAATTACGTGTGGTGTCGTGGGACACCCGGTAGGAACGAAGTTTCTTACGCTTTTCATTAATACAAATTATAAAATCACACTGCTAAGTATGAGATGTGGCGGTCTACGTATATGTGGCGGAGGTAGAAAAGAGACAACTTTAAAAGTAACTTACTATTTTTATTTAACTGAGTTAAGGCAAAATTAAAAGAAATAGTATATTATGTTACAAGGCTGTGAAGTGAGTTTTTTCTTTACCGCGGCAATTACATTTACTGTCGAGCGAAGCGAGACAGTAAATATTGCCAAGGTAAAGAAAAAACACTTCACAGTCGTGTAGCATATGCTATTTTTTCCGAGGTAGCAGACAATGAAAAAACATTAAATATTAATCACTAATCAATATATAATAATAACAAATATTAGTACATACTTAAGACTTAAAAAAAGAAACCTTAAAATGAGGTTACACTATAAGAAAAGATAAACAAAACGCATTGACATCTAGCGGATTTTTATCGTACTAGAAGCATTTCTACAAAGACTGCAGCACTACTAACGGAAGTTTTGACAACTACCCGCCGTAAAGAAAAAATCTTTTAGTGCCTAGGACGTAAAAGATTTTTTCTTTACAGCTAGGAGTAATGAAAAGATTTTTTAAGTCCACGTAATGAAAAAATGGATTTTAGCTATGTTTTTTAGGCTCTAAAGTTACTATTTCACAGCCTACCACGGAAAAATAATTTTTTTCCGTGGTAGGCTGTGAAATAGTAACTTTAGAGTCTAAAAAACATAGCTAAAATCTATTTTTTCATAAGTGGACTTCAAAAATATTTTCATTAGTCCTAGCTGTAAAGAAAATTTTTTTTTTACGTCCCGGGACGTAAGAAAATTTATCTTTCGTTGTGGTAGTTATTAAAACTTCCGATTTAATGCTGCAGTCTTTATAGAAATGCTTCTAGTACGATTATAATCCGCTAGATGTCAATGCTTTTTATTTATCTTTTCTTATAGTGTAACCTCTTTTTAAGGTTTCTTTTTTTAAGTCTTAAGTATGTTCTAATATTTGTTATTATTATATATTGATTGAGGTGTCACGGCCAAAGGCCGATTTGAAGAAAGTGCTTTTAATTTATTAATTAATGTAAATATAAAAGTTGTTAAAATAATTATTAAGATGGTATCTAGATATGTAATAATTATGTCTTTGTTTATATTTTTTCTTCAATAAATGGCGATTGATTGATTGATTGATATATTGATTATTAAAATATGCCGAACAAATTGGCATATTTTTTATACTTCTAGTAACTGCAGAAAATTAAACAATTTTCACGTGTTACAGAGGAAGAGATTCCTGGTTCAATCCCCCGGAGGGTCACAATGTTTTTTATTGGTAATAACGAAACGGTACATTAATTTTTTTCCGGAAATATTTATCGGTCCACCATAGGTTATAAGCGTGAATTATTTCAAAAGTTTAAGAATAGCCGTCATATAGGGTAGTTGGTGGGGGGACATTTGTATTTTTTTGTACATTTCGATTTATAAATACAATAAAAAATTAAATTAAAAAAATGTTTTAATATATTTGTAATCTACTCTTCAATACCTTTTATTTGATACTCCACTCAAAATTTTACAAAAATATTTTTTTCACGTCACATGAATTATCCGCCATTTTGGATTTTAATGGCTGATAATATTGAGTTCGCTATATTTTTCCTGTGTGCGCGTCAAAACGATCTTTAATACTACAAAGTTTCATATTTATATCTTTTTTTTATTCAGAAGTTATTGGAACCGTACAGAGTGACATCAGACAGACACAGAAACGAAACTATAAGGGCGTTTTCTTTATTTGGTTTTACCAACGAAACCCTAAAAAGGATTATTATTGCATTGAGGGAATTGGACTGTTCCCTCAGAATCCTCCGGTCAGACTCTATTTAAAATATTACAAAATATTTCACTTCACTACACAAAAACTTTAGCTTGTATCAGGTTGAGGTTTAACATGTCTGTTTCAATTGTACTTTAGACGATGTGTATGAACTTTTAATAAAATCGTTACGTTAGGAATCGGTAAAAACGTTGTTTTCTCTATTTTAATCGTTTAGGTCCGCTTTAATAAATTTAGCGATTTTTAACGCTTCATAGCGGTGTCTGAGTTGGTTTTACTAAAAAAATGTATTTCTAAAAGTTGTTTGTCTCATTAAATAGATGAAGTTAGAATTTTTTTCCGTCCTAAAATTCTAATTTTACATTTGAAGCTTACGTTTACGCGAGCGTTGCGCGCGAACACTTGGGCGGATTATGTTTTCCAACGAAATTGTGCTGGGCATTGGTGAACTAAACATGTGTACCAAATTACAACTAAATCGGTCTATTTTTACTCAAGTTATCGTCGTCGGTCGATTTCGTGACGGTTGGTTTTGGGACGGTCGGTTGCTTCGGATTTACTCCCGGGTTCCAGACGCTGTAACGTGCCATAAGGAACTTCGTTCCAATAAAAATAATTAAAGAAAATGTTTTGGTGTGCGTTTGTTCGAACTATCCAATTCTGGGGGAGAGTAAACCTGTTATCTGGATCCGTTCAAATTTACATATAAATTGAAAGACATTTTATATTGGAAATAATTGTCAGTTTACGCATTGTGTTTCGCAGAGTAAATACGACTCTTTAATTTTGGATATTGCTTTAAAATGTGTGTATAAAGTAGATAAGTTGATCACGATAAACTAATTGTTTTTGATTGCTTTAGTTCTAGATGTTTGTTTATTTCTGTTGTAGTCTATTAAATGTTTGTGTATTTCAATTGTTCTTTTTTACTTTCTCATATAAAGAGAAAGTATTGTGATGGCGCGAAAACTCCCTGTCCAAAAAAGTGGTTTTTAAAAAATGTCTGTCTGTCGTCTGTCGTCTGTGCAGACGCCTGGAGTCTAAACTATTGGGCCGATTTTGATGAAATTTGGCATACATGTTCAGAAAAATCATACCCCGAGGCGAAATCGAGAAATGAATTTTAGCTTCAAATTTGGGGGCGCTACCCCTCAAAAACTCTGAAAAAACATGAAAAAAATTTTCCCTCGAAAACGGTTCCGACGATTTTGATTAAAAAATTCTAAAATATAGTCCATTTAGATACGAATGTAACGATATAACCTATTTTCCCGGGAAAAATCTAGTTCCAGAGAAAATAGCTTAAAACGCGGACAAGGAGAGCCCGGGTTCGATTCCCCGCCAAGGAGAAGTTATTTTTATGGTAAATTTTGATGAAATGTACAGTAATAATTAAATGTACATACAAATACTAATAAATGGAAAACACTTGGCTAAGTAATTATGAACTCGTATATGTGAAAGTTTGTCTGAGTTGTCTCGGACCGATTTTCTACTTGGTAAACCTGCCCCCCTGAGATAGATTGATATGAAGTTTATTTCGCTATAAAATGTTCATGTTTTATTTTAGCATAAAGCTTTAGTACAAACTTTAGGACCCGTAGTCGTCAACTTGGCCCTCTGAGCTTGTTATAATAAATATCTACCTCACCTAGTATTCATGGATACATAATTCACTTAAATATTCATGTAGACATGCTGTCGGTGTGGGTTGCTCTCTGTCGATTGGGCTTTAAAAATACATACTAGTAGTCAGGAATAGTGTCTTATCAATACGATTATATATACCCAGGCTTGACTTAATTGTTTATCATTCCTTACCTTTTTTTCTGCTCGAATTTCCCTTCCTCTCTATCAGCTAACCTAATTACCTTACAAAATCAGATCAGAAAGACGGTTTATAGGCAGTTGGTGTTGATTGCCTAAAAGATTGTTTAATGATACTATTCGTTAGTAATAGTCTTATACTCAAGTACGACTAAAAAGGCTCATTTAGCTTTTTGTTAATCTGCTACTTTTCCTTTCACCATGCTTCTACTCCACAACCTTTCTGCTCGAATTCCCCTTCCTCGGTGAACTCATCACTCTACACATTCAGTGACACTGTTATTCCCATTATTATACCTTCCCATATTCTACCAGTTTTTTCATGCTCAACATGTAGACACGTTCAACATCAACACATTAGTGACGATTTCATTGTTAAGCTATGACTGGTTTTACTCTCCTGTTAATTGTGGTATATCTATAAAAGAAACCGGTTCAGTTGCCCAGCAAGTACCAACTTTGAGCACTTAGACCAATTCAAGTAATGAACTTCAGGTATCCTTCTACCTCAAAGCAGTGGTTATGAGTCAACTATTTAATTTATTTATGAGCTATCTGGTTAAAAAATAGCTGTGTTAGTTTAATATATTAATAAATTTATACTTTTTAAAAAAAAAAAAATTGAAGAAATAGCTGAATAAACCAAGATAAATTTTGTGAGGTTAGTTTATTTAAATTATTTAAGCTACATTTGACCTACAAAATGAAGGATTCAAGTGACAAAGGTTGTCGACCTCTTCTTGGGATCAGGGCAGACTATTTGATGAGGGTCCCTGATATCAAGGACTATATCCCTTTCGATTTAGAAAAATAAAACACGTTCTATTTATTGACTATACTACTAAGGCTGTTTTCAATAGGTGGCATAAAGATAAAGAATGTGTGTGCTCCTGATTTACCCTATCTAATGCGATATATTCGAATCATATTGTATCTAGTGCGATAATATGTCACTTATTTATGAACTTTTTGTATATTTATTACATTCTTAGTAGGTTTCACTAGGATATAGGACTTAATCGCTTTCGACCAATACCAAATGCCACCCTTTGTTCTTTTAGCCAGTTATGTCCTGATGGAATCAGGGAATGATGGATGGTGACATAAGCCCACATTTAAGTAGTTTTAGGGCATATTAGGAAACGATTTTCACCACCCGCCTCACTCTATAGTCGTTTTAAATTACAAAAGTAACGTGAGCTATGTGATCGTTTCTTTTTTTTCTCTGATTTAAAAAATTCCAAGACAGAAATCCGTATCAGACATGAGGGAACATTTTTGGTTCCTTATCTGTCTGTCGATCAATTTTTGTGAACCAACACATCTTAAAACGACTGTTTCGATTTTAATAAAATTTGGATGGTAGGTCATATCATAATTAGCCCAATGTTGGTCCCATATATAAGTTTCAACTTTTGCCATCCATTTGTTTCTCTTTCATATGCGCACAAACATACATATATTTTCACCTATATTTTCAAAAGTTCTCATCTGATATTTATGAAATTTGAATGGTTTGTCGAAAGTAGCTCGCAGATAACCCAAGACAAATTTCAACCGTCTGGCTTTAAAAATGTTTCGTAAATAATCAACACAATTTTGACAGATTTAAAAAACGGGTGAAATTAAATAAATTTGACAATAGCTTGTAAATTCATAACATCATTTAAGTATACGAATTAGGATGCGAGGAAGCTGTGTGCCACAGTAATTGGCAGGCTATTTTTTATAAATTTAGTAATTTTTTGAAATATTAACTGTACATTTTTTAAAAAACATGTGTATAATACATGCTATTGACTAGTTGGGAGAGACACTTCAAACTCTCTCACTAGCTCAAGCAGTCAATAGGGGAGATTAATTAAATGATGTATTTTGTAATTATATCGTTTTTATATAAAATTTAGTAATTTATGAAATATTATGTGAACAATTTTTAAAAACGAATACATATATTAATTTTAAATACATTATTTAATTAATCCACCCTACTGCCTGTTGTGAATAGTCTTGGAGGAGTTTCTCCTAAGCAATCAATAGCACATATTTGATAAAGATATACATATTTTGTTTTTATTTTTTAATTTAATATTTCAAGAAATTATTAAATTTATATAAAAAAATGTTTTATTGACCCTGAAACTAAAAAATCAGGACTGTTACGTGTTTGTCGAATCCCAAATGTGAGGGCGAAATACCTATTCAGAAAAGAAAATGAGACAATTTTTTTTTTTTTTTTTTTCAATTAAGATGGAGTAACTACAGCCAAACTTATTTCATGCGCTTCTAGCACTGAAAGTTTTAACTAGGTTCAAGGTATTTCGTTAAGGAGCTTTTTACTAGGTCAAGGAAAATCCTTGGTCTTACCAATATTGGGTACTTTTATCCTTTGCCCTATAATGCCTGTATTTTGACGCAACTTTAGTTTACAACATGTATGATTGCATCAGATTCATAATATGAATTTTGTTTTAATTTTATTGACTAATGACAGTGATTAATCAATTAAATTCTAGACCTCTAGTTAGTCATGAAGTATATAATAAATAATAATGTTACACTAAAGTTAATGGACTTTTTAAATTAAGTTATTAAAAGGTGATTAGTAATCCAATGTAAATACTGTATAAGGTACTGTTTAGTTCTTGTTCTAGCTGTTTTTTTTTTTATATTAACAAAAATAAAACTCTAGGATAAATTTCTGAGCTCTTTGAAGCCAGGAAATAGGCACATAAAACAATTGATTTCAAAATTCGACCTTCAAACAAGCTAGCAAAAGTAAATAAAAGCATGTAAAAAATTACATATTCGCAATTTCTGTTCGTATTTCCCTTGAGGTTTTCTTTTAAAGCTTTACCTGTCTTGAGAAATTTTATATATACCAGATACGATTGTTTACTTTGTATATGTAGTTTGGTGAAGGGAAAATCGAAACAGTCTGGAAAATTATAATATAGTGTGTGTGTATATGTGTGGTGTGAGTGTAAATATATATATATATATATATATATATATATATATATATATATATATATATATATATAAAGTATGAGATTTGCCCGTGGTATATAGAGAATATCAAAACGAATATAAGATGTCGACAGAGTACGATTGCAATGTATAATATGCAGATGAAGAAAAAGGAAAGGGATATGACGACATATGTTTGATGTATAACGGATTTCAGAGTTTTGGTGACAGGGAGAAAAAAATACTTGAGGGATGCCAACTTTTAGATGTGTGTAAGGGTTCAAGGGTGAAATATATTATAGAACCAAGATTCAGGTAATCCAGTCAAATTGGGACGTGATACTACTGTAATTCTTTTACCTTTTTTTTATCACATTGAGAAAAAAGATGAGATGAGATTTGTGAAATTCATATGAAAATAAGTGTGTATCTTATTGTGGTCACATTTTACTAAAAACTTTCGTCAAAATTTCAATTCGTTAAATTTCTCTCCGTCGAAGTTTACCGTTTTCGTTTCGTTTTTAGATTTAGCACGAAGTGGTAGGCAGCCATTAGTTGACTATATACTATATATCCCGTCCGTGCGAAAAAAAAAAAAAATGTTCAGACAGACTTCAAAACAGAAACTAAAGGAGCTAGAGATATTCAAATTCAAATTGACACGTTTTTTGTAAGAAGGTAAATGAGGCAGATCGCCAAAAATATAGAACCCTTCGTTTTCTGGGTCATGTTGTATGCTGCCTGCGGTTTCATTAGCTTCGACAATTTGAGTGTGCTTTAGCGTCTATTCCTACGATTTCTACGATTATCCATCCCATAAAATTGCATAATCTATATACTTCACTGTATTTTACAAATCTATCAAATACTTGTAGGTGTGTTTAGAAAAGTTTGTGCTCATGCAGAAGTAAAAGCAATGGTGAAGTTAGTTTATATTTTATTTATTAGTATTATTATGTGGTAAGTATATTCTCTTCCACATAATAATAATTATAATTATTATTATATTATTTGAGGAAATTAATGTTTAATGTTTTTTAAGAAGATATATTAATAATATAAAAATTCTACTTTTAACATGACCTGATTTTTATGCTATTGGGTATTTTAGAGAAGTAATGTTTTGTATTATCCTGTTATATAGGTTTTGTCGAAATGTTACTTTCTTTAGTGTAAGTTTTTAAATTTAAAAAAATAATTTTTTCTTGCAAAATATGCCTATATATAGGGTGTCCCACCTAACACGTTCCACTCAATATCCCCGGAATCTACTGCAGGAAGAAAGACGCGACTTGCTGGGTTCTATGTTAACTCAAAATGCCAAGCACTTTGAGCGTTAAAATGCTCTGCAGCAGTACTTAAAATATGAAAATAAAATATGTTTTAAGTTAACATAGAACCACGCAAACCACGTCTTTCTGTCTACAGTAGTTCCGGAGATATTAAGTGGATCATTTTAGGTGGACACCATGTATATATTATATATTAGGGATGGGAGGAATGGTTCCATGAGTGGAACGAGTTACAACGTTTCGTTCCAAACCAATAACTAGTTCCAGGAACTAGTTATGAAAAGTTGAAATTAAATACAAACATTTATGATAATATTAAGATCTCTTTATTTATCTTTTTATCTTATATTTTTTTATATTGATATTTTAATTACAACCATGTAAACAGTGTAATAAAAATGTTTATGGTACAACATTATGGTAGCCACGTAAAAAGTATATTTTATACCAGTATAAATAATATTTTTACAAACTAGAATATGTTCTTTTCATAACGAGATCCTAAAACTAAACAAAAAAAAATTTTTCACCTGTTTAATTCGTATTATTTACTAAAAATTTATTAACTAAATAAAACTAGACAGTAAAATAAAATAAAATAAAAACTTCAAAGTCGTTCCAAAAATAACGTAGTTCCATGAAATCTTGGAACGATTGGAACCGTTCCAACACTGGAACTAGTTTTTTTTATAGTTACGTTCCGTTCCGCCCATCCCTATTATATATGCATATAATATAGGAGAAAAAATAGTTTATTTTTTACCATAAAACAATGTTTTTGTTGTAATTTCTTACAAACCTTATGTGTGTTCTATAAAATCCCGTCACGTACTTGCCAGCAAGCTAAGTGCTTCTTCGGTCATAAAAATTCATAAATCGAATATTATTTAAAAAAAATAATAATAATAATAAAATAACTAAAATACATATGTACAAAAAGTACACTTTGGAGAAGCAAGGTGTGCATTGTGCATATATTAACTTTGGCATCTTACCTACGTATGCACTTATTTGGTTCTTTTGAGGGGGAATGGCCGCCACTAAGGAAACGCCATGTATATTTTTGATCCAAATTTTAGTATACACTTAAAATAATACCCCATTTAAAAATAAAAATTGATTGATGGTCTCTATAGTAACGGCCACCTAAAATTTGTATTACCTATGCATTTTTGCCTTATTTTTAGGACCTGTCCTAATAGGGTTGCGGCAGGGGGCATTTTTTTGCGTTTTAAAATTTTAATTATTTCGGGGGTAAAATGGCCGACATTTTGGAAACGCGATAATATGTATTTGTGAACAAAATTTGAATACCTTTAAAATATCACTAAAAAAAAAAAAAAAAAAAAAAAAACCCAACTTAAAATATTAAAAAAATAAAAATTTTGGGTGAACATAGTTACGGCCCACTTAAATGTCTAAAATTTGACTTTTTCATACTAACTCCCGGAAATATCATTGGACCACAGAGAATATATTTATGTATTTTTTCCTTATTTTTAGGACCTGTCCTAATGTGGTAGCGGGAGGGAGGACATTTTTTCCGTTTTGTTTTAATTATTTCGGGGGTAAAATGGCCGCCATTTTGGAAACGCGATATATATTTGTGATTCAAATTTCAATACCTTTGAAATTATACCCCATTCAAAAATTACAAAAATGTAAAATATTGCGATCAGTTCGCTTGCTGATCGAAGAAATTTGGAGGGTTTACGTTCGCAATATGTTTCTTGTTTTTGGGCAAAAATTTTTAACTTGTATATAAAATTTTAAAGCTCTAGCTACATTAGGTCGAGAGATATACTCCAAGATGGGACGGCATAAGGGTTTCTAGGATGACCTCGAAACCCTAAAAATGAGGGGACTAAAATATTTTGTCACCTTAGAAGGGGGCCTCAAAAAAAATCTTGCACACGGGCCTCAGCAGGTCTAGTTCCGTCTCTGATGCACGCGGAAGGTGGAAATTGATTGAATTAACATTGGGCTAATTATGACCTACCGTTTAAATTTCATTTAAATTAAACAAGAAGTTAAATTAGACATATGGCGGTTCACACTCCTTCCGTTACCTTCGGTGCGCTCGGAAGCAATTATTGTCCAATCTTATTAAACAAATACCGAAAAAATACCCGGATAAAATTAAATGCTGCTTGCAAATCTTTTAAATTTTGTTATTGAACTTGAATCTTAAAACTTTTTGCGCAGCATACACAAGTGCTAACATAAATATTTTGTAAATAAAATTCAAGACAATGGAGATTCGTTTATTATTAATATCAACAATTCTTGGAAGTTTATAAAGTAAACATGCCATGACTTATTATAATATGAAATTATAATGAAGTAAGTAGGGTGTCTTGTAAACGACGAAATAATGACATTAATAATTCAAATCTGAGTCACTTGAATCATGTCATTCCACCTTATTATATAATACTTAATATTACTACCTAATTAATACTACTACCTTAACCACCTCTGCTGTAAAATTAATAACTCAGAGACGTGGAGACTTGAATAAGTGAAATTGTGTACAAATACGTTTTAACTATGAACTGAAAGAAGATAAAGAGATATTATACTAAATCAATGTTATACCCTCAAAGTCGTAGACGAAACTCATTGAATGTACTGATACAAATTTTGATTCTCCCTAGATTCAAAATTCAAGCTTAATTTTAATGTGGAATGTCAAATTATTTAATAAAATGTGAGCCTTTTTATTTTGATGGAAAAAGAACTGTGGTGTATATTTAGACACATGATATATCTTAACATAATATAAGTTAAGATACCGTTTTGGTCAGAAAGAGTTCTAGATAGTTAAACGTTGACTTGTTTACAATATCATAATATTTAAGAAATTTAAGAAAAGACTAGCGTAGTGCAAAAAAGAAGGGATTGGAGATTTTAGTAATCCTTAGAAGAGGTAAATAGAGCCAAGGAGGGAGGCCGGAGTCACTACTTCTCTTGAGATAACGATTATCCCCAAGAGGTTGAGGGTCAGGATTATTAGAAGGTTGCCAATTGAAAAGAGACTAAGGGTCCTCCGCTCCTTTGATACTTTACCCAATCCTTTTAAAATTGTACTGAAATCCTCTTAAAGCTTGCTTCAATAGGGATTTAATACTCACACTTGGGCTTTGAATAACATAGGAGGACAAGCCACATCTCTCTCGTTATTTCCTCATGTCCAAATACTTCCTTTTACAACTTTATCTTCAGCATTTAATTCTACTTGAAACAAGTTGTTGATAACGAACCCCTTTCATATTACTTGTCAGATGAGGAATCGTTCCATAAACTCCCAAAATTCTATCCTAAAACATCCGGTCAAAAGCTCTGCTATTAGAAGGGTGTTAAAACTAAGACCCTAATTTTAGAAGTAATTAACTTTCCTTCATTCTCATCATATGGAAACGATAACATTTTGATTAAACTAAAAACGACTCTTATTAACATTTTTAGTAGATTCAAAATATGGTTATTAAGAGTTTCTTCACACTGCCACTCACTAAGCCATTTTAAGATAAAGGAAAGAAGTATTTAAAAAAAAAAGAAAACCTATATCACTTCTTATCTATACATTTACGAAGTACTTAACGTTTATGTGCGTGTAAATATGAGGATGATTTATCATTCCTTTTTTGGATTTGTTGTTTGGCTAGTTGGTTTTTTTCTTTAACACATTTTCTAATATAGCATCTAATATTAACTAACCATCAGCTGACTATTACCTTTTTATTTAATTTCTATTATCCTTGTATTTTTTATTATTACCTTTTAGATTGTTAGATTCAAAATTTTCTATTTGGCTAAAAGATTATATGACCCTGATTCCGACATCACTGATTCCAAATCCTGGGGTTTTATAGATTTTTGGAAAATTTTGTAACAATCTTGAATGAATCATCTTGTTCGAAAAACATTTGTATTACAGATAAACCGAAGTTAGGTTTGGTTTTCACGGGATACTTTAACATTCTATATATCCTTCGGCTTCCTTAAATAATGCCTGTGGGAGTCGTGCAAGCCACGCGGCATTTGAGAAACATACATTTTCTACACGGGTCCTCCAGGAGGCAATTGAGACGTAGGAGCCGATATTTTAGTCAAAAATACAGTATAAAAGGAAACAACTCAGGCGAGGAATAAAAAGGTTTAGAGGGAAGAATGAAGAGATAGAAGGGGTGGGTTTAAGTCAGGTGGCTCGGCGAGGTATTCCCCGGTGGACTACGACGGTTCCTAGTTCCTACCTCACACTACTATCACTTCTTATGCAAATGTGTCGGAAGAGGGCAAGACCTTCCTCTTTACAAGATGGGGTGGGTGTCCCAAGCCTTCCAAGCTTTTTCCCCTTAAAAATTCATGACTTGACAGACACAGCGACAAACTACAGATAAAACATAGCCCTCCCATCCGTCCTAACACCCTAAAAACCTCAATCACTCTGACTGATACCCCATCCCCAACTCCTGCTTTCTAAGTTAGATAGAATACCTGTCCTACTTTCCTCCCTCGTATATTAAACATTAAACCTCAGAGACTTATTGAACAGGGTAGAAAAAATACATTTTAATAGATTTATCAGAGCAACTAGTTCCTCCGGCTCTACTGTGGTAAATGTATTGTAGTTAATGAACGTTTAAAGAAAAAAAGATTAAACTTAAAAATTTCCAAGTTTATAATACAAACCACAGTATGCCCATACGATCATGGTGTTTTGTTAGTTAATATTGATCAACTTTACCTTCTTTAAGTATCGAGCTTACCGTAGGTAATTTCTTTATGAGATGTTTTTATGACTCCGAATTAAAAAAATCCTGGACAAAAATCAGTTTAACATTATAATTGGTGTCTGTCCGTCAACATGTTTTCGAACCACCACATCTTAAAAATTACTTGTCCGACTTTAATTAAATATGGATGATAGTTCATAATTAGCCCACTATTGATCTCATAAAAATATCAATTTAAAAATTGTTTTATCTTCCGCATGCGCAACATCTACCATCTAAATCTTTAAAAGAATTGAAGATTATGGAGAAATGTGGATGGTTTGTCGAAATCAGCCTACAAAATGGTCATCCCAAAAATCTTTTGTCTTCACTTTTCCTTTTACCCTCTCTACCGTCTGTTAAATTAATATTCTATGCATTTAAATGAAGCAGAACGTTTCATCAGAGAAGATCACGTCATTTAAATGACGTGATCTTCTCTGGATGAAGACGAAGATTTATAAGTACACTATACAAAACAGAGTGCAGATGTTTGAAAGACGATTTAAATTGTTTAAATTATTTAATAATAAAACATAACCAAAATAGTATTTATTTACCCTCAAGTAAAAGTTTTCTGAAATCTGAAAAGTTTCACTTTCGATGATGCTTTAAACTTATTTCCATCTGTTGTTTTTTATTTATTTATTTTTATTTTTATTTTTTTTCAATTTCATCCGTTTACTTTTTGTGAAGGCTTTAAGTAGAAAGATCATCTTGCATAATTAGTTTTTCTTTTCGTACCAGCATCGTTGGAAATACAAGGCAGTGAATCATTCTAATTTTATTAAACATTCTTTACTTTTTCTTGTTTTAATTATCTTTTCGGATTATTTCTTTTTCGGATTGTTATTCAGTTACATAATAATTCAAATCGGAAGGGAAAAGGGCGATTTCTTTCTCGTTTCTTTTTGTAGCACTCGTGAAGTTGAGCCCATTATTTCAAAAGACTCTTATAGGGATCCCAGAGCCCTCTCGTATTGATTTCGCTTCACATTCTGGACAAAAAGCTACGTCGGCAGAAAAAAGCACTCGATCCCCCGACGTCCCTCTCCCGCCTTTACCTCGCGACATGCAAATCCTGTACTATTTAAATGGCTTCTTCCTTCTACGGCTCTCCCTTTTTATAAATATATTCAAACCTCTTCCCCCCCCCCCCCCCTAGCAACTTGTTTTTCCCTGTAATAAAATTATCTTTTGGCCCTCTTTTTCACAGTAATTTCCGTTGCCAGTTTGAAAATTACAAACATAAATAAAGCATGGGGAAATGGGTTCGTCTTCACTTTACCCTTTATTCTCTCTACCGACTGTTTAATTAATATTCTATGCATTTAAATGAAGTAGAAAAACACTAGAGGTACTTTCAACTACCTCCTATACACGTTACATTACGGCTACATACGTGTAGCCAATGTGAAATTGGAGGACGTTTAGCCCCATTCAAGTTGTCGCTTGATTTTATTTCATTTACCATCTATTTAACCTTGACAACGAACAACGTGACAAGTAATGAGACGATTTTTAACAAAATTTAACCCTTTGTTTATTTACACTCTCATTGTAAAGATCCCCTCTGGTTGTGAATCTTAATGAGAGAAATAGGTATGTCCCCAGTACAGAATAAATTTTACTCGCGAAATTACCGAAGGTAAGCTCGAAAAGAACGAACATTTTTTGTCTCCAATTTCAAAAATTCCAATACAGAAACCCGTTTAGACATCAGGGTACATTTTTGGTCTCGTGTCTATCTGTCAGCAGCCTGCCCACAATTTTTGCGAGCCAACATATCATTTAAACTACTCTTGAGGATTAATGAAATTTGTATGTTTGGTCACAATTAACCCATCCTTGGTCCCTTATAAGTTGTACCCATTTGTTTAATTTTCCACATAATCACAAACATGCATTTATTTACACCTATACCTATACCTATACCTTATAAGTACTTATCTGATTCTTAAGGAAATGGGATTGTCGAAAGCCGCCTTCAGATATTCCCAGATTAATTTCAATCGCCTGCGCACATAAATGGATACTTATTGGATTTTATTCAGGTAAAAAACTAAAACAATTTTGATTGATATACAGGGTGAACTGCGTTAAAATGTCATAACAAAACTGGTAGATTCTATGGGTCAAATGCAAAAAAACAAAAACAAATTGCTTGCAAATGAGTCAGTGAGACATTTTCATGTAACGCCTGTTGGTGTAGTTTTTTGGTAACGCTTGTGTAACGCTTTTAGGTGTCGTTTTTTGGTACGCTTTTCGAGTTTATTTGCCAAAGTAAAGACATGAAAATGTAAAAAATTTCGAGCGTGCAGATTTTTGCGTTTATATATTAGAAATTAAATCGAACATATGTTCGATGTAATCTTTTAGCTTCTTCGCCCATATTTTGTATAATAAATGCAAAACATTATAGTATAACAAAAATTAAAAAATAAATTTTATGTATTCAAGTTTATTAGGAATAAAATTCTAAGGGTTATGGCGTTTGTCCGGTGCAAATCTGTGCACTAGATCAGAAGTTGTAGTTGAGGGGAGCGACTGCTGCAGTGGTAGCGAGAAGCGAAGAGTGGAAGTCGGGGCGTAGAGCCAGTTACCGCGCAAGGTGAAGATGTAGCCCCTACGATTGCGAGCTTGCGGGAGGGAAGGCTCTCTCTACAACCCTCTAAACTAGACAATACTATGCCACTACGAACTACATCCTATAACTGCCTACCTTCCTGGTAGCAGTGCAACGCTTTTTGGTGTGGTGTTTTGGTAACGCTTTTCGAGTTTATGTGCCATAGCCATGACATGAAAATGTCAAAATGTTGAGTAAACATATGTCCGTTTCTTAATAGTTCTGGAGATATCGATTTATTTCTTTTTTCAGAGTGGTTCACGAAAATTTCCAAAAATTGCATTTATCAAAAACTATTTGAGCTAGAGAAATTGAGCTAAGGAACAATTTTAATGAGCTTAAAAAAACCCTTTAGAATCACTCATTGATTTTCAAATTATCTACTGCTTTTTTGTCTCCAATTTCAAAAATTCCAATACAGAAATCCGTTTCAGACATCAGGGTACAGGTCTCGTCTACTGCTAAGTGTCTTGTTACATTATTCCTTAAAGTCCTGTTACATTTAAAAATTATGATTTCCTAAAATTCGACCCTGAAATTCTAGCTTCCTTCTCTCAATTGAGGGGTGTTAAAAGAGTGGTGAATTCAGGAAAAACTTATGCTTTTCATAAGCTTTCCAATGGTATAATTGATTAATTAGTAGATTCTTCCTTGTAGTATAAATTCTTGATTAGTTGGATCTTTTAAGGAAAATTCAAATGCCTCATATTTGCGATATTTCGATCCCTCCCCTTTAAGAGCCTTTCATGAACCAATAACTGGAGTAGTTAAGGTCAAAATATATGAAAAGTTGAAGGAAGTAGTAGAAATGTGTTGTTTCGGTGTCGTGTGTCATGTATTTCGATGTCTGAGATATTATTAAATAATAGTGTAATTGACAGTACCTGATTTGAGTAAGTACAAATCTAATCATAATCATCGATCTTTAGTTTATCATGTTAAAAACCTACATAAAATTTGGGTATCATCAATCATTATTAATCCATTTTCACTATTTTAGGGTGAATTGACGAAAATCTGTAAGATTTAAATAAGTATTTCCAAAAATATTTATAGAAAACAATGTCAAACGATCAGATAAACAACGATGTAGATTACGTTGTCAAACTAAGACAATGTAATCAGCTAGTCGGTTAGTAGTTAGTAAGTAGGTTAGTAAGGATGCAAGTTACCACTGTTAATACTTACAATTTAATAGTCATTTTGCATTGTACATTAACTATATTTTGGTAAATGTGTAATTTAGAAATAAACTATGATATTAGCTTGAGAATGATCCAAGGAGTGATCGAAATATGGCAAATGTGAGGCGTTTAAATTTTCCATAAAAGACCCAACTAATAAAGAAGGTATAATTAAAGTTTAAGATCAACGGACTAGTTTTTACTACGTTTTTATTAGCTTGCTTTCTTGTTTGTTTGTTTGTTTGTCCAGTACAAATCTTGCAATCGATTTTTAACTTACGTCCCGAGTAGCTAAACATTTGAAACTTTTAGAATAGCTCAGAACACGATGACAATGCATTATTTTAATACTTTTAGCCATCTTTCAGCAGAATTTAATTAGTTTTCAGCAAATTTTGCTCTCTGGAAAGTTAGTTCGGAAAAAATCCGCAAGTTATTTTATTTATTTTGACATATCCCATAGTTATTACAATCTTCATTTTGACGGATTTCAAATTTGTGATTTTTTATTAAGAGATAACCATTGAATGACAGCGAAAAGTAAACAATGAAATAAATTAATTGACGTGTGACACCCAGGTTAGTTTACTCTTGTATCCTAGGTATAGCTTTAATTTTTCTGCATCTGTACTTCTTTACTTGTACACATTTTTCTTCTCTTACTGTCCCTACACAGGGGCATATCAATGGTACGGTTTAGATTCGATGTTGGCGAGATCCGTTGTTCAAAGATTTGTTTTTTTAAAGGTTTAAGATAAGCTCTCTAGATGGTTGCATTATTATGTGAAGTAAATAAATTCGGAACTATGTTTTTTTTTTCACTAACATATATATAACAATGACAATTATATTATTAACATTACATATGATTCAACAGAAAGTTTAAAAACGTAGTATATAAAAAGTTCTTTTTATCTTGTAATTATTACTACGTTTTTATTTGCTTGCTTTCTTGTTTGTTTGTCCAGTACAAATCTTGCAATCGATTTTTAACTAACTTCCCGAGTAGCTAGACATTTTAAACTTTTAGAACAGTTCAGAACACGATGACAATGAATTATTTTTATACTTTTAGCCATCTTTCAGCAGAATTTAATTCGTTTTCAGCATATTTTGCTATATGGAAAGTTAGTTCGGAAAAAACCAAGTTATTTTATTTGTTTTGACATATCCCATATTTACAATCATCATTTTGACGGGTTTTGTGAAAGTATAATAACGTGAAGTATAAATGTTCTTTTTATCTTGTAATTATTGAACTATGGTGGATTGAATGTTACCAGGCATGAAATTAATCGGACATGATCTTAAATAGTAAAACTACAATACTTCGGGCTCTCATAGGAAATTTGACGCTGAACAAGAAAGTTCCTATTAACATGGATCCGAAAAGGCTTCGTTTACATGATATTCGCAAAAAAAAAAAAACATTTTTGGGTGTTTATCCTTAAATTTCTCCAATACTACACTTCTTACCATAAGACACCTTGAAGCAAATCTTGTAGAGAATCAAAAATGGTGGATCTCCATCAACAACAGTCTTAATTCCTAAAGGATTTTTATGTAGAGAGCTATAATTAGTCTATTTTGATTATCTACATGATTTGCTTCAAGGTGTATTATGGTAAAAAGTGTAGTATCGAAGAATTTTAAGGATAAACGACCAAAAATTGTGTTTTTTATGTTCACGGAATGTTTGAGCTAAATTATTTCTATTGTTATAACAGTAATCTTACATATTAAATTTCATAATTATACTGTACGAGTACATTCAAATCAATTATTTTAATAATGTCGGAATATTTTTTTAACATCTTCACTTCAGTTTTAATTATTCAATAAATTGCGTTTCGCATAATACCCGTTTATAGTGACATGTTCTTGCCGGTACTCTTTTTACTAAAATAGGCGCCATGTGGCAGCACTTTAGTTTGGTACCCCCCGATTTTTTTTTATTTAATTACATGTTGAAATGGTATTTTATATAAATAAAGAATTTGCAATCTTAAAAGGGGAATATTTAAAAGCAGTGGGGCTTTTGTGTGGGGTTGAGAAAGGGAAAAAAAGAAAAGAAAAAAGATAGGGGGGTACCAAACTAAAAGAGGCGTATATTGTCGCCTCTTTTAGTTTGGTACCCCCCTAAGAAAAAGGAATAATCTAGTAGGATTATTTAATTAAATTAACTTAGGGCAGGAATTAACATGAAACACCTCTCAAATGTCATAGACAAAGGGAGTATTATGTATAATTTCTTGGGGATTTTTTTTTTTTTTTTTTTATTGAATGGCCTGTTATATGTCAAAATAGGCATTGTCAATTAAATTTTATTTCGTTGACAGAAAAAATATTAGATTTGTCTAAAGCGAAATTAAAATAAGTTGAGTTTTAGAGGAACTAGAAAGGTCAAATTTTCCAAAGTGTAATTCTGTTTAATGGACAATTAGATGAGAGGGAGTTTTTCCAATGGATGCAAAGGTAAGGTACTTAAAAATGTGAATTGTAATTTTTGTGAAAGTTTATTTGAGGCATTTTACTTCTTAAAATTTGAACATATTAAAATTAATGAAAATAACCTAGTATCGCTCACTCATATCTTCCGGTAAATATATCGTAACTGCCAATTTACGAACATAGTTAATATTAATATGAGCTGATAAATTTTGTGTAGTTTGCCTGGTTTTCAGATTAATTAGCTCTTTCAAAATTATAGTTTTACAAATGTCCTATTACAGTCTCCATTCTGCTCAGATTATAAGTAAACGCGTTAAATGTTTCTACATTATTGTAACATGTCAAGTGATTGTCATATCTTGTCGATGTAATTTTGATGTTTTTGTAATAAATATAGAATTAATTCTTGCTTAATTAAGCGTTCGTTGGCGTCTTACTTACTTAGAACCTGTTACATTGGCGCTCAACGTGATTGTGTGAGATGCCGCGACCGCGAAGAACAAGAGATGCGAGTGAGGAGAAACCTAGTGACGTGGATCGCTTACTGAAGGGTTTCCAGAAATAACGACAAATTTGCACTTGTTCACCCACTTAGTTATAATTGTCTGATTGACTTCGGATTTTTTTTATAAACTGTTCCTTTTTACAATAAAACAACTTTTAACCTGGTAACGTTTCGATAAAATGAATAGTTTTTTTGTTTTTTTAAATATATATATAATATCCTCTCACGTACATTCGGGAAATGTTGGGAACATGGGAATTTTTAAGGGTGGGGGATTCACTCAGGATAGCTAAAAACCTTGGAATTGGATGCCAATTATAAAAAAATACATTGTTAAAACACATAGAATATCTTCATCGGCCATTATATACAATGTTATCAGTAGATAACAGTGACTATCGATATATTAGGAGAATATATATCGATATCACAAACGTATAAGTGTTCAAAGAGTCATCAGTTTTGTAGCGGTATATTTAAGACTCGTCACACCAAGAATTCTGCTTCTGTTTCTATATTCGCTCTGCCACACTCCTTCTGCTCACATCCCGGTCCTCAAATATTCAGCACTTTTGTATACAAAAGTGTGATGTTCCTGAGTCCTAAAGCACATAGAAATGGACATCCCTTAGTCCTAAAATATTGTTAGATTAAGGGTAATATACTCTTCTCTTTATATTCTTTGCCTTAATGTCTATTAAGACAAAGGGGTATTCAGTCTAATGTACATTGGGACTAAGGAACATCACACTTTTGTATATAAAGTGTGATGTTCCTTAGTCCTAAAGCACATAGAAATGAATATCCCTTAGTCCTAAAAGATTGTTAGATTAAGGGTAATAAACTCTCCTCTTTATATTCCTTTGCCTTAATGACTATTAAGACAAAGGGATATTCAGTCTAATGTATATTGGGACTAAGGAACATCACACTTTTGTATATAAAAGTGTGATGTTCCTTAGTCCTAAAGCACATAGAAATGGATCCCTTAGTCCTAATAGATTGTTAGACTAGGGGTTATAAACTCTCCTCTTTATATTCCTTTGTCTTAATGACTATTAAGACAATGGGATATTCAGTCTAATGTGCATTGGGACTAAGGAACATCACACTTTTGTATACAAAAGTGTGATTTCAATTAATATGTAAATATCGATATATCTATATACTATAAAGCCGCAAGGCTAACTGACTGACTCACTCACTCACTGACATTAATGTTTACCCACTTCCAGAAGAGCTAGAGACTTGAGGTTTGTGCCATTCGACGCGCAATGTCTATATTGTGAACCAAAATAATTATAAAAAGTTTACTTTTCCCACTCCTTCCCCCCCTAAAAAAATGAAAATGGCCGACTTGATTTTTAAGCTGTTTTGGGGCTTGTTACGGCTGAACGGTAAGTCGTATTGGAAAACAGATAGCACCAGCGGTAACTGATTTTAAAAGATCTACAACTTTGGTCCTATGACTTTTTGTCGTAACTCTATCGGTTGTACCCTAAATAGTGTTTATTTTGACATTTTTTTGTTTTTATTTTTTCTATTTTTGACTTTGAATGACCATATTTTTTACAATTGTAGACGGATTTTATTTCTGATTGGGGTGCTTAAATCTCACACTAATGCTCTTTAAATTGAGTACATTTTATTTCATTAGTTCATCCTATTTCCTGAGAACATGAGAGTACACTTTTTCTTTTGTGCCGTATCACGTGACCACTTTTTTGGTTTTTAATATTGTGTCGTATATCATTTGAAAGGCCTTGATTTGTACATTAAAGCTATTATATTTATTTATTTTTTAAAAATGTTGTACACGTACTTTTGTACCGATTTTTAATTTTGTTGTAGGTTAAAGGGTTTGAATAATTTTTTGTTATTAGGTTATTTTATTTATATTTGTTTATTAGTTAAATTAATGCCCTTTTGTATTGTTTTTTTTTTTTTAATATAATTTTGGTACCTTAGAGTACAGGGGTAAAAATGTTAAAGTCAAACTTTTATAATATGATGTATATCGTTAAAAAGCTCTTGAATATCAGATTAATTTTTGTTATGTTCTATTTTGTGATATTTTTAGTTTTGAGGGGGGTAAAATTGAAAAAACTTTTTATATAGCGGTTTTTACGATTTGGTTGCTGTGTTATTTGTTTATTAAATAAATTATATGGGCACTAACATTTGGCGCATGTTAGATCCTTTGTTTCTCCGAAACATGTTGGTTAGTACCAAAGTTATTAAATAAATATTTACTTGAACAGTGCCGCGCTATAAGAGAGGAAAGAGACGGGAATATGTCCGATCTTCCCATCCTCTCCCGTCGCTCCTGTCACCCCATCTTACTCAATCCCCTCTACAACTCCACAGATACTATCTCAGCTCCTTTATATAGACGTCAATAGCTTTCATACTTTGTTTCTTTTTTTGCGTTTATGTTTGTTTATTTTGTCATTTATTGCGAATTATAACAGTATAATTAACCCACCTGATGGCTACAATATCCCACAACCTCCTACAACATTAACAGATATTACAAGTATCAACTACTATACAAGTACCTGGCATATATCTACCTGGCCACTCGACGGGCAAAGGCTGGCCGTAGGCCAGCCAAGACCGGCGAGTCTATATACTATAAAGCCGCATGGCTAACTGACTCACTCACTCACTCACTGACATTAATGTTTACCCACTTCCAGAAGAGCTAGAGACTTGAGGTTTGCGCCATTCGACGCGCAATGTCCATATTGTGAACCAAAATAATTATAAAAAGTTTACTTTTCCCACTCCTTCCCCCCCTAAAAAAATAAAAATGGCCGACTTGATTTTTTAGCTGTTTTGGGTCTTATTGCAGCTAAACGGTAAGTCGTATTGGAAAACGGACAGCACCAGCGGTAACTGATTTTAAAAGATCTACAACATTGGTCTTTTGACTTTTTGTCGTACCTTTATCGGTTGTACCCTAAATGGTGATAATTTTGGATTTTTTTTGTTTTCATTGTTTCAATTTGTTTACTTTGAATGACCATATTTTTTACAATTGTACACCGATTTCATTTCTGATTGGGGCGCTTAAATCTCACACTAGTGCTCTTTAAATTGAGTATATTATATTTCATTAGTTCATCCTATTTACTGAGAACTTAAGAGTACACTTTTTCTTGTGTGCCGTGTCACGTGACCACTTTTTTGGTTTTTAATATGGTGTCGTATATCATTTGAAAGGCCTTGATTTGTACATTAAAGCTATTATATTTATTTATTTTTTAAAAATGTTGTACACGTACTTTTGTACCGATTTATAATTTTGTTGTAGGTTAAAGGGTTTAAATCATTTTTTTGTTATTAGTTTATTTTATTTTTATTTATTTATTAGTAAAATATATGCCCTTTTGTATTGTTTTTTTTTTTTAAATATAATTTTGGTACCTTAGAGTACAAGGGGTAAAAATGTTAAAGTCAAACTTTTATAATATGATGTATATCGTTAAAAAGCTCTTGAATAGCAGATTAATTTTTGTTATGTTCTATTTGTGTTATTTTTAGTTTTGAGGGGGGTTAAATTGAAAAAACTTTTTATATAGCGGTTTTTACGATTTGGTTGCTGTGTTATTTGTTTATTAAATAAATTATATGTGCACTAACATTTGGCGCATGTTAGATCCTTTGTTTCTCCGAAAAATGTTGGTTAGTACTAAAGTTATTAAATAAATATTTACTTGAACAGTGCCGCGCTATAAGAAAGGAAAGAGACGGGAATATGTCCGATCTTCCCATCCTCTCCCGTCGCTCCTGTCACCCCATCTTACTCAATCTCCTCTACAACTCCACAGATACTATCTCAGCTCCTTTAGACGTCAATAGCTTTCATACTTTGCTTCTTTGTTTGCTTTTATGTTTGTTTATTTTGTCATTTATTGCGAATTATAACAGTATAATTAACCCACCTGATAGCTACAATATCCCACAACCTCCTATAACATTACCAGATATTACAAGTATCAACTACTATACAAGTACCTGGCATATATCTACCTGGCCACTCGACGGGCAAAGGCTGGCCGTAGGCCAGCCAAGACCGGCGAGTCTATAATATAAGTGGCAATGTCCTGATTGACTGACTGACTGACATAGAATCAACGCACAGCAAAATCTGCTTAACCGAGAGACTTGAAATTTTGAGGATATACTCGGTTCATATCATAGGCATCCACTAAGAAAGGATTTTGCGAAATTTTTATTTTTGTACCCAGGGGTACGGGGTACAAATGTCAAAATAATGAATACTTTTAATGATGCATATCGTTGAAAAGCTCTTTAAAAGTACAGTAATTGTTGTTATGACAGTTTTGTCATATTTTCATTTAGGAGGGGGTAAAATAGAAAAATGTGTATAACTACATCTTATATAAATGAAGAGTGTCTATGAGTGTCTTTTATCTTATATAAATGAAGAGTGTCTATGAGTGTACTGCTTACATGAGATTATAAAGTTAAAATGTTGGTACAAAGGAGTACGGGGTACACATGTCATAGTAATTGATAGGTACCCTTTATGATGCATATCGTTGAAAGGCTCTTTAAGAGAAAAGTAATTGTAATGTACATTTTTGTCATTATTTTCATTTAGGAGAGGGGTAAAAAGGAAATGTCAACGTAAGTTTGTGTACTCGCGTGCGTGTGTGTGTGTTCTTTATTCAAATCTACCGTTTTATTCCGATTTCAATGAAAATTTGCACACTTGACCTTCAAAGAAAGGGGAAAAGGGGAAGGTCACTGACTTCATGCATTTTCGAAATTTTGATTTTGGTACACAGGGGTACGGGGTACAAATGTCAAAGTAATGAAAACCCTTCACGATGCCTACCGTTGAAAAGCTCTTTAAGAGTGCTGTACAATTATTGTTATGTACATTTAGGGGGGTAAAATGGAAAAATATATCTATATCTATGTATAAAAATCTAATAATAGATTTTGGAGGTTCTTGGGTACATAATGTTAAGCTTAATTCTGCGGGTGATAAAGGATATAAAACGATTTCGTAGCTTTATATGGAGCTGAGAACAGGGCTTCTAAATAGATTTCAAAATTCTTATTTCATTTTTCATAGAAAATGTATTTAACCAAAATTGCAGAAGAAACTACTGACCATATTTTATGTTTTGTGGAAATTTCTGTAGGAAGAACTGTTAAAGAAATTACTTTTCAATCACTGTCAAAAAATATTTAGATTTATTTTTAGATATTAAGGCAATAATTAATAAATCACGCCTTACCGTGCCTAAACCTTTACTAACTTAATCATGACCACTTCTTTAAAATTCTAAAATTAAATCTACGAGTGTATACGTAGTATAATAATTTCTAAGTTATATTGATAACTGCCAATAGAGATTTTCTAAAATTTTATCCCTAAGGGGAACATTAGAGCAGAGTAAGAAAAGAAGGGCAATTGAGCCCAGACCGATCTCCTAAAGTTCGGAAGTTAATACTTGAGAAAGAGCTCTTATTTTGGATGTAAAATAAAACACCCCGTAGCGAAGCACGGGTATTCAGCTAGTAATTAATCATATGAATTTTACAGAGTTTAGGAATAGTGTATGCATGCGAGTGTTCCTGTCTGCTGGATTTACGAAAACGCAATTCATTCTTCTTTATAAATAAAAATCCGAAGAATTCTTTTGTTTACATGATGAGTTTTAACATCGCGCCATCACAATTATACAATATTCATTGAATTATTTATATTATTCTATAATTTGATGTTACTATTATTTTGTTTGTGTGTTTATACCACCATTTTTGAGGTTTTAAGCTGTCCTGAGTGAATCCCCCATTCTTAGAAACCCCCATGTTCCCAACATTTTCCGTATGCAAGTGAGTGAATATTTTATATATATTTTTTTTTAAAAAACTATTCATTTTTATCGAAGCGTTACCAGGTTAAAAGTTGTTAAATTGTAAAAAGGAACAGTTTAATAAAATTCTTAAGTCAATCGGACAATTATAAATAAGTGGGTGAACGAAAAAAACCGATTGAAGCACACACATTTAGTTTGGATGACAACGCAAGATGTCGGACGCGGATGACTAGTTATTTTTTTAGCACGACCATGATATGGGTATCAAATGAAAGGGTTTGGAGAGAAGAATACGAATAAAAGCTTGCAAATCAACTTATTTCTTGCAGAAAACAAAACTATTTCGACAGATTTTTTTAAAAAAGGAGAACCAATTAAATAAATGAGATAATATAGGGTTTTAAAAGCGAATTATCAATAACGTACGTGAAAGGATGTGAGGAAGCTAAATGTCGCACTTATTAGCAGACTATTTTTTATCTCGGAAATTAGATTTTTCGCAGCAATAATTTCTCTTTATATTTACTATGAATATGCGAAAGTAAAAATAAATTAGATAAATTAGACTAAAATAGATTGTAAAACCGTAACAACTAGCCAAATCATTTATTAAAGTATAATCGATTTAACATAATGAAGCTATGTGATTGGCAAGCTATTTTTAAAATCGTGAGAATTTCTTTTGAAAAATTGTTTTTTGGAGGGACTGGCCTTTAAATTTTGGGCTAAACTTAATTTCTTGTTGATTCACCTCAGTATTTGAATTTTCTGAATTTGTCAAATTAATCTAATCCGGCCCAGTAGTTCAGGCTGCACAGAAGGTAGGCGTGTGTGTGTGTGTGTGTGTATATATATATATATATATATATATATATATATATATATATATATATATATATATATATATATATATATATATATATATAATATATATATAAAATATGTGACTGTGTCTGTGTGTGAGTCTATATAGTATAATTCCTATATGCTTCTGACGGTCCTCTGACCAAGGCTATGGTTTGTCATTTGGTATTATATGCAGGCTATTATATCTGAGTAAACTACACAGAACAAATATCATTGTAAGACTTATTTGCGTTTATTTTCCTCTTTTGATTAGTTTAGTGTATTTCCTATTTGCATTATACTATTGTAAAATAATATTTTGAAGAATATAGTTTTTAAAGTAAATCCTTTGGAAATTTGTGGTTTGATATTATTTTTTCTACACTTGAGAATTCCTTAAAATTTTCTTTTTGGATCTTTTCCAGGTTTTGTTACCTCAGTATAAGGAATTTTCCAACAATTTTCTCTTTATAGGAAGTTATTTATTCGATAAGGATTCTATTTTTATAGACAACTACCTCCTATCTTTTAAACACATTTCCCTAATAATAATATGTGACACAAACACCCTGTGGAAGGCCTAGGCCTGCTAAAGTAAACACATAAATAAATAAACCATTTTATTGAGTATTCGAATACATTTACATACACTTTCACCTCGCCTGATGGTCCACTGACCAAGGCTGTACCGTTTTGTTACAAATGTTTATGTTGTATCTAATTTATTGGTTAAAAAAATAAACGATTATCTTATCTACACTTTCACCTCCTAGAAAATTACTCTAAGCTTCCGTTGTAGTAGCCTCTATGGGCTTTGAGTTCCCAAACCAAATTTTTAAACAAATAATTTCACGTTTAATTTACAGAAAAAAAACATTAACTTGTTACAAACTTTATTTAATAAGATTAAATCATATTGTTTCTTTTCTAAATCTATACTATGTATACGTAGTTATAGCAGCGTATACTTAGCAGTGTTATTTTATTATTTATATATTTAATGAAAAGCTAAGGAACTTCGTTCCTAACGGGTGTCCCGCGACACCATACGTATTATTTTCTATGAGCAATTTCACTCAATTATTTGAAGTGGGAATATAGAATGCTTGTATTGTATTCTCCCATCAGATAAAAATGTTTGTGCATTTATCAATGAATTAGTTTAGGAAAACATTTCTTAAAAACTACATGTACGACTTCGATACAATTTGGATGGTAGGTAATAATTACCTAGTTGTTGATCCATTATAAATTTAAACCTGTGCTAAATTTAATATTGCTTAAAAATTATAGGAAAAATTGATAGGATATCATGTCACCATCCGTCCAAATATAGGACCAGAGAAAGCTGTATGCCACACAAATTGGAAGATATTTTATGAATGAGTTGTCGATTTCTATTAGAATTACGTTTAATAACTTAAATTGAATTTGATGTGAAGGCCATTACGGATATGTACAATGTACCACATACCAGTCAAGCATTATCTTAACGTTATAAACTTTTCAGTTACATCCAATTGATATAATTTTAATTTAAATAGTTAGGAGTTAGGAAAAAGGAGATTATCCTTACATAGATCTGTATGGTAATTAATCTGTATGGTAATTTCTATGTTAACTCTCGACTCTCGTTCAAAACTTCTGAGCCTCGAGTAAAATCAGGGCCATTAGTATTGCATTGTTACAAAAAAGCAATGGTACTGTATATGACATTAAAAAATATGATAAAATATCATTTAAATTATAATAAAAATAAATTTAATATTATTTTTATAAAATTAATTCCTCCTAAATTTAATTAAAAAAAAAATAGCATTCAAACATTTTTGTAAAATGAATATAAATAATATTTTTTAATGAAATAAAAAAAGAAAACAAACAAGAATGAAAAAGGTATTTTAAAAGAAGTCTATTTTACATATAAATCGAAAAAACGTTTTTTTAGAGCGAGTCGTCAGAACCTCGTTCAACTTCCAGACAATAACATTAGATTGTTCTTCCTTTCAAACTTCATTGTAATCTGGCTCATGTTACATTTTCTTTTCCTTTACGGTTAAATGTTTTTCAATTCATGTAGGTTTGTGTTTATCTTTGTAATATTCATTCCTGTACTTGTCTGTAAATGTAGATTATATGTATGTGTGCTGTGTGCATATGTATAGTTACAGTGCATGCATGCATGTAATATGTTAAGTTTGAGTTTACGTGTAGGTGCTTAATATATGTAGGGAACTCCATCCACAGTACCTTGATATAACGAATCTTATGGGCAAAAAAAGGTAGGTTTTAGCTATATAATTTTTATGTATGTATAGGTTAAAATAAAAATGTTAATTTCAACACACTATCAGTAACACACAACAGTCAAAACACTATAGTTCAGATATTAAAAATATTTATTTTGTTTAAATTTTTAAACCTTTTTAGGGATTTTTTTTAGTGCTGAGAAGAACCCTACTGTCCACTCCAAAAAATCCAGTCAAAAAATGGGTCACAAAACCGGATGAAGGCTGAATATGCTCATTGTATTTGTAGAAAATGACTCTTTCTTTCAGCGCAGTTGTATCTGGTAACATTGAATTTTATCCATGCTATATGGTAATGGATAACCAGCGAGTTACTCAGTCAAGTGATTGCGAATGATGCATGCAGTTTTCGAGAAAGAGTTGAAGACATTTTGCATTTTTATCTTGGAGTATCTTCAACTCGCTGGGTCCCAAAACACTATAAAAAATTTCAACATTTGACTTTCAATGGAAAGATATAATATCATCTATTTAACTGATTTGAACTAAATTACAACATTAAATTTCATTAATTTTGGCTATTCATTCATTCATTCTTTAATTCCTTTAACGGATTAATTAAAAATTCTTTTTGACTTGGACTTCCTATTTTGAAAAGACCTGTTCATGGTTGCTTTTTAAACTGTAGAATTTATTTTGTACATGTGTCGCTAAGAGTGTTTTGATCTTATAAACCAAATACATATGAACTAGTGTGTTATCATGTTTTAAACAGAGGCAAATATTTATTTATAATTTACTTCTGAGCGTATCTATTCTTCTATGATTACCGGTTGCTGCTCTTCGTTTTTTTAAAAATATTTATAGAATAAAATTAAAGATTGAAAATTGAAAGAGGAAATCTTGGTAGTTTAAAGAAAGCAATGTCAAAGTAAGAAGGAGTGGGAGTTGATAAAGGGCGTGTTTTCTTGTGTTGACTGCGAGTATGATGGTGCTGGGTGGTTGGGTCGGTTCCGTGCTACTCTTGCCAAGGGAAAGCAACTGTCAAAATATTATTGGTTAACCTCGTTAAAGGGGAAGGGATGCTAGGAAAAAGGTTTTAGCTAAAAAAAGAGCGGGCTGAGTTTGCGTCTGGGGTCTCGCTTGTTTCTACCCCTATTTCTTTTTTATTTTGAAAACAACGTCGAAGCGTACTCATTTTCCTCGTGTTATTCTAGCCGTTTTCTTTTTACTCCTTGTCTTCTTTCGCCTTTGTATTGTCTTTCTCTCGTTCTGTTAAGGATAAACGTCTGGTAGACGGGATGTTGGAAATGAGAGCTCACCTCGCGAGGTGTGAGTGGTTTGAAATGCCTTGTCGTTATGCTGCCTCGTGCTTCTGTTGCCGGTCTTCAGGACCGTAACGACACCATTCTCCGCACACACCACCCTACTCCGTTTTCCTCTCCTGTTTATAGCCAGACCTCGTCTTGATGTCCCTATAACGACATTTTATCGCTGAAAATTATCTCGAGACCCATACAAGTGTATACTGTACGGATGTATTAAACTTGTCGGTCTATATTTTTAAAAAAGGGTAGATTGAATCTTAATACCTAGTCCATAACCGTTATCATTCGTTTTGATGATATAATATCTCTATTTATGGTAAACGAATGAAGTCAATTATAGTGTAACCACCTCCGTTATCTTTAAAGCAGGTTTAAGCTATTTTTTGGTTACTATCGACCTCCATTAATATTTATTAACATTATAAATATTATGGTAATAGAGAACATTCAAACCCTCATTGGACGTGAGTGTTAGCTTACATAATATATTACGATAATTAGGATGTTAATATTTTTATATATGTAGTATCATTATATGTTTTAAGAGTTAACATAAAACGTATTAATAAAAAAAAATATTTATTCTTAAAAATATTTGGACGTTTCTTGTTTGCTTCGAATATATTATTTACCCCTCTGTGTAGAATTAAGCTATCTGTCAAAAATATTTATGTGTGTTCTGTTAACCTTGCAAATAAAATCCCAGCATTTGAAAGTAATAAGAGTTGAAATATTTGACGTCACAATTGAAGGAGAAATATTTAGAATAATTTTTAAAGTAATAACCTATTTTTTATATTAATGTATGCTTCTAGGATTAAGAACAATGCATAAGAGTTGAATATAAAGTTTTTACTATTCTAGGTATGTTCATATCTTTTTTAAAAAAAGGCAAAACAACTTAAGTGGATTTAACTAATTACAGACAAAAAATCAGGTAAAAGAAGTTTAGTCTAGCTATAATGTAATCGAATAAACTACCGTGGCACTTTCCTTACTGGTCCCTGCATAGCTTTACATGTAATCCTGGTTTGCTATCCTTGTACCTATCTAGATATAGCTAAGGATTATTCCACAGCTTAATTTTTTGAAACAAAAAAATTATGGATTTATAAAAATTGTCTCACCATGTAAATTAAACATTTTACTGGCCAAAGCAGCTTTCAGCCTTCATAAGGCCATCATCATTTTAATTTACGTGGAGAGACAATATTTATTATTTCTTAAGATGACCTCTATAGACGCTCCCATATCTAACATAATATATCCGGCACGTGTCGAGCCTCAATGAGCGTTGCAGAGCAGGCACTGATGATGGCCTTATGAAGGCTGAAAGCTGCTTTGACTAATAAAAAGTTTAATATCGTAGGGAGACAGTTTTTATTATTCCTTAAGATGACCTCCATAGACGCTTCCATATCCAACAAAAAAATGAATCTTTCATTTTCTCTTAGAATGTTTAAAAGCCTTAAATATACGGCTTACACCACCATATTGGCTAAATAGTTAATCGTGTTAAGAAATAGATTATTTTATTTTAAAATAAATTATTCTTAGTGCTTTCGTCATTGTACGGAGAAGGGTCACTAAAGGTGGTCTATTTTCGACATTATAAAAAATGAAATATACCCCTGCCCTGATAATCCCCTCCAATTTTCTATGAGCAATTTCACTCAATTATTTCTTGTGCAAATATAGAATGCTTGTTTTGTGTTCTCCCATTAGATAAATATATTTCATGTGCATTTATCAATGAATTAGTTTAGGAAAACATATTTTAAAAAAATAGATTAATATATATTTAATAAATTAATAATTTTATTATCTAACAACCAAATTCTTAAATGCTTTATATAGAGCGATTTTAATTTTATGGTTAGTTTACTGATAACCAACTAAAGTGGACCAATTGAAGAAAGTGAGTTTAGACCGATGGAGAGTAAATGGCCGTCCCCGTCCATGGTCAGAGTAAAGAATTCGTAGACCAAAAATCAAGTTAGTGGCAGGCTGTAACTTGATAGTTATAATGTCACCTAATTAACAGGAGCCATGTCCCACTATGTATAGTTTGTTTTCTGTAATTGTAATGATATAAACAACGGATAAAATTTAAAATTTGGTTTTTGTTAGTTAGTAAAAAACAGTGTAAAGGTGGTTACTTTACACCACCTATTCTTGGGGGGTTCAAAATAATTAACACATAAACTATTTGTAGTTTGATGTAAATAAGTCACGTTAATGTTCGTCTACTGGACAATATATAATTTTTTTTGAGGACAATGCGAAAACTCTAGAATAATATAGAAATATTAATAATACAGAATTAATATAATAGCTTATTAGGTAAGTAAAAAAAATGAATCGTAATAATTTAGATTACTTTTATTTGAGCATGACACCATTAAAATCTCCGGCTTTATGGGTAAAATGCAAAATTTAAGAAATACTAAAAAATTGGATATAAGAAAAAAAAAAAAAAAAAATAGCTTCATTTTAACTCAAATTTTTAGGGCATTAAGTAAAAAAGAAATTTTAAAATGTAGTGAAATTAAACTACTTGTAACTCAACTATAAACATTATCTGCAATTATCCTAAATTTTATAGTAGATTGGGGAGAGAGTGAGTGCTTTAGCTATCAACTCGAAGTACTCAACTTTGAAGTTTGGTTAACTTTGATAATTGTTTAATGGCAATGAATTAAAGTTAAGTAAAACAGTCATAAAATGAATTCCCCCTCTGCTCTTCCTTCTGGAGTGAAGTTAACACTTTATCTGACTACTGAAGAAAACAAGACTCTCCTCTCTTTATTTACTTAATGATATTCTCTTCTTTGTATTAATGTCGAACTTGTGAAAATTAACGCTTCTATTGTTTAAGTTACTTTTGTGAATAAAAATCTTCTTGGAAAATGTCTGAAGCTTTTCTTCAACTTGGCTATTGTTCTTTTATCTCCTCATTCTTACATGCAAAGAATTAGGCATGAGAATCTATTTAAGAAATTTAACTGATTTACTTGTTAAAGTATTCCAAAATCCAGAACTTTTTATGTTTATTTTAATAAATAAAAGTTATTCATATTTTGATATGTTTAAAACTAATACAAAATGTAATTTAAATTTAATATATCCTATCAGTGAGGATAAACATTAATTTTAATGTCTCTCTAAAATCCAAATAAATCTTACATCCAAAACCTAACCTTAAATTCAAACCTAACCCAATTCAAATAATTTAATTCAATATAAAGAACCAAGATAGATATGTTACAAATAAGATAAGTTTGACTCAAATAATATTGCTGATCTAATCCAAATCCAACTTAACTAAAGTAAGCAAACTCGATAATAAAAAAATAAGAACAAACGACAAAAACTGTTGATAGCGCCCACGCTTTTATCTTTAGTGACATCTTTGTGTCATCGCTTATTCTTTAATCGCCTGTTGTACTGTGGCTTCTAAAAATATATTTTCTCACTTTAGGTTTCTGTACGAAGTACGAGTAGAAACCTTATATAACGGTAATTGCAAAATAGTCTGCCAATGAGAGTGGCACATAGCTTCCTATTTTGTATAAATTAATTATTTTATACTTTTAAAATCTAATATTGTCTAATTTTGTTCAATTTCCCACCCGTTATTTAAACCTGTCAAATTTGTTTTTATTTTTCACATGAATTAAAGTATAAATTTAGAAAAAATTAAAGAGTGTAGACGGTTGAAAAAAAATTAATCTGGGGCTATCTTCAGGCTACTTTGACAAGCCATCAAAATTTCATAAAAATCAATTGAGTACTTTTGAAGATACAGGTATAGTGATAAATAAATTTATGGTTGTGCGTATGTGGAAGAGAAACAAATGGGCGCTGAAGGTTAAAACTTATATGTGACCAACAATGGGCTAATTATGACCTACCATCCAATTTTCAATAAAATTGGAAGTGTAGTTTTTAAGATATGTTGGTTCGCAAAAATTGAGCGACAGACACACCCGCAACCACAATAATAAGGCAACAATCCGAAACAAGAAAAATGAATAATTTATATAACAAAATAAAAATACAAAGTAAACTAAAGTAGACGCAAAAAAATACGAAAATAAATAAGCGAAAGCAGGTATTATAAAATTGCATACCGGAATGTGGAAGAAGTAGGGTTGCAATATATAAATGAAAAGTTAATGATTGACTGTCTACTTTATGTCGGATAATAAGGTAAACGGACTGGCATTGCAGAAACTGTCCTTATCAGCGAGGATCCATCTCCCCTCTCATTAATATTTTTCTCCCACACTCTACGCATACTTCTTAATATTTCTAAATTCTCCAGCGAATCTAGTTTGCCACCTTTCTGTGCGAAGTGGAGGAAACCTATCTTGTGCTGAGCGTTCATGAGGCCATATTCTTGGTGGTAATTAAACCTACTGTTAGTATGTTGTGAGTGTTCCTTCACCCTATTTTTAAAGTTACGGCCCGTTTGTCCAATATATTCAGCGTCGCAGTCACCGCATGCTATAACGTATACACCGCTCCTATTCTCATTACAAACTGGATCTTTTACGTAACTCAATTGAGCTTTCAAAGACTGTAATTGTATTTGCCTAAAGGCCCCCATACACAATCAAACATTTTGCGCAAAATATTAGCGCAAACCTGTTGTCAGGCAAATTTAGGCCACACACGTCAAACATCATGTTTGCGCAAACATCAAACAGCCCCATACACAATCAAAATGTTTGCGCAAACATCATGTTTGAGCAAACATTTTGACCGTGTATGGGGGCCTTAAGATGTAAGCAAGTTGGTCTGAAATAGAGCCGAGGTAGGGAATTGAACACCATATTCCTCCCCTCGGTTGGCGAGCCGCTGTTTCGCCCATCGTTTCCAATAATAATTTTCGCTTTTTTCTAGCAATCATCCTATCTACTAATTTGTCGCTATAATCGTTATTAGCCCGTTTACGTGGAGAGACAATTTATATTATTCACTAAACTAATGAGTTATTTTTTGCCTGAAAAACATTTTGTAGGAGTTTTTCAAAGGTCGCATTAGTTAAAAACTTAATTTTTAAACTTATTATATCTTATGAACGGTTAGAGACATCAGAGTAGTTTCGTTGAGTTCGTACTGTAATAAATTGAATTTAATGGCTTTGGTTCATATGATTATAAAAATAGTTATAGCTAACTTTAAAATGGTCGCCATCTTGAAACGGCTTGGCTAATTAGGCGGGTTAACGAGCTCGTCCGATTTGTTAAATTGCCTACGGCCTTTTTGTGTACTAAAAGCACACACTTGGCAACTATATTAGTAATGGTATTATAAACATAACAAAATACAATCTTTTAAGATTAAATTTGTTTGGATGAAAGTAACATTTTAAAAATAAAAATTACTAAAATAATCTTTTTCCAGTAATAAAGTAGTCTTTCTAAAGAAAAAGGGAATAGCTGTGTCAGTTTGATGAAAGGAATATTGGAGGGAAGGAATCGTAATTTGTTGAAGATAAGGGCCCTTAAAGTCCTTTGATATAACCTGATCAAGCATCGCTACCCAGAGATAGTTAAGTAGTACTGTGACAGATGCAAGAGACGAGGTAAAAAGAGAAAATTTAAAAGTCTTTATGTTCAATCTTAGATTCTATCTATTAACACGCAGTTTTTCCATATCTATCATTTCCTTTAATGCTGGTTAAAGACTGTTATTGTGCAAAAAATTCCTTAATAGTCGATGTTAGCTTATCGCTTATCTCATAATGTTCAGTTCTTTTTATTTGATCTACTTATTTCCTTTTTAGATAGTATGTAAATGTTACAATGGCTTTTTAATCGAGAAAGAACTTACCATCTATTAGTTGAGCTTAAGTTCATTGAACAATGGCTTGAAAGCCATTATAAGTTTGAAAGAGGACTTAGAGTAAAATTCAACTAGAATGATATTTGAGAGTCTAGTCCAAAACTCAAAAATTTTATTTAGATCTTTTAAAAGAATGAACAAAAACCCACGATCGTTTAAAAACTCTAAATTTTAGTAAAACAATTTTGCGAATTCGCGAAATTGTGAAATTCTCGCTGAATAGATTGCTCTTTAGATATGAATCAAATTCTATATCAATGCAGAAATCGTAATTTTATTCTTCTGTGTCACCAACTTTACGTTTGAAAAAGGATCGCTATTCAAATATCGCATTCCAAAGTAAAGATTTGATGTCTGTATGAAACTCAATCCTGAAGTAAATTAACGATAATTATTCAAAACATCGTGAGAAGACTCTATTAGTAGTGATTGGAAATTAAAATAGACAGAATTGAAGAAAAGAGTGGATATCTGTCGCACGAGAGAGAGGGTTAATAATTCAGGGTTGAAGGACCAACCTATAAAATTTTATTACAATTGGACGAGTAGTTTTTAGGGTACAGTGGGACGCTGGCAAAACGACAGACTGACAGAAGACTAAACAAAGTGTCTGGTATCTAGAACGGATTTCTGTCTAGGAATTTTTGAATTCAGTGAAAAAAAACTCGAAAAATCCTTTGATCAAGTACAGAAGACATAGGTGATGCTGATTCATCTGGAGAAGTGGAGTATTAAAGTTTTAGGACAATGTAGTTAGCAAACCAGGACCTACAAAGGAAAATTGACTCTACAACTTTGCTCAGCAAATAGACTGATTATTGCTAATACTAAATTCGCTCATAAGGAAATTAAAAAAATACACGCTTGAGCTCCAAGGGAAGTCAGAAGAGCTGCCGTTATAACTTGAAGAGAACAAATCAGAAATATAACCATATGGCTGGGATTGGAAATTCAGCCCATCTTATGCTAAGTAAGAAATTCTCAGTTTGGGCACTTGCAAAGAATAGTCAAGGAGAGATTGCTCAATCGTCGAAGCTCTTTGTGAAGGATTAAGACCCAGGGGAAGAAGAACGACGACTTGGATAGATTACATCACTTCCACCTTAAGGCTCTACCGCCCTTTGAGGTTAGAAAAAACAGTAAAATTAAAATTTAATTGGTTCTAAGCAAGATATAAAAAATCGATGTACAGGCTTCATTCCTAATTTTAATTCTGCACAATTTGAGCCCTATTTCAACTTCCTATGATAAATAGTACTGGCGCCATTTCAATACAACGAGTTTTATCGTTGTATTGAAATAGTTGTAGTATTTATTGTAGTAGGGAGTTGAAATAGGGCTCAGCTCAAATTGAATTAAAATTAGGAATGAAGCCTGTACTTCGAGTTTTGATATCTTGATCTTAGGACCAATAAAATTTTCATTTTAACGATTTTTCTAACCTCAAAGGGCGGTAGAGCCTTAAAGGATCGAGGATCGCGTCTCTCTAACAAGCTATGACTGTAACCAAAAATAAAGAATATTTGAAATACTTTAGGTCACTCTCTACACCTAGCGGTTGGGCAGATCTGACTATGTAGTAAAATAATAAAAAAATAGTTCGTCGGAATCACAATTTTTCCGTTACTTACTGTCGAAACGCCAGAATATGCGTGGATAAATCGATCTTGGGTCAAAGTTTTAAACTAACTATCGACTTCACTTCTAGATATATGCATGTTCCTCTAGGCAGAGTCTTCTCTAGGAGTTACGACCTTTTCTACCTTCTAATATTATACTACTAGCTGGATACCCGTGCTTCGCTACGGAGTGTTTTTAAATTTGATAAGTTTATAAACTACCAGGAAAGCACACAAATTATTTTACTATGCGAGAATATCTAGATTCTATCCCTCCTAGTTATATCCCCCACCTATTTGATAAGATCATTTGCAAATATCCTAAATTTACCCCCTCCTAAATGAAAATATGACAAAACTGTACACATAACAACAATTACTGTACTCTTAAAGAGCATTTCAACGATATGCATCATGAAGATAAAGGGTATTCATTACTTGTACCCCGTACCCCTTTGAACCAAAAGTTATAGTTCGAAAATTCATGTAAACAGTTACCTTCCCCTTGCTTTGAAGGTCAAGTGTGCAAATTTTCATCGAGATCGGAATAAAACTGTAGATTTGTATAAAAGAACGTGCATATGTACACACATACGTTGACTTTTATATACATATATAGATATAGACATAAATTTCCATTTTACCTCTCCCCCTTCTAAATGAAAATAAGACAAAACTGTACTTAAGAACAATTACTTTTCTCTTAAACAGCTTTTCAACGATTTGTATCATGAAGGGTATCTATTACTTTGTCATTTGTACCCCGTACACATAACAAATATTACTGTACTCTTAAAGAGCATTTCAACGATATGCATCATGAAGATGAAGTGTATTCATCACTTGTACCCCGTACCCCTGTGTACCAAAATTTTAATTTCGTAATCTCATGTAGGCAGTGACCTTCACCTTGTTTTGAAGAAAAAGTGTAAATATTCATCAAATTAGGATAAAAGACATACCCTCATACGGATACACTTCTTTTTATATAAGATATAGCTATATTTTTTTAATTATACCCCCCTCCTAAGTGAAAATATGATAAAACTGTACATAACCACAATTACTGTCCTCTTAAAGAGCTTTTCAACGATAAGCATCATGAAGGATGTTCATTACTTTAACATTTGTACCCCGTACCCCTGTGTACCAAAATTAAAATTTTGAATATTCATGTAGACAGTGATTTTCCCCTTGCTTTAAAGGTCAAGTGTACAAATTTTCATCGAGATCGGACTAAAACTGTAGATTTGTATAAAGAACATGCACACATGTTGACTTTTATATATGTATGGCCGCCTTCTTGAATCAATATGCCCGATTGGTAAACTATTTATCAAAAGTTACTAATTTCATAAAAGGAAGCCAACTTCTGAATTTCAAGGTTCTAGCACAATTGGTTCCCAAGATATCGTCTTGTCGAATTTTGTATATAAATGGCCGCCATCTTGAATCAAGATGGCGAATTTTTAAAATATTTCTTAGCGAGCACCTAGGAGGTAAGAGGAACACACCTACAAAATTTCATGGTCGTAGGTCCAGTGGTTTCAGAGATATCGTGATGTGTCAGTGAGTGAGTGGTAATTGGATTTTATATATAGATACACTCAAATAGTCCTACTGTCTATAAAATAATTCTAGATCCTCGAGCTTCAACCCTCTTAACTTCTAATCGGAAAGTCGTATTTAGATATAAAACAAGTTTATTTATTAAGACAATTAATAAAATTGTATAAGACTGACTAAAAAATTGTTGTTCTTTTTTTATTCATTTTGAGCGGAACAGTTTGTTGAAAGAAAAGCGGCTTGCACTATGAGATTATTTATCCTGCAAATATTTATAAATTTTTACAATTTGCTATGAAAAATAACACTTCTTTAAAAATAAAGGGTTTATCCCATTCCAAGCTAAGGTCAATCACCACCCAACGTTAAGTAATCCCATTCATTCATTCATTCGTAATATAATCATAATTTATCTACCCTTTAAATAGCTCATGCCCTACCAATACTTATTATACATATTCAGATACAACATCAAGTGTTTTAAAATATTTCTTTGATAGTAAACATGGGTTAAAATAATAGGACTGAGAAAAATTTCTTAAGACGAAACCTTAACAGAAAAATCAAGAAAAAATATATACTTAATCTTTTTTCTAAATTTGATATATTTTTTTTAATAAATATGATTTTTTTTATAAAAAAAACAAATTCAAATTTGTCTGCTTATTTTTTCATGATTATTTCTGTGAAGGTTTCGTGTTTCTATCTAAAGCGGTTCAAAATATATCTGATCCCATTAAATTCGTTAATTGACTTTTTGACTTGAAACTTAGTAGGCTTCTCTACAGTTATATGCGTTCTAAAATTTCCGTGAATTTGGTTTGATTTGGTTTAGAACTTTCAAAGCAGTGAGATGTTAAAATTGGGCATTGTGAAAATGTGCCGAAAAAAAGGAACTTTTTTTTAGTTATCCGCAATAAAGTAAATAAAAATGCATGCAAATTATATTATAATTATTCATTTGACATAACATTTTATTAAATTTTCTAGATAAATAAACTTGTTTCACCTAAATACGACTTTCCATTTAGAAGTTATAAGGGTTGAAGCTCGAGGATCTAGAATTTGTTTATAGACAGTAATAGGTCTATTTGAGTGTATAGTATACTATTGCAAGATAGAAAAGGTCGTAACTCCTAGAGGGGACTCTGCCTAGAGGAACATAGATATATCTAGAAGTGAAATCGATAGTTGATATAAAAATTCGACCCAAGATAGATTTTCTTATATTGTCGATATTTCCTTCAGCATTGTTTTCTCTTTCAATAACAGACCTTTGTCCTTCCTTTAGTATACCATTTCCTTCTCTAACTGACTTAAAATAGCCAGGTTCTCACACACTCGAATCATTATTTAATTAAGTCCAAGATAATTAAGATAAAATTATCTCAGAGAGCTATTTTAATTAACGCGAGGAAGGTCAAGTCGGAATCACCCTAGGCCTCTATTCCCAGGGAAGAGAGACCCAGTATTTACTGTCCTTTTCAAGTATGTCCTTTTAATTAAACGTTACATCTTCTTTTTTCTCTTATTTTATAATAGAAGTGAAGAAATACTATACTTAATGTTATCAACTTACGACACTGCGAGTTATATAGAGAAAAAAATTGAACGACATATTAATTTAGCACGATTTGAAGTGCGCAAACGGTTGAAATTAGGCGGGTGCTATCTACAGGCTACTTTCGACAAACCATACAAATTTCATGAAAATCAGATGATTACTTTTAAAGATATAAGTGTAAATAAATGTATGTTTGTGAGCATGTGGAAGATAAACAAATAAGCGCAGAAAGGTGAAACTTATATGGGACCAACAATGGGGTGATTATGACCTACTAACTAAATCTCATTAGGACAAGTAGTTTTTAAGATATGGTGGTTCGCAAAAATTGAGCGACAGACCGACCGACATGGGACCAAAAATGTTCCCTGATGTCTGAAACGGATGACTTAGAATTTTTTAAATCGGAGATATAAAATTTGTTTGTTCTTCAGAACGATTACATAGCTTCCGTTACCTTTTGTACACATACTTTTGTCCCGATTTATAATTTTGTTGTTGGTTAAAGGGTTTAAATAATTTTTTGTTATTAGGTTTTTTATTTATTAGTTAAATTAATGCCCTTTTGTATTGTTTGTTTTTTAAAAATATAATTTTGGTACCTCAAAGTACAGGGGTACAAATGTCAAAGTTAATCTTTTATAATGTGATGTATATATCGAAATCTATTGAATAGTAGATTAATTTTTGTTACGTTCCATTTTGTGTTATTTCTAGTTTTGAGAAGGTAAAATTGAAAAAAACTGTTATAGCTTATAAATAGCGATTTCGATCTTATGATCTTATGATTATAATAATTTCTTGTAAAATTCTAAGAAAATTTAAAAATTTATTTATCTTGGGAGCCAGGAAAAAATGTATAAATTTGTTATGTCCCATCTCTGTTTTAATGTGTAATTTTGTAAAGCTGGTCATTTCATGTATAGAAGAAGTTTACGTTTTTAAGTTATTATTTTTTTTTTGGTTTTTTATATAAAAAAAAGCATGGCTTTAAAATCAAAAAGAAAGAGTATGATGTTAAAGTTTTTCTTCTGGCTCTCGACGATATAAGTAGAGTTGTTGGAAAGCTTTCTAGTTGTTAGGAGGTAAAGAGTGTTGATCCCTTGTGGTTTCAACTTATTACTTGGATTATAAGATTTGAGGGATGCGAGATGTCGACTTCTAGAACAGCATCAGCTAGACACTTCTCTCTAGTTTGATCCTGCTAACAATCCTCCTCAGATATAAAAACACCCTGAAAAAGTACCGAGTGGCAATCAACACTGACCTAGTTGGCCTCTTCCTTAACAACTTCATCCTTGTTAGGAATCCCACCGTAGTAACAATTCTCCAACAAATGTCCACATTATTTTTCTACTCATAAAAACTCTTTTGAGCCAAGAAAATATCAAATAATTATTTATTCTACATAGTTTTATAAATAAAACTTGAAAATTGTATTCATACAAATCTTTTAGTAGTCTTAATCTTTATTTAAAAAAAAAATCAATGTTTTAAGGATATATCTGATGTCGCATTTGTATTATAAAGAATTGACCAAGGAAAGAAAAGAGCTGAAGAACTTTTTTTTGCCAATGCTGAAGAGTGTGATTCTTAAGGACGTATCAGGCCCATTAATATTGAAAAATTAAGATAGAACGAACCGTGAACTTAATTACGGGGGTATTTAAACAATTTTAATACTTTAGATTTAGAGACATCGGCACGTTTATTTTGATTAGATCGTTGTATGTATATGTATACAGTATAGTCATTAGAACTCAGTTTAACCAGGAAGCTTATTTCTACTTCCAAAAACATATTATAGTGTTTCTCCTTTACTGTGTCTGTTCACTTACAATGTCTCTCTTGATTTGCTTCCGTTTTCGTGATTACATATTATACGGTATGCTATAAATTCGTATATATCCATGAGGCTGTATGCTGCCGGTAAGTTTATAAACTGTATGTAACGAAACTATTTTTGATTAGAATAGTCATTATTGTACTTCACGTTTCCTGATTTTCAACTACACGTACACGTAAACCCGGTCTAATATAGACACCGGTGACAGCTGCATGAAAAGATTGTGGCTGTTCTTTGTCGTAGCATCTTAGTGACATAAAGAAATCACCCTTTGATATATTGAAACAGGAAAAACGCTGAATATTATGTTTCATAGTTCATTGCTGGGGAGTAATATACATAATAATTTGTACTCTCATAATATCATCAACTCTTTATGATTCTGTGCTAAAAGCTAAGAGAAAGGCACTTAATGTCAGAGGTAGTTAAACCTCACTGCATCAAAACCAAAGGCAGCCATAGTGTGCACATCTAATTTACGTTTAAAAGTATGAATGGGATTCACCCTTTCTCCCCACTTTAAGTACAACGTAGCTAAATACTAGCTTTGTTATAACGATCTAACCATTGCCATAAACCTACCCGAATTATGTTAATGTCGACTAATGGGATATTTATGCAAAGTAGCATCCCAGGTGGACAATGCTTCCTAAGGCTTTATTTCAGATCTTTCTGAAAAAAGAAATAATAATAATCTAAATAGGTTCTGATGCTACTTTTATAACTGATAGAGTCATGCAATGAAATGTATTAAAAATTACATTTCTCCTCCTTATAATAGTGAAACGAGAATACATTACTTGAAATTAAACAGATTAAATAATAAAAACAACCTTTATATTTTTAAAAAATAAATAAATAAAAGGAAAAAGTGGTTAAAATATTATGTTAGGGTATACAGTTATATACATAATGTAATAGAACCAAGTGGATAAAACGGCTGGTTTTTTGTATTTATTTTACTGGCTTTTTGTGAAGTTTTATTGTTTTGCATTTTATTTTTATTTTTTATAAATATCCACTAGATTCATGAAGGTTCTCAGATTTCACCTACATGGAAACCGTGCTATCTGCTTTACCAGAAAATACACTCAATCCCTATTTTTATTTATATTTAAACCATATAAATGGAGGCAGAAAACGTTGTTTTATTTTTTAAAAAATAGGAGAAAGAAGGGGAGGGGAGGAGGAAATGGAAAATAATTAAAGGTTGAACAGATGTGGGCAGAGGTGCTCCCTCAGGGGCCCAATTTACATCGGACCTGAATCAATTCATACGTAAAATTGTATTTCCGCTATTCAAGTCAGTAACAGACTCTTGTCAGTTAGATGTTGGGAGACGCCAGGTACTCCCTCTTCTTACTGAATTGAGCTCAACCAATATAACCTTTTCAATCACAGTCACTCCCAATTCTTTCTATTTATCCCTATAAATAAAAATTGAATTTCGCATTTTAACTCTTATTATGGCAACCGCCTGACAGTATTGCTTCAATCATTAAGCGCGGAGTCATTCTAAAATGAATCTATTCACTATAACGCCTAAGGGTTTTGTTGAGACTTTTTTCCCTTTTTATTTCTATATATTTATTATCTATTTATTTTTTATCGCTGTTAAAGTCAATAAGTAGGTTGTAATTAAATTGCTTTTGTCTCCAAAGGTAAACAAATATTTCGTACTACGAAATGTTAATATTTTTTATCTACGATTGATACGAAATATAAAAATGTTATCTCTGTTTAGATACGTAGAAAGTGATTCTTTTCGTAGTTGTTTTCATTGCGCATGCGCTTTTTATAATTCCTCTTTATTTCCGCATTAGTGTTGAAATAAAGAAGAATTCTTACCTTATTGCACGATTATAGAGGTGGTTAGATTAGCGTGTTTGTTTACTTTTAACAAAACTAATTTGCTGTTTGTTTAATTAAAGTATCTGTTTTTTCTGTATTTATTATTAAAATCCAACCATCTTAGATAAAGTACGGTACGCAACTCGTGCAAAAACTGAATTTTGCTTTGGTCGTGTAGTTTTACTACCCTCGCTATCGCTCGGGTGCCAACTCCACACTCGCATGCATATTCTACATTCCGTACTAGACGCGTAATGTACTATTTTATTTTTTTATATCAATGTAATGTATTACTATTGTACAGTCAAGAAAATAGTAAACTCAACATAAAATCGTAAGCAGCCTAATGTTACGCACTCTCTTCTCTAACTAAACAAACAACTCCAGTTAGTTAGGCCCAGCTAAGCTAAATTTTTGTTAAGTACGTATACTATCGCTCATGATCATTATAATAGGTTAAGGCAGGAGGGTAGAAACTGCATCTCTACAACTACAATTGATGTTATCGATTCAACCACAATATGTGTCAGAAGATGCTTACAGATTGAGCTCTAGACCTGTTTAAATCCAGGATTTCTGTTAACTGCCCGAACAAAAGCAGATTAACTATTTTGACCACCTACATCATCCTTCGCTTCTGTTTCCCCTTTATTTTAGTCGAAAGTCACATTTCTATTGTTATGTTTTATTGCCCACTTGTGTCTCGAAGCCTCCTATTTCCCTGGGGACAACAACGCCCATTAATCCTTTCCACAGGCCGAAGAAAGCGGCTCACGTTAGGCAACTGTGATATAATACTGTTTACTTGTTTCGAGTGAAATGTCTGTTCATAAGTTAACTTTTGATTACCTACTAAACAATCTGAAACTAATCTGTATAAAAGATTTACTATTGTTGTTTTTTTCAATAAACCGATAGTTTATAGTTTTTTCTTCCTACTACGACATTTTTTTGAGTTAATATTTTTTTAACTATCTCCAAATTAACGAATATGCTTACCATTTATAAAAAATTATGTACTACCTAAAAATATTAATATATCTTTATTTTTATGTTACAGGTAAACAAAATTATGATAAATTTCTATTAGCAAGCATTTTAAGGTAACAAATTTGAGTAATTATTTATATTATTCAGTAATTAGTATGTTGTAGTACAATTGTGGATCTTAGTAAAGATAAAAAGTACTAATTAATAACATTATAGTATTTATTATTTTTTATTCATAGCTAAAACAGCTCTGAATAATGGAGGAGCAATTTTGTGGTCGGGTAAAGACTTCAATTTTAAGACTAGAGTGAAAGTGTTAGTGTGAAATATTATGTGTTACGGTGCCCAATTGTGGGGTTGGCTTCAATATGATGACAACTTAGAGAAACTTAAAATTTCTTCCTTAAGAAACCTAAACCTCAATACACTCCCAATTACTTTCTACTGTACTAGGCCAACCTAAATACTATACACCCATACACATATCGGCTACATATCCAATATAAATATTAAGAGAGTTTGTTTAACATGGATAACTCTTGGCTTTCCACTCTATTAGCCCTCGCTACAATAAAAAAGAAATGTACGAGGTATAAGAATGGTCTATTTCATTAAGCAAGTACAGTGTTATAAGTTATAACACATGATGTTGATGACCCAGTGAATGACTAGGGAGATATATTATCAGATCAGCTGTTATGTGCAATTACTGTTGGAGAGAAGTCTCGATTCAAGTTGCGTTTAGAAGTGAGTACAAACCACCACTGTATCAACATCTTTGCTTCAACCCACAGAACTACTATCTTGGCATAAACAGATTCAGGGCTGCTAGATGTATAGTAAAGTTAAGAGCAGACATTGTTTAACTAAGTTACAAACCATGGGACAGGGAAAATCACTAAATTGTGTTTTATGTAGTAGTTAACAGAGAATCTGCATCATTCTCTAGCCAAATGCACCAGTTCAGCCAGCTAAGAAATTGGCATCTCGGAAAACCCGAATTAAACTTGGAGGAAACACTAAATTTGTTAAATGGATCTGACTGGAGAGCTCTAGTAAGTTACACGGATGTCGCCTTGAATTACAGAGCCTCAAAATCAAAAATCTCAAAGCATCTTTTATTTATCAGCTTAATTTGTAATTACCCGCATTATATTTCCAATTACATATTGAATTCCTCTTGCGTTTATAATTCTTAGAGCTAGCTTTTCATTTTTATTTTTTACCTTCACGTTTAGTTGTTAATATAAAATTCCGTTTTAGACCATTCTGAATCGATTCCTAAAATTAAACACTTTTTTTATGTATGTATGTATATATGTATGTATATTATATGTATGTATGTATACACAGGGTCTCCCAGCTAACATGGAACAGTGAAATATCTCCGGAACCATAATAGATAGAAAGATGCGGTTTTCAGGGTGCGATAATGGATAAAAAGGTGCTTCCAGAACATATGCTGAACATTTTCTGTTTTCAGCACAAGTGCGTGCAATTTACATATTTAAGTGAATAGGAACCCAACTTTTTAAGACTGGATCTGGATTCTATGGCTAAAAATAAGAATTTTTTACTCTTGGAAATATTTTGCTCCGAGCATTAGTTAGCCGTCTGGAAAGCCCTGAACGTGCTAAAATTGAAACTTTATTGAAGTCCATTTTACAGCTTAACTAATGGATTTAGGAAAATAATTCAAGAGACAAAAAATTCTTATTTTTAGCCATAGAATCCAGATCCATTTTTAACATGTGTTTAAAAATGGATCTGGATTCTATGGCTAAAAATAAGAATTTTTTGTCCCTTGAATTATTTTCCTAAATCCATTAGTTAAGCTGTAAAATCGCATTGAAGATTTAATTTTAGCATGTCCAGGGCTCTCCAGATGGCAAACTAATGCTCGGAGTAAAAATTCTTATTTTTTGCCATAGAATCCAGATCCAGTCTTAAAAAGTTGATCCAGTCTTCCTATTCACTTTTTTTTAAAAATTTGTAAATTGCACATACATGTGCTGAACACAGAAAATGTTCAGCATTTGTTCTAGAAGAGCCTTTTTAGCCATTATCGAACCCTGAAAACCACATCTTTCTACCTATCATGGTTCCGGAGATATTTCGCTGTTCCATATTAGCTGGGACACCCTGCATGTGTCACTCCAGACGATATCTCCCCTTAGGATGCACTTAAAAATTTCAAACAAATTTTAAAAAGTCAATATCAAAAGAAAGGATATAAGTTCGTTGGCCAGAATTTTTGGAGTTCATTTAGGGGTCAAATTTTGACAATTTAGGGTTAAAATAGCATAAAAACGTGTCTTTTCCATTTTACCCCCCTCTTATATGAAAATTTGATAAAAGTGTACATAACAATAATTACTGTACTCTTAAAGAGCATTCCAACGAGATGTATCTTGAAGGGTAAATACTATTTTGACTTCTGTACCCCGTACCCGTTTTTTTCACCCATCCAAATTCTAAACCAAAATTTCCCTACATTATCATAAGCCAATAATACGCAGATTTCTTTCAAAATTCGATCATTTAGTCATGTTGCATGACTGGACTTTTTAGGGTCCGTAGGCAAAACCAAGGACCCTTATATTTTCCTGCGTGTGTCTGTCCGTCCGTCCTGTCTCGTGCTCTCACGGCTACACCTTTCGTCCGATCACTTTGAAATTTGGCATGTATGTGTCTTGTACCTACCCACATATTTTAAAAATATAGCGACTTAAAAAAAAATATTTTTAAAAAACATTAGGGTAAAAAACTTAAGGGTTAAAATTTGTTTATTTTTTTTCGACACCGTGAGGGGTATCACATGAAAGGGTACGTCGAGCTGATTACAAAAATATATAATTCTTTGGATATAACTTTGATAGGGCGAGCGTAGGCAAGTTTGAAGTGGGTGTGAAACGTGCCCCCCCCCTTCTATCTCGCTTATGTGAAGTGCAAAAAATCTGAAAAAATTCCTTAACATTCTTCGACCAAAAGTAAAGATACCACTTTTTGGAAATTTCGAAAAAAATTTTATTTTATTTTTTATTGACAAAATACGTTCTTTTATAACTGTGGTCTTTTCGATGTATTTATATGGTTGTAGTCCGGTTCAGTGGCAAAAAATACTTTATCAGAGTGTGTTTTGAGAATATCGGACCCTTAGAATAGTTCAAAGTAAGCTTTTTAGCATTTTAAAAAAACACTGTTTATACACTTTACAGTTAAACACTTTATAGTGTGGCCTACGGACCCTCGCTGTGTGCTGACTAGCACACACTTGACCTGTTTATTTTTATTACTTTTATATTTTATGATGAAATATAAAAGTAATAAAAAAAAACATCTCTACAGATAAATAAAAGGAAGTTAATAATCAAGAATATTTTATATTAACTAAACACGAAATTAAATAGTTATTTACGCACCAAGGGAGGAAAGTAAGTGATTGCACCCTGAGCGATAAAGTTGGTTCCTGAGGCGAAGTCGAGGGAGTTAATAATCGCGAGGGTGCAAGTGATTTTTACTCCCAAGGTACATACAAGATTTTACCTCCAGAAGGGAGAAAAAATATGGAAAAATTTTAATTTTAAATTACGTTATTCAACAAATCATACATAGGTTCATGAGAGTTCATGATTCTCTTATTTTTCATTACTCCCTGTTTAACCCGACCGTGGTCGGCTAAGTTCGTCTGCGGGACATAGCTTGGCAATACGCATTTAAAAAAAAAAGAAACGGTGAAGAGTGGCCATGTCCTGCCCTCTTCTGTGGACAATGCGATTTTCATGATCCTGAGTACGAAAGTAGTTAGTTAGTCAAATATTACTCCAAGTCAAAGAGGTCACCTATTAAGTGACAAACTAACATCAACTTGATTATTGGTCTACTATCTAAATTAGTACTCAGGATCATGAAAATCGCATTGTCCACCAAAAAGGGTGGGACATGGCCGCTCCCCACTGGTTATTTTTTTCAAATGCGTATTGCCAAGCTATGTCCGGCAGACGAACTTAGACGACCACATATTCTTAAAAGGCACCAAAAGATTTACTTATACACAAAATTCTAGCTTGATGTTAGTCAGTCACTTTTGAACACTCTATCTTCTGGACTATAATATTAATTTCAACTTTTGCCACCCATTTGTTTCTTTTTAAAACTTAAAATTCACTACTTTGTTATTTATTTTAATTACTATTTTATAAATATGAAATTAGAGCTTAAGTTCTAATTGAAGTTTTTCTTTTGTGGACTTGAGGTTTCTTATATGGAGTTCGTTGTTGTTTGGAATGAAATAGCAACATTAACAATACCTCACAAAATACGACACCTCCCGCTTTAGCTAAATACTACACCCTGCCCTACATAAAACACACTACTGAACAAATTAAAAAATTGTTTCAACCTTATAATAATATCAAAAAAATTCCACCACTTTAAAATCAATTTTATACTCCAAACTCAAAGATTCCATCCCTCCTCTGCAACAAAGTAACGTTGTATACCAAATTAACTGTAAACAATGCCCTGCAACATACATAGGAGAAACTTCACAACAATTCAAAAACAGATTTCATCAACATATCAAAGACATCTCAAACAACAACACTAACACAGCTATATCAGAACACGCACACAACACTAAACACACATTAGACACAGATAAATATAATATTCTACATACTGAAAAACACCTCCAAAAACGACTTACACTGGAAATGTTATACATAAAATCAAATACTAACGACATACACTTGAAACAAGACACCAATAAATTAAGCAACATTTACACAAATATTATATTTAATACAAATAAAAATAAATAAAAGTTTTTTTTTTGATTAGGTATGTCAGTTAAAAAAATAAATTTAATTCTTTTCAAAAAAACATAAAAACAATCAAAATTAACTTATTAACTTGGTAAGACTTTCATTTCCAAAATTCGTTTTTACTTTTTTCATTTTGACCATTTTTCTCTAAATTTACAGTATATCAAACATTTAAAACCTGAAGAAGCCCAGGTTCCCTGGACGAAAGCTTGTTTCAATAAAATATAATAAGAAAAGAAAAACAGAACTTTCATTCCAAACAACAACGAACTCCATATTAGAGCTTAAGATTTACAAATTTATTTAAAATAAATATATTTAATTATAAAAATAATAATATATTTTCTAATTCATTACCTAATAAAAAAATATATTATCTAAAATATATTGGATAAAATATATTATCTAATTCATTACCTCATCATCCATCACATTGGGCTTTACATTAAAGAAATTGATGTATGTTTTAATCCTCTTAGCATAAGCTTTTTAAACAAAATAGAATTTAACCACCTCTTCCTGAAGGCTACGTCTTTTTTTAATAGCTAAAAATAAAATAATTTAAAAATAAAGAATGATAATATTCGCTATAAGGCTTTTCAAGACTAAATTAATATTTTTTTATAACGTTCCCTCATGTTTCATTATGCTCTTTGAAATTCAATATATATATATATATATATATATATATATATATATATATATATATATATATATATATATATATATATATATATATATATATATATATATATACAGTATGTCCACGGATTGAGTTGCCTATACATATAAATTCCAAAAAATTTCAAATTTCGAAGAAAAGTCGCTGTTCATAAAATCTCCTGCTTGTTCTTAAATAATGATTTATAGTATTACTTTTTGTTCAAAATGTACCCAGTACCCAAAAAGTACAATTTCCTAAAATCGTACAAGAGGCAACCGGTCCAAATTTCGATTATTTGACAAAAAAAAATTCTTTATAATTTCTTTTAAATACTATTCCAAATTTATTTTTTGCATAAGAATGCCGATAATCAAATTTAAAAATTCCCCCCACCCCTCATTTACAATAAAGTAAAACTTGTCTGATTTTAATACAAGAGGGGTCGATTTAAAGGTCTCATTGAGTGCATTAAAAGCTGTGGGATTGCTTTGTTTGATAAAAACAACACGAAGTATAGAGAAATTCATATTTATTATTTAAATCTTATTTATTTATTTTAAAAAAAAATGAATTTCCTCTTTAATAGCTTTCATGTTGTTTCTATCAAAAAAAGCAATACCACAGCTTTTAGTGCACTCAATGGGACCTTCAAATCGATCCCTGTTGTATTAAAATCAGACAAATTTTACTTTTTTTGGAAATGGCAGGGGGGGGGGATTTTGAAATTTGATTATCGGCATTTTTATGCGCAATTTTTTTTTAAAATAGTATTTAAAAGAAATGATAAAGAATACTTTTTTCTCGAATAGTCGAAATTTGGACCGGTTTCCTCTTGTACAATTTTAGGAAATTGTATTTTTTGGGCGCAGGGTACATTTTGAACAAAAATTAATACTATAAATCTTAATTTAAGGACAAGCAGGAGATCTTATGAAGAGTGACTTTTCTTCGAAAATTGAAATGTTTTGGAATTTATACGTATAGGCAACTCAATCCGTGGACATACTGTATATATATATATATATATATATATATATATATATATATATATATATATATATATATATATATATATATATATATATATATATATATATATATATATGTATATATGTATATATGAAATGAGGATATCCCTACCGTCGATACTTGCCTGATCTGAGGATCACTGGACCGGTTTCGGCGTAGCACTCATCTAGTCTCTCGTAGTACATGAGGGGAATGAAGTTGAAAAGGTGGAGGTACGTAGGTAGGTATGTGCAGGGACAACGAAGGAAATCTCCTAGGAGATGATCAAGATTTACTTATAAAAGGTGGATGGAGTACTTTAATGAATTGCTTAACATTACAACCCAAGATGACATTCCCTTCACCGATGTGGAGGACTATATAGATATTCCAACGCCAACAAGGGAAGATCTGAAGAATATAATGAAGAAAATAGGTAACCACAAGGCACCAGAGGAAGATGGTATACCGGCGGAGATAATTAAATATGGTGGGGATACGCTGATAGACGAGTTGGTAAAGCTGTTCACTTCAATATGGAAGGAGGAGGTAATGCCTGCAGAATGGAAATAAGCAGAATGCGATAATTGTACCACTTTACAAAAAAGTTGACATAACTAAATGTAGTAATTACAGTGGTATATCCTTATTTAACACGGGATACAAGGTGCTATCGAAGATCTTGGCAGCAAAGCTAAAACCGTACGTGGAAGTAGTTTTGGGTGAATATCAGTGCGGATTTCGAGAGAACCGAGCAACGACAGACCAGATGTTTACGCTAAGGGTAACACTTGAAAAATGCTACGAATATAATATCACAATTCATCAACTATTCGTGGATTTTCGAGCAGCTTACGACAGTAATTACTGGGGAAAGCTGTCCTGCATAATGCAGGAGTTTGGGATTCCATCGAAACTTATTAGGCTGGTGAAGATGACTCTGGCGGAGACCCGCTGTAAGATACGCGTAAAAAGGAATCTAACCGAAGAATTCGGGTACAGCAGAGGCCTGAAGCAAGGAGACTCTCAATCAACGCTCCTTTTTTACATTGCCTTGGAGGCGGTGATGAGGAGGCTACCCACTAACCCGGGAGGCTTTTTGTTCAACTCTACAAGTCAAAACCTGGTTTTTGCTGACGAAGTTGATATTTTTGCCAGAAAACCCATTGTGCTAAAGGAGAGTCTGGATACCTTGACAGAGGAGGCTAGTAAAGCGGTGCTGGATATCAGCCAAGACAAGACCAAGTGCATGATCAACAAGCGGAACAAAACTAGATGGAGGAATAACCAGGAATTTGATGGTTACCAGAGGGCCCAACAATTTAAATATTTAGACGGGGTAATGAAGCTTCTGAAGTTTCTGAGGATAATGAAGTTTCAGAGGAGATATAAGCACGAATAGTGGCAGGGAATAGGTGCTACTACAGTTTAATTTAGCTGCTGAGGTCATCTTTAGTGACAAGACAACTGAAACTTATGGTATACAACACCATTATCATGCCGGTAGTTACCTATGGCTCAGAAACCTAGACGCTGACAAAGAAGGATAGAAACCTAATATGTTCGTGGGAGCGAAAAGTGCTTAGAAAGATATTTGGGGCTGTGAACGATGAGAATGGCTGGTGCATTAGAACCAATGAGGAATTAGCACAACTTTATAACAGGCCGCCAATCATAAATGCCATTGCAGCAAGTAGGTTACATTGGCTTGGCCACGTACAGCGAATGGACGATCCAACAGTTCCAAAGAAAGTTATGAATACGACACCAGATGGATACCGACCAGTGGGACGCCCAAGGAAACTATGGTTAGAGGATGTAGAGGAGACCCTTCGGAAACTGAAGGTGCGTAACTCGAGAGGAATGGCGCTGTCTCGAGACGACTGGCGGACAAAGGGGGTTTCTGAGGCCAAGGTCTTTCAAGGGCTATAGTGCTAGGATAAGTAAGTAAGCATCATCTTCTTCTTTTCGCACTCTTCCCCTTGTTTCTTCACCTTCAAACTTTATAAAAAATAGTAATTTAGTCTTGAAAAGCCTTGTGTAGAAGAATATTAACATTGTTTATTTTTAAATTATTTTATTTTTAGCTATTAAAAAAAGACGTAGCCTTTTGGAAGAGGGGGTTTAATTCTATTTTGTTTAAAAAGCTTATGCTAAGAGGATTAAACCATACATCAATTTCTTTAATATAAAGCCCAATGTGATGCATGATGAGGTAATGAATTAGATAATATATTTTATCCCTCGAGTACATGGGTCTGACATTTTATGCATCATAAGTTCTCAAAATATAGTTTATTAAAAATAGTAGTAAATTAAAATCAAAGTTTAGGAAAAGGTTCGTCATAATATTATGGAAAACCCCCATGTGTTTTGTATTATATAATAACGTTGAATTTTGTTTCATCCAATTTTTAAATATTGTAGAATTGAAGAGGTTTTATTAAAAGCAGTATTAATGTTATTGTTCAGAGTTGGTAGAGAATAGCCTTGTCGTTGGCAAAGAAAGATTGAAAAGGTTTTGGTGAAGAGGGGTAGTGTGTAGAAATGCAGGAAGGCAACTAGGATTCTACTTTGAAACAAGCCTGCAAGCATGAAAATGGAATGGGAAATAGAGAATTCTTGAAGATAGAGTTCATCTATTTTCAAGTACAAGGATAGGATTAAGCCTTTGGTAGACAGGGTTGTTCTCTTGAGTTTCCACAGACGCTAAGGTGCCAGACTAAACTTCAAAAGCATATACTTCCTCAAGAATAACAGCTGACACGTACTGTTACTTTTTTGATCAAGAGATAATGGTACTTCTGTAGAAGAAATTTTGATTGAAATTGACGTGATTTCCTCTTTAGAACGTTTAAGGGCATTTTTGAGTGCAATCTGTTCCCTCCTATTTCTAATGTTTCTTTCGTCTAAGACTTTATTGGTTTTTCGTTTTATCGTTTGAATGATAAAGTTTAATTGGTCATATATTTCAACTTGCTTGAAGGATTTCCTAATATGTTTCATTATTACTTTCTTTAAATTACTATTATCATGCACTATATATAAATTATTATTCTTCATACTCCCTAACCTGATAGTTACAAATTGCTGACGTAACAAGAGGCTGTAGTAAACTTTTACAAGATTTTACCCAAATATGACTGTTTAGCCACGCCTCTTACTACCATACTCTCCTCTCCCTATAATTATTGCCATTGTGGGCAATAATTATAGGTGGGGTTGGCTCTCCGACCCACTAAAAAAAAGACTGCCCCTATTCCTTGGCAAATCCAGCAAGGTACTGTTCTCACATTACTTCCTGCTTGTGCCTTCTATTGTGGCCTATGTGGCAACATCTCTTTTTCTTTTTCCTTTTTTAGGTTTCCCTAACCTCCCCTAGCTTTTTTGTTTGTTCAAGCAGGGTGTTCTAGTCGCTCCTCAGCTGCCCTCTTCTGCCGCAGTAATTTCTCTGTGAAGGAGGCTACCGCTGTCCAACTTTCCTTGTTATCCAAAATCTTTTTTGTAAGGGTGTCTGGGGTTATATCTCCAACATTTCAGGCACTGCCTCTCCTCGTTGCAGCTAGTGCAGGTAAAGAAGGTATGGTAAGCATCATCCTTCTCACCCCCACAGTGCATGCAGCTTGGGGCTAGCTGCTCTTCCTATTTTGTGGAGGTCGTGGAACAGCCCGTGTCCTGACAGCAACTGTATCAGATAGAAATTTACCTCACAGTGGCTTCTGTCCATCCACTTTGTCTGGTTGTGAACAATCCTGGCAGTCCACCTTCCTGTTGTTGCCTCACCATCTAGTCTACCACTGCATCATCGTTCTGTTCTTATCTCTAGCCTGGCTGCTTTCTTGTCCTCACCTTAATCAGCAAGTTTCTTTTTTTCTTGTGCCAGGAGGTCAATAGGGATGATCCCTGCTATCACCAGGATGGCTGGTTCTGATACTGTGCGATAAGCACACGCCATTCTCAGGGCCCCGATCCTCTTTACCGATGCCAGCATCTTTCTATATTTCTCATGTTTGAGGTTGTCTGACCAGACATCAGCTCCGTAAAGCATGATGGAGTGAGTGACTGACATGAGAAGTCGCCGTCTTGATTGTGTTGGTCCCCCAATCTTAGCCTTTAGTCTGCCAAGCCTTATCGTCATTGCTGTGGCCTTGTCTGCTGTGCTTTTAATATGGTCCCAGAAGGTCAGTTTCTTATCAATGAGCATTCTGAGGTATGTCACTGCCTTTTTTACCGCGATGGTGGTACCCCCAACCATCATTTCTGGTGCTACTGGTATCCTCCTTTTTGTAAGGACTACGATTTCAGTCTTGCTTGCAGCGAGGCTCAGACCATGGTCTTTTAGCCAGGCACCGGCTCTCCTCATGGCTTGGTTGAGTTTTAGCTGCTCTACCTCCTCGTCTCTTGCCAGGATAACTATAATTACATCATCTGCATAGCCAACTAGTTGGGTTCCTTCGGGTATCTCCAGCTTCAGTATACCATCGTAGGACGCATTCCCCTAGATCAGGCCCCAGTATGGACCCCTGTGCGGCGCCCCCTGTTACCTCCTTTGTCCTTGTTCCATTGCTTGTCTCATACAGTAGAACCCTGTCGCTCAGGTAGTCCTAACCATCTTGCTGATGTAAGAAAGCACTTTGAATGTCTTCTCAAGAGCGTCTAGCATCACGCTCCACTTCGCCGAGTTATAAGCGTTCCTAATGTCAAGAGTAATTAGAGCACAAATTGGTCTTGAGAAATGGTTACCTCTTTCAATCGCCCTGGCACAGTCTTCTACTAGTTTAATGGCATCCACAGTTGACTTTTTTTTAATAGATTAGATAAAGTAGATTTTCTAACAATGATTTACTTAATACACACAGTGTAATGAAATCACATAGGTACGAATAATGAAAAAAACAAAGGCTGTCTACCTTTAATTGAAAAGTGTATTTTATATCATTCATTGAATTAAGTTACGATAAAATTACATAGAGAAAATAGTAGATTCTATTAGAGCATGAAGACAGAATAGAAATCCCTCCCATATCTTTTTAATGCTAAATGATTTAAGCCCGATTTCCAGTAAATTCAAGTCAACTTTGCCAAGGAAAAGGTTGATGGTATCGGCAAAGCAAGGGTTTGCTTTAAAAGCTTTATTTACAAGGTCTTTGTTTGTACTGGGTTCACAATGCCAGGAGGCCGAGTTCCGAGCCAAGTTAAGCCCTTAAAGTTATTGACAGGTGAAATAGGACAATGGTTTTAGGTTGCTTGGACTTTGGGCTTGGCCCAGTAATGGAAAGACTAGTGGAAACAATACTGGACCCCTCTCCCAATCTCCTTCTCTATAGGCTTTGACTAACCGGGTATAATTGAATTCCACCCTGTTGTTTTAATAAATTATACCATTTCGTCTTAATTACAACAAACTTAATTCTAGAGACGTTAAAGGTAATAATAATTAAAGAAATAAAATCAGCATTTACATAATATATGTTTCACACGACAGCGAAGTTAATCGTTATACTAAACAAATGTCTCTCCATTTACAGCTTTATAATATATTTTAGGACAAACTTCAATTGAAATTACCTTTTTTATTTGATTACTGTCACCAGGTACCACTTAAGTATGAAGTTTTAAATTTTAAATCCATTGCTAAAGCTTAATAATGGGGGATGGATCAATGTTACGCAACGTATGCCTTATTGTTCTTTTTTTCTATAAAAAAAAAAAAAAAAAAATATATATATATATATATATATATATATATATATATATATATATATATATGTATATATATATATATATATATATATATATATATATATATATATATATATATATATATATATATATATATATAAGCACAGAGAAAACCCAGGGCTCGGTCATAAAAACACTATTCACTCACAACATACTCAAAAACCCGACGTTTCGGTTTATTCTTTAAACCTTCTTCATAGGATCTAAAACAAAAGAAAATACAAAAAGTTTACACAGGATGCAATTAAGATTAAAAGAGTTTACAATTAGAAAAACTAAACTTAAAAACACAAAGCTAGAGAAACTTACAATGAGAAACATATGGAATGAGAACTAATGTAACATACTATTGAATAAAAATGTTTTGAGATTTTTTAAAAAAAGACTAGAATATTCAAACAATTTAAGAAAAAATGACTAGAGAATGATCATTCTCTAGTCATTTTTTTTTTTTTTTTTTTTTTTTTTTTTTTCTTAAATTGTTTGAATATTCTAGTCTTTTTTTAAAAAATCTCAAAACATTTTTATTCAATAGTATGTTACATTAGTTCTCATTCCATATGTTTCTCATTGTAAGTTTCTCTAGCTTTGTGTTTTTAAGTTTAGTTTTTCTAATTGTAAACTCTTTTAATCTTAATTGCATCCTGTGTAAACTTTTTGTATTTTCTTTTGTTTTAGATCCTATGAAGAAGGTTTAAAGAATAAACCGAAACGTCGGGTTTTTGAGTATGTTGTGAGTGAATAGTGTTTTTATGACCGAGCCCTGGGTTTTCTCTGTGCTTATATAATATTCGCGGTCGTGTGTTTTTCGTATGTATATATATATATATATATATATATATATATATATATATATATATATATATATATATATATATATATATATATATATATATATATATATATATATATATATATATGTATGTATTTATTTTAAATTATAATAGTTTTGAGGAACAACATCAATGTGAAATTAGATCTTCTAGTCAAGGAGATTAATAATTAATATTACCAAAGCTAAAAAAATGTCAAATGAAGCTTAAGCTATAACATTAATAATTTATACTTCTTTCGATGTTTAATTTAGTTTATACTCTTTTGAGTGCCATAGGATTTATTCTATGTGTATAGGTTTTTTGTATTAAGAATTTCTTTAAAAAAAATAAATTTGTAATATGTAATTAAATGTAGCACAATAAGAGACTAAGTCTCCTACAGATATTCAAATAAGGAAGATTCAAGTTTAATTATAATTTAATATTTAAATTATAATTATGTTTAATTTATTTTTCAGTACATAAGACCTAAAACGCTCACGCTCGCACACACACACACACACACACACACATAAATATATACAGTATGTCCCCAGTTCGGGTTGCCTATGGTTATACGTGTAAATGACAAAACATTTCATTTTTCGTTAAAAAGTTCTTCTTTACAATAATTTTTGCTTGTTTTCAAAAGAAGAATTATCACATTAAAATTTTTTTAGTACCTATGTACACTGTACCCAAAAATTACTATTTACTAAAATAGTATCAAGAGTAAAGTTGGGTTATTTTTGAATTTTCGAAATAATGTTACTGTTTATAAAATTGTTTATTTAATATCCTAAGGTAATTTATGTCATAAAAAGTGAACATTTATGACAAAAAATAACCCCTTTCCCAACTGTCCTAGTTCGGGTTGCCTAATTGCCTATACGTGTAATTGACAAAAAATTTCATTTTTCGAAAAAAAAGTTATTCTTTATAATAATGTTTGCTTGTTTTATAATGAAGAATTATCATATTAAAAAATTTCATACAATGTACACTGTACCAAAAAATGACAATTTTCAAATATAGTACAAGAGTAAATAGTAAAAGTGGGGTTATTTTTGATTTTTCGAAATAATGTTTCTCTTTATAAAATTGTTTATTTAACCTCCTAAGGTAATTTATATCATAAAATGTGAAAATGTATGTCCTCCCTACTGTCCCAAGTTTGAATTGCCTATACGTGTAAATAACAAAAAAATAATTTTTCGAATAAAAATCACTCTTTATAATATTTTTTACTCGTTAAAAACGTAGATTAATCATACCAAAAATGAGTTACCATGCAGTCTGTACCCAAAAAGTACAAATCTCTAAATTTATCCAAGACATAAGTGTAATTATTTTTGACTTTTTAAGAACTTACTTAACAACTTATTTTTATTACATTAAACTCTTAAGATAATTGTTTTAAGTATGAGTAATAAGTATATAAATCACAAATATTTTATTTATAGTAATAAGAATACAATATTACACCGTATAATACGTCAAAGAAATTTCAAAAACATAACTTAATATAATAGACTTGTACATTAGAGTTGGAGCTATTCAACGTGTAAACCACCAACTTCCACACATCTTTCCACCTCAGTCTGAATTCTTTATACACATTAGATATCATGTCTGCATTTATAGTTGATACTGCGTCTTGAATTTTATTTTTCAACATGTTTATGTCATCAGGAACAGTTTCGTGAAAAACTTTCTGCTTAAGATATCCCCATAGAAAGAAATCGCACGGTGTCAGGTCCAGAGATCTGGCAGGCCATGGAATTGTACCATATCATCCAATCCACTTTCTTGGAAATTTTTCGTCTAACCAGTTCCTAATATTTATCGTGGTATGAGCTGGACATCCATCTTGTTGAAATATTGAATTTAATCTAAATTCCAAATTTTCTTCTTCAAGTTGTGGCCAAAAATAATTATTTAATAAATTTAGATAATTTTCATTATTTAAAGTTGTGTCTAAAAAGTATGGTCCTATAATTTTCGTTGATGTCATAGCACACCAAAGATTAACTTTTTTATATCTCGGACTTTTAGTTTCTATGGCAAATTTAGGATTCTCTTGAGCCCAAATTCTAATGTGCTGCGATGCTACGTGGCCGTTTGTAGATAAAAGTTGATTCGCCACTAAAAATGATATTTTTATGAAATGAAATATCCTGTGTAATTTTTCCACCAAAATTTAAACAAATAATGAGTCTTTAAAGCATCGTCACCATTTTCTAATTTATGAATAAAATTAGGCCTAAAAGGAAAAATTTTATTTTGTTTCAAAATTCTCTGAATATGCGATTTACTGATAGATAATTCCCGTGCTCTTAGGGTTTGCTTAACATTTTCTTTAACAGAGTTTAAAACCAATAAAGTTGCAACGTCATCATTGTCATAAACTTTCTTCTTTCTCTCTGTCATCTATACTGCCAGATCTATCAAATTTATCAATCATTTTTTTCAAATTTTGTCTGGTTACAGAAACTTGTGGGTACTTCATATTAAATAGCTGGATTGCATGATTGTATGACACATCACCTGTGCCATAACATTTTACTAAGTAAATTCGCTCATCTTTAGTCAACATGATGAAACTTTTGAAATTGAATATCAAAATATAAATAGAGAATGTCTTTATCGTCAAAAAATTAAAATAAAATTACTTCTTAAGTACTTACAAAAATTTGTAGAAAAGTAAATAACACAAGATATTGAATTTAATTATTGAAGTAATAATTAATAACTTAAAAAAACTAAAAAGTATGTTATTTGTTTTTTATACAAAAAGAAATAAATAAAATGAATGATAATTCTTCATTTCAAAACAAGAAAAAATTATTATAGAGAGTAACTTTTTCTCGAAAAATGAAATTTTTTGTCATTTACACGTATAGGCAACTCGAACTTGGGACAGTAGGGAGGGGTATAATTTCTGACATATATGTTCACTTTTTATGACATAAATTACCTTAGGATATTAAATAAACAATTTTATAAAGGGTAACATTATTTCGAAAAATCAAACATAACCCCACGTTACTCTTGTACTATTTTTGAAAATTGTGTCTTTTTGGTACTGCGTACATAGTTCGAAAGTTTTAATATGATAATACTTCATTATAAAACAAGCGAACATTATTATAAAGAGTAACTTTTTCTCAAAAAATGAATTTTTTTGTCAGTTACACGTATAGGCAACCCGAACCTGGGACAGTTGGGAGAGCGGTTATTTTAAAATAAACAATTTTATAATGTAAAAAGAAGAAAAAAAATTAGAAAGAGTACCCTGAATGGAACAAAAAAGTTCTTATGAACCATACCTTGATTCTAACTTATCAAACCATAGCCACAATACTTTTTTTTTAAAAAGCATTACGATTTTTAACAATAAAATGAACACTATTTTAAAGGGCTTACAATTTCCTTAATTATTAATGCACTTGCTCTTGTGGCTCTAACAGGAGTTGCAAGCTTTGAAATCAAGAATTGTATTTTTTTCAAAATCTGTTTTTAAATTTTGATCCTAATTAATATCTTATTGTTATCAACGTATGAGTTAGATAAGCTTAAAAGCTACACTGTTTCATTAGCATAATGTAATATAACATATACCCTATTTAACAATAAGCATTAAGGCCCTACTTCTAAAAATAAATACATAAGTCGCTTAAAAAATAAGTACAAAAGTCATTAATATCAACGTGAATGTTTTTTAAAAACTCAATTTGTAAGTAGAAAAATGTGCTTTCCCATATTTTTAAGCTTTTATATATATATATATATATATATATATATATATATATATATATATATATATATATATATTTATATATATATATATATATATATATATATATATATATATATATATATATATATATTTATTTATTTATTTATATATATTTATATTTATATATATATATATATATATATATATATATATATATATATATATATATATATATATATATATATATATATATATATATATATATAATATGTATATGTTTCTTCCCTATTGAACCTATAATTTTGGGAATGTTGTGTTTTTATTATATTTTAATGTTTGATACACCTAATTGTGGAATTTATAATACCAAAAGAGCTACTCAGAAATTGATTAGCTGGTTAACTCATCATAACTTTCAAACTTTTAATTGGCTCTTCCAATTGGAAAGTCTTTTTTGAAGTTATTTATAATTTTGATTGGGATTTTTAAAAGAAAGTGTGTCACTAACCCTTGGTCATATTAAAAGAAGAAAGTTTAAACATTTCCCCACCCTTTGGTCTGCCATAATATTTGGACCATAAGTTACGCAGCATTTTGTTGTGATTTAATTATTTTTGATCCATTGACGCTCTAAAATTTATTGATTTTAGCTTACTAGAATTTATTGTAAAATGATCTTGATATATTCAATCACAGTCAGAGTCTTGTCCAGGTAATCTATGTTTTTACAAATTCTTTTGTATCTACACTTTTAAATCGTTTTCTGTTTTATTACGGCTTTAGGTTAGTGATTATTAAAAATGTACTGTTTTTATAATATTTGCTACATTTTGTCATAGTACGGGATGCCTCGGAACTTCTCCTCACTTCAGAGGCCACTAAATTGGCCTCTCCTGCTGCGGCAGCAGGAGGAAGCAGGATTGGACGTGGTCAGTACTTGGATGGGTGACCGTTCTGAACTAACTGATTTATTATCATTCTTAAAAAAAACCTTATTTTTAATACCTATATTTTATTTAATTATTTTAAGTTTGGCGGTATTTTGACAGATGTAAAGAAACTTTGGCGTCATCAAAATTATCGCACCAATAAATAATTATATTCGCTTATAACTTTTAAACTAATTAATGGAATTTCATCGGGGTTTTTTATACTTGATCCTTACTTTTTTTCGGTTCCAACGATGTGCTATATGTCAAAAACCTATTTTTACTTTCGGTATTATTTACCGTCAAAGTTTAAAAATTCTAAATTGATAACTTCAAAATGGCGGCCAATATCTAAATGAAATTTATGGGCTTGTTTGTCTTACAGAGCGGTACAATCGTGCCAAATTTCAACTCGATCAGGACCATTTTCGATATATTACGATTTTTTTAAATTTTTGCTGACTCAACAAACTGGGTTCAAGATGGATTTTGGTGAAAACAATACTTTTCCTACTATAGGTAGTGAGGAAAAGTAAAAACAACAGAGAGACTAGGCATGATAGAAATGATTTATTTAATTTATAAAACAGAAATGACTTAATTTGTGATAAAATGAAAACATAAGTTAGACTACATTATATTTGCAGAATAAACCAAAAAACTTTAAGTATAATAATTGGGTAAAAGTAAAACTTTTAGTAAAAGACAAAGATGAAAATAAAAAAAAAGAAGGAGGAAAGATTATTACAAAAGGTATTTATCTTTCTTTTTTCTCATTAGTTTTTTACGCGTTTTACTTTTTAATTTATATTAAAATAAGTCTACTTAATTATTTTGTGTAATTACATAAAAGAGATACAAATAAAACCAGATTCAATTGCTTAGTTGAATTTGTAAGGCTTATTACTATTTGCTACATATGTTTGTTAAATTTTATATACCAATGCTTTAACAATTTTCTGTCTCGTAAATTTATAAAAAAAATGTAGCTTTTGAAGAATGTGTAATATAGTTAACAAATCGGATCTAAATGGAAGTAGGAATAGTAAGCAATCTGCTTTAGGGTTTATCATTGATTATTTAATCCAATATGTCATTCTGACAGTGGTACAATTAATCAGATAAGGATGTCCGTTGCTATCCGTTCCACTCGGCTGTCGAGTTCAGTCTACGTAGACTTCAATGTTTAAAGCATGCCTGAGACGGACGCCGTGACGCGGCGACATCTTGTCGCACTGCGATATCCTTATCGATTGTAGATTCGGTTTGGATGACTGTGCCACGGATTCTAGAGTTTCAAGAGTAAGTTCTGGTACGCGGCAGACGCTCATTGTCCGAAGCATTGGGAGTTTAAGTTTCGGCCAAAATTCTAAAGGTATTCGAGGAGATTCTAGATAGAGTCCTTCTAGCATACTTGGTCCTCCTATAAGTAGATATAAAACAAGACAAAAATTATATGACACTCTTGTATATATTTTCTTAATTCATTAATTTCAAATTAATTAATTTATTAAATAACAAATGACTATTATATTGTGATATTAAAAAACAATTTGTGCAAGTTTCAGCTTTCTAGGTAGTCGGGAAATAGGTTAAATTTAGCTTACAAGATGGAGACAAGTAAGTTTCACAAAAGAGTGTAAAACAAATAGGATAGCATCTTTTTGTTGACAAAAATCTTATAAATTACGGCTCCTTTAATTGAGGATATTATTCTATCTCACTGAACATTTTATTTTAAGGCGCTACTAGTGATTACACAGACATTCTTCACACTTTTGCAAAATAAAGAATGATAATTTGTTTCTGGATAGGCACTCCATCATTGCTTTCGCATTCGGTACGTCAACAAAATTTATTTCTCGATTCATCTAATACAAATTTTAAAATGGAATAACTGTTTTCTTCCTTCCAATTTGTTTCTCTTCTTTTCTCCTTTTGCAGGCATATAACACCCCTTAATTAACATTTGGTACGAGCAAGAACTTACTATTACTAATCTTTATGATTATCTCTTTCTATTTCCCCTCCCCCCTTTAATATTTAGTTAGCCCTAATTCTTGCAAAGATAGCTAATTTAAAACTAAAAATTTTGAGTTCTATTAAATATAATTTCAAAGCAGGAAAGAAATATTATGTTTATTGCATAGAATAAACCTCATAACGAATTTTGATTAGGCTTGTAAGAAGGGACTTTTTTGTGATTTTATAAATGTAATTTATTTATTTACCTATTAAACCAAACCAAAATTTTTATTATTTTGATGAAAAATAAATTGTCTCCATATTTATTAAATTTATTATTTAAGAAAATAATTCATATAAAATATGGATTAAAATTAATGTTAAAAATGTTATTCTTTGTTAAAATGTATACATTAATCAATCATTTAATGTTAATTTTTATAGCATATATAAGCCCGTGGTCGGCGGAATGTAGCTATTTATTAAGAAGAAAAGAGGAATAAGAATTTTTTTTTTTTTAAATGATATAATACCCTAAAATGACATTTGGCATGTTCCTTACTCACTTATTCCTAATAAAACAAAAAAGAATCCTTATCTAAATTGTATTATTGGTTTCTAAGAGCAAAATGTTTATAACTATAAAAAAGTCATCTTATTGGTTTTAAGATATAAAATGCCTTAAATGATTTCATAAATATATTTTTATCTAACACAATAGATCCTAGAGTGCTAGGTAAAGAAAATTATATGAATTAAAAACTTCCGGTAATTTTTTTTAAGTTTATATCAGATATTTTTCATCGTCGATAACAGACCTGAAATTAGTTTTTCATGATAAACTTTATGGGTGGTACCTTTCAGGTAATTCATTTCGGTGACTTATGACCTTTCGCTCCTTTGGGAGCATAGGGCCTCAACAAAGCAGCGACATCGTACTCTGTTTTTGGCCAAAGCTTTGGCCTCATTCCAAGACTTTCCTACATTAGCTAACTCCTTGCTTACACTCAGTCTCCAGGCTGTTCTCCAGGTTCTTTTAGTAGCTCCTTGTGGCTTCTTGAGCGGGTGCTACACCCGGCGCCATTTTCCGCTCCGAATCTCTTCTGTAATAGGTTGCTCAGCCGTCCTTTTTTAGAGCTCCTCATTAAAAATAGTTTTAGGCCAAAAGACGCCCAGACATTTCCGTAGACAGGGGTTAACAAAGGGCTAATGCTGGTTCTCAATCATCACGGACATCTTCCATGTCTCTGAGCCGTAACACTACTGACTTTACATTTGTCTGGAAGATTCTTAGCATTCTTCTTTGTTGTTAGGGACATTTCTTTATACTTCCCGCCGGGGTAGAGGTCTGCAAGTTCGGCAAATTCGGCTATTGACCTCTTTATCTGAACTTGCTGAGCAGTTTATAGTGTTATCTAGGAGTTTGAGTGCCTTAAACTCTTCCAAAGCTGTACCATTTAGAATGAGATCAAGATTTCCGGTGCCAAAATCATCATAGTCTTGGTCTTTGCCACATTTGTTTAGGCCAGCTCTCTTTGTACACTCTACTAAGACATGCAATTTCCTTTCCGTATTAGCTCAGGCGTCAGTCAGGAGAACAATGTCGTCAACATAATCTAGTCCTTCTAGTTGGTCAATCAGTCCCCATTGTATGTCCCTTTTCTTCCCTGCTATCTCATTCTCCATCACCTCATCTAAAGCTAACAGGAATTATACTGGCAACAGATCACAACCTTGCTTTACTCTTGTTTGACCCCCAAATTTGCCGCTAAGCTTTCTTTCTCGTCAACCTGCAAGAGTAACCTCTTAACCTATTTTAGTGAGGTTTGTTAGTTTTTCTGGAATTCCAACCTGCCAGCACTCTTCCATATATTTTCTCTTTTTACTGGGTCAAAGGCCTTTTCAAAATCAATAATCTGCTATGGTGGCAAGTTCTCAAGGATTTGCTCAATTAAATGAGAAGTGTAATTTGCTTAAGCCTGCTTGTTCATTACGAAGACGTGATTCATTTTTTTCTTGTCTGTGATTGAGGATGACAAGAGTCATCACCTTGCTAGGGATCGACAGAAGGGTGATTCTGTTCCAATTTTCACACACGCTGAGGTCACCTCTCTTTATGATTTCTTTATGATGTTTAGATTAATTTAATCTGATAATTGCTGATTCAGTTTTATTATATCAAGTTCTAAAAGCCATTTCTTTTCTGTGCAATTTATTATTTTCTTGTTAAACTCAGGCTTCAAATGTAAGTTTTCCACGTTACCACGTTCCACGTTATTTGATTGTCTAAATTAAGGTGTAGTTCTTCTGTTTCATTTCTCACATATAGCAGTTTTACTTTTTATTTCATTTTATTCTTTATTGCGTCGTCTTCCTATTGTTCTTTATATTTTTGTTAATTAAAAAATATGCTTTTAGTTACCTTAGATGACACTGAATTTATGCTATACTCTTTTTTTAAAGTAGTAAAAGAATATATTAATCTTCCTACAATTTTTCCATTAAGCCCCTGGAGCAGAGATGCTTTAAGACAATTATTTATGGTCTTCACGTTTTTTGAAAAATGTTTCTTCAGCACAAAGTATTACGCCTTTAACAGGCTTGAATGGATTTAGCTGTCTGCCTTCTTCTAGATTTTGTTTTACACTTATACAATAATAACTAAACATCACGTGATTCTCTCTTAATATCAAACATAGATTTATTTACCATAAGTTATAACACAAATATAAGTTACTCTTATTTTCTCTATGGATCAATCCATAAAAGTTTTATTGATCTTCATGTACTACAATAGCATATCGTTATTAAGCTAATAATAATAAATGTAATAAATTACCTTAAGGGAAAATTACTACTATCATACTTCTTATGTAGATGGGTTTCGTTTTTGTACGAAGTGCTAAGAAATAGGAATGTATACTTGAAGAAAAGAAAGAAACTTATTTCTACTAATTTATAACAAATTTACTTACTGGGAATTAGAATTGTCTTCCAGAAGCAAGCTGGTAATGCATGATCCCAGCTAAAGTCATCCCCATCAGCATAGAACAGAGTTCTGAGATAACAGAAGGGTTTCTCTGGGCAGGCAGGTCCAGGGCAGATCAGGGGAGGTGCCTTATACCCACAACCACTCAGTGTCAGGCATTCTAATCTTGTGCAGAGTTCTAGGATAGCATGTGGGTCCACTTCTTCGACAACCTGTCACACAGTTTGTCATTTAAGGCAACTGTTTAAGTTAATATAAAGTATGTAACATATCATAAAACGATCTAAATAGAACAAATTACGACCTCATTGATTGTCTAAATGAAAAATAGACGAATGGTCCAAGATAGAAAAAGACAAATCGCCGAATGCATTAAGAAGGATATGACTAACCACTGATTATTTTTAAAACAGATAAGAAGAAGAATGCTATAATTTTCACGAAGTTAGTGAAATATTATTATGTCATTCAGGTGCTGCTTTTTTTTACTTAAACGTTTCTATTAGATGAATAGAAAATATCTTAACTTGGAAATGAATCATAGAAGGAATAGTAAAAAATAAAGAAGTAATATTGCGGAACTAATTAATTACGGAACCACTTATTATTTGAGAGCTAAGGTTATAACTAGTTACTAATAGGTCTAGCCCACTCTACTGGAGAGGGTTCGCCAACGTCTCTCAGCTATTTTAACTTGTTCTCTTATACATAATTGGGTCATTTATACAATTTTATTGAAATAATATTTTTAGTTTTAAGCTCTTCATAAATTGCCAAGTATTAGCATTTGAAGGCTTCTATTTATCTCTTGTTAAAAGCACTTTTAAAAAACTAGATTATGAAAGTCAAACAGGACTGGGAGGGAATTTCCTTAGTTAAAATTTCCCCGGCTTTCCCCCTTTTATACCGTTTTCCAATTCCCCTAATTACACGGGGTTTTGCACTTCAACTGGAAAATAGAGCCAACTTGCAACTTTGTCCGCTTTAACTAAATATTGCTGTGAAAACTTTAGATTCAACACAGAGAAGAAGAGGGTTGTGCGACGAACTCGCATTAATGCTCGGCATTAAAATATTGACTCGTAGAAAGAGGCAAGGCTTATTGAATTATCAGAGCGTTCGAGTTGCTAATTCAAACACAATTCCGCCTCACATAATAATGAGTGAAATTGTGTTACTGTCTGGCCACGCTGTTTTTCTTGCCCATTTTAGATTTAATAATTGAGTTACCTTGCTCTAGTTGAAGGTACTTTAATTTTTTCCCACTGTTATCCATATTTTATTTGTTTCATAACCAAGTATAAATAGTCTGTCAATTAGTGTGGGACACAGCTTTTTCGAGCCCTATCGCGTACTTTAATGATTTTTTGTTTTTACGACCTATTGTTGTCTAATTTATTGCCCACTTTTTTAAAAATCTGTCAAAATTGTTTTGTTTCACTTTTCGTTCACGCTACGTTCGACATAACATCTAAATTTCTTCTTATTTTTCTTTAATCAGTACTTTTAAAGATATAGTTGTAAATAAATGTATGTTTGTGCGCAGTTAAAAGAGAAACCTATGGGTGTGGAAAATTGAAAATTATATGAGACCAATTCGCTAATTATGACCTACCGTCCAAATTCCATTAAACACGGTCGAGTAGTTTCAAGATATCTGGGTTGGCAAACCGATAGACCTACAGAATCCAGATCATTCCAGATTATTCCAGATCTTGGAATTTTAGGCAGACATTTGTTTTTGGAGACATAAAAAACAAATATACAAAATTACATGCTTCCGTTATCTTTGGTAAGCTCGGAAGCAAAAGGAGGAACAAAATAAATTAGACAATAATGATTGGAAAAGCACAATTTCATTGAAATATGTGGTAGGACACGAGAAAACTATGTGCCTAGAAGGTATAATTACTAATATAATTAGATATAAAAAGAAAGTATATAAAAAGAAGGTATAATTAGATATAATATACTCAATATAATTAGATTTTGATACGGAAATTGTACTTAGATTTTTTTTTTTTTTTTTTTTTTTTTGAAATTACAGTAGGGAGTCGATTATCTGGACTAAAAAGTGTTGGCTAAGTCCGGCAGAAACAGCCCGTAAAATCTAAATTCATATTTTAAAAGGAAACATGTATCCGCGGTTCAATTTTTGCGCGAGGGCCTGGTTGCCGGCCCTTGCTACACACTATTATAGAACATATAATTTCAATTTCCAATACAATTAAATTATCATTAAATTTAATAAGATTCAAAAAGTAGTTTTTTTAATATAAAAAATCGGACGTGGGGTGTCTCGGAACTTTTCCTTACCAAATAATTCTAAAATGGCGCCAGGTATTAGGTTGTATGAAGGAATTATTTATCTTTTAGAAAGGTATGATAGGTCTGAATTTCAGTTCAATCGGAGAAATAGTGTCGAAATTATTTAGTTAGAATTAGTTAGTTAAAGTTTAAAAGTGCAAAAGTCGATATGTTCAATATGTATATCCAAACCAAATCAGTCGAAATGTTTGTTGTTAGGAAGAGGTATTATTAGTGCAAAATTTAGGGCAAATGGAAAATTGTTACTAATTTTTGTCATTTTTGCTGACTCAGTAAAATAGGTCAAATTTATAAGTTATTTTTTGGCTCAACTACATATTAAAATTTGTGTACCCTGTGTGAACTCTTTAGCTTAAAAACTGTGGGGATATGCTTGACACAGACAGACATCCTGCTAAAAACCACATCGTCTTGAAAACAACTAAAATGGATATATAGTCCAGTCAACGAAGGGAAAATAGAGGAAAAAAGTCCTACAGAAGCGAAATTTGGTATAGATGTAGAGAGAAGTATCTTGAACAACATACTAAAAGTTCTAATAGGTGGGAGGCTAGACAAATGGGTGGGGGGCCGTAAAGGTCCAATTTTTTCGTTTTTTTGTGAATAACTAACATACTAAAGCCTCCAGCCAAAACAAGGTACAGTACAAAATTATTTTAAATAAAATCCTCTACAAAGATGGTCCTATTCATTATTTTGCTTGGATCAATAGGTGAAGAGGTACAGAGGGGGAAATCGAAATATAGTATAATATTCGGTACAGTGGAGGTACAAGTATAGAATACACTTATAACATTTGTCTTAATCATTATAGGCAGTATGGACCGATGGAGGACTAATCCTAGTTATCACAAATGACCCTGTGGAGCCTGAAGCAATTTTTCATACATTATTTTGCCGATGTAAAACTGGGTGGGGGGGGGGGGGGGGGGTGCCGCAAAGCAGGTATTGCTTGCTCTGTCGCCTGCGGTACATGCCTAGGCGCTTGCTCAAACGTACCTCCACACGTTGACAACCTCACTGAGGAAGACGATCAACATGTCAATGATTCAAGTCCCATACTGCCTATAATGATTAAGACAAATGTTATAAGTGTAGTCTATACTTCTGTACTGAATATTATACTATATTTCGATTTTCCCCCTCTGTATCTCTTCACCTATCGATCCTTGCAAAAAAATGAAAAGGACCTTTTTTGTAGAGAATTGTATTTAAAATAATTTTGTACTGTACCTTGTTTTGGCGAAAAATTGGACCTTTACGGCCCTCCCCCCACCTTGCCTAGCGTTCCACCCATTAGAACTTTTAGTATGTGGTTCAAGATACCTCTCCCTACATCTAAAACAAATTTCGCTTCTGCTGGACTTTTTTCCCCAATTCGGCTATTTTTGTCTTCATTGTCTGGACTAATAGAGGGAGTCTCCCTCTGAATGTCAAACTGAGGAGATTCAAGTATTATCATTTTTACAAGTGACAAATTTCAAGTTAGTAAAATGATTGAATAAACAATAAGAGCCTGAAGAAGCCCAAGGTGTAAGGGCAAAATATAGCGAGGTTGAAAAGAAGATATTTATGTCTTAAATTATTATCACGCAACTAATAAACCCCTGAAGAGACCCAGAAAAAATATTTATATACCATAGTGCTTTTATTTCATTTTAATTCATAAAACATTATATTATCGCAGTCTACTGGTGACCAATTCTTTGTTATATCCGTCTTAAAAATTAGGAGAAAAAAATTGTTTCGCTGCGTCGAATACACAATAAAACCATTGTTGTGAATAAAGTAAGCGAAGCCAACACGAAACATGTATTACCCTTTTATCTTTCATTGTAAAATTTATCTGTATAAAAGCATTTTATTTCGTCAATGAGAAATCTGAACAAAGCAACTATAGAGGGACTGACACACAAAAAGTAACCTAGATATGGAAGAGCAAAGTGAGCAGCAAATAAATGATCATAAATAAATATTTTTATTTTGCACTCTTCCTTTCATACAAATCGCTTTTATAATGAACATCAGACGTTGTCGTGAATTTTGTACTGATTTTTTATTTAAAATCGTAATTATCTTAATAAATAAGTAATGCTATATGAAATCTAGCAAGTTTATTAGTTTTAGTATGGGTTTCCCCTGGAAGCATCCTAGACTGAAGTATTTTATAAATATATTAAAACATTGAAATAAGATAAAATTTAATATAGTTCTTCAACACATATTTGCTGCCTCCATCATTTTTATTTTATACACAGAAGCAAGATAAATTAAAACTTTACATGTTCAGTACGAGTATAGACATTTTTATAAAAAAATGTCACTGAAAAATATACAAGTAAATTTAAGCCTTATACCTTATCTATAATTATGTGATATTCACCAGCCTGCATTACACATTTTATGCGTTAAAATAAAAATACAAAATTACCTTTTAGTGGCCTTATAGTACAGTAAATCTTTAAATTTGTGCGGAAAAGACGCGAGACAATTTTTTTTTGCGTGAATCTCTTGGGGCACATGAGAAAAGCTAAACTCCAACTTTGCGGGAACGTCCGGAAGGTGGAAGTACGGGGTACAAAAGTCAAAATAGTATATACCCTTCATGATTCATGTCGTTGGAAAGCTCTTTAAGAGTACAGTAATTGTTGTTATATACACTTTTGGAAATGGAAAAACAGGAAAAAATGGTTTTAGTAAAAAATTAAAAATATCACTATTTTTCATCCGATAAGTATGAAAATTGGTATAAGTGCCTTATTTGATGTCAGAAACACGATTATGAAATCATTTGTGTATATTTAGTACTTTGGGTACAAATGTTACTGGAAATATTCATGAAACTCATTGCCTGCGGCTGTAAAATAAGGGGTGCAACTTGCAGGTGCAACACTGTGGCGGAGAAAATTGCAGCAACGTACCACTCGAAGATGATTTCCTTGAGGATCCTGACTTTGACTTTCCCTCCCAGGTCGTACTTTTGCCTTCAACGTCAACCAGCGGAAAAGACAAAAGTACCATAGTGAGTAAAGCAGAAACAGCAGGAAATTAATCAGCGGACGATTGACCGGTCAAAAAAAGAAGCGGAGTCAGATAGCTAAAAGAAAAAAATTGAATTTGAGATAAACATAAAAAACATGAATTTTTCCCCCTCCACCTTCCGGACGGTCCCGCAAAGTTGGCATTAAGCTTTTTTCATGTGCCCCAAGCGATTCATGTAAAACAAAGGTTCCTCGAATTTTGTCGCAGATAGCCTGACTGGTAGATTGACTCTACTTATAGTATTATTTATCATTTTTAATTAAAAAAGCATTTTTTTTTCCTGTTTTTCCATTTTACCCTCTCATGCACCATGAAAGGTATATACTATTTTGACTATTGCACCCCTTAACCGGAAGGCGGAAGTTCTGGACGGTCCCGCAAAGTTGGAGTTAAGCTTTTCACATGTGTCCCAAGCGACCCACGTAAAAAATATTAAACTCGACTTTTTTCCGCAGACAGCCTTTTATAACGACAGATTGACTATTCTATGAAATTCTATTTAAATTTGTGACTGTAAAATTTATGTTTAGTTGGTAAATTTGCGTAAGACGGTTTCCCTGTTGGTTCCGATACTCTGTTTTAGACCTCGCACTTTTTCAATACCCACCATTAACTTCTTGCCTTTGAATTCTTTTAAATTTATCTTATAGCGCTGTTTTAATTTGTTTTATTTTAAATTTGACACTCCATTAAGCTTTGTTTCCTAATCACTTTAGCATTGTCTCATACTTAAAATTTTAGATCAATCAGCTTGACAATTGTACTTAAATATGTCTATGTTATAAACATATAGCTGTAATATATCCTACTCCTTGTTCGTAAACAAATCGTTATTGCGTTAAACAGAACCAACGAGACAACAGAAAGAGTTCTACTATGTCCATGCAAAACTAACTTCTTTAAGTTTTGTACAATTTTGAACTAATTTATGTTATGTTTTGCCGACTTGCAGGCTTGGAAAACCAAGGCCAATTCAAATTCGTTTGTGTTGATTAGGTTTAAATGTCTAAAACTTTTTTAAAAAATCACAGGGAAGTACTTGCGTCCAAGTACTTTTTAGGGTTTTGTAGATGATTAAGCATACCCGTTATGTAATTATGATTTTTTTTCTTCGATCCTAAGGATCCCGGGTTCAATCCCCCGGGGGGTCACAATATTTTTTATAGGTAATAACGACAAGATAAATTACATTTTTTAGGAAATTTTCATCGCCCAACCATACGGTGTAACCATGAATCATTTCAAAATTTTAAGACCAGCCATTATATAAAATTTGGGGGGGGGGGATTTTTTTGGGGGTATATTTTGACTTAAAAATTTAAAAAAGCAAATATATATTTGTGTCCTACTCTTCAGCAGCTTTCATTTGATACCCAACTCAAAATTTTTAAAAAATAAAATTTTGGGCGCACTCCAAATTTTCGCGCACAAAATTGGTAATTTTTAAAACCTGGGAATGAACTCCCGGAAATATCATCGCCTCACTATAAGGTATTAGTATGAATTATTTCGAAATTTTAGCACCAGCCGATTTATAGTGGTTGGGGGGGGGGAAAATTTTTTTGGGGTATATTTTTATTTTTTCCCCCTATAAGGAATGCAAATTTTAAAAAAGCATATATATATTTGTGTCCTACTCTTCAGCAGCTTTCATTTAATACCCAACACGAAATTTTAAAAAAATAAAATTTTGGGCGCACTTCACTTTTTCGCGCCCAAAATTAACAATTTTTGAAAATTTGAGATGAACTCCCGGAATTTTCATCGCCCCACAATAAGATATTAGCATGAATTATTTCAAAATTTTAGCACCAGCCGATCTATAGTGGTTGGGGGGGGGGAATTTTTTTTGGGTATATTTTGATTTTTTTAACCAATAAGGAATGCAACATTTAAAAAATCATATATATATTTGTGTCCTACTCTTCAGCAGCTTTCATTTGATACCCTACTCAAAAATTAAAAAAAATATAAATTTTTGAGTTTACCACATTTTTTCGAATTGCGCATGCGCAAATCTAATTATGAACTTCTGTATATTTTTCCTGTGGTTGGGTCAAAAAGTTGCACCAGTGTTTCAAATTTCAGTACTTTCACTTAAACGGTTCGGGCCCTATGAACCAAAGAGCGACGGACGGACGGACACATCACCCTCGGTATAAGGGCTTTGAGAAGTATCTACAAAACCCTAAAAAAAGAGTATGAATTGGTTCAGATCCTCAAATGCCCACTTTTATACACTCGATTAGAAAAAATCTTTACTGAATAATTTTGAGTCAACTCATTCTTTTTTTTAGAATTCATATATTTATTTCTTGACTACTGTAGGCTAGGCTAGTAATTTAATAATTCACCTTAAACTCTAAGTTAATCAGAGTAGAACCGTGAGTGTTGAGTGTTGGTAGAAAATCTTGAAAATCGGTTAGAGGTCTCTCGCCTGAAGTAACACACACTGCACTGAGAGATGTGATCTTGCGAAGGGAAGCGAGAGGTGCAACAACGTGATGAGGTGTGCAGCTATCGTATCGAAGTCTAATCTCAGTCGCATCGGCACAGACAGCAAGGGCTAACTTAAGTGCATCCCAGGATAGCTCCCTGCTTTCCTTCATCCCTTGGCATAAAACCTGCAAATTGAATTTCGATTATTATCGGGTCTAGTAGTAGCTTAGAGTTATTAGTCTGTCACACATTCACTGAAAAACTGAGCCTATTTTTCAACAATGACTGTCCTTCACAGATTAACCAAAAGAGTTCTTTTGCATGTACACTGGATACATTGGATTAATCGTGTTTGACCGCTGGATACCACATCTTGAAGTATGTAAATCCCAAAAAGAATTGAATTAGTGAAATTCTGTTTTACCTATTATTGAACTCAGAAGAACAATACTAATATCTTTGAGATGTATTTGTCGGGCTGAGCCATATTTTTGTTCATTAAATCAATTTATCGTCTAATTTTAATAACATTTGGGTGGTAGGTCATATTTAGCACATTGGTAAATCCATATAAGTTTCAACCTTTTGCTGCTATTTGTTTCTCTTCCACTCGCGCACAAACATACATTTATTTATACTAATATCTTCAAAAGTACCCATCTGATTTTAAAAGAATTTAGATGGTCTAAAAACTCGAACTTGCTTGTCAAACTTTGCTTTCAGATAATTGATAATTTCAACCGTTTGCACTCTCAAATTTTGCTAAATTGATACTTTCTTTCTTGTAAAAAATCAAAACAATTTTGACAGATTTTTTATAAAAAGGAGGGATCATGAAAGTATAAGCGATAAGAAGCTGTGTGCCACATAATTGACAAGACTATTTCTTATGAATCAAATTATATTTATTTTATGTATTATTTTTGTAATATACCTGATATAAAAAATAAACTTGTGAATTATTGTAAAGTATTTAACACTATTTTAACCAGTGCTTTTTTTCTCCACCCATAAAAAGTTTAAAAACGCGTTATTAATGTTTTACGTTGTCGGACTTTCAATGTAATGATTAAAGTGAGTGTTATGTGTTACATTCATTTCCACTTTTTTTCATATCATAGAGTATTTATGATGTTTTTTCCAGTTAGAAAAATTAAATATTTCCGCTTGAAAAAATATGACCCTCAGTTATATTAACGTTTTAATAAAAAATGAAACATTGCTTTAGTTTATTATATTTAAAGTCATCTTTTTCCTCCGAGCTATTATTCTTTTAACCCTCATCGCTTGTTGTTAAATTGCACTTGGTTCATCCAATATATTTTTTTTATAAGCTACATTATAGTGTATTTAAATTTTTGACTATTTTGTGCAATCTAAGCTAAGTATTTATGACAGATAAATTCTCGTTTTTTAAAGAATAAGAGAAAAGTATAAATATAGTACAAGTTAGCAAGAGATGAATTGTTGGTGTAATTACGAGCTAAATTAAGTTTTTTCGTTCTAATTACCCTCAAGACAACTATTCTCGTATATCTTCTTCAAATTACTTAAAAATCTATAAATTCCTTTTTCGAGCTTTACTTTATAGTTCATTGGTCTTAAATAGTTCTTTTCTATTTAGATAAATTTTAATCAGGGATTTTCTCAGATGTGTTTTGCTTTTGGTTTTTAACTTTATCTTATAAAGTGAAAGTGTTTTGATTTCGCGAAAATTCTATTTTTAAATTTTGATAGATTTACTCGTTTTGAGTCCCCTGAGTCCTAAAAAGAGGTTCTGTCGTCCATGCAGACGCGTAGAGCCTAAACTAATGGGCCGATTTTGACTAAATTTGGCATATATGTTCAGAAAAATCATACCCTGAGCAAAAATTGAGATATGATTTTCAGCTCCAAATTTGGGGGTGCTACCCCCCATAAATCTCTGAAGTAACGCGAAAAAAAATTATTTCGCTAAAACGGTTCTGACGATTGTTATTAAAATAAATCTAATATGTAGTCCAACTGAATACGAATCGAACGATATAAGCTGTTTTCCCGGGGAAAATCTAGTTTTCGATGTATTGATGTAAGTGATCTGATTTTGTTGAAAATAAAAAGTAAACCGCCTGTTGAACACATTTTAAATAATGTATTAACTAGGCATCACATGGCTTTATCATTGAAGCGAGCTTAATACAATCAAATATTTTATATTAAGCAAATTAATTGTTAATCATGATGAGTTTATTGTTTAAAAGGATTATTGGAGTAGACGATAGTTTCGGGTGGGACTCTCATTTCACTTAGAAGGTTCTGTAGGAGGGCTCCTAAAGGTGGGTTCACAGTCACAGCCAGCGGATCGACGCGCGTACCCGTCTGTATAGATAACAATATATTCATATGTTCTTTGATCTGGGACCGAGATTATATGAGAAAGTTAGTCTAAGTTGTCTCGGACCGATTTTTTACACAAGGAATTCTAAGGGGGAAGGTCTAATGACAAAACATGAAAATATTGTAATAGTACCGTAGGTTTCATTTCTTTACAAAAATGAAGTTACAGAATAGTTACAGTACGTTGTAAAAAGAAGTTACAGAATAGTTATCAAGGTAAAACTACTATACGGGCCTTGTTTTCATTCCTTCTATTTTAGCTTTAATTGGACGACTATGAAGTTATTTGTTTGTGAGGATTCTTTTTAAAATTTGTCACCTAATTGCATTACAATCTCTATAAAATCAACAATGTTTAACTTAAATTACGTTCCCTTTCCTTGAAGGCTAGAAGGGTATGTTTATAGAATATAGAAGTAATTTGCCTTAATAATAGACCTTTATAATGACTTAACTTCGGGTTTCTTATGTTACATTTTGTAAAAATGCAGACGAATTACATAAGTAATGATTTATTTTAATAATTAGTCATTAAATGTTAATAAGTAATATACAAGGATAACTATTATCCTTTAAGGTATGGGAATACTCGCTTAGCCTAAATATTTTTAAACTTATTTACTCCTGAACGGCGTTAACAAATAATTATTTGTTATAATTATAATTAGAAATATTTTAAATGAGGGAAGAATGTAGACGTGAAAAACTCATAATTTTTATAATCTTGCTATGCTTATAAATTATTAGCAATATTGTCCGCCATTTTTAGTCAATATGTCCTTCTAATAAAAAAGGATGTAAGAGATCTAGCCCAGAATATCGATACGGCTTTATTGTAATTTTAAAAGTTTTAGTTAACTTTATCTTTTATAGTATAAAAAAAAACAATAATTTTATGAATTATGTAAATTATTGTTATATTTTTACTGGTCTTATATTACCTTGCATTGTAAGTTTCATCGCACGTTTCCGTTACACCAATTTTGAACCACTTCCCGTCTTTCAATCTTCCCCAAATTTTGCACATGGAAACAATTAAGGTGAAGAATACAGAAACCAAAAAAAAATTGATCTTATATTACTTTGCTTTTTAAGTTTCATCGCACACCTATTACCCCAATTTTGAACCACTTCCCGTCTTTAAATCTTCCCCAAATTTTGCACATGGAAACAACTAAGGTGAACTATACAGAAAAACAAATTGTTGAAAATAAGACTAATTTTTAAAAATGGTATTTTTAAATTAATTATTATTTTTTATTTCCAGTATAAATTTTTCAAATTAGACACAATTACCTATTAACCCGGGCGCACATTGAGATGCGGGCAACGCAGGTCAACACAGTTTTTTGTCACCCGCGTCATCGTCGGGACACTATATACTCGATTATATAAAGGATTAGTATTTTTTTCCCCTAACTGTTTATATATTATAGAAATACATTTCAATTATAACCATAATACCCCTAAAATTGTTCTCTTCATTATCGACATTTTATTGTTATATATTGGATTTTCTGATAAATTAATTCAGTAAAGATCTCGTCTCACACTCTCAATGATTGTCAATTTCTTTAATTAGTATTGAAAATAAGGGTCAAGTCTGTTTCTGTTTTAATTACGTTGGATAAAGTTTGAGTTGGTCTTGCAATTTTTAAAGCTGATTAGTACTTCATGGATGTATCCAAGAGGAGGATATTTTTGTTTCTATGTATTAAATATTATTTTAGAACTACTTTAATTACTTTTTAACTAAATTGCTTTAGGGATTATAAATTTAGTCTTTTTTCATTTTATTTTTTGTCAAACCTAAGCTGTAATAAAAATCTTCAAGCGCTTAAATTTCGATAGCAAATTAAGGATATGAGAATTTCACTTGAACTAAGAATACCTCTTGCACATAGCTTCATTTCTAGGGTATTGATTAAATTACTTTCAATTTCCCTGGGCATGTTGTATTCGCAGAATGTGATTAAAATGAAACAATGTGGTTTCTGTTCTCTTTCCACACCCACAACCCTTGTAAAGTGAAGGTAATCTCCCTTGCTTTCCAGTGTAAAAAAAGATCTCTCTCCCTATATATATTGAACTCTTCCTGAGCTCTTTTTCGCTTCAAGGCAAAGGGAAAGGCCTTTATCTACAAGGAAGGAAGGTAACCTAGGTTAACCTTTTAACCGCCATTGTTCCATTTATGGAACATGCACTTCAACATTTTTTTAAAATTATTTACTGATTATATTTTGGGAAACTTGACTATTGTAACTGTTTTTATGATCCTTGTTTAACTAGTGGTATTTTTGTTTTTCATATTTGAGGGTTTTACATATTTTTTACAATTTTTTAAAAATTAGCAATTTTAAGGATTTTGACCTTCCCACACATATTATTTTTTATCTAAATATCACGAATATATATTGGGTCCCTAATTTTTTTGTATACTTAGAGATTATAATAGAACAGTAAAAAAATAATTTTGATAAACAAATATAAACAAGGAACTTCTGAGGTCGAAGTGAAAAAGCATGTTCCATAAATGGAACAATGGCAGGTAAGGTAGACACACAGTGAAGCATGGAACATGTATAGTATACTGTTCCTTGCCTTCTCTACCTTTATCTGTTTTATAATAAAATTATATAGTACTATATTGATTTTCTGATTTTTATGCGTATTAAATAGAATACTTTATACTATTTGTATTTTAAGTATCTTTCTTAATAATCTGGCAGGTAAAATTAGGGAATTAGTTGAAATCTATACTCTTGTAGATTATTTTTGTTTTTTTTTCACTATAAACTTATTTCACTTTGAATGTATTACAGCAGTACTGTGATCTTTATCTGTGTACTAAATATTGATAGGGCATGCTTCTTAACGGGTTGATAACATAGGATTATGAAAAGCGGAAGGATGAAGGAATGGGATTACTTACCTGTGGATGGGGATTGACCTAAGCTTGGAATGGGATAAACCCTTTATTTTTAAAGAACTATAAATCTTTCATGGAAAATTGCAAAAACTTATATATATTTACAGGAAAATAATCTCCTAATAGAAGCCGCTTTCCTTTCAACAAACTGTCCCGCTCAATTTACAAATTCCCCATGAGCTTCTAACCGCCTCCCTCCACCTTTTAATCTGGGTGCATAACGGTTCTCTTATTATAGCTTTAAGTGTATGCAAAAAGGAATACTATTCATTTAAGATCTTGATAACCTATAGTGTTATAGTATTGACGTCTTTATTATTTTAGCTCTCAAAATTCGTTATATTATATTATTATAACTTATATAATTAGTGAAGTTTAGATTTGTGTTGTGAGTTTACTATGGAAAAACCATTTCGAACCTTCGAAGAAGCTCTAGAATATTTGATGAGCTTGAGAGATTCAGATTTATCAGATTCGTCAGACGACGAAGTGAATATCTGTCAACTACCCCCAGAAGAGAATGACCAAGTAACGAACACTACACAATGTTTCAACGGAGGATAATTACTGGAGTAATGCGGAAGATGTTTATGTCCCAATAGTTCCTTCAGTAATGAATATAAAAAAATTCAGAGATATAAAAAAGAATTTCCACCTTATGGATAATTCCAAACTAAAACAAGGAGACAAATTAGGAAAATTTCAACCATTTTATTGACGAGTTGAAAAAACTAAAAAACAATTTATGAAATTCGGCATTTTTCATGATCAAGTGTCAATCGACGAATCAATGGTCCCTTACTATGGTCACCATTCATGTAAAATGTTTATTCGCGGTAAACCCATAAGATTTGGGTTCAAGATCTGGATGCTTTGTTCATCAAATGGCTACCCGTATAATATGGAAATATACGCCGGTAAGAAAACAGACGCTGCTCCTCAGACTCAACTTGGTACAAGAGTAGTAAACGATCTTCTTGCCGTTATTGAAGAACCTCGCCAAGTAGAAGTTTTCTTTGACAATTTTTTTACATCATATGATTTATTGCAAGATCTCCGTACGGAAAATTTCAAGGCAACAGGAACAGTAAGAGAAGGGAGAATATCAAAATGCCCTCTCATATCTCAAAAAGAAATAAAAAGGAGAGACCGAGGGAAATTCGATTATTTGAGTGACGGTTCAGTTTATGTTTGTCGATGGAACGACAATGCTGTGGTGACTATAGCGTCAAATTACGCTTCCCATTTACCAATGAGAACTGCTAAAAGATATTCAAGAGAGAAAAATAAAAGAATTGATGTAGACCAACCTAGCCTTGTTGGAGATTACAATAAAGGAATGGGAGGAGTTGATGTATTAGGAGTTGATCGGATGCTAGGTTCTTATCGCCCGCAACTAAGATCTAAGATATGGTGGTGGAACTTGTTTGCAAACGGTTTGAATATGGCTGTTGTTGCAGCTCGGCTTCTGCACAAAGAGGGATATAAAAATACTTCAATGGTAGTTGATCATTTCTCATTTAGAAGAGAATTAGCTATGGCGTTGCTGCGAGTGGCCCCGCGAAAGGATGGTCCCAAATCAGGACCCAAAAACGCTATCCCTGAGGCAAGAAGAAAAACCGATGGTCATTACCTCATTCAAGCTAGTCAGGGTAGATGTGCAGTTTGTAAAAATAACACTAAATTTCAGTGCCACCAATGTCAGAAGAGACTACAATGAGACTGTAATGTGCTTTCCTCCATATCATGGAATTTAAATTGAATTATTTAGTACTTTTTTTTTTTCAACAAAAGTAATGCTTATATGAAATTGTATGAGTTTATTAAAAAAAATTCAGTTGGGGGGGGGGGGGGGGGAATGGTTGAGGGAGATATTTGTTTTTATAGTATGTAGTTTTATTAGCATGTTGATATTACAATTTTTTGTTTATATGTAATTATTTTTTTTTTTTTTTTTTTTTGGGGGGGGGGGGGGGGGGCTTTATTATGAAAAAAGAGAGGGGTGGAATCTAACTAATAATATATTAAATAAAATAAAATATTTAATTAATTATTGTATTTATGGTGGTCTATTTAAAAATAGTTATTTTTAAATAATGTGTAATTCTTGTAACCCAAGTCCCGCCATTGTTCCATAAATGGAACATAAAAGAAAATGGTGAAAAATTAAATTTTTTGAAATTTTTTTTTTTGAAATTTCATAAGTAAAAAATAAGAAAGCCGAATTGCAAAAAAAAATCAACAAAAAAATAATTATTTTTTAGGGCGGCGTTTAAAGGGTTAACCTCAGAAGGTTTTCTCATGGTCGTGAGGGCGCCTCCTTTTTCAAAAAAAGGGCTCGTTTCACCTAACAAAATAGGTTTTTGGCCAAGGCCATATTGCTTTTGCACCCTTCTCTCTCTTACTCCACTTGACATCTTTGATCTTGTTTTGGCGTATTCCTACACATTTTTTTTTCTTATACTCTCTTTTTTTTGCTACCTCAGTTTCATTTTAAGAAAGATAAAAAAGTAAAAAGATGGGAAAAGTGCTTTTCCTCTTATCTAAAGATAGGTTTCCAAAGAAAAATAAACTAGAAAATGCCGATTGAATGATTGTAGATATAGTACTTACAGTGTATATTCACATAAGTAAAATTTATGTCAGCCTTATCTTTTTTTATACTGTTTACTTTCATTCGAAAATATTAACGTTTTATTTGTAATCGGAAGATTCTGCACTATAGTGAAATTGAAGGAATCAAATATTTAAACTAGAAAAATCATAATGAACTTGATTTGAATAAAGGTACACTCTGTTATTTTATTTCTTAGTACTAAATCTGTACTTCAGAGGATAATTTTTTTGGTATATCCCTAATTTCGATAGTATAACCCTAATTTTTTCCATGATGATTCTTTATTTTATGCACTAACTATGTAATACTAATCTGTATCCTCTATTTATTTTAAAATCACCTGGAAGAGAAACGAAAGGCACAGAAAGTTGAAATTAATTAGGGAATTAGGACCTACCACCCAAATTTCATAAAAATATCTAACAAGTGGATTTTTTTATGATATGGAGGTTCGTAAAAATAAACGACAGACTGTCACGGAGCCTAAATTTTTCGCTGAAGCGGATTCTGTTTAACATTTTTTTAATTCTGAGACCTAAAATATTTTTGTTCTTCCGTTCGATCACAATGCATCCTTGGTTTAGATCGAAAGCAAAATATTTATAGACAAATATGATAGCTTTTACTAACTTCAAAGCAAGATTTTGATTTATTTTTATTTCTTTTGTGAGTTCAGATGTCTATTGTGTGTGCTCTCTCGTTGTATATGTTCCTCCATGCTCGTGGCTTAACTACGATACTAATTTCGTTTAAATGTGGCATTAGTATTGAATTATAAATCGAGGCGAAATATATATATATATATATATATATATATATATATATATATATATATATATATATATATATATTGAGGTCCTATATCACCTATAAATATCATGTAAATCTGTATACATATATATTATATACAATCTAAAAACGACTGGCTCATTGAAGCCTCCTGGTTTTCCCTGGAACCACTAATATTATGACCATTCAGTTGTGTTATCTACACAATTGAATGGCTTATCTTAGTTAACTTATCTAGTTACACCTTAGCCCCTTAGCCCATCGTCCTATAAATACTCGCTAAAAATATTTTTACAATCCATCATTTTAATTTAAGATGGTGGTTTTATTTATATGAAACCAAGTCCTCACTCAAGTAATTATCACAATTTTTGTAAAACCGCAGAAGATATTTTATCTTATTATTTTAATCGTATTCGGTAAAACTATTCTCTGAATAATATTGATATATGCTAAGGAGGGTTGACATTCTAAGGGGAAAAATGAAGGCAAAATGAAAATTACGAGAAATCACCCCCAACTTTCCCTGAAGCTGGAATGTTTTAATTTTGGATAGAACTTCTCCTTAGAACATAAGCGACGAGCGCATATTATTTTCGTGTCAATAGAACCTAAGTAAAATATAAATACTTCTAATACACAGATTAATTTCATCAGTATATTAATTTATTAATCCCTATTAGAACGTTTTTTTTTTAAAACTAATTATAAGTTAGGAATAACGTTTAGTAAACTACATCTAGTCTGGTCTAGATGTTTTTACCTCATTAAAATGTTGTTATCGGAAAATGTTATTCGGGTTGGTTGAAGGGACCGGGAACCTATTTCATTTCTCCAGATAAGAGAGCTCTTCTCTCTCTAGAGTATAGCCATATCTCATTTACGAGTAATTTCAACCCACTCCCCAATCTCTTTCCTCTTCCTTCATCTGAAAAGAAAAAGGTCTAAAAATATTTTAGATAAGTATAATCGTGATCTCAATTTTTGCTAAAAGAGAAAATTACATTCAAGAAAGTGATTTGTGTTTTATTCCAAAATTAGTACTAATTAATTATAATCTGGATGTTTTAGAATCTAATATAGAATAGATAATAATTTCTTATAATTTATGATTGGATTCATTATTTTCAATTATTTATTGGTTCTCAATTGGATTTTATTACTGTTGGTATTTTGTTTAAAAAACAACTATTGTTTTAATACTATCCCCCTAGACATAACTACATTCGCCAATTCGCCATGCGAGCAGATTCAAGATCTTTCATAGAACCACTGTCTTGAGTCCTTCCCTGAGGTTAACTTCTTGAGTTTGTCTCATTAAATAGATGAAGTTTCATTTTTTCCCCGACCTAAAATTCCAATATTAACTTGGAAGTTCACGCGAGCGTTGCGCGTGAACGCTTGAACGGATAACGTTGTCCAACGAACTCGTCCTGGGCATTGGTAAAATGAACATGTCATCAAAATCGGTCAACATTTACTCAAGTTATCGTCTTACGTTTCAGGATTCGCGGACAAACAGACCGACAGACAGACAGACACGAGACCAAAAATGTTTTCTGATGTCTGAAACGAATTTCTTTCTTGGAATTTTTAAAATCGGAGACATAAAACTTTTTCTTTCTCAAAAGTGAACACAATGCAATGCTTCCGTTACCTTCGGTAAGCTCGGAAGCAATATTCATCAGCACACACATATTCTATAGATACTAGAACTAATAGAATACTTATTCTAAATGGCTAACTAAAGATAGTTTTTTATTTTTTAAAGTTTTTTTTTTGTCTGTGTTAGTACTGCTGCTATTCTTAGAGGAAAAGAACACGGAAAGTTTCACAACTGTAGTCAGAATATCAATCAGCTTTCAGCTTCAAACTTTTCAAATTAGATGAAAAAGGAGTCGAGGATTAGATCACAAATAATAGGAGAAGAAAGCCCAGATTAATACCCTGTATTAAAAAAAGGGCAACAATTTATTTTCCTTGAATTGTTTAGATTCTCCCTTCTTTGCCAGGCAGTAAAGAAAAAGTAAAAAATAGAGATGAACTTTATTTCTGGATCTGAGAACACATATCTAACCTTAAGTAGAAGTTTGATCATTATAAACTGTATAATGACTATTACTGTTTTATGACGGTAATAAACAGTGGGGAAACGTATGAAGTGGCCGTTAAGGTAAGAGGCGGCAGAGAAGTTGCTAATGGGATGAATGCTTACATCAATATATTCAAATTAAATCGAAGACTAATTCTAATACGACAGTGACAATTTAGCATAATGGCCGCTTGTCGTCATATTAGTTTGTTCTACCAAACAAGGATCTTAGTGGACTTTCAATTAGTAGGCAGGGGTAGATTGCAATAAAGACAACGCAGTAGAGACTGAAAGTAGAACTGATAATTTACAGTATTAGGGTACGTCCAGAGTGCACGCGATTTCCGAATCAGGTTCAGGCTCCGAAAACAGGCTTGTGATATGTCAGCTTGAGGAAAGCAGGTGATGGCCACAGTGGAGGCAGGTAGAAATACGCGCTGACATAATGTAACGTAAACAAAATAAAAACAAGGAGTTGTCATATGAAGTTATAGCGTGTTTATTTATGACCACAGAGAGTTAATTTAAAATTAAATGTAGAAGAATTGCTTTTTATGAAATTATTACTAAGTTAAGGAGTGCATATGGTATATGCCACCGCTTATTTGAGCAGTTAATTAATTGTAGAGAACACGAAACGTTTCTTCCTACATTTAGAATGGAAGTGGAGGCATTCTACTATTTTAGAAATACTTTCGTGATAGGCGTTTCTTCTCTATTATATTAACATTAAAAAAATAAATCGAAACGAAGAAATTCAAACAAGAATCAAAAGACGAGAACTAATAAGAAGTAAGTATTTGTATATAACCAAGAAAAAGGTTTCATAAACATCTACAAATGCCAAAAAATAAATAGTAGTTTGTAGTTACAGTACAGTCCGTGGACGCTGATAGCAGCCGAAATCTGAAACAAGAATGACCTAAACATTCCGGTAAAGCCTCTGACTCCGAACGCTGCGCGCGCAACCAGTTGCCTGCTTCCACTATGGCCGCACCCTGCTGCAATACCACTGTTTATTTCTCGAGTTTCTGAGTCTGAACCTGATTCGGAACCAGCGTGTACTGTGGCCGTACCCTTAGGCGGCTTTCACACTGCGCGCGAATCCGAGCGTAACTGAGCGTTTCCGATTCCTCTTCAGAAACAAAAACACGAATCAGCATGTGGCAATTCACATTGAACGCCGAGCAAGTCTGGGCGAGTTGAATCAAACATGTTTGTTTGCAAAGCAACACATAATACAGTGAGTCTCCGCCAATACGTGTAATGACAAAAAAAAAAAAAAAAAAAAAAAAAAAAAAAAAAAAAAAAAATCGAAGAAAAGTACCTCTTCAATAAATCTCTTGCATGTCCTTAAATGAAGATTTATAGTATTCCTTTTTGTTCAAAATGTACCCTGCGCCAAAAAGTACAATTTTCTAAAATCGTACAGGAGGAAACCGGTCCAAAATTCGACTATATGAAAAAGTAATCTTTTTTAGGTACTATTCCAAATTTGTTTTCGAATGAAAATCGAATTAAAAAAAGGAAAAATTTGTTGGATTCTAATAAATTAGGAGTTAATTGAAAAGTCTAGTTGTGGTGCATTAATCGTTTGGCAATTTATTTAATGCGATGAACAGAAGGTTTCTAAGCAAGAAAGAAATATCAGAAAAGACTAAATTAATTGCCTACAAAACAATTTACATCCCCATACTTACATATTATGGATGTGAATCATGGTCGTTAACCTCAAGAAAAGAGAGTCGTATTCAAGCGGCTGAGATAAGGTGCCTAAGGAAAGTTGCTGGCAAAATTAGGAGGGATCGCGTTAGAAATACCACGATCCGAGCCTCCAACAAGATTGAGCCTCTCTTAAGATAAGGAATGCCCAACTAAGGTGGTTTGGCCACACTCAAAGATTGGAAGAATAGAGGTACCCCAAGCAAGTGTTAGAAGCCCGATGTCAAGGAACTCGGCCGCGAGGACGAAGAAAAACGACTTGGTCTGACAACATCTACTCTCACTTGAGTGCCCAACATGGTTCAGAGCTGTGGCAATTTCTAAAGATAGAGCAGCCTGGAAGTCCTTTTGTAACGTCTCTACACCGCAGGGTAGAAGAGGTCTGGATTAAGCAAGTAAGTAAAGTGAGTGCATTAAATGTTGTATTATTGCTTTTTTCGATAAGAAACAATTAAAGCTATTAAAGGGGAAATCACGTAAAAATTAAATGCATGTTTAAAAATTATTTTTATTTCTATTAAAGAAATAAATAATATTTAAATAATAAAAAAAGATTTACCCTATTAAAGCGTTCATATTGTTAAAAAAACAAAAAACTGTTTTTATGGAATTTTTCATACATTGCATATCTTGTGAAAGAAAAGTTCTCTTTCCAAACCTAGCAATGTATTATCTGGAGAACCGATTCGGCTTAACACTTCGGAGTAGTTTTATTGTGTTTGGACAATAAAATTGCATACAAAGGCGTTTGTTTCACGTCATTATAATAGCTAAAACAAATCTTTAAATGGCCGCCATCTTGATACGGCTGGGCCAATTATGATTGTTAATAAACTCGTCCTTTAAATTGCCTACGGACCTTTTGGGTGTGATAAAAGCTCATATTTGGCTGATTTATATATTCTAGCTCTCACTATAGTCATTTAAATATAGGAGTTTTAATTTATCTACGGTTATGGGAGTAATCTTTGAAATATTTCAAAGCAAAAAAAAATGTTTTAACACTATTAACATTTATAATATGTACTATAATATACATTTAAAAAAAAAATTAAATATTGTTTTTGCATTTACATAACATATGTGTCTTGTTATTATTCCTGTTGGTTAATAAAGATATCCATTGAAAGAGATATAATATATTTCATTCTTGTTGGGACGAAGTTCCTCATGGCACGTTCTGCAGCCCGGGAGTGAATCCAAAAAAAACGACCAAAATCACCGTCACAAAACCAAGCGTCACGAAATCTACCGATGACGATAACTTGAGTAAATGATGACCGAGTGAGTTGAAATTTGGTACACATGTTTTACCAATGCCCAGGATGAGTTTGTTGGGCAACGTTATCCGCCCAAGCGTTCACGCGCAACGCTCGCGTAAACGTAAGCTTCAAATTTAAAATTGGAATTTTAGGACGGGAAAATATTCTAACTTCATCTATTTAATGAGACAAACAATTGCTTCCGAGCTTACCGAAGGTAACGGAAGCTATGTGATCGTTCTGAAGAACGAAAATATTTTATATCTCCGATTTCAAAAATTCCAAGACAGAAATCCGTTTCAGACAACATTTTTGGTCCCGTGTCTGTCTGTCTGTCTGTCGGTCTGTCGCTCAATTTTTGTGAACCACCATATCTTAAAAACTACTTGTCCAATTTTAATGAAATTTAGTTAGTAGGTAATACTTAGCCCATTGTTGGTCCCATATAAATTTCAACCTTTTGCGCTTATTTGTTTATCTTCCACATGCTCACAACCATACATTCATTTATAGCTATATCTTTAAAAGTAATTATCTTATTTTTATGGTTTGTCGAAAGTAGCCTGCAGATAGCACCTGCCTAATTTCCACCGTCGGCGCACTTATATCGTTAAAAAATCGCTAAATTAATATGTCTATGTACTATAAAGCCGCATGGCAAACTGACTCACTGACTGATATGAATGTTTACCCACTTCCAGAAGAGCTAGAGACTTGTTATTTGCGCCATTCGACGCGCAACGTCCATATTGTGAACCAAAATAATTATACAAAGTTCACTTTCCCCCCTTCTTCTCCCCTTAAAAAAAATAAAAATGGCTGACTTGATTTTTAAGCCGTATTGGGGACTTATTGCGGCAAAACGGTAAGTCGTATTGGAAAACGGGTTGCACCAGCGGTAACTGATTTTAAAAGATCTACAACTTTAGTCCTATGACTTTTTGTCGTATCATCATCGGTTCTACCCTAGATGGTGATACTTTTGGTATTTTTTTGGTTTTATTTTTTTCCTTTTTGTCTTAGAATGGCTATAGTTTCTATAATAGTTGACTTATTTTATTTCTGATTGAGGCGCTTGAATTTTGCACTAATGCTCTTTAAATTGATTATATTTTATTTCATTAGTTCATCCTATTTGCCGAGAACATGAGAGTAAACTTTTTCCCGTGTGCCGTGTCACGTGACTACTTTTTTTGGTTTTAAATATTGTGTCGTATATCATTTGAAAGGCCTTGATATGTACATTAAAGCTATTTTATTGGTTTATTTATAAAAAAAATTTTACACGTACTTTTTTACCGATTTTTAATTTTGTTGTAGGTTGAAGGGATTAAATTTTTTTTTTGTTATTAGGTTTCTTATTTATATTTATTTATTAGTTTAATTAATGCCCTTTTGTATTGTTTTTTAAAAATATAATTTTGGTACCTCAAAGTACAGGGGTACAAATGTCAAAGTTAATCTTTTATAATATGATGTATATCGTTGAAGAGCTCTTGAATAGTAGATTAAATTTTGTTACGTTCTATTTTGTGTTATTTCTAGTTTTGAGGGCGTAAAATTTTAAAAAAATTATCAATTTTCTTTTTTTTTGACAATAATGGTTTGTAAAAGCATAAAATCAATAAAGTACGTGAATAGAATGCGAGGAAGCTATGTGCCACAATAATTGGCAGTCTATTTTTTTTTAAATATTTTTTTTTAGTAAAATGAACACCGACACTGCTATGAAGTGATAAAGATCGCTAAATTTATTAAAGCGGACCTAAACGTTTAAAATAAAGAAAATAACCTTTTTACCGTTATCTAACGTAACGATTTTAATGAAACTTCTTACACCTTACACATCGTCTAAAGTGCAATTGAAACAGGCACGTAAAATTTCAACCTGATTCAAGCAGACGTTTTTGATTAGGGAAGAGATATATTTATTAATATTTTAAATTTGTAGGCAGGGTAGGTAGAAAACAGTTCTTTTCCCTCAGGCTATATACTACAAACATACTCTTTAACTATAAACTCATCCTGATTAACTTTGTTCTCAATATTCAATACATATTTAAAGTAAGACGCTTGCTTTAATGATACATATAAAGCTTCTTGTTTCTTTTAATTTTGCCTTAACTCCGCTAGGTGCAAACGGTTAGTTACTTTTAATTTTGTCTCTTAACTCCGCCATGTATAAGTAGTTAGCAACGTATACGTACTTATCAGTGTGATTTTATAATTTATATTTAATGAAAAATGTAAGGAACTTCGTTCCTACCGGGAGTCCCGCAACACCACACGTATTTTTTTTTTCTATTTGATTACTACACATTTACTCAATGTTAAACATGTCTCAAATCACTAAGATTTGTAGTAGTTCGAAATGGTTAACCACTAACCATCTTTAGACATTGATATAAGAGTCCCCTCAGCTACGCTGATCCTTTTTGTGATCAGCGATGTCTGATCCTTTTGGGATCAGCGATGCCTGATTATTTTGGTATCAGTGATGTCTGATCCTTTTGTGATCAGCGATGCCTGATCCTTTTGAGATCAGCGATGTCTGAAAGTTGCTTCCGGCCTCTATTTTGAACCAAGGACTTTCATATTAGCGCCGCATCCATTGTCGTTCTTTCCGTAAGGAAAGCCAATTCCGTCAAGACAGAGTGTTAGTGTATGGGTTTGAATTGAAGAGAAAACTACATGTGGATGGGATAGAAATATTCCTTTCATTGTTTTTTACGGCATCACACGCTTGCGCCACGTGCTTTTATTTTTACTAAAGAGAAAAAGATGTTTAAAATTGAAAGTTTTTTTAAAAAAACTTTTGTTTATTAAACAAATGGAATCTACTGATAATATATCTATTAACAATGCATCTGTTGACAATAAATGTGTAGACGAGGATAAAGGCGGGGATTTGCGGAACGTGCCGAAAAATGTGCTCAAAAATTTTATAGCGCATAAAAATAATTGATCATTATGGCAAATAAAAAAATAAGGAGGTTTATAGTAATAAAGAACTTATATTCAAGGGTTGGTAAGAACTTGGGGCAGTTTGGAGGAAAAACACTCAACATAAAGAGCCATGCATGGAATTGCAACATGCCTGTTCCTATCCATTATACAACTCGGTTAAGAAGTAACTAATAAATGACGAACGGAAAAAATTGCGTAAACGAAATCTAATGAACCTGCAGACAACGAATCCCAAAGGTAAGTATGACGCGACACACTTTCTCTCGACGAGACAACATTCCCTTAACTAGTAGTTCTGTGAACAGTAGACCTCGCTCGTTAAAATAACAAATCGGGTTTTGAGCTTAGGTTAAAAAAAATGTATCCGAAAAAAATGTTATTTCAACAAAAAAGACCTGAAACGTGAAAAAGTACAAAATGTTTTTATACAACTTTAGAGTACTCTTAACGTGCTTTCCAACGATACCAAAAACGACCGGTCAGCTACTATTTTTACCATTTCTTCAAAAACAGAGGTACAACACTATGTACCCCTAATGGACAGGGTACAATATTAAATTTAGGGTTCTTCTTTAGCGCAAACTTTACTTCTATAAAGTTGTAAGTATCATATGAGTTTCAGCCCGATCCTATGAAAAGCAAAAACGGTACAGTAAAACAAATAAAAAGTAGAGTATTTTTGCGCAATTCGACAAACCGGTAATAAAAGTACCCTTTTAAGTACATAAATAATTTTTTTCAGTACAACCGCATTATAAGGCCTTAATAGGCCTACTAAATGCCTACATAAAGATACCTTTACAAAACACATTTAATTTAAAAATTTAATCTCCACAGTACCCAGACTTTAAGTACCTTTTGTACCAAAAGTACTAAAAGTACTTAAATTCAATGTCAATCTTGGGCTGTACAATATTATACTGAATTAGGTTCTAAAAGGAAAATCTTGTCACAGAATAATCTTAGGAGCAAAGTGGTCAACAGTGGACTCACCTCGCACTTTTTGAGAGTCCGAAAAACTATTTATCGTTCAAAAGGGTCTGAAACGTGTCTTTTTTCGATAAACATTTGTATTTTTTTAAAGTACGTTTTAAGGGCTTTCCAACGATATCAAACACGGCCGGCCAGCTACTATTTTTACCTTTTCTTAAACAGAGGTACACAACTTTGTACCCCTCATGTACCCGGCATGTTAATAAATTTAATGTTTTCCTTTTATGTACACTTTACTACTATAAAGTACTAAATACCACATGAGTTTTAACCCGATCCTATGAAATTCAAAAACGGTACAGTACAAAGATTAAAAAGTAGCGTATTTCGACCAAGTTTTCCAAACCGGTACACTTAGTACCAAAATAAGTAGAAATAAAAAATAAATTTCAATAAAATGGGTACAAAGACAATAAAACCCACACACTTTTGAGTAAAAAGCAGCTATTTTTTTATTTTTTATTTTTACAGCGCGCCCTACCACTAACGTGGTATTAAAAGTACCTCTGTACCCGAACCCGCAAAGGTACAGGTACGAAAAGGGTACAGTGCGTTCAAGTGTTATTTGGCGCAACTTTTGACCGAAGGAAATTTTCGAGCTGATTAATCCTTTAATGCCTTTAGCCCCAGAGTGGGGTAACCTACCCCCTACACGGCACTCTAAAAGTACAAAAGGGTACTAAAGTACCAACCTAGTACATTTTTTCAAAAATATTTTTGCACACATTTAGTACATTTTAAATGGCCTTTCCAACGATACCTCTGTCAAATCGGTTCAACGTCCCCTTCTGGTTGCGGCTACCCAAGGAGGACGTCCTTCACATAGACGTAGCTCCCGAAGTAGGAATCAGAAATATAATAACAACCCGGATTCTAAAAGAGGACAATATTACCTAAAGTCCGGTACCCTTTTGAACCCTGGCCGATTAAAATTGCGAACGGTACAGATGGTCAAATTCGAAATTTCGGAAAAACACGTTTCTGTGTGTATTTCGCCGAGGTACTTGACTTCCCCCTCCCGAAGGTACTAAAAAAAGGGGATTGCACTTACCCCTTGAAAAACACATTTTTAGAGCATACGAAGCAGAGTAGAAGAGTACTTTTGTTTTCTCTGTACGTACCTCCAAAGTACCATCTTATACCTCTGAATTTAAAGTACCATATCTCAAAAAGTAAAAGTACCATCGAGTTTAAAAGCAAAACGCCAGAAGCAGCATTTCATAGGCTTTTAAGGCTCAAATGCCCAATAGTGCCGTATAAATGCCCTAGGAGGATTTACGTGAACCATGTAGAAAAACGTTTAAAAAAAGTGTTTTTTCGCATTAAAGGGCATGAAACGTGAATATTTTTAAAATGTTTTTGCATCACTTTTTTACTCTTCCCAAGGGCTTTCCAACGATATACGACACTCCGTACCAAATATCTCCGGTTTTCTGATCGGCGAAAAACAAATTTCCCGATGTCGCCCCTAAGCGGGGGTGCACGTAAAAAAAAAGTTCTCGTTACCGGCTATGGACCTCTGCGGGATTTACAAAAGCCTTGAAAAAAAATTTAAAATTTTCAATTATTTCAAATGTTATACGTAACAATTTGTTAAGAAAATGCCCTTTTTGACCATAGACGATTTTCCATTGAAAATAAACCTATTTCCCGGAACATTTCCCGACAGATAACATTTTTTCTTAAAAATACACTATAACCTTAACAATTTTCAGAAAACTTCATGTCTCTACGACAAACACACCCATCAGTACAAAAATCCAAAAACACCCTATTTCGCCCTATAAGGCCAATTTTCACCCTTAAGGAGTGGTTTAAAACTGCCCATACCCAATGTTTGGTCAAGCGATTTTTACGTTTTCTAACCGATTTTGACATTACCAACTCGAAATTTTTCCAAAAATCAAGAGTCAGGGTATAATTATTTTTTTGTTTTTTGCAGTGCCGCCTTAAAATAAAGAAAAATGTTAATAATATTAGGTAAATCTGTCGGGAAAGAACGACATTGGATAGGGCGCTATTTATTATCGCACGTGGGACATTACATGTTTCAAAAAGCAATGTTTTGTTTACAAATGTGTTGAAATTAGGACAGTGGTTTGAGGCCAAAATTCAATATTATTCGGCTAGATTGATTATTATTTTACGCTTTTTTATTAAGATTTAGTATATTTAAGCTCGGCGGTCTCATTAACTGTAATAGACGAGTGATTAATTGCAGAAATATAATGCAGAATAAAAGTTACACTATTTTTTTCAAAGAATAATAAAGCCTTTTGTGGAATACACTACACATCTGGTTAAATAGCATATTATTAGAGAAACATTCCTGCAAGTATTGCTATATGTATATTATTTTTCAAAGTATAATCCTCTTTTCATTTTTTAACTCTTGACTTTAATATCCCTTGCTTTTATAAAAAAAAGAAATGAACTTTGAAGAATATAATGTGCAGAATCATTTAGTAAAGTGTTAACTTAATGTTTAAGATATCATTGTACTTCCCTTTGAATATTATTATTATTGCTTTATTATAAATTCAAAGCTGGAAAATAAGTTTTTAGATATAATATCAGAAGTCTAAATAAAATATCAGGCTAAAAAGGTTTTTATTATAATGGTGATGAGTCAAGAGAGTTATTTATATTTAAACTCTTTCCCTTTATATTGCTCTAACTTAAATTTTTAAATGTAAATTTTTCTTTTATAAAAAATATACAATTTTTATTTTTTACATACTGCATGAAATGATTATACTGGTCACGCGTTATACTCGTCCTTTTTCTCTAGAAAAAACGAAATTTCTCTCTTCGAATGTCTTTTTTTTCTCTTTCTCTTGAACAAAATCAATTTCTCCTCCTTTTTGCTCTAGGTTTTAGTCAAAAGAGCAGAACAAGGGGGAACAAAAAGGGTTTTTTCTTTGATAACACAGGAAAAATAAGTGTTAACAGAGAAAAATCTTATTGTCCTTGCTAACTCGAGGGACCTGGGGACGATGTTGAGGGATTGAAATTAGAATTTGCCTTTGTGTGGCCGTGAAACCAGCTCTATCCTCGGGCCCTCTTAAACATAACTACATTGACTATATGAGCGGACTCAAGAGCTGTGTCGTAAAACCTCTGTCTCGTGTATTTCCATGTGTTTCGTGACGCTTTTCCTTGCCCACAACCGGTTTTATTCTTTTACACAGGCACTTTTTTCTGTTATTTGTGGGGTCTTTTTTCCTCTTTTTTCGTCAGTTTTTTTTTTTATCTCATTCTTCTAGATGGTCTTTTATTACAACTGACCGAAGGACACTTCGTGACCCTCTTTTTTCCACTTATTTCCTGTGCTTGATAAATTTTATTATTTCCTTTTATTCATAGACACTTACACACGATGTGCTGCTGTATTTGTCACTATTGCTTTGTTTTTTATTGTTTTTTTTTTTTTATGAATAAAGAGAAAACTCATGGTGTTGGAATAAAATTAAAATTAAAATACACATATATATATAAGGATCCAATAGGGAAAAAATATTACTAAATATAAAAACGTCTGTTTCGAAGAGATGGGGAGACGATACTTTCCTTTGACTGAAGTGTTAGAATATTTATAATGAATGTACTGATTTAGAGTATTATTTTAACGGAAGATTTTTAATAGTTATATACTTAGAATAATACAATATATAGAAGGAGGATCACTGATAACATTGAAGCCAACTTTGGTTGTGTCCCTTAATCCGCGTTCTAAAAATTCATTTTTGAAATTTGTGACGTCATAACTCTAAAATTATTTGCCTTCGGTTTTTTAATTTAATTTTTAGTAAATTTTAATTATTGATAGTTAGTTTCGTTTATTGTAATATTTTTATTGTGTTTTATATTATTATTATTACTGGTCTTATATTACTTTGCTTTGTAAGTTTCATCGCTTATTTCCGTTTCACCAATTTCGAACCACTTCCCGTGATTCAATCTTCCCCAAATTTTGCACATAGATACAACTAAGGCGAAGAATACAGAAACCAAAAACAAAAAAAACAAAACAAAAATGGCGTCAAATTTATTTGCTTTTTAAGTTTCATCGCACACCTATTACCCCAATTTTGAACCACCTACCGTCATTCAATCTTCCCCAAATTTTGCACATAGATACAACTAAGGTGAAGAATACAGAAACCAAAAACAAAGAAAACAAAAACAAAATGGCGTCAAATTTATTTGCTTTTTAAGTTTCATCGCACACCTATTACCCCAATTTTGAACCACCTACCGTCATTCAATCTTCCCCAAATTTTGCACATAGATACAACTAAGGTGAAGAATACAGAAACCAAAAAAAAATAAAACAAAAACAAAATGGCGTCAAATTTATTTGCTTTTTAAGTTTCATCGCACACCTATTACCCCAATTTTGAACCACCTACCGTCATTCAATCTTCCCCAAATTTTGCACATAGATACAACTAAGGTGAAGAATACAGAAACCAAAAACAAAGAAAACAAAAACAAAATGGCGTCAAATTTATTTGCTTTTTAAGTTTCATCGCACACCTATTACCCCAATTTTGAACCACCAACCGTCATTCAATCTTCCCCAAATTTTGCACATAGATACAACTAAGGTGAAGAATACAGAAACAAAACAAAAAAAAAAAAAAAAAAAAAAAAAAAAGTTGAAAATAAGACCAGTTTTGAAAAATGGCATTTTTATATTAATTATTTTTAGCTTGAAATATGCTGAAAATAATGTTTATTATATCATGCCGTGCGAGGTGAAAAAAATGACGTCAGAGTGAAACGTAAACAATATCCATTGGCAGGGTTTGTCTTCTTGATTGTTTGTGAGCGGGCTTTGAATAGTTACAAAAGTATGTCCAACCTTCTCCAGTATAATGAAAAAAATGAGTGTTGTTATGTTGGCAGCCTGGTCTTAAGGACACAACCTCTCGGCAAAAGTTGGCTTCAGTCTCTTATCAGTAATTGCTTAGGATTCCGATTCTATGCTCCTTCTATATATAGTATTATTCTAAGGTTATATAGTAAGTCTATTATATTTAGTATGTTCTATTCATCAATATATGTTAAAATTAATAAAACGCCTGTTTGAAATTCCATTTAGACATTTTAACACTGTATATGAACTTTTGTAAACTTTAAATTATTTTTCAAAGTAATGAAATAATAGTTATTTATGCACCCAGGGAATAATGTAAGATATTATTTCCCGCGGGACTGAGTTGATTCCTGAGGCAAAGCCGAAGAAATGAAGACAACTAAATCCCGAGATGAAGTCAAGGGTATTAAGAATCTTAATTCCCGCGGCGAAACCGAGGGATTAATGCCAATTAGCTCCCGAGGCGTAGCCGAGGGAAATAATAATGCATTATTCTCGGGGTACACATTTTATCTCCAGAAAAAGCGCTTAATAAAATTTATTCAACAAAGAAAACATTTGTATTTCTTTATTAAACAAAGTTAATACAGAAATAAAATAATATAAATTATTTAAATGATTTAGAACTATTAATAATCACTTTTAAAGTAAAAAAAAAAATAAAATAAAGTTCAACGAAAGCTAAGCAAAACATCGTAGAATGACTCGCAATACAGCTGGGAGTTTAAATGCAGTGTTGCCAACCTGATTTCAACCAATTCACTACATTTACTATTCATTCTCTACTACTTACAAAATAATTAGGTTGGCAAACGTGGATTATAATCCCGTTTTTATATTATTTCCCTGTTTTCACAACAGGGATGAAAAGACCAACATTATTACCTATAAACGAGCCCTGAAATGTTACATTTCGTCCCTAATGGAGATAAATAAATTTATTGTAAATCGTCGTATTTAGTAATATTATTATGATTAATTCTCACTTTCACCGTTTTAATAAAAAAACAAAACATATATATGCCTCAAAATTGTGTTGCCGCCACAAACGAGGACCTTATTTCAGAAATACTCATCTGATTTTTAAGAAATTTAGATGATTTGTCAAAAGTAGCCCTCAGATAGACCCAAATTAATTTCAACCGCCTGCACACATTAAATATTGCTAAATTGATACTTTAATTCGTGTTAAGAAACCAACTAATTTGGTAAAAAAAAAGAAATTATTATAAAATAACTATTTTATTATTACAATAACATGTGTTAGAACATGTGAATCATGTATTGTAAATAGTTTGATCGAGTTGGAACTTCAAGGTTTCAGATTTGGTCGGTATATCATTAAAGAGGCTTTTAGGAATACTTGCAGTAGACAAAAGCGTTCAAGTAAATGTGTCCATAAAGCTTAGCTTTGTTACTTTCTTGATATTATTTGAGAATTACATAATTATTCTACTTTTGGTTTTGATCCTTGAATACGATATGACTTTGAAGTTTTAAAGTTTGGGAAAGGATAGTTTTGGTGGACTTATCGTAGATAATTCTTCGAGGTTTGTATGAATTAGTAGTTCGAGTTTTAGCGAGCCTTATCAGCAATCTTTGAGAAAGGTTTGAGCAATACAATATATCTTTATCACCAAAACTACGTATTTTATGAGAAAGATATTGAGGATATCTTCTCCACCACTTGATAAATTATGACCTTCTAAATAAATTAAAACCAGCCTGTATTAAACAATGGATATTGCAAGTTTAACAATAAACTAAACAATTGTGCTCTTTTAGTTTACTTACTTTTGAATAAGTTCCACAAAATATCAATAGAAGCTATTTTCTAATTTAGGTAAGATTGTTCTAGAATCGTAGGCTACTGTAGTTCTTCTTGACTGTAAAGTAATTTTGAAAAAATAAATAAATAAAAAAAATCCATTTAAAAACTTACAACATGAGAGAAATCCGCATCTACGTTAGCCAATTTATAGACTGGAAGACGAGACGGATGTGCCTTGAAGTCAATTGAATGTAATACATAAAGAGCTGCTAGTTGTTGATAATGATGAAGCCTCTTGAGTTGATGACCAAGAGATGATAGGATGTGTGCTAGATCTTTAGTAGATATCTTTGCTTCACCCAAGTGGAGTTCTGTGAGACCATTACTTTCTTCTGCAGCTAAATATAGTGGAATACCACTTCGTTCTACTTCATGATTCCTGAAACAATTATTGGCATTGACACTAAAAGATAAACTGTGTTGATTTAAATTATATTTTTTTCTTTCCGAGCTTACCAAAGATAAACGATGGCACTATGATCATTCAGAAATGGATTCGCACACCAACGAACAGTTTTTGTCTTGCGCCTGCTTGTCGATTGCAGACTTTTTTTAAAAAACGTCGTTTTTTAAGACGTCGTTCTAAATCCAATATGGTGTACATCCAATTCAATACTAGGCCATTTCGAGCGGAGGGATCTACTTTACTGCCTATATAATTACATATTTTTGATAATTTTACCAGTGACGTGGTAATTCTAAGGTAATATTAATATTATTATAAGGCGTTGGGGCAGTGGCTTCAGAGAACTGATACTACTTTAACCTCTTGGCTATGGCCGATTCCTAGTTTATTTATATTTTATGTATTTCTTATGCTAAGCGCATTCCTCCTTACATCCAGAATGGGAGGTGCCTGTTATAACATTTTTTAAAATGAAATTTGACTTTAGGATAGGAGCATCAGTGAGTAAAAACGACAATTAGAAACAATATCTTAATAAATCTAAAAATTGTATTAGGTATACACTTTATATGCATTAATATTTACTCACTTAATGGGACCTGGGGCCTATAAATGGTCCAGGTCTGTTCCACAAAATCTTTCGTTTAAGACAGTATAACCAAAGTTTGTATCTGTTACAATGTTGTAACCATTTAAATATTTATTTATTTTTATTGTTTTAGGTAAAACTCTTTGGACTATTTCTTTGGATAAAACTGTGAGTAGAATAATATTTTTTTTTTCTTATTTATCTCATAATTAAATATAACAATAGCCAATATTGTTTTTACTTTCTCATATACGTCGTATAGGTATATAAAGAGAAAGTATTGCGAAAATTTGATTTTAAGATTTTGAAGGATTTACACGTTTTGAGGTCCTCTGAGTCCAATTAGTTAGTTTAAAAAAAAGACGCGAGGAGCTTAAACTACTGGGTTGACTTTGATGAAATATTAAATGCAATTTTTAAAAAACTTATGCTCCAAAGCGAAATAAAAAAGCTCCATATTTAGGGGGCTATCCCCCAAAAACTTAAAAAGGTGAAAAAAAAAATTCTTGTAAACGGTTTCGACTTTTTTTATTTTAAAAAAAATCTAAAATTTAGCACATTTAAATGCGAATATAACGATGTTAGCTGTTTTACGTAGAAATATATAGTTTCCGAAATAAAATAGAAAGTTTATGAAAATAAATGTTTGTTTTGAAAATCGGAAACAAAAAGCGAACTATCACTTTTTACTACGTTTTTATTAGCTTGCTTTCTTGTTTATTTGTCCAGTACAAATCTTGCAATCGATTTTTAACTAACTTCCAGAGTAGCTAGACTTTTGAAACTTTTTGAATAGCTCAAAACTCGAAAACAATGCATTATATTATCACTTTTAGCCATCTTTCAGCAGAATTTAATTCGTTTTCAGCAAATTTTGCTGTATGGAAACTTAGTTCGGAAAAAATCCGCAAGTTATTTTATTTGTTTTTACATGACCCATATTTACGATCTTGATTTTGACAGGTTTAAAATTTATGATTTATAACAGAAAATTTAAAAACGTAGTGTATAAAAAGTTCTTTTTATCTTTCAATTATTAAATAATATGTTTAAAAATAATAATTTAAATGAGATATTATGCCTTATAAATACTGTATCTATATCTATATGAGAAAGTTTTGTTCGATTAATTGGATCGATATTTTGTTTTTCGTAGCAAATTGATTTAGTTAATGTAGTCATTTCCTCAAAGTTAGCTTTTGGTGAAGCTTGAGCTTGTATAACGGTATGGTGCCATATATTATTTGTAGTACTTTTTTTTTTAGCTTTTTTATAATATATATTCTATATATTTTATTAAAGCATTATAAGCAAAAACATCTCTTAAGGTCTAGAATCTAGATCTCTGGGGGATGAGACAGTGCCTGAAATATATGATAGAGAATAATATTGGTCCCACTTTTCTTTTTTTAGTAGACTCTTATGAATTGTAAAATGAAGTGAACTAAAAATGAAAAATGACATTTTCAGGATAATTATATTTAATTGGTAATGTTTCTTTATTACCCGATAATGCCAAATCCTGAGAAAATAATTTATGGATCTGCTGTGGTAAAGAGATACTCTAATTCTATTTCATGAAGCTTTAGGGATATCATTATAGGATTTTACTTCACTCGTGGGGCAAATTTGAGGGATTTAATTAATCGTGAGAGCGTGAAATCTAAACTATTTTACAAAGCATATAGCGAGCGTAGAGGTAACGTTTCTCTAAACTTAAACCAACCTAAAGCCGTATACCGCCATGAATATACCCTCTGTGATTAAATGAATAATTATTAGATTTAGGTTACAAATGAGTTGAATTTATTTAAACACTTGCATGACCCCAATTTCACTTTTAATAAAATGGAACTTTTACTTTTACATACATTTTAAAATATGTATTTAGTTTTTTTTAAGAAAAAAAAAATTGTCCGTATTACTTAACAGCTGTACTTTTGCAATTAGATATTAACAATAAAAATATTACTTAAAAGTCAGTTGTTATGTAGATATTAGACTTTTTATATATATTATGCTACATTATAATTTTGTAAGTCTTCTGGTGGCGACTGCTTGAAGGGGGTTGTACGTCCCGACGTTTCGCTCCAAATACTAGAAACATATTCAGGGGTGTTCATGTGTTTAGCTAAGGACACCATAAACACCCCTGATGATATTATTAGGACTTCAAATATTAGGAGTAAAACTAAGTATTAGGAGTGAAACGTATTAGGAGCTAAACGTACACCCTACGAGACGGCGTCGCCACCGGAAGACCTACAACTTCATTATTTATTTATTTATTTATTATAATTCTAACAGTGCCTACGTCCTTAAGCCTATTAACATATGCTACCATGTATGTTTAATGCTTTAGACTTCGCCATTCTTTGGTTTGGGTAGAATGGGTGTGGCAACGAATTTAAATGTTTTAGCTACAAATTCTGAAGTTGTCCTCTTCAATCACTTATTCTTTATGTAAAAGAAACTGAATTATGATACATGAGAATGTCCACTTTCCATGTTTTAACGATTTAAGACGGTCACAATGTCTTCCAATGTAATAACTAATCTTAATATGTCCCTGTTTTGAATTGTTGAGAAAGGACTCATTGCAGGTACATAACGATATTAATTTATTCCATAATTATTTTCCGAAATCCTGTAAACTTCTAAGTAGCAATTACCCCATTCAGTAAACGAAATATTATAACATTTGGTAAATATTAGTTAGATCTGTTTTTTTTTTCTCTCTCTCTCTCTCTTGATATCTCTTGGCACTTTCTACTTAAAATCTCCTTAATTTTCTCCTTTTTTCTGTTTTATCTTATATATCTATTAATTGATTTTTATTTGGTTACATTTTATTTTCTCAAATTCTTCTCTATATTCTCCTTTTCGGCATATTTAACACTGAACGAATATATGTGTGTCATTTAGAAACTAATCAAAATTGACTGATGTTAAAAGCAACGTAAAATGTCTTTATATCTAATTCCTCTATGTCGTATTGAATACTAATTCTATTGAATGGGTGCTTACAAAAAAAGAATGGCCTTTTTTGTTGTAGGGTTTTCAGTATTGATATTGTTTTATAATTTAAAGGAAATATGTTATTAATTTAAAATTTCCAAAATAAAATAAAAATATTAAGGGATCCTGTAAATATTTATCAAATCTAATAAATAAGGTGTTGAATAATTTTGATTGTTTACTGTTATTCGTTCTGTTTGCATCACGCCTAGTTTCCATTATTCAATTATTATTTTATCATCCGGTTTAATCTTGAGAGAATCGTGGGATTGGGTGTTTATTCCGAGAAATTCAGGACAGTTTGGATTACAACTGACAAGAGCAGGTTGCGGGTGGAGGGAGATGGAGGTGGCTGTTTGAAGTCGAGGAACCCTTGGCAATGACGGATTCCAATTAGGTTTTGGGAACTGGTTAAAAGGGTGCTTCCACCAAGCTGCACGTCTACATAGTAAGCCTGTTTTATATTTTCAGTCGTTGTAAATATTGCTGGACTCTCGCTGCTTTTAAACTCGTGGCTTTTCAATTATTGAACAATATATTTTACATGTCACTCTTCGCTGCTGAAAGTGTTTCGGGTAAACAAACTATTCACAAGGCATTTACAAACTCGACCCCAACACTTATCAACTCAATCTACTTAAAGTGTTCTGTGTTTTAATTAAGGTAAATTAATTTTCATCTTGTGTTGATCGTTTGAAATGGTAAAACTTTCATTGGAAATTGTGAACATTGAATCTTGTTTTGTATTAACATTCACTTTAGAAACTTGGTCAGTCAATTTTTCAACAGCGTCAGTGAAGAAGATTTGCTATGGTCAAAATATTGTTATTTACTGAGGTTGTTCAGTACATGGCTGAAACACCATCTCTTTCCAAACTTTAACCATATTACTGTGGCAGACAAATATGGTAAGGATTATGAGCACGGGACCGTTCAGAAGGAGACTAAGTACACCGAACCACTCCTATATACCAACGTCGTCACACTATCCTCTCATCTATAGGATTAAACCAGATGTAAACCGTTACCGAATATTATTAAGTATCAACAAGGTATTCTCTATAATCTATTCCATTCTTGTCTTCTACGTCTCGGATGCAACAAGTTCAGACGTAAAGCCTGATAAATAATATAGTTACTGATTTAAATATTATACAGTTATCCTAATTTTACTTATCCTCAAGTTTACATTAAATTTTAACGAAGTTAAAATGTAGTTTATTATTATAAAGATTTCTCATTACTCTTAAAATTTCGACAGTTTGTTAAATAGATATTTAATATAATGCAGAAGAAGCCAAAGGTTGAGTCTTTGACAAGCTTCAAAAGTCTCTTGTCACTTATGTATATTACAAGTAAAATTCAAAAACCCAGAGAGCGGAAAATAAGGCTGCTAAATAATAATATCCAGATCGAAACGAGTAGACATTTTATTGTAACACAAACTACAGTTCAGTTTGTGCGAATGAGGATCCTTGCATTACTTTAGCTCATTATACACAGTAGGGTGAGATACGTTGTATGATGTAGAAGGATAACTCGACCAGTATGATAACAACTGCGAACATGTTATCTAAGGCATTATTACACAACTAATTAACGACACTAGTCATTAAAGTATGATTTAAGTTAATTATTGAAAAATAAGATTATATTTGAATATGATCTCGTATATGGTTCACTTTATTCTTCTAAAATAGTAGCAATATGTTAAGTACTATATAATATATCAAATAATATTTTATTTTCTATTTTGTATCAATAGGGAATCATTTTTTAGGTGTGATTTTTTTTTTCAAAAAAGGCTATATTTCATTCCTTCATTGGAACATTTTTAAACCTTTTAGGTTTAATCCTTTTTATAAAAAAAAAACTTTCCATTTGTCAGATAAATAGTTAAAAAAAAAGTATTTCATGTTCCAATGTATAGGAATGAAGTATAGCTGTTTTTTGAAAAATGTTTGAAATGAGGTAGTTTATTTCATTTAATATTTAAAAAATTATACCCTTATCGACACAAAATAGAAAATAAATAATTAATTAAAGGGGACAACCAAAATAGAATTTTAAGATAATATATTTTCTGTGTTATCTACATACATAGTCCAAGTAGTATACAAAATCCAAATACCACTGACTCATCAAGATATCTCTGAAACCACTGGACCTATGAGCATAAAATTTTGTCGGTAGATTTCACTTACCCCCTTGGTGTTAACTAAGCAAAAAGAGACAAAGTAAAAAAGTAAGGATTTGGGCCTAGACTAATTATCTGAAGTTAGGAAGTTAATAATTGTGAGAGGTCTTCTTGTAAGCATATATAAACAAAAGATAATTTTAACCCAAAGATGCTATAAAACACAAGGGGGGGGGAGGGGGGGGGTTCTGTAAAGAAGGGCAATGCCTCTACCTGTCCCTGAAGGCTAACTTTTTAAAACGTTTCCCCAGTAGTCGGAGTCAATTGCTAATTAGGGATTTTTTCAATTTATTTTATCCAAGAAGAGGGGAGTTCAGAAATAAGGGGGGAGGGTATTTAGGAACTAATTTAGATATTCTCGCTCAGTAAAATTAAGTGGGTTCAGCCCATCAAATTAAAAATAAATAGACTATGTATAACAAACTCCGTAGAGTAGCACGGGAATCCAGCTGGTACTTCATATTTCCAAGACAAGAGCAAAACCTTAATCTCTTGGAAAACACTTCGAGAGTATGGGGTATGGTACATTTTATGTAAAATTAGATATCATAAACGAGTGATATTTATTAAAACGAGGCAATAAAAAGACAGGAATGTAATTAAGTACTAAATCAAATATTGTTTTACTCAAAAATATTTTAATAAACTCCTCTAAAAATGATCTAATATGACAGCTTATTATTAACTGACCATTAGTTCTGACTGATATTTGGATGTACCCTAAAACTGAATGAAAATATAGAAAATTATTATTGGTTTATCTATCTATTTATATATATATTTATATATACTATATATATATATATATATATATATATATATATATATATATATATATATATATATATATATATATATATATATATATATATATAATTCAAACAATTTAAACTACGGGAGACAGAAACAGAGAAAAATTTGCACTGGCTCCGGGATTTGAACCACGGACCTTCATATTTCCAGTATAACACTCTACCAGTTAAGCTAAGCCAGATGTAAACTTTCCTCTGCGCGAAACGTTAGATAATCCCAGTATTTAGCGTGAAATGTATTCTCAAACCTAGGAACCGAAATTTTTACGGCAGTAGAACTAGACAAGAGAAAGTTACGCTAGACACTCGCCAAGAAAAAAGTCCAAGAATTAAGTCTTTAATGACTTTCTGTGGTGTATATATATATATATATATATATATATATATATATATATATATATATATATATATATATATATATATATATATCTTTATTTATTAGGTGGGAAGTAGGATGCTTTTACTTTTAGTTTCGTATTACCCCATAATTAAAGCAGGAACTAAACCTATAAACATAGAGGCCTATTTGCGTACCCCAAAGGTAGAAAAGAAATACCTAATAAACACAATATTTTACTATATACTAATTCGTATTAACTAATATGGTAATATTATCTCGAAGCAATACCTAGGACAATTAATTTTAATCAGACCTATTAGATAGAAATATGTTTATTATCATGCATTGTTCTTTAAAGTTTGAACTTCAACTTTATTAATAACTTAATAACTTACGCCTTGGAAATTTCAGCGTGGACCAGCCAAACTTCAGATTGTTTAGGTTTAGGCGGTAGCTTGCCTCGAAATACTAGTTTCCCAGAGAAGTCCAAAATTTGAACACGCTTTGGCAACATGTCAAACACATCTAAATCAAACAGTACTTCTTTTGTTGCCACTAAAACTTGTCGTAAACTCTGTAACATATTAAAAAAATAATCAATACAAGTTGGTTGTATTTTGGTAAAATTGGTGTAAAAAAAAAATTGGTGTATTTTGGTAAATTTTTGGTTTAAAATTGGTTTTAATTTATTACACGCTTTTAATTCACATGCTTGTCCGGGACAAACCTTGCAACCTATATTTTCCCCACTTGCCAACTACCTAGAAAGCTGAAATTGCACAAATTATGTATTTTCGATGAAAATACAAAACTCAGGCATAATTACAAAATCTTTTTTATCAGCCGATAAATCAATAAATATCCTATAATTTTTTCGGTAAACTTTGAAAACATTTTCGTCAAATCGTCTAGTAGCTTAAGCCATGCCTCTGCACTGATGACAGATGGTCTCTCTTCTCTTTATTTGAGAAAGTAAAAAGTCTATGTCAAAATATGTTTGCCTTGTCGAGTCAATGGTTGAATATTTTCTCGTCCTACAATTAAAATTTCTAATTTGAAGCTCCCGGTTACGCGGGCGTTGCCCCCGAACGCTTGGGTGGACATTGCTGGCCAACGAACTTAGCCTGAGCATTAGTACCAAATTTAATTTAGTTCATTTAGTTAAAGAAACAAATTTTAACTATATCGGTCAACATTTACGTAAACTTTAATGACAGATAGACAAACGTCAACGACAGATAGACAAAAGTGACAAGATGCATATTATTTTGTCGAATGCATAAAGAAGCTCGCTTCAATTAATGCAGTGGTATATAATAACTGAAAGCTAAGTAAGGTTAGAATAGATAATATAATTTAATGCGACGAAGACTAAAAAGTTGAAAATTATATATTTAAAAAAAATTAAAACACGATTTTATAAAACATGTACTTAAAGGATGATTTTTTTAAACATTCACATTAGTACTAAGAGTGATCACAGTTTATGCGTGCCGCCTAAGATAAAAGCATGGGGCTCTTTCTTTATAAAAACCTGGCGAATTCTTAATAAATACAAGGAGACAGTCTCTCCACGGAAAATTTGTTTATTTATCAAAGCAGCTTTCGGCTTATCCATCATCAGTGCCGATTTCGGTAGAACTAGAGTAACATTGTAAAGAGAAATATATAGTGGGCGAGTCATATGATGACGGAAGACTCTTACGTAGTCCGAGTCTAACGTAAGAGAACGGAGTCTTACTTATGATGGCTTTATAAAAGCCGAAAGCTGCTTTGATAAATAAACAAATTTTCCGTGGAGAGACTGATTCCTTGTATTTATTAAGATGACCTCCATCAACGCTCTTATTTCTCAAGTGACGAATGCTTGGATTCGTCTATTCTATTTAATTCGTGGATTAAATCTACTTATTTTACTCAATCCTATAATCGTATGGCTTACTCCTATAAAACATATTATGTGAATTCACAGAATTCTAACAAATGACAAAAACTGTAAATAGCGGCCACGGTATATCTTTAGTTACACACATATACTGTGATCGCTTGCGGTACGGTGGCAGTTAAAATATTTATCCATTTTAAGTGTTTGTTTTATAAAAGTTTTTTTTTTTTTTTAAATTATATTTTATTTTTACTAAATCTCTTTAGTTAGTTGGTGTATCCTTCAATATTTCATTTTAAAACGTGGTCTTCATTATATTTATAAAATTCAATTTGTCTATTCAATACTCTGGTGGGTGTAGTAATAAGTTGTTTTTGATATTCCTAACATTTGTTTGTATTTCCACTTTATCTTAAAAAATGTGCTCATTAAAAAAAAATGATTTTAATGACTGTTTTCACGAGACTTCACTGTATACTTTGCAAGCAATAATATTTACATTAAATATAATATCAGTACTACTTTAATAGTACGTATAAAAACTAATGGAACCTTGCATTTCTTGGCTACGAAAGACCAGAGTCTCTTGTCCCAAGGTATAATGGCTGTTCTTATCTTGGGAGTCAGGTAAATTGCCATGCTTGGTTTCCATGCTGACTTTTCTTCGTAAGCTTTGAACATGAGACTTTCCGTGATCTCCCTTGCTGAAAATCACACACAATACAAACCATTATATTCATTTTATTTTTATCCTACCCATTTGACCTTTGTAAATGTAAATTTAAATGTAAAAAATGCAATTTAAATTTAAAATATTAAATTAGAATAATTTTAAGTTACTTTTTAGTGCATTACACTAGTTGAAGGTGTGAGAAAATAATTTTGTAAAAATGGAGTAAATTAAGAAAAAAGTAAATTTCAATGTCTGTAATACTTTATTTAAATTAAAGACACTATTATTCTTTACCTACGCTAAAACTCTACTGTAGTACACGATTTGTTGATTGATTGCTAATAATTTTGAACTATGTAAATGTTTATTTTGCCAAAATTTCACATTAACTTTTTTTTTTAAATACATACTCCTATTAGACTATAAATATCACTACCCTTTCAAATAATTTCCTTAAAAAAAATTAAAAAAAACTCTTTTCTTAATTACAAAACGCCATACGCCTGGCTTTTGGACGTATATTAAATACTCAATATCAATAAGCTTTTTCTAATTTGAAACCATTAAGATTGTTGTGAACACCCTATAGTACTACTTAGAATAGGTCTACAACTATGTAGTGTAATAATAATGTGTACTTAAGGTAGGCTGTCTACTCTCTCTTTAAAGCAAGGCTATGTCTCTCAAGGGAGTTAAAATTTCTTTTTAGTTTATTTATTGATATCATTGTGTTGTTTCAGCTAAAAAAAATGAATATACTCGTATATATTAATAAAATAAGAGCAAATAAACATGAACCAAATAAAATAATAAAAAATTCAAATAAACCAATATTTTCTGTATCGTATCATACAATAATATTTTTATTTTGTTTTCATCGAATTAGGTCTCAGTAGGACTCTTTTGGTTGAATAAAAGTCTAAAATTAAATTTATAAATGGTGTGTCTTTTAAGAATGTAGCTGGATGGGTAATACTCCCCTGAACATCTTAATCACCCCTCTGTTTTCGTCACATGGAGGTGTTTCCTGAAAATACTGAATTTAACTAACATTCTTAGGTAGAAGGTCTTTAGAAACCTGTTATGCATGAATAATACCCTGGGAAATCATGCTTTAACAAAGATATTGTATCCTCATATTTGTATCGTCATTGTAAATTTTGGTAAAAATTTACTATATTGTTAGTGAAAATGATGTTGAGCTTATAGGATTGAGTTTGTTTAACTACTTCACCACCAAATACTTTTTTAATAATATTATTTATGAATAATTTAAAATATAAAGTGTGTTTTCTCAAAATTTTAAATGTTTACCCATAATATTATTTCTGGGCCATAAGTCAAAGTTAAAACATCTCCTCTCATTTGCCAGAACAAGAGAAACTTTCAATATCAGATCTAGTGATGAGTTAAAGAGATTGATGGACGGAGTTGTGCGACAAGCCTTCTACTAGGTAATCTGTTTAGAAGGTTGGTCCTCATGTTGGATTCGTTTTCTGATTGGGTTTGCACTGGGGACTGGTGTAAATGGAACCCCACGGTCTACCCACTAATGGCAAAGTTTCACTCCTCCTACTCGCTGGACCGTGGGGACCCCTTTTCAACACAAACACTCCAAAAACTCGGCCTAAATACACACCTCTTCTCTCACTCCTCTCCTTTCTCTACCCTCCCTTAAATATTTGTCAATTTTTAATTAGAAAACCTCGACTAAAAGTGAAAAGACTAGCCTCGTTTTCTCTTACTTTTTTTTCTTCTCCCTCTTTAACCGCTGGAAAAAGGGTAAAAGATTGTGTTTCCTTTGGTTTTAAGCACGACCCATATTTTTCCTTCCTTCCTTTTTTTCAAATATTGTATTCTGTGAAGGCGGGCTAAAGGGAAGGCCGAGAGAGAAAACCGCCGGGTGGCGGGGCCTGTTAGTTTAAGATTTACTTTTATTATTCTTTTCTTTTCCACCCCTCCAAACCTCAAACCCCGTTCCTCTTTTTATATACATGAACATAAATCCCGCCTTCCCACTGCTAAGGTTCAGACCGTCCCGGTAACCACAAATGGCATGGTCAATAGCCTTTTTCGGATTAAAAGACAACCGACCTCCTTCCGTGGTTTTAACTCTCTCTTTATTTTATTTTCTCTTTTTTAAAAATCTACTAAGATAAATGTCTTTAAAAAATACTATTATATTTTTGTTTATTTATGTTACTTATCTCGCAATAAATATGAGGAGAAATTGATAAATATGAGGCTGCATATGTTTTTATACGTTGTTTTGCATTTTCTTTTCTATTACATTAAACGTCTGTTATAATATTTTCCCTAAGTCTACAAGACCAAGTAGAAGATAAATATGGAATTGTCTGAAACAGGTCTCTTATCTTCTACAAAATGTTTTAGCTGATTGTCTTCTGGGTTGTTTTTTTACTATTTATAACATTTTATGCTTATTTTGTAACAACATACTTGAAGTTTAACTGTTCCCAATATTAGATTGGTGCTACTTAAAAGACACAACGCATAAATAATAGATTTTAATATAAAATGCAATATATTAGTTTTTCTTAGTATCGGAAAAGTGTTATTTTCCCTTCAGAAGAACAATGTATCATATTCATGAAGATATTAGGAAAGTTTAGTGAAACAAGCTAAGGGTTAATTGAATCAAATTAATACTTACAGACTAAATCAATGAATTTGACTGAATCAAATAATTGTGCAGTATGTAATTGTAAAATTTATATGCGATGATTACTCTTATTTTGTAACTTAACAACTTGTTATTAATAATGGATATACATAAGAATTAATCCTCAATCGACAGAAATAGATGGAATTTTTATTTAATAATTATTTACTTTCTCGCATAGACAGAAAGGTTTTGATAAATTTAATTATGAAGATGGAAGCATTAAATATTGACAAAATTTCAATAATATTTGGTATACATTCGAGTGTGCGAAAAGGGGGACTGAGTAATAAATTATAGTATCTAGGTCCCCCGAGTCCCTGTGCAGATTTTTGAAGTATAACTAAATGTAAACTAGGCCGATTTCAACGAAATTTGGCATAAATAATCAGAAAAAACATTCCCCGAGGGTGAATCGAAAAAATAAATTTTAACTCTACATTTGAAGGCGCTAATAAATGTAGCAGCCAAAACGTGAAAAAAACTAACAAATAGAAAACTCTCAACAATGAAATTATTTATGTCCGTACAGTATAAAAGGCCGTCTGCGACAAAAATTCGAGAGGCTTTTTTTTGCACGAATCGCTTGGGGCACATGAGAAAAGCTTTACCCAACTTTCCGTTCTGAAGGCGGAAGTAATGCATGTCGTTAGAAAGCTCTTTAATAGTACAGTTATTGTAGTTATGTACACTTTTGTCGTATTTCCATTTAAGATGGGGGTGAAATGGAAAGCTGGAAAAAAATATTTTTTTAATGAATAATTATAAATATTACATTGATTGTGAATATAATTTTTAGGCTCGAAAATGGCCAGATTAGCCGAAACGTTGCCATCTAACATGAAACAACACTAGTTTTCTTCTTCTTCCTACCCTTCAAGGATCCAAACTTATGATAATATAAATATTACAATAATTTTTTATCCGATATCAATGAAAATTGGAATACGTACGTTTGATGTCAGAAATACGATTATACAATAATTTGAGTACATTTAGTACTTCGGGTACAAACGGTACCGGGGTGCTGGAAAGACTCATGAAACTCGTTGACAGCGGCTGTAAAATAAATAATTTCGGTGCAGCTTGCGGGAGTAGGAAGGCACGTGTCCCATTCTCAGTTGCTTGTAAACTACTCGTAGACGGTTGACGCTGAAGTTGATTTCATTGAGGATAAAGCCTTTGACTTTCCCTCCCAAGTCGTACTCTTGCCTTCAACGTCTACCAACGAAACGGACTAAAGAGCATTAGAGAGTGATACAAAATCAACTGGAAATTCATCTGTCGACGATCAACCGGTAAAAAAGAGGAAGTGGAGTCAGTAAAAAGAATTAAAAATTGAAAGAAAAATGAAAAGCTTTTACTGTTTATAACAATAAAACATTAATTGGTATCTTTGTTGAATAAAGTAAACAAATCATATATTAATGATGATTTATTTATGCTGAATCTATTACTTCACACACATACACAACAATAATACTTACTTACTTAATATTTACTTACAACAATAATAATTACATATTATCAGCGTGCAATGCACACGGATTCATACATCTTACTTAAGCTCTGTTTAATACAGATACAACTCTTAAAATTCCGCTCGCTATAACTCTAAAACGGTCCATCATAGGAAAAAGCAAGTCCATATAAAATTTGTAGCTATTTTCGAGATGAACAGCTTTCGTAATCATACTGCTGCATTAAAATAAAAAATCCGGATTAAAAAGCAATAAAATGCGTTTTGGCCGCTTAAGCGCCACTTACTTCTTGAATTACTCAGTGACATAAATTGTAAAGAACAGTGCTTTTACATTTTTTGTCAACTTAATTTTTTTTTCTCCCAATTACCCCGAAATATAAAAAAGAATAACATATAAAAATTAATAATAAATTATAAGTGTTAACTTGATTCCTTAAGTGTCACCTTTTGCCATTTAAATTAGACATTTTCGTTACATTTATTTTTTTGAAATAAAGTCCAAGCGATAAGTAGTCATTCTGTAATAGTGTTTCCCTTCTATAAAAGTCCCTGGTTAAAAATTCACCTGAAATGAGGTTATGGGGTAAAAATTTAATTTTTACAACCAAACTTGATTTTCATTTTTTACGATTTTCATATTTCCTTTTAGTGAAACTTATGGTTGTTCGTTTTTATTCTTTATTTTTCGATTCTTGTTATAAACCTTTATAAAATATGGCCATCTTTTAGGTATTAATATATTATTTTGAATCAATACAAGAAAATGGAAAATATTGGTTTCCTTCGCAACGCAAAAACGACTTAGGGAAAATAGACCCGTCTTAAAGAAAAAAGTGATTTTCCGCGTCATTTGTCTTAGAAAGAACATTTGTATAAGTTCATGAAAATCTTCGGAGTCTAGATAAAAGGATTTCGTCTGAAATTCCACTTCCTCTCAGAAGAAGTAAGTTGGTGGAGGGGGGGGGGGATAGGGTTTGCCGTTATCATTTTATAGTCCCAATACAAATAAAAGCGAGGTTTTCTCTTGCCGTCGAATGAGAATTTGTCTTACAACCATTTTGTCGCATGAATATTCAGAGCGTGTTATCAAAAGGATCAGGTCTGGTGGGTGGGTAAAGGAAGAGGGTTGGGTGGAATATTAGAATTTAGGAGGAGGAAGAAGGGGAAGGCAATATGGAAACAGGATTTAGAAGGGAGAGGAGACCTAGGAAAGATTAGCAATTCGTTGGGTGTCAGGGCGAGCCTCCGGTTCCTGGAGTCTGCTTCTCCTACAGGCTTCCATCCGACCTTCAATCTAACTCCCCCTAATAGCACTCCCTTCATAATCCTTTATAATAACTCTATCAACTTATCTTTTCATTTAATTTTACCCCAATTTAGATTTGCAACGGATTTTTATTTGTGTGGACAAATTCTCTAGTATTTTCCTTTTTTTGTGTTAATAATCTTATCAGCTTATTGGCAGCCTGAAGGAAAATCTGAAAGATTCAGATTCATGAGAGTTAAGTGTTTTACATGTGTAACAAAAGTTAAGTTAGAAGGGATTTAATAATTGTATAAACACTTCATTTACTTACCATTATCAGTGTTCAGGCACGAAACTAAGTGGTTTATATTGTTAATTTGATTGTTACTCTACATTTTCCAATAAATTTAGGAAACAACTAAAAACGAGATTTAAAGACAGTATAAGTTAAATGTAGGGTTACGGTTTTGAAATTAATTTTTTAAGAGTTAAACTTTTTTGTCCAAAACAAAAGTTGACAAAAATGGGGTCGCGTAGTAGCTTTCATAGTGATAACCAAGGGACTAGTATTCCAAGTAATAAATTATTTCTCTCTGCAAAAAGTTTTCTCTCTGCAAAAGGCTGAGCACTCAGGTGCTACTACCACTTTAGGTTCAAACCTCTCATAAACATTTTTTTCTTCCTTTTCTATGATTATGTTTAGGCCTATGTTAAAAATCAACTTCAAAATTAAATTTTGATTAATTTGATTAATCATTATTACAACTACGTAAGGGAATTTAATAAAAAAAAGGAAGGGTTAACCTCGAGGTTGTCCCACTACTTAGGTATAATGAATGTATTGAAGTAAAACTGCAGTTGAGGTTTTAATTTTTCCTGTGAAATTTCAAACATATTCCTACTTCAGCCTAAAATAGGAAATAAACTATTAATGTGAATATCTTTAAATGTTTCTGTGTATTGCTCTGTGTTACCCAAATAAGTACAGGTATAAAAGAGAGAATTCAGAAGAGTTGAAGCAAATTAATTAAAGAAACACAGTATTATTTAGTTATGGCAAAGAGTGTGGGTGCAATATAAAACCTGTTGGGTCTGGGTTGTAAGCATAACATATTTATTTTGGTTTTTGCACAGTACTTGAAGTATATCAATATAAATTAATGTAAGCATGGTTGATTGTTAAAACTTTTGTTTTGTACTATAGAATTTAAATCTACAATGCTGGTTTACAAAACTACAGCCGGATAAATGAAGATAAAGTCGTCCTCCTACTAGATAAACATTTCTAGCAATTATCTTGTCGACTAAATTAGAAAGACTGGTTAGATCACATTCCAAGTTAAATAATCTCGAATACTTCGGACAAATTAGAATTCGTATACATAAATAATGATTTTTCCCTCCCTGACATCTGTATAATTAATAAAATATATAATTGTATTATAAATTTATTAAAGAATTTCATTTCCATTAAAAGAAGAATTTTTAAAAGTAATTAAGGTGAAGTAAAAGCGAGTTCAAATATGAGCGTTTTTTGTATGTATGTGTATAATATATATATGTGTGTGTGTGTGTGTATGTGTGTAAATTTGTACCATTTCAAGATAAGACATATTACAATAGAGGGAATTGCATAACTGCAATGGAACTCAATCACTGTCCTAATATCGACCTATCTAGTGTGTCCCATAAATACATTTATTCATCACATGGAGAGATGTGTAAAATGGACGAATCTTTCGTTCTACAATAGCCTAATAATAGTTAATCGGGACTTAATAAGAACAAATTGGATACGCCATGGTTCTCTGAAGACAAACTTAATGTATCTCATTCAGTTGGTTTCATTGAGTCTAAATAGTAATTATTATTATTTTTAAATAAATCTCGAAATTTCATGATCACTTTATTGTCCTACTAGTTTACGTTAACTTAAGATAAATTGATCAAATTTTACAACTTTGCTAAAATATGGATTTTTTACTCATGTGTAACATGTTGTAAGTTTTCCTTAACTGTTTGTAAGGCCAGATTTTAGGCTCAGTCCTGAGGAAAATTAACATAGTAATAAAAAAATAATAAAGTAATAATAAAAGCGATAAACCTAATCTTTTCATTCTGCTGTCACTTTTCCTGTTTATGAACAATTAAACAGTTAAATATGTCAGACACTACGTGCTACAACATTTCACATAGTGACTTTGTCCAGTGTTTACCCGTTGTTAGTCGTTACTGATTATTGTGGTAAAAATTAATTTTATGTTAATATTTCTGTACTTTTTTACTTTGTTACCCACCCTAAGGTGGCGACAAAGAAAATTAGGTCGGATGTGGCAAGATTTTATTCGGTTAACCAGCGTTTGTTAACATTATTGTGTTTGACATTTTTTTTTTAAATTTAATTGACAATCCTAACTTAGGAATGTTCAAATATTCCTTTGGGACAAAGGAATATCACACTTCTATAAATAAAAATAACAATATCCGTTAGTCTAACTATCTAGGAAGGCAAAGTAACCTTTAATCCAATAAATATTGAACAAAAGAATAATTCACTTGGATTTAATAATAAATAAATACATTTGGGTGGGTAACATAGTAAAAGAGTGCCGATATTTCATTAAAATTTACAGTAAAATAGGCCTAACTAGTGGGGTGTCAAACACCGATCTTCTGCCTTTATCCGTGTCATTAATGCAAAACCACTATCATAATATATTATAGTCATGTATATTGTGTTGTATCCATTGTACTTGTATAATGTTATAAACTTAACAACTGAATTTTCCGTTACCATAAAAATTACAGTAAAAAAAAAAATCAAATAAAATAAAAAAATTGTTGTGTTACCAACCTTTTTTACTTTTTACCAACCTCTCTAGACATAATTACCAGTACCACAAAATTTTTACAACTATTTATGTTCATAAATTACAGCTTACCTAAGTTATCGAGAGGACCCTGCATATTTAAATACCATTTATAATTATTCCCTAGAGATTCAAGCATTGGTTGTAGTGCCTGCAGACATAATTCTGTTAGCTTTAGCACGACTAACGGCCCCTTCTTTGGAGCCATATTTTATATTTTTCTCTTCAAATTTTATTGATAGTAAAACAATGACCCGACAAAATCGATTACCAAGGTTTCAAAGCGGTGTTATCGATTCTACTTAATTTAATTAATTGTTTACTCAGTAAAGACTAGATGGTTTTAGTAAACCGGTATGGAAATCACTGGATATAGTCAGGTAGGGGAGACTAGTTTATCCAGGAGAGTTCGATATTTCGTGCTCCCTTGTACCTGGGTGTAGACTCCAAGGGCACAAAGTGAAACATGATGGCTTAGTCTACTCTATGCTCTCAGCTAGAAACCTTTCCGAAGTCTTCTTCACATAGCTCTTTATCTCTCAAACGCACACGTGCACTTATTCTATCTCTATTTTCACTCCCAATATTTATTTTTTTCTTCAGGGCATTTGCCTGACCTTTTCCTATTTTTTGATTTGAATTGACTCTTTTGAATTACCTACATCAGAGCTTCAAATACTTAATTTATAATGGTTATCTTATTATACTTACGGGATTACCAAAGTATTGAGATCATTCCGCAGAACAAAATGTTTGGCTATTCTGCAGTGACCCATACAGTCGAGAATCGCTTGAAGACAGAATTTCGCTTGACTTTTTCACTCAATATGTTATTATTCACAAAACAGTTCATTTGTAAGATTTATTAATTTGAAAGATTATATCTATATGATTTATTAATTTTAGAGATGATAGCCCTTTTTCAAAACAATACTTTCGAGTGATGCCCACCCCCTCCCTACTATTCTAACCTCTTCTTCTCCTATATGGCTAGGTAACTGCAGTTTTACCAAATGTTTTGTCTTCGAATCCATAATTTCTTTAACCTAAATGCTTTTCAGATATCAGGGAATATTTTTAGTCTTATATCTGTCGTTGATATTTCGTTTGACTAATATTAATTACCTAAATATTAATTTAGAATACAATTTAAAATTGATCTAATGTGTTCTTCAAATGTAGGCTACATACAAGAAAACATTTTTCAATTAATAATAATAACTTTGTCAGATTAAATCATTTCTTTTTTATCTTTAATATTGAGGGAACTTACACCTCTTACAAGACTATTTTTGAGCAATTTAATTAACAAGTATTACCGATTCTTTTCTTGAGAGAAAAAGCGTCTAATATAGAGTTTATAAAAAGTATCACTGTTAAGAATGATAAAGAGATTCATGGTTATACCTAGGATAACCACTTAACAATACCTCTATGTTAGGTCATTTTATCTCTTATTTATTAATTCAAGGAATATTTTTATGAATAATTTTTATATTTTTTAATTCAATTCATAGAATCTTAATTCAATAAATTTAAATATATATTTTTATATTATCTTTCTAATTATTTTTTGTGTACAATTTTATTTTTAGTTATTTAATCTATGTATTGTACCTGAGGGGATTATTATTAGGGACATTTAGGATTCTAGTTTGAAATGCCGGTTTTATATCCTGAAAAATTGACTTATCGAATATGTTAAAATCTTTTGTGAAGTTTTTTCTAGAACTTTCTAAATAGTATAATAGAAAAAATTATATTTTTAGGAAAAATAAATAATATAGTTAAAGGGTTTACTTATTTCACGATTGTTAACAAGTTCGAAATTATATATGAAAAAAAAAGATTTTAAGAACCTGAACTTATCCTACCTACTTTATACAAAAAGTAAATACAAATTTTAACTCATCCATAAATAGTCAATATATCCATTTATTTAATATAATTCAAAATATCAGATATTTGATGCATTTCACCCCTCCTCTAACTCATGTGTTAAACAGTCAGTGAATTTAATTTATTACACGCATGGGTTGCCTTTTCACATTTTGACAGCAAACGTCAAGTGCATCCTAACCATAATACGAATTGTAAACGTTAAAAGAGGTTCCCTCATTCTGTATTTACATTTAAAATCAAATTGTTATTAAATACTGTTTTAAATGATAACGTCAAGCTTTCGAATATTCATATTTAGCAATTTCTTCTTTGAAGATCTGTTATATAATGTATACCTTTGAAATCAAGGATTCGTGAAAGTTATACTGATATAATGAAAATCTAAGCGCAAACCGAAATCTATGTAAAAAGGGAAGGAGTTTGGCCTACTTCTACTGCTTAATTGTCAGAATTCAAGTTGATTTAAGGATTTTTGTGTTTGTGTTAGAGTGTGAATGTGAAATGTGAGCAAGGTAGTGAGGTCGACCATAAACCATCACGGTTGCATGAAGTGTATAGTTTTAACATACACCTGTAATGTGTTGAGCTTCGTCTTGGTAGGCACGTGCTCCTAATAAGTTACCCACACTTCCCCAACCATTGTAAATTAAGAACAAAATTAATCTTTCCCTGAGTACTCCTCCCTTCCACAAAAAGATGGAGAACATATTCCTTTTTTCTCTTTTAAGTCATTATTTTTTACAAATATGAAGAAGTTTTTCCTTGGCTTTTTCCCTTGTAATCTCTTGCAATGCTCTTATGCTATCTTATACCAAATTCTTTTTTTTTGCCTCTAAGGTTACGGAAAGTAAATGAAGCGTTGTGATCGTTATGAAGAGCAAAATATTTTTTCGTCTCCGATTTCAAAAATGCCTGGACAGAAATCTGTTTCAGACATCAGGGAACTTTTTTGGTCTTGTGTCTATCAGTCGGTCTGTCGTTCAACATTTTTGCGAACCATCATAATATGTTATAAACGACTCGTTTTATTTTGATTACATTTGGATGGTAGGTCACAGTTAGCCCAATGTCAGTTCCATATAAGTTTCAACCGTCCGCACTTAATAGTTCCTCTTCCACTTATAAGTTAACTTATTATTACATTTTTTTAACACATCTTTAAAATATGATTTTTAAAAGGTTTAGATGGTTTGTCGAATTTTGCCCACACAAATTGTCCCATGTCAATTTCAACCGTCTGTGCTCAATAAATTTTACGATTTATGTAAAAGAACAACAATTTTGACGATTTTTTTTTATAGGTGAAAACTTGTAATAAAAGTGTCCGACACTTAGCAAAATTTAATCAGTGAATACGGTTAACTTAATATTGGATCATCTGCGGGTCACATTCGACAAGTCCTAATTTCTTAAAAATCAGATGAGTACTTATAAAGAGATATAGGTGTTAATAAAGAAACTTTGTGTGCATGTGCCTATAATTGATTGTAAATTCATGGCATTATTAAAGTATGAGTTCGGACGCGAAGAAGCTATGTGCGACACTAATTGGCAGACTATTTTCCTTGATCCTTACCAGTAAGAGAATTATTCTTATAATATTCTCTTAGTAAAACTCCTGAATTTGCTATCCAGATCACTCCAATAGGAATTAATTTTATTTTCAATTGTATTTTTTTTTTAATAATTAGAATAATTATGTCATTGTATATTAATTTATTAATTGTAATATTTAATCATTATTTATTTATTTATCACAATTATTGTTGTTTTTTACTTAATCAACTTTATCAACTTCATTTAATAACAAACAAATTATTCAAAAGACAAATAAATTGCATAACGTTTTAGATTATTATGAATATTTTCTGGTTTACTGTAGTATAGTTATATTTATCTATTAATCAAATAGAAGTATCAAGCTCAGTTCTGTTATAGCTCTAGTGCCGGGTGGTTGTGTCTTTTGCTGTGAATTTTAACTTTCCTTTCGCTAGAAAGCTCTGCTATTTTTTATTTCTTATTCTACGTTCAGTTGTTTTGTGCGTAAAATTAAAATTATTGTGCTAAGAATTCATTTGAATAGGTATGTGCATTTTTCAGACTATTATACATATAATAGCCATCGGGACTCTAGGTGACGGGGCGTCACGTCAATTTGTTAATAACTTAAATATCTCATCGTCATCTTCCTCCTCCTCCAGTAGCAATTTTTTTCTTTTGTATCCGAGCTTACCGAAGGTGATGGAAGCTATGTGATCGTTCTGAAGAATGAACAAATTTTATGTCTTAGATTTTAAAAATTCCAAGACTGAAATCCTTTTCAGATAACAGGAAATATTTTTGTTTCCGCGTCTGTCTGTCTGTCGCTAAAAACTACTCGTCTAGTTTTAATGAAATTTGAATGGTGGGTCATGATTAACTAATTGTTGGTCCTATATAAGGCTAAACCTTGTGTGCCCAATTCTTTCTCTTTCACATGGGCACGAACATACATTACTTTACACCTATAACATCTTCAAAAGTACTCATTTGATGTATTAAATTTGGACTGTTTGTCGAAAGTAGCCCTCTGATAATCTCAGATTAATTTCAACCGTCTGCACTCCTAAAATTTTGCTAAATTGATACTTAATTTCATGTAAGAACTCAAAACAATTTTGACTGATTTACAATTTACACGGGGAAAATTAAATAAATTCAACAATATTACGTTTTAAAAGCATAAAATCATTGAAGTATACAAAATAGGACGCGAGGAAGCTATGTACCACATAAATTGGCAGATAGATGTGCATAGCTTTATATTGTCTTTTAGTTTCTTAATTAGGTATTCAGTGGCTTTATGTGCATCTGTATATGTGAATAAAATATTCCAGTTCAAGTGTTCAAGCAAGGAACAAAGTAAGGTTATATATTTACATGTGTAATAGTAGTGTACATTTTTTAAGCTATAGGGGTGCGCATTTTCGAGAGTGGGGGGGGGGGCGCCGGATTTCTTAGTTACGCCACTGTGTAGTAGTATAGTTATATTTATATTAGTTGAGTGATGATTGAAAACATGTCAATCATAAATTATGATTGATTAATACATTATGATTCATAATGTATTAATTGGTTTTGTTATTCAAAATATAGACTATTCTTGATCTAGAGCTCAACTAGCATTCATAGAGTAATCGCAGTTGTAATATTTATGTCTTACATTTTTTTGATACTATTGAAGGTTATTGTAACTCTACTTGCATTATTAACTCAATTTTGTTAAATTTTATTTTTATATTGTAATCTGGGGGCACGGTAGTGCCCCCGCCAAGTCGAGCACAGCCGTACCACCCTTTACTGGAACCAACTCACGGCAATTTGGACCCCCCTCTATTATCTTATTGAAGATATGTACTTAGATATATATTATTAATTCTAATTTAAAGTTCATGACAAATTGGACCAGAAATTAAAATTTCACACCTCTACCCATAGTAGTTCATAAGATATATGAGCCTAAAGTTTTGTTATTTTGTCACTGACTGACTGACTCACTCATCATAATTCTAAGGCACTTCTAACAATCCTAGAAACTAGAAATTTGGTATATTATATAGGTAGAGTTTATTGTACAAATAAAGGAAAAATTATAAAATCTGGTTCTTTGTCCCTTTCAAGGCTAATAGAAAAACTGGCTTTTCAAAATATTGTAAAAAAAATTAAAAATTGTAAACAGCGCCACTAGAGCTACCTAGTGGAGAATTTTAAAACTAAAAAGTGATGTTGAGAACGTTCATTGAGGTTGATTTGACAAGTGCAAACAGATTTTTCTCCAGATAATATTATTTAGTTCAATTTGAACACCCACCGACGAAGAAATTATTCGAAAGATTAACAACAACAAAGATAGAAAAAAGAACCAAGAACAATTAAACAAAAACAAAGAAAGAAAAACGAAAAATTGTTTGGGGCAATGAAAAATTACTTACAAAAAGAAGTGAAATCCCAACAAAAACACTAGTATAAAAAATAAGCCAAGTCTCGCGTAAAAAGTTGTGAGATCATAGGTTTAGCTAAGTCTCTCACTGTCCGAGTAAGTTCTACTAGGTCTAATTTATCCAGTGGAAGTACATACACCCCAAAGAGGCTAAAATTAAATGCAATGTCGTATACAAATCTGTATCCTTGATCTGCGACACTCAAATGAAAAAATAATATTTATTATTTGTTTTAAGTTTGTGGTGTGTATTTGCCAAGTCCGAAAATGTTTTTAAATTTAAACGTGTAGAGTGATTTGGGAAAGATAATAGAGAGAGGTACAGACAAACATCATGTACTTCCACTGGATAAATTTGACCTAGTGGAACTTATTCGGACAGTGGGAGACTTAGCTAACCTATGATCTCACAACTTTTTATGCGAGACGGCTTATTTTTTACACAAGTGTTCTTGTTGGGATAAATAAATACCGTAATCACATTACAATAACTAATTTTCATTAAGAAGTAAAGTTCTATGAGCTAAATAGAAAATTAAGTATGAGCGTGCACTTCCGTTGCTAAAAGTGGCCTTAAATAAATGATATGATGTCAATGCAAGCCTGGAGCAAGATTAATCTAGTTTCTTTAAATACGCAAGTATAAATGAAAGTTTAAAAGGTAAACTTATCTTTCAGATCAAGTCATATTGTGGCTAATGTGTTTTGTGCAATGTATACTGGCATGATGTCTTCTACAAAACATCCAGGTACTGGGTAAAGTAGCAGTTTTGTTGTTAGCCACCAACATATGGGCATACACTTGCTGAATTAGGAGGCAAGCCAACTTAGTACAGCATGGGAAACATTCAAGACAAAGAGGCAGTAATAAAATACGAGATGGGTAACAGGTAAATGAATTGCCATGTATCATATTTTATATATTTCCAGCGTTAGATATGATATGGGATTGCAAGAAAAGGTTAGGGCTGGAAGGCTTTCAGACTATTTCTCATGAAGGATGAGTTTGCTTTAGGCTCTGTCTCCCTTAGTTTGCCTCTATACCATTCTAGAGCCTAAATGTTTCCAACATATCACTCGAAACTTGCACGCACGAGTCTTTTCCCTGGGAACGTGATGGGCCTCTTGCTTTGGAAATACTCTAACGTAGATAGGCAACTAAACGGCAATTCCTTTATCCCGCGTTTTCTTCTTTTTCTTCTATCATTCTTTTCTTTCGTGATCTCTCTATGTGTTTAATTATCCTTAGGAGGTAATTTTATGAAGTGATAAAAGAAGAAATGGAAAACGACATAATTCAATTACCAAGCCCTATATCTTTTTTGTAGAAAGATCTACATAATTATGCCACTCTAGAGTTTCCATTAAATTTTGTTCCCAGTATCTGGTATATTATTTTTGATTAGTATAGTCTATTCCAGCGTTTCTCAAAGTGTGGGTCGCGACCCGGCACCGGGTCATAAAAAAATTTGCCGGGTCGCGAAAGCAAATTGTAAAAACATGGAAAAAATGTTTTCGGTTAAAAATATGGTGTTATATTATAAAAATTAAAATGAAATTATTATCAATAAATATTTTATTTAAACCTACCTTAGAATTAATTGAATGAAGAAATTTAATTTTTTTTTGAAATTTAAAGTTTTTGGTAGTTTTCATACTACGGAAAGTTTAAATTTTAATTTAAATCAAATTATAATTATTATTTACTACGGGAAACAGACAGTGAAAAATTCACTCCCGCGCCGGGATTTGAACCCGGGTCTCCCGTATTTCCAGTACAGATGCTCTGGCCAACTAAGCTACGCAGTAGAATGATGTATTTTTCACTGTCTGTTTCCCGTAGTAAATAATAATTATAATTTGAAGAAATTTATATCTTTTGAAACATCACATATACATTTATTGAAACCCATGTAAACTATGATGAAGAAGATTTACATCTATAAACGCTATCAGTTTCAATTCAAGAACATCTTTCGGAGCTAATAAATAGTTTTAAAGACTGCTTTCCGGATATTCCTTCAAATAATATGTGGATTAAAGATCCCTTTTCTGTCGAAATTGAAAAGGAAGAAATTTCATCCTCAACCAATCTGAAAAAAGTGTTTGAAACTGTACCACTAATTAATTTTTGGTAGCGCTGTCAAAAGGTGTATCCAAGCGTATGCGAAAAAGCGATACAATTTTTAATGCCTTTTGACACTACGTATACGTGTGAAGCTGTGTTCTCAACCTTGGTGTACTTAAAAAGAAAGTATCCAAATATATTAGATGTCGAACCTAATTTGAGAATAAAATTAACATCATTACCTCCTAATTTGAAATTGTTATGTGATGACAAACATCATCCTTCGCACTAAGGACAAAATATGTGGAAACAAAGCTTACTTCATTTACTAAAGTTTTAAATTAATATAATTGTTAATTTTTTTATTACTTATATAATTATTTGACAATTTTTGAGTATGAATAAACAAACAAATAACTTGATTTTAATTTTTTTTTTTTTAAATACATACTTTTTTTTTTTCAAGGTGGGTCGCAAAAAATTTTAAAATCTCGTACCGGACCCATACCGGAGAAACGCTGGTCTATTCGATAAATTTTCCATAGATTTCCTCGTTGCAGCTACAGCACAACCTTTTCATTATCAATTATTTTACATAAATTATTATGTAGGTAATTTATTTGGCACCTGTAAGGTTACATGTTTTCTTTTTTTAGTTTTCTCTCTTTTTAGTTCTTAAAATTCGTAATCTCTTATAAGAATATAGTTTTACATTTGATTGCTTTATTATTTGTTATTTTGTTTATTCAAATTGAGATCATCTATATGCTTCACAGTATACACCAATTTCCATGAACTTAAAATGCCTGTGTATATCTAAAATTTCTGTGTGATCCAATCATTCATTTTTCGAAACGATTAAATCAAATATTTTCGAGAAAGACAAAAAGTGTATCATTTTAATTAGGAAAACAACAAACCATTTTTTTTATAAATCATTGTGGGATATGACAACAATAACTGTTTTTTCCCTGCCAAAATATAAGGTTTTTATTTATTTTACTGAAATTACAGAAATGTTTTTAGCCCCTTCAAATATTGAATTCTATAATATTTTTGTGTTTGTAAATTTTATCATTTTGTCACTGCAATAAGCCTGTTAATAAATAATTTTGCTTTTTTCTTGAAAGAAAAATAATAATAATAAATAATAAGTAATGTCTTAAATAACATTCTTTTTTTCGTTAATTAATTTTTTTAAAAACTTTTTACCTTTTGATTTTTAAAAAGATTTCTTCGGTATAGAATATTAGCCTTAGATGTAAAGTTAAAACTGGCGAGGTATGTGTGCTTATTTGAAGGCAGAAACGTTTCCATCAAGGCACAAACATAATAACTCTTAGTAGTGTCACCTTAGTGGCAAGTAGGGGCTCGGAGCACAAACAAAGCCAAAACCATGTGTCTCTCTCAAACATTTCAAAGTCCTGTTGTCTCAGTTATAATGTAGCTTCAACAGAATTCTTCTTTGAGTATAAAAGGGTTTCAAATGGTTTGTGTTTCTGATGTATTGCGGTTATGCTCTGTATGCCCTTACTCTTTTTCGGGTCGTAAACCTATTCATGAAATTTTCTTTGAGCACCTCCAAACATATTTTTAAGTTTTTGTTGTTTTCTTTTTCAAAAAATAAAGAAAGGCTTTTAGGCTCAAAAAAGTAAGAATAGTAGGATGGCTGATAAATGAAACTCTTTTTAACTTAAAAAAAAGCTAGGATATCTCATTTCCAACTATGTTGTGTCTACTTTAAATTAAGTCATAATATGCAAACATATGTTGCTTTAATGAGTATATGATTTTGATTCAATTCCTTGAAGTAGTGTTTTATTTTTATTCTTGAACATTAAAATTGGTTTTGCAGTCTCGTTTGATACCCCAGATGCATAATTGTTACTGGAAGCTCGAAATAAGCCTGAGCAATTATGGCAGGAAAAATGGTCCTTTTAATAAGATGCATACATTAATTTTAGCCCACAGATAGTCTCATGTTATTTTCGAACTGATTTCTTAGTAACTCCCATTTGTTACCATTTATCTGGTTATACAGATTGGTACTTTATGTTATACTTATGTGGAACATTTGTCCAGTGATAGGACAAGAGGAAGATGTGCTAGACTAGATAGGAGACCTTCTTTTTTTTGTTTCACTTTTGTTGTATTCCATTTCCGTTATCTCACGAGCGCATAAGATCTATATCCCGCGCTATTTTTTGTTATAATATTTTGCTTGCTCCTTATGGTTTAATTTGTTTTAACACATTGAGGACGGAGGTAAAACGTTGGTTTAATTAGTAGGACGGAGGTATATGCATGGGCCGTACTGATTGGACGCGCCGGCGCGTCCTCCCCGGCCTTTAGCTTGACTCACAATAAAAACGGACGCGTTATCGAGTCCTGCCGTCCTTTTGGCATTGCTTTTTTTTAACAAGCACCAGATTAAATATCTTAATCCTTAGATGTTTTCTTTTTTAAAAAAATCTATTTAGCTTTGAAGAATCAAAAAACCATTATAACTTTAATAATTATACTCTTAAAAAATTTACAAGGACATGAGGATTTAAAAAAACACCTTTGTTTCTTATGTGTAACTTTATAACATAAAAAGACCAACAATTCGTTATTCTCCTAAATATTTATGTACAAGAATGTATACATTTTTTATAGATCACACTATAACAAAAAAGAAATATGTATAAGATAGCATTGACTATTAAAAAAAAACGATAACTAACTTAAAATTATGTAACCAATACAATAAAAATGGACGCTAAAAGAAACTTGAAATTAAGTTTGTAGCTAATACTAAAAAAATATATACATCTAAAGAGAATGTATTACAAAAATATATTTAAACTATAAAAAAATATATATACATATGAGGTAACGCGGTAAGTAAACAAAATAAAAACAAACATAAATAGATAACTAACAAAATTATATAACAAATACAATAAACAAGGACGCTAAAAGAATACTACAAAAAATATATATCTAACAAATATTCCAAAAAAGTTATTTTAAAAAGAAATCGTATAAAGATAACAAAATATAAATTAAAAAATTATTTTATAGATATTTGTGAAAAGCCGGAAAACATTCTATACATAACCCAGGCTTATTAGGGCAATCTACCCACTGATACATAGTGTCCTTTCTTTTTTTATTCTTTGCACAATTGTGGCATTTTATTCTTTTAATTTTATTTGAACCGTCGTCCTTCGAAATTGCCGATGGCAAGTGAAAGTGGAACCTTGGAATTGGAATATTGGGCAAAGGTTCTGTTGAGGGTTCTGGAATCAAAGCTTTTATTACTTCCAATTGGTAATTATGAAGACTCATACGTTTTGCTTCAAGGCACTTGTTGTATAAGAACCAAGAATTTACTAAAATCATGTGGAAGACGTGAATTCCTGGTTTCTTGTACCAGCGGAGGGTTTTGTGGAGTCCTGAGTGATAGGAGAGCATTTGATCATGGCGATCTACTCCTTTTATATAAGTATTATATTCACCTATCAGTCTTACTGGAGCCCTCAAAGTTCTCGTAATCACTCAAGTCGAGGCCTACTTCGTCCTCTTATTCGAGCTCAGGACATATGCGAAGAATATATATATTCTTCCTCTGTATACCGTACTTCTTTTGAAGAACCCGGTCTATCCATCTATACACAAAAAAATCCATACATGTAATTATACTCGTACTTACGTTGTGTAGTTATAATACAAATAAGAAGCAACTGGTAAATATATATATATATATATATATATATATATATATATATATATATATATATATATATATATATATATATATATATACATTCATATATATATTATATAAAAAGGAAAAATGTTAAATAATAGTAAAATGGGAAGATATATTGAAAAATATATAGTAGTCTAACCAAAAACAGGAATATATATAATGTGTATATTCGTGTTTTTTCCCCATAAAAGTAAATTTTTTTTATTATAACTTCATAAAGATATTGTTAAAATTTTTGTCCCTATTTATATAACAACATTAAATCAGAAAAAGTATTATAATTATGCATTATCTTACCTTGTAAAGACGTAAATATCCAATAGAAGCGGGAGGTGAGTAAGGGAAATGCAGGAGCAATTTCCTCAAAAAGTTGATATAAAAAAATTGGAGCCGAAGGTCACAGTTAGCACTTGTACAGTCTTAAGAAGCTAGAGAGACTCTGGTAGAACGTTTCCAAGAGCCTCTACCCCCTATGATACATACATACAAGGATTTCGGACGCGCTGTCGCGTCCACCCGTCCTTTTGGCTTTGCACACTGGACGCGCTGGCGCGTCCGCCCGTCCTCAACGTGTTATAACTGAAAGGGATATTATCACATCTGAAGTAGTAAGTAATATATTTAAATTGTAAGCTTTAGGAATTCGTCATTAGGAATTATAATAATGGAATTGCGAATGTTTAGAATTATTATTCATAACATTATCATGTTATGAAAACCTCTTTGATATTAAAATATAATGGAATAGATTATATAGAATTCTTATTTCAAATAGCAAAAAAAATCAACCCTACTCTAAAATTTACATTTTATATTTTTTACTGTTTGAAGATTTTTGTTTGAATTTCAGATTACTAAAACGGATTGCCGACTATTTGTTTTTGCATTTTACGATTACAGAAAATATTAGGGAAAAAATTATTCAAGTTTTTTTTTAGAAGATTAATACTAAAAAAAGATCTTTGTATTCTTCTCAATTTTTCGGGGTTTAAAGGGCTACGCCTACAATATTGTTTTTAATTTATTTTCTCTTTTTAACTTGTCATTCACTTTTTTCCATTGTTCCTTTATATTATTATCATTTATGGTATGATTTTCAAAATTATAATGTTCCTGATGCGCTTTCATAATTATGTTTAAAATAAGTCTTGTTTCTCTATTATTAATTGCAATCAGTAAAATAAATAATATTTGAGTGATTGTTCTCCAGCAAGTTGAATTTTATTTATTAACTGATTCCTCTGATTCAATAATATTTCCAATTTCACAAATAATAATAATAACATTAGTAATTAAATAATAATAATGTAATCGATCGCCTGTCCATTCCAATCTTCACTCGGTACTTCATATCTTCAAGAACGCTTTTAATTAATTTATCATGTTTCTGTCTTATCAGTCTCTCCATAATGTCATAGTAAGTCATATCGTATGTTTTAGCAAGGCTATGAAAATTACCCTTCGAAATTTTCGTTAATATTTTTATATCATGAAATTAACTTATGTTTTGATATGGAAAGTAAATAATTTTTTAACGAATTTTGCATATTATTATCTAGTTAAGAAATATTAGAGATGTTTTAAAGAGGAAAAACTTATTATGTTTAAATGCTAAGCAAATAACAGATTCTAGGGTCAGGAAGGTTCTTCTCAGTCATCTTAATCGTAAAATATGTTTAAGAGTGAGAAGGGTAAAGAATGATGAAAGATTTGTCTAAAATAAATTATGAAATTAGATGAAAGGTAGAGGAATCATCGTGTAAGAAACCCCTGTTTGCAATAAGATGAAAATGAGGCTCGGATCCAGGGAGGATTGATGATTAGCTCTAGCTCGTCTAATCTACAAATTATTCAATTCTCCCTCCCTAATTTTGCCCATCTCCCCGGATCCGGAAGGTAAAGATATTGCGTGAAGAGAAATTAGGATAGAATTTGTGTACCTAACGAACCTAGCCTCCGGTTATACACCGCAGTCCAATATAACTGTAATAATTTTGCACAGCCTTATACCTTGCATTATGGACTCGGTCATATCTTCGAAATTATTCAACGCCTTTAATGGTTTAACATTAATTTTAGGGCTTCCCACTATCAAATTACATTTAAATTTGACGATGTCGGTTTCAGATCAATTTAGATTTTGATATGAGTTCTTTTCTTGATTTTTTTTTTTTTTCGAGGCCGATTATTATTAAATTTCTCTTATTTGTCTAGAATTACCTAGGGATATTCTTTAAACTAGATATTATGATATCATTTAAATCTTTTGTTGACTTGTAAATCGATTGACTGATTGACGTGTAAAACTTACAATTGTGTGAAACTTAGATATACAACATAACTACGAATTATTTGATTTTATAAACTTTAATTTTCAAAACGATTATTATATTTTGAGTTCATAATATAACTTAATTTTTAATATTTATCTTTAATATTTTATTTTTAATATTTATCTAAAATTTTATTTATATATCTAAATCATTAATATTGGATAAGGGATTATCCTTTGATTGATTACATCAAAACTGTCGTTAAAGCATCATAAGTATTTATAGAATTATGGTAAAATTTCTTATATAATATAGCGATATAATATGTGTACTCGATATTAAAAAATTGATAAACATATAAGTGCATTGACCAAACAATACGATATAGTCAAATAATAGTGAATTAAACAGTTTAACAATATAACTTGAGGTATATACCTGACACATGAAATATGTCCACAACCTGTTGTAAATCGTCATTTATATCTCAGCAAGGAGCGAGGGCCGAGGTAAAAATTTTATTTTCGTATTCCATTTAATGAACGGTGATTAGCTTTAATTGGGTGTTGGTTTCTATCACGCTACTATTATCAATGATTGTATTAAGCCAGATCCGATCCTTAATCAGACACAACCCTATTAACTTTTTTATTTATTTGATAAATAAAATGGCCTTAAAGTGATTTATTCTAATAGCGTAGATTTTGTTATTGTGTTATCACAATTCTTTTCAATATTCGAGGCTATAATGAAAAAATTGTACAATATTTTTTTATTTTAATTTCTGAACATTGATTAAGGGTTATTTTTTTATTCCTTCTTTTAAAGTTTTTATAATTGTTTGCTATATTTTTCTTTGGAAAGAATATAATAATAAAAAAACTGAATTATTAAAAAAGTTGTTGAACAACATTTTTGGCTCTTATGTTTTGTTTTAATTGTTCGTATTCCAGCAAAACACTTGTTTACAGATCTGGAAAACGGGTGTGAATTGAAAATGTGTAGAAGGCGGTAATTTTGCAAAATCCGTGGGAAAACTCCGGAGTTAAACTTAGAAGAGACTTCCATTTGGGGTGGTTATTGTAATTTGATTAGAAACTTTTCACTGTGTTTCCACTTAGCTGCCGGGTTTCCTAACAAAAACTTCAGCCCAGAAACAAGGCCAATACTGGTATTGTATAAGTGCTGCTCACTAACAAAAGCACTATTGTTTTCTTATTCCACGACACGTAACAATGTTATCTATTATGATTTTATCTTCGTTAAATTATTATGACAACAATTATGAATATGTCGTAATTCATTTACATTTTATCTTTAAATTTATGTTTCAAAATGTCAAATATTCCTTCTTTAAAAGCGAATCTTACACTCAACAATTTTTAAATGTCGCTTGTGATCCATGAACGAAGACTATTTATATTGAAAATTTGTCATACCAGGCAAAATTGTTTACCAGCATTTTTTAATATAGATATAGTTATTTAAAACCTCTCTTACCCCTTAAAACCTTTTACACTTAAAACCTTTCTTTCACCGTCGACAGCATTCAATCCTACAATAATATATTTGGTCGAACTGAAAAGAGTAATAACCGATTCATACAGCAAATCCATAACGATGTGTACTTTACTAAGGTCTGAAAGCGACTGACATTTCCGTTAAACTCGGTAAGTGTCATTATAATCAATGCAGATGTTAGATCCGTTTCTATTGTTTGGTAATAAGACGAGAAGGTAAAAGTATAATATGGGGAGTAAACTATTTCGTCTGTTGCATTCCGGACCATGGTGCTGTTTACAGTGGTAGAGTTAGAAGCGTTTAGGCACAACCGACTTTATCGTGAAAGAAATATCGTTGTGTAATTCTTCGCCAACGGCATCGATACATAATTCCTACTTAAAACCACCGTCGTTAAATGTTAAATTGGACATTGATGCCAACAGGTGGTTGACCAATATGAAATTAAGGGTATATGGTTAAGGGAGTTAATCCGGTAACCATTCAATATTACTACGAATGTGCCAATGGTTATCCTTTAATTACGCTACTTATGCCTTATAAAAGGTTCTTTGGCATTGAACCTAACTTGACACTACCTGGTCTTTCCCCAGATTATTTGCTACACGCGGCTTTAAAACTTGTTTTTTTACCTTGGAAATTTCTTTTTAATCAAAAGTTTCCATAATATTCTCAAACATGCAAAATATGTGAAAATATTCTATGAACCCAGAAATATGCTTCTTTATGTCCTTATAACTTTTGAAGGGGAGGGGATAGAGCCCCCAAAATTCAAAAATTAGGCATTTCATTGTTATTAAGGCTAAAGAAAAAAATAAGCTTTTTATGTCAATTCCTAACCCTAGAAATAACAAATGAAATTGGTTTTCAAACTTAATCATGTTAAATGCAATTATACGTTAAAGAATAAAAATTAGAGTATTAATATTGAAATAACAACACAACGCACTCTGTGGAAACTATTATGATACTACCCTAAATAATGCTAATAATAATGCTATTGTAGGTATAATAAATAAGGTTTGTTTAGAATGTTTGGCCTTTTGTTGTGATCAAATTCTTTAACGTCAAAACATTTAACATGATTAAGTTTGAAAAATAATTTCATTTGTTATATCATATTTTTATAATAATAAATTACATAACGGTAAAATATCATAAGTTATAATTTATAGTTAAAAGTTATAATTTTCTTTTACATAGTTCATAGGTCAATCCTAGCAGTTAGGTCTGTGGTCCTCTTTAATTAAATGTAAAAAAAATCCCCTCATCCCTCTAATTAAGGTAATTATAAAAATTGAGACAGTCTCGCAGTAACGCGTAAAGTGGTCTGTACGCAATTTGACAGTCGTTTTTTTTACAAAAACTCAATCATAGCTCAAAAAATTACGTATTAACTGATGGTGTTAGGGTACTCAAACCTGAAAGGGAAATAAATGAAGAAGTTTTACTGAAATTTGAAAAACTGTAGCACTTGTAGTTTTGGCATTATAACAAGCTGAAACAAAAATGATTTTTAATTTTTTAAGTAAAATTAACAATAAAATGAAATTTAATCATATGTTTTCTCCTTTTAAGGCATTTAAAATAGACTTTTTCTCAACTGAAATTTTCTCCTCTTTTCAACGGTATCTCTATTTCATGTCTATCTTCATTATTTTAGGCGTAGCGATAGATTTTTAGAGTAAAATTATTGTACCTTGGAAAAGAAAAAAAAAAGAAAATAAAAATATTGTGGTGAAACGATGGAGAATATACCTATTGCATGCATAGTGTTTTTGGTTGCAAATGATGGGTAGAATCTGCCCTCTTCGTTTGTTACATCTTCGACCTAACACCCTGCATAATATGTAGGTACATATTATGTGTTCTTAAAGAACAAGAGGCTAAGAAGTGGCTTAGAAAATACTATTATATTATTATGAATTATTCGGCTAAGAAAATTACTTACAAAAAGAAGTGAAATTGCAACAATACCACTTGTGTCCAAAAATAAACCATATTTCGCGTAAAAAGTTGTGAGATCATAGGTTTAGCCAAGTCTCCCCCGTCCAAGTAAGTTCTACTAGGTCTAATATTATATCCAGTGCAAGTAAGGGATGTTGTTTGTCTGTCCCCCTTCTATTATCTATCCTTCACAAACTCAAGCTTTTCTTTCCAAAATCCTCTACACGTTTAAATTTAAAAACATTTTCAGACTTGGCAATTACGCAGCACGAAGACACTGAGTTGTATACTACACGGCATAACATTTTATTTAAAAAAAAAAAAACATCTTAATATAAACCATAGGAAAACTACAAATTATATGACAAAAACTGTTTAACCTCTTTGATGATAGTAAATTTAACTCGGGCTTTGCTTTACGTAATATCTTTTTCGTTGATACTGAAAACACCTGAACTAAACCAATTTAAAGGTAAACAATTTCGATTAGTATTCAAATAGCTTTTGTTGTGTAGTATATTTCTACTAGTTATGCAGTTAATAAATCTCTATAGGATTTTATTGTTATTTTGTTAGGATTTATTTTGTTTTCTAGGACGCATTGCTCTTTTTCCTTTTTTGTACTACTGATGCTAAGAGGAGAGATCTTTGTGGTTATATTTTATTTTTTTACTATTTCATGAAGTTTGTTAAGGCTAAATGATAAGGGATGTTGATAAGACTTTACCGGCTCATATGGTATTTTCTTTAAGATCATTAGAACGGCCTATTTCATAGCTGATAAGGGAAGTTTTAAGAGGGTGAACTCCAACAATGTAATAATCCAGGAGGCAGCAAACTTGTTCTAAAATGGTTTAGTGAATTTAGAAGGGAAAAGCTTCCCGGTTCTAGTACCTCTGAACCCCTTCTACACATAAATAATTGGTTAACGACCCCAGTTCCCTCCTTTAGGACGGCTCTCAAAAAGTTAGTCTCCCGGTAATTCAGTTTTGACTGTATAACGGAAGGGCGTATTGCTGGCAAGCAACTCTTTACCAAACACTAATCTTCAGTCAAAACTTCTCTATTTGTGGCACTGGAACATTTGTGTTCTTCTTTTTTTTCTTCACCAAGAGAAGTTTTCAAAAAGAATTTTACAACGGTTTTATTTTCAAGTTTAAAAGCTCTAGCCATCGTGCATTAAATATTAAAGACACCGTAAGACAAAGAGATGGAAGTAACTTTAACAAAAATAATAGGTATATATTTTATTCATTTGTTACAAAGTTTGTTTTTGTCTCTATTTCTATCTCTCTATTCTCTTCTTGTTAACGTTTGCAGAGACATCTCCATTTGGATTGTAACGTTAATCCAATTTCGGATAGATTTTATTGCATCTACAGAAAACATGTCATTAATATAATATGACAGACAGAACTGGACTTGACAAAAGATATCATCCATCTCAACATTAATTTGTAAAACTTAAGAAGTTGTAAACTTACTGAAAATGAGTTTTATTATTAATGACGATATTCATTCGTCTAAACGGCCAGGAGAATACTCTTTGATTTCTCTCTACAGTAAATGTTTCTTCTTCCTCTTAATCCTAATGAAATGACAATTTTGTTGCTCAAAATACTTAATTACTATTCCTAATTTCATTCAAAATGGCGCTAGCTCAAGTACGAGAGCATTTGGCTCTCAATCATTAAAATTAAACGACATCGGGCGTGGTCAGTATTAGGTACTACAGTAGGGACAGTATGGGTGTTCACCACCTCTGACCACAGCTCTGTGTTTGATTCCTAGACAGGGCCACCCAGCATTATATTAAAAAAAAAAATTGCTTGCATACGAGTCTGCAAGACAGTGAGACATTTTTATGTAACGCTTTTTCGTGTCGTTTTTTGGTAACGTTTTTCGAGTTTATGTGGGTAAGTAAAGATATTAAAATGTCAAAAAACTGATCGTGCAAATTTTTGTGTTTGTATATTAGGAATTAAATCGAACATATTTTGTGCACGAAGAAAGAAATTACATTTCTTCTTCTCCAGTTTGTTAAGAAATAATATTTTAGCTTCTTATATATATATATATATATATATATATATATATATATATATATATATATATATATATATATATATATATATATATATATATATAGATATATATATATATATATATATATATATATATATATATATATATATATATATATAGATATATATATATATATATATATATATATATATATATATATATATATATATATATATATATATATATATATATATATATATATATATATATAAATTAATTAGACTGAGATCAATTAAAAAGTCTTTTAAGTAAGAGAAATGTTTATTTCACAAAAACAACAGCCTTCCTACACGAGTGTCAAAACAAGACTAACTTTATTTATTGAAAGTGACAGCTAGGTGACATGTAAACAAAACAAACAAGGTGATAGGGAAGACTAAGATAGAGGTATCATCCTAGGGGTCCTTAACTCCCCCCTCCTAGTCTTCACTATCATCTTTACAATACTAAGTAGAGAAAAGAAGAAGAAAAAAAACCAAAAAAAAACAAAAAAAAAACTTGAATGGACAATAAGTAATAAAAACCGAAACAATAATAAAAAAAAAAGAAACAAATAAATTAACTTACATAATTATAATGGTAATGCGGTGTCTTGAGGGACAGTACTTTTTAAGTCTTGCCGATGGACCACTACAGGTCGAGCTCCCTCCTTTTCCAAAACCACCTTTATTCTATTTTTATCAAGTACCTCCACAACTCTGTAAGGCCCTAAGAAACGTACATCAGATTTCCTTCGCTTGCATGGGTTTCGTCGATAGACACGCATACCCACGTTAATTAGCTCCGCCCGCTTATCCGACAAACGTTGATTGTAAGTTGTTACCCGTCGCTGTTTCTCCTCTTGAAGTCTCCTTCTGATCTCCATAGGGTTTACTTTTCCCATTGCAACCTCCAGTGGTGTATATCCTGTTGCTGAGTGAATGCTTTCGTTGTAGGCCAACACTGCCCTAGCTAAAGCTTCCTCGCCTTCCATTCCTTTGCCTACGTGCAACAAGTGGAGATGCTCTGTTAGCGTACTATGCAGACGTTCGATTGTACCGTGTGATTGACTATGCCCTGTTGTTGTGAAGTGTACAGCTATACCTAATTCCTTCAGAAGATCTTTCACTTTTGCATTAACAAACTCACATCCACGATCCATTCTAAACTCCTTCGGACATCCCTGCTGACCTGTGTACCAAAGAAGTCCTTGTCTGATTGTCTCAGCGGATTTATTGGGTATTATTCTGGCAGAAGCTAATTTTGAAAATACGTCAATGGTGGTGAGCACCTTCTGCTTGTTGAAATAGAATATGTCTACTTCTACCACCTCACCGTGGTTCTCAGGTGTTGGGGTGAGCATTTGTTCTGTCCGTAATGGGGCTCTGTCGTACTTTGCCGCACCGCATACTGGGCATTCTCGTATGAAATCTTCTATTGTCTTTTTCATTCCCAACCAATAGTATTCCCTTTCCAGTCTAGCAAGTGTTTCCGCTAAGCCTCGATGGTTTGTTTTACCCGAGTGGTAACTTTTAATTACTTTATGCTGTTCCCTTGGGTCCTCAATGGTCGTTACTCTAGAGCTGTAAATTACTAGATGGACTCCTTCATTTAACTGTCCTTCCTTCCACGCTTTTTCAAGGTCCTCTAACCACGATGTGTCCTCAGAGTACACTGCATACTCCTTTCCTCGATGCAACATCTCGTTAAGGAATTTCACCCAATCATCTTGCTTTGTCCCAGTCCCTCGTTGTATAGTAGCAGTCGTTATTGGTCCATACTGATGAAGCTTCCTTGATAATCTGTTACCTGTCTCCAGGATGAGCTGATGTCGGTGCTTGTTAACGACTTGATTTCTTTTATCCAATTTGACTCTTGATGGGGTAAGTTCCCCTGTAGCCACCTCAATAGGACGCGACAAGCAGTCGGCTACCACGTTCTCAGTGCCCTTAACATGTCTTACCTCAAAGTCGTAGGCAGCTAGCTTCTCTTTCCACTTGGTCACCCTGGCGGAGGTTTCTTGGAGCTTATGTACCCATAAAAGTGGTTTGTGGTCTGTCTTTATGGTGAACTTCCGTCCGAACACGTAAGGTCGGAATTGCTCGACCGCCCATACTACGGCTAACAGTTCCCTTTCGATAGCACTGTATCTTTCTTCCGCCGGTGTGAACTGTTTACTTGCATACGCTATTGGCTTTTCTTGTCCCTCTTCCTCCTGGGCTAACACCGCTCCCATGGCCACTTGGCTAGCATCTGTTGTGATGATAAATTCCTTATCAAACTCAGGGTATTTTAATACGGGTGCATTGCACAGGGCATGTTTGAATGCTTTCACACTTGCGGCAACTTCCTCCTCGCTGCTTTTATTCTCTCCTTTCCTCGTAGAAACTGTCAACGGTCTTGCAAGCTCAGCAAATCCCGGAATAAACCTTCTGTAGTACCCTACCATGCCTAGGAACCGACGGATTTCTTTTAGGCCTTTTGGTACAGATAAATCGTTGATGGCGGCAATCTTTTCAGGGTTGGGTTGGACTCCTTGTCCAGAAATAATGTGTCCCATATATTTTACCTCCCTGAGGCACAGCTTCGATTTCTCAGGTGAAGCCTTCAATCCGAATTCTCTTAGTCTTCTCCCCAGCTGTCGTAAGTGCATTAGGTGTTGATCCAGGTCAGCACTGAAGACCACAATGTCGTCCATGTAAACTTGGCAATATTCGTCGCTAAGACCCTCCAGGAACTCATCCATAAGACGCTGGAATGTCGCAGGGGCATTTTTCAGGCCGAATGGCATACGCAAGAACTCATAGTGCCCACGTTCGAAGCTGAAAGCCGTCTTATGGATATCCTCTTCTCTCATTCTAATTTGGTGGTATCCGGCCTTGAGGTCGATGACGCTGAATATTGTGGACCCACTCATTCTGTCTAATATGTCTTCTAGTCTAGGTAGAGGGTACCTCTCGGTCCTAGTTCGCTTGTTCAGTTCTCTGAAGTCAACAACCATCCTATACCTAGGTTTTCCTTCCTCTAAGCTTTGTTTAGGGACCACCCATATTGGACTATTAAATTCTGATGTGCTGTGACGAATGACTCCAGTCTCTAGCAGCTCCGCTATTTGCTCTTTAATCACCTCTCGCATTACCTGCGGATACCGTCTAGGCTTCACATAAACTGGCCGCGACGAGTCTAATTCCAAGTCGTGTCTGACTCTGCCAGTGGCTGTCAACGGTTGTCCCTCCTGGTGGAACACATCGGCAAATTCTTTTAGGAATATCTGACTTATCTCGCCACTCTCCAGTCCAAGTGCACCAATAAACCCTTTCCCTAGTTCTGCAAGTTCCTCAACTGCATATTTCTTCTTTCCCAACAAGATCTTCCACTTAGTTTTCCCCCGATGTAGCTGGGCTCCCACCTTTTCTAATACATCACAACCTATGATGAGATCATACTTCCCACTTAACACTGGTACCACATGAGCAATCACCTTCTTCCCTATTCCCGTTAGGGTTTTTAGTCCAATCTCGACTTCGCCTTCTAGGGTCCGATCTCCTGCGACCGTAGTCATAACACACTGGCACGGATAAACTTCGCTTCTAACTCTCCCTGCCGTGAGTGCTTTCTTGCTAACTAGCGTGCTTGTACTCCCTGAATCGACTAGGCATCGAATCTTCCAGTCATCATTAAAAATAATGGGCAACTTACCTTTCATATTTTTCGTGCTTGTTTTTCTTATTCCTTTACTCCCACTGCTGCCCATTTTCTTCCATCTGAAACCTCATTCGCGGTCAGATCCACCACTTAGCTCCGAACCTCGTTTTTTGTGTCCTTGGACCTCATTTTTCCGCTGTCTGGACCACTTCCCTGCTCTCTGTGGCACCCCCTCACTGTCCGATCCCTCATCGGCACTGGTGTCCCTTTTCCACTTTGTTTCAGAGGCACTCCCTGCATTAACCTCCATGGGCTCCGGCCGGTTCCGGCGAGCTGCTTCAGCATACGAACGAAACTGAGGCTGTCGCTCCGCACGACGAAATATCCAGGGGCATTCCCTTGCGAAGTGGCCTATTTCACCACACTCATAGCACCTGCCCGTTCTTCCTGGTGTCCTCCTTGCCTGACCGTAGTCTTGTTTGGCGATGTGGTCACTACTTCGCCTCTCCGCAGGTTTCCTCGTGTAGTAGCCTTGTGGTTTATCCTGGATTGTTTTCTTTCGGTAGCGAGGATCTGCTGTTTTCCATCCCGACTCCGTCACTTTCCACCCCGTTTCTGCTTGGTATCCCTGAGTTGGTGGACGACGGTTCTGTCTCCGGTTTTCCTCCCACCGGTCCTCTTTTTCTTCGTTTTCCTCGTCTTCGATGGTCTTGACGAGAGTTTCCAGGGTCTTTGGTTTAGTAATTTTGACCCACTGCCGCACTCGTTTTGGTAAATTGTTACCAATTATTTCTTGAGCCAACTCTTCGAGCATGGCCGTGCGGATTTTAGCCTCTTCTACGCTGGGAGCCGCCTCGCGGATACGGCTGCTTACTTTGCGGAAACCAACCATTACCGTCTTGGCGTACTTGGTGGCCGTTTCACTAGCCTCCCTTCCGATGAGAACTTCTCTCATGATAAGCCTAGGAATTGATCTAGCGGCCCCTCCGTATCGTTCCCTCAGCAGTCGCTTCACCTCCTCCCACGGTGTATCGCAAGACGCTCCGATTTCCAGAACCACTTCGACCGAAATGCGGCTATAGAAGTAACCTAAAATATAACCGTTGGTAGCTTCATCCATCGGTCTTTGTACCAGCTGATGAACGATGAGATCCATTCTTTTTATAAAAAATTCTAGGTCTCCCGATGATCCGTCAAAAAGTGGCACTGCTGCGATAGCCTGCATCACGCTATTTAAATGTATTGCGCGGTATTGTTCCATCTGCGCTGCTGCCGTAATAGTAATTTCGGCTTCTGGCATTTTTGTCAGATTTTAACTTAAATAAAAAATATCAAATTCCGAAAAAAAATCAAAGTATGAAAAAAAAAACTTACAAACGCGGCGCTTTACGTTCCACAACTTCCCGGGTTTCGGCACCAATTAATTAGACTGAGATCAATTAAAAAGTCTTTTAAGTAAGAGAAATGTTTATTTCACAAAAACAACAGCCTTCCTACACGAGTGTCAAAACAAGACTAACTTTATTTATTGAAAGTGACAGCTAGGTGACATGTAAACAAAACAAACAAGGTGATAGGGAAGACTAAGATAGAGGTATCATCCTAGGGGTCCTTAACTTATATATAAAGTATGTAAGTTTATTAGAAATAAAATTCTACGGGTAATGGCGTTTGTCCGGTGCAAATCGGAGCAGTAGAACAGAAGTTGTAGTTAAGGGGGGGGGGGCAGGGGCGCCGCTGGGACAGAGAAGAAGTCGGGGCGTAGAGCCAGTTACCGCGCAAGGTGAAAATATAGCCCCTAAGCTGCCAAGCCCGCGGGGAAAAGGCCGAAGGCTTTCTCTACAACCCTCTCGACCAGTAGTTCTTAACCTGTGGTACGCGAAAATGTGTAAGGGGTTCGCGATGAATTAAAAATAGGTTTTTTGTTTATTTTTCTGTCTAATAAATTAAAACTTTATAGTAAAATGTCAGTTAAAAATCTTGTTTGGAATTTAAATGACCTATTTACAGCCGTTTCTACGATGTAGCAATATTAGCAGTAGTGTAACAACACTTCATCTAATGTAAATAGTATTTGTAAAAGTAAGGGGTTGTCGTTAGAGGATACCCACAGTTAATTATAAAAAAAGAGGTAAGTGGGTTGAGAACTGCTGCTCTAGACTAGACTTTACTAAGTGTAGTAGAAGAGCGCTGGGCTACAGGCTATAGAGTGGGGGAGGATGGCAGCCGAACCTACACGTCCCAGTCTCGGTTACATTCGGGGAAGGTCCTACAGCTGTTGACCTGATTGCAAACCTTCTATAGGTTTCTAAATCCCTGTCACACTTTTCTGAGTTTTTAGGTAACGAAACGCTTTTTGGTGTATGTTCCATAGCCAAAACATAAAAATGTCAAAAATTTGCTTGCATACGATTCTGCAAGACAGTGAGACATTTTCATGTAACGCTTTTTGGTGACGTTTTTTGGTAACGCTTGTGTAACGCTTTTTGGTGTCGAATTTCGGTAACGCTTTTCAAGTTTATGAGCCAAAGTAAAGACATAGAAATGTCAAAAAATTCGAGCTTGGAGATTCTTGCGTTTGTAAATTAGGAATTAAATCGAACATATGTAGTGCCCCAAGAAAGAAAATACTTTTCTTCTTTTCCAGTTTATAAAGAAGTAATCTTTCAGCATCTTCACCCATATTATTTATAATAAATGCAAAAAATTATAGTTTAACAAAAAAAAAAACTTTTAAAAATAAATTTTATGTATGTAAGTTTATTAGAAATAAAATTCTAAATGTTATGGCGTTTGTCCGATGCAAATGGGAGCAGTAGAACAGAAGTTGTAGTTGGGGGGGGGGGGGCCGCTGGGGCTCGTGAGCGACTACTGGAGTGGTAGCGAGAAGCGAAGAGAGTGAGACGTGGTAGATAGACGACCAGGAGGGCAGGGGTGGGTAGGCCCTACCAAGCGTGGTAGTGGGAGACACTATACCTACTGAGAGCGGGCAGACTCGATTGAACACCTCTTTTATCTTCCTAACTCCCTGTTCCTATATCTTCCCTACTCGTGTAACGCTAGTTTTTGGTAACGCTTTTCGAGGTTATGTGCCATAGCCAAGACATAAAATAAAAAATACGTGTGGTGTCGTGGGACACCCGGTAGGGACGAAGTTCCTTACGCTTTATATTAAATATAAATTATATAATTACAGTGCTAAGTATATGATACTGCTAACTACTTTTACATGGCGAAGTTAGAATAAGAGACAAAATTAAAAGTAACTATTTGTACTAGCGGAGTTAAGGCAAAATTAAAGGAAAAACTTATTATTAACTTTGAAAAGAACGTCTTACAATAAAAATGATGTATCGTAAATTGAGAAAAAAATTAATTTTGATTAGTTTATAGTTAAAGCAAATGGTTGTAGAGAAGATAATAACTGTCATATCAGACCTCCGTCGGCGAATCTCCAATTAAAATATTATATTATAAAATATAAATCACCAACACTAAAACACTTCTGCTTGTATCAAGTTGAAATTTTACATACCTGTTTTAATTGTACTTTAGACGATGTGTATGAAGTTTTATTGAAATCGTTACATTAGAACGTAAGATATCGGTAAAAACGTTGTTTTCTTTATTTAAAACGTTTAGGTCCGCTTTAATAAATTTAGCGATCTTTATTACGTCATAGCAGGGTCGGTGTTCGTTTTACTAAAAAATATTATTTATAAAAGTTGTTTGTCTTATTAAATAGATGAAGTTAGAATTTTTTCCCGTCCAAAAAATCCAATTTTAAATTTGAAGCTTACGTTTACGCGAGCGTTGTCCGTGAACGCTTGGGCGGATAACGTTTTCCGACGAACTCAGTTTGGGCATTGGTAAAATGAACATGTGTATCAAATTTCAACTAACTCGGTGATCTTTTACTCAAGTTATTGTCATCGGTAGATTTCGTGACGGATTTTGCGTGACGGTGATTTTGTGACGGTTATTTTGTGACGGTGATTTTGGTCGTTTTTTTCGGATTTACTCCCGGGCTCCAGAACGTGCCATAAGGAACTTCGTTCCAAAAATGTCAAAAAATGGGAAGCTGGTCGAAAGATCTAGCGCCACCAGGTTTCGGCCAGGAAAACCATTGTCGACGAACGTAACCAGAGGCGTGAAGACATGGTTTACCGACCAACACTTCAGTCATGCGTGAAGAATTTGGTTGTCTGGTATTAATCCAGTATTGAATTGAAACAAGGACCTTTTTCGTGATCTATGTCTTAGGGCGTAAGCCTTCGAATTTAATACAAAATCCATTTATATTAATAGATATTTGTTGATCTTCAATGTAATTCCTTTAAAAAGACACTTATTAAAAGAATTTCTTTTTGTAATAAATTATATTTTGTCGGGTAACTCCACATTCACGATAAAGCATCATTCAGAATTTAATAATTACAATCATAGTTAATATTTTTATAAAAATGAATAACCAACATCCTGTTAAAATATCTAAAATTAATGTCCTACATCCTATATCAAAAATCTTATCAGTAGACGAGTAATTTGGCTGATAATCATGTCGATATTGAACTAATTGTATCTCTTACCAGGTTTATCTAGTTCTCTGCCTACCAGGTTTATAGCGTTGACAAATTGATTCCGCTCTGAAACTTGTCGTAAGTATTATACCCTTGAGTGTAGTCCACTTCTGTGTGACACTAGTATAAAATCCTCGAGTGTAGTTGAAAAAGAAGTAGTTGAATTGTAGTTGAATTTGCTACTCGTAAATTGATACTTTCATTGTTGTAAAAAAATCAAAACAATGTTGGCAGATTAAAAAAAAGAAGGGAAATTAAATAAATTAAACAATAACGAGTTGTAAAAGCATAACATCATTAAAGCATACGCGATAGGACGCGAGGAAGCAATGTGCACACTACATTAATTGGAAGACTATTTTTATGTATAGTATAATTTGTTATTTTGGTTTCTATTACATATTAATTGTAGTATCATTATCTTGTGTTTTACTGCACATAGATCGAAATGATTTACTGTGTAAAGTTTTTTTGCCTGTTGAATAAAATTGCTAGAGGACCGGCTCTGTGTATCGCTATATTGTTTGAAAGTAACCGAGATAACAGAGTAAAACACAACACATTATCCTTTATGTTTTATAACTGAGGACGTTCAACTCGAATTGCTTCTACTTCATTAGTTGTTTCAAGTCTTTACATTAAAGTTTAGTATCAAAGAAACATTGTTACAATGAGCCAAACTTAGTTATATTTACTTTTTATATTCTTGTTATTCCTAAAATATATTTTTGTGTAATCTTTTTGTATAATGGTTAAATTTGTGTTCTAGGGCAAATGTTTAAAACTTTTTTCTTCCGAGCTTACCGAAGGTAACGGAAGCATTGTGTTCAATTTTGAGGACGAAAAAATGTTATATCTCCAATTTTAAAAATTACAAGACAGAAATCCGTTTCAGACATCAGGGAATATTTTTGGTCTCGTGTCTGTCTGTCTGTCTGTCAGTCTGTGTGTCCGCGTACCCTTGTGTCTGAAGCGTGTGACGATAACTTGAGTAAAAGTAGATCGAATTTGATGAAATTTGGTAGACATGTTCACTTTACCAATGCCTTGGATGAGTTTGTTGGACGTTGGACAACGGTATCCGTCCAAGCGTCCGCGCGCAACGCTCGCATAAACTTGAACTTCAAATTTAAAATTGGAGTTTTAGGTCGGGAAAGAAATCTAACTTCATCTATTCAATAAGACAAAAATGTTTATCAAATACAATTTTGACTCAAGACCCAGGGTCTTGTGCCAGCGTCAGGCTTCGCATGGCTCACCCAACCCTATGAGCTTTTCTAGTTGATTTACATTTCCAACTCTTTCGGCACTGAAAGCTGCTTGAATTTAAAATAAATATTTTACGTGGAGAGACTTTTGCTTCTACTTTTAAAATATGTTTGTTAATCAGAACGATCACATAGCTTCCGTTACCTTTGGTAAGCTCGGAAGTAATATTATTTCTTTAAAAAAAAGTTCCAACGATTTTGATTAACACATTTCATAATGTAGTACATTTTTTAGCCTCAGATCTGCAGCGTATAATTAATTTTATTTTTGCAGTAGCTCAGTGGAGATTGGGGAGGGTTGCTGTTCCTAGGAGCTACAATTATTTTTTTGAGCGCCACGTTATTCGCTATTCTGGGAAGAAATAACGCATCCCAAAGTCTTCGTCGTATTAAACAAAACTTTTATTTAAATAAAAAATAAGTAAAAAACAACTACATAAGAAAAAGCAAAATGATTTTGACCACGCAAAGTATCTAAATTTAATTATGCTCTAGCAAAAACTAAATAAAAACTATAGACTTAAAAAAAAAAAAACGGCAGATGGCTCGATCAAACTAAATCGAGGCACATCCGCAACCGATCACAACACTCGACTCACACCGACTCATCCCGACCACACCAACCTTGAACCACGCAAAAAACATACCTTATCACCAAATAAACATTAATTATAAACATACAATACACTTTCTTCCACCACTAGATCTAAGCGTCCCAAATCTAGAGGTCATCCAATAACAAAGGCTCTAATGTAACGGTATAAAAATAAACGGCTACATTCAGCCATTCTTCCTTCCTTCAACATAGTTGGTGAGAATGGTCTACCAAAGTTGTCCTAGTCATCAGGCTTAGCTTTTAGGTCCTTAACATGCCAACGACCTGCAGGTCGACCTTCCTCGTCCTCTAGGTCATAAGTTAAGTACCCAATCTTCTGCATGATCTTACAAGGACCCAGGTACTTTGGCGCTAACTTCGCAGCTTTATTCGACAGAGAGAAGTTCCTCCTGTAAACGTGCTTACCCTCCATGCCCCTTCTTATCAGATTGTTGTAACCTCGGAACGCTGTACGAATCGGACAAACATACTTTGCTAAATCCTTGTCCCAGTTCTTGTGATCTTTAACAAACGACGATATAATGGTTTTTATAACCCGATTTTCCTGCTCAGTCGGGTTCGCTTGCGTGTGATAATGCGGGTTGTACATTACTGAGCAGTCGTAGCGCTCCAAAAGATTTTTCATTAGCTTACTGGTGTACTGTTTGCCATTATCACACAGTAGGAGCCTAGGTACACCGTAACTTAAAAAAAAAATCCCTCAGTGAGCTCGCAACAACAAACTTGCTCTAATAATCCGTAGAAACTCCGAAAAAGCGGTGACCTTTCGATGACCGAAACTGAAGAAACTATTTCCCACGTATCCGACACTTGTTTTTGTTGTCCTAACAGCCCATAAGGTCCGTCGTGAGGAGGTTTTGTTTTTATGCTCACCGTACATAGCTTAATATATCGCCTGACATCACACTTCATCAACGGCCAATAAAATTTATCTGCCAATCTGTGATAAGTTTTAAATACACCCATGTGTCCGGCGGTTGGAATATCATGATGCTGATGTATTAGTTTTTCACATTTAGGTACAACTTTCCGCCAATCCTCTTTACCACTAACCTTGACCTTTTTATACAAAACTCCATCAACTAAAGTCCAGAGCTCTTAAGGTAGTGGGTCTTCTTGCACATTCCGCAGCATTTTTGAGCTCCTAGAATCTCCACCGTTCCTTTGTAAATAAAGTAATTATAGTAATTAATAGTGTTTGTTTTAACTTGTCATCGGTTTTATATTTATTCGTTTATTCGTCTTTTATTTTTTGTTTGACTTATGATATTTGCCTAATTTTTTGTTATGTAATTCTGTGTTTCGCTCTAATTATTGTGTAGCTTTCATTTAGTCTAACATTTGTTTGTTCTTAGGCACTGATGGTGGCCTTATGAAGGCTGAAAGCTGCTATGTAATTCATAATAAACAAATTAGCCAGTTAACGTGGAGAGACTACTTATATTATCATTACAATTTTAAAGTATAGTGTTAAGTTTATGCGCTTCCTTTTTCCCCTCTAGAGTAAGGTCAAAGTTTTGCAAGGAATTCGTAAAGCGAAATTCTGTTGGAGATGAAGGTTTAAATAGGATGGAAGATTGGTGTTGGGATAAGTGTCTGGTCAAGAGCCTATATTGGGACGGGTATACAACACAATTATACCAGCGAGAAGCTGAATCTAATCACGGTGCTAAGGGTAATGAAGCCTTGATGGATTTCTAGTCCTTCATCTGGGCACCAAGGGGTTAGCAGCTGGGACCTGAGTCCCAAATTCCTGATGGCAAAACCACATAACCGTATTATACGGGAGCTATCTAAACAGGCAACGTCTACCTCAGTTTCCTTTAAAATAGAGTGTTTTCCTTCACCTCAAACAAGTATATACGTTTCCACATAAACTTTCCTTATTTATTTACCTTATATATATTGCTTCTAAAATTATTTGTTGTTAAAACCAATTCACAACTTAAGTTAATAAAATTTCCTGAAGATGCTTTTTTCTCCAAGAGACCTCAAATTTCGGAGACCTTTTGAAAATATGAAAATAAATAAACTGTTTTTTTGAATAATGGCTGTTGTCAATTTATCTTTAGGATGAATTTGTAGTAACTCGAAACATTTTGACACAAGTCAAAATGTTGTCAAACACAAGTCGCTTCCAGTAGTGGATTTCAATTTGCGTCCCTTCGTTTTGCGGATTTCACCGCAAAACCAAGTTATTTGTTACGCGGAAGCCTTCGCACTAAATTGACAGATCTTATTAAAACTAAATTTTTAAATTACAAATATTTATTTAAATTGTGTAATTTTATATAATATAAGTATGGTCAAAGAGTTTAAAAAGTGGGATTTTTTTCTGTATTACATTTGACAAAAATACAATCAGAACAAATTTTTTTAAAAAAATAAGAGCTTATTAAGTCAAAAAAGTAATACCTTTATAGCACAATAAGGGATATTGATTAAGTAAATTTCACTCGAATTAACGGAAAAAATAGCAAGCAATGAAAAAATAGTCTGAAAATTATGTGGCACACAGGTTTCTCACGTCCTGTCACACAAAAACGAGAGGAGCTTAAGAAATCAAAATACAACGATTGATCTATCTTTTTTTAAATAAGTCACAATTGATTTGCTATTCATAGCATAAGGATCAATAGAAAAATAATATACCCAATGGTCACATGAGCATTAAGTGATGTGATCCCCCTGGAAATATAAAGTTTGGTTGTTTGGACATGTTTCGAGTCCCATTGGGGTCAACAATATTAAATTCACTTGGTGTCACAAATATTATATTTGTGCAAACGATTGAAATTAATATGGAGCGATCTGTGGGCTACTTCCGACAAATCAACCAAATATCTTCAAAATCGGATAAAGACATAAGCGTTAATAACAAGTTTCCACACATGCGGGAGAGGCATAAATGGGCGCAAAGGTTAAAATTACAATAGTCCAACAATAGGCTAATTATTCCTTACCATCCAAATTTAATTTCGAACTAATTAAGATTTAGAAATTTTAAACAGACAGACACGAGACTAAAAATGTTATTTTATGTCTGAAATGGAATTCTGTTTAGGAATTTTAGAATTCGGAGACATTACACAATGTTCGTTTTATAGAATGATCACAATGCTTCCGAGCTTACCAAAGGTAACGGAAGCATTGTGATCATTCTTTATAACATTTTTGAATGTCTCCGAATTCTAATATTCCTCGACAGAATTCCATTTCAGACATCAAATAGCATTTTTGGTCTACTTACATGAATAAAGGACATAGATATACAATTATTAAGAAAAGTTCATAATTTTGAAGCACTAAAATCATTATTACGATGCACCACAGCCCTGAAGATGCTTCCAGTATATTGGAATCGAAACGTCGGATTTCAACCCCTATGTGACACGGGTTTCACCGGAAAATTAAGTTATTAAGATCTCATTTTGCTTAATCGAAACTGAATCCTTCTTTCATACTACATCTCAGGAGTATAAATTTCTTTATAAGTAACCATTTACTGTCAAAAAGGTACTATGTATTGTATTGTATACCCATAAGCAGATGATGTCTTCATCCAATGTGTTCTTACAAGTTTTAAATTTCCGTTCGAAATTCAAAAATAACAATTGTTCTATTTTCGGCTGACTAACTGGACGGATAATCTTATTTTTGAATGCTATAAATAGATATTTTATTAAAATTTTGATATCGAAACAAGTTTATTTTATAAGTTGATGATATGTCTGGTTAAGTTTTTCGGCAAAACAATTTCTTTAGTAAAACAAACAAGAAGGGAAAACATGTAGGTGTAGAGGAAAATATAAAGCATAATCTAATATTCAAATGTATATAAAGAAAGTTTAAAAAAAAAAAAAAAATAATAATAATAAATCTATCTTCTTCTTCTGGCTATTAATTAACAGAAAAAAAAAAAAAAAAAAAAAAAACAGAATAAAAAAGAAAAATTTTATAGTAAGTGTACAGGTAGATTTTTTGACGTCATGGTGGTAGCTTGCGTCATAAGCCCCCACGTAAAACTTTCCTTTACAGTCTGCAATTACTTAAATATTCCACTCATCATGAATAGTTAAGTTTAAATCGTATGGAGAATTTTCTCATGTATGTTCGTATTAATAAATAGTAGTATTTTACTTTTTGTGAGTTATTTAAATAAAACCCTTTTAACCTTTTCTATACATTAAATGCATAAACAAGGAATTTTATACTTGACAGATCAGTCGTATGACATTTCAACATAATGTTATGTTTTTTACTTTCTCGTATAAAAAGAAAGTATTGTAATGGCGCAAAATTTACATTTTGAGATTTTGCTTCGAAGATGAAACTTCTATTTACACGTTTTGTGGTCCTCTGAGTCCAAAAAAGTGGTTTTAAAAAAATGTCTGTCGTCGGTCTGTGCAAACGCCTGGAGCCTAAACTACTGGGTCGTAGTAAAAAGATGGAAAAAACGTGGAAACATTATTTCTCGAAAACGGTTCGGATGACTTTTATTAAAAACTTCTAAAATGTTGTCCATTTAAATACGAATCTAACAATATAAGCCGTTGTCCCGGAAAAAATCTAGTTCCTGAGAAAATAGCTTTAAACACCGACAGAGAGAGACAGGGTTCGATTCCCCGCCGAGGAGAAGTTATTTTTAAGATACATTTTGATGAAATGTTCAATAATAATTAAATGTACCTACAAGAACACGAAAACTAATAAATGTAAAACACTGAGCTAAGCAATTCTGAGTTGTCTCGGACCGATTTTTACTTTTCCTCACCTTTGGTAGGAAAAGTAATGATTTTACCCAAACATTTTTTTTGTTTTTCGAGATTTAAACTAAATTATCTATTTTGGGTGTTAAGACCTCCTGAGTGGTTTTCAGCATGACGTCTGTATGCGTGTCGCGTGTATGTGTGTATGCACGTGTGTGTTTATGTATGTATGTGAGTTATCATTGCAGCGCCCAGGATATTTAACTTAGAGAGTTAAACTAGGCAGAAAAATCAGTTCTTTTTTCTAGTTGTGCCGCCCGGTAAATCAACATTTTCCGCTATCTTGAACCCATTTTGCTGAAACAGCAAAACATTATTCAGAAAAGTGGTCCCATCGAGTTGAAATTTGGCACGAATGTACCTCTCTGTATGACAAATAAATTCACCATATTTAATTATAATATTGGACGCCATTTTGAAGTTATCGATTTATGATTTTTGAAACTTTGACGGTTAATAATACCGAAAGTATAAATACGTTTTTGATATGTAGCATATCGTTGGAACCGGTAAAAAATAAGGAACAAATATAAATAAACCCGATGAAACGCCATTTATTAGTTTAAAAGTTATAAGCGAACATAATTATTAATTGCGATACTTTTGTAAAACGTCGGAGTTTGTTTACATCCGTCACAATACCGCCAAAATTCAAATAATTAAATAAAAATAATGTATACAAATTTTTTTGAAAAATTATAATAAAAACAATCAGTTAGTTAAAAATGGTCACCCATCCAAGTACTGACCACGCCCAATGCTGCTTCCTTTAGTGGCCTCCAAAGTGGAGAATAGTTCCGAGGTACCCAGTCCCCGATTTTTTTAAATACATTAAATTTTGAATTCACCACACCTTTTTTGTGCCCTTTGTAAGTTGAAATAACAAAACTGTCCTGAGTAATAAATTACTAGAGACATCTTGTTGCTCGCTGTCTTTTGGGGACTAGAAAAGTTCTCTTGATATAATTTGTACATTCTTTTACAATCTCTGCACAAAGTAGCTTGGAATGAAATGATAAATAGCCTATAATAATGACACACAAACTGAATTAAATCCTTTATAAAATTTACTCAAGAAAATTAACCAGCTTAATGGTAACCAGCTTCGCTGCTAAATTTAAAAGGTTCCTCATTTTAATGTAATATAGTCTGAGGAGTTGATTTTGAGATTGCCCTAAAGTATACTCTCTCAACGTAGCCTCACATTATAAAACAGTGCAGATAATTTTGATTTTACAACCATTCTATTTACTAATGAGAATATGACTGTAAATGGAGCAGATTAAATAATAATATTAAGCCAATTAATTCGAGATGAATATAAATAAAATATAGGCGCAGTGCCTTTTTTTATTAAACATATTAATAATTGAACTGGTGAATAGTTGTGTGTCTTATTGGAAAGTTAAATTGTGCGGTGATTGCTATGAGGTCGAGTCAAATAGAGCTGGAGCTTGAGGCCACAGTGCCCTAGGGAGTCCAAACTGTTAAAATATGAAAGCAAAGCTTCTCATCTACTCTCTGGCCTTCAACAAACTAATCGGCTTTATCAACCCCCCTTGACCCAAAAACCAATTATTCCTTAGCTGTGGGATATCAAAACGAGAGAGAATCCATGCATTTTAAATTCAACATAGTTTTGACTGAAATAAGTCTAAGTGGTTATCCTCTGTAAAATAACGAAATAGCGAGAATCATTCAAAAGAAAAAAAAAAAAAAATCCAAGTTTTAGATTTACCGTTGTTTCGAAAAATATATTTATTTCTTCAAGATTGATACTTTCCGAAACGTCGGTAAATCTGAAACTTTGTTATGGTTCTTAGGCAAAACCAAGGAGCAATATAATTTCCTGCATTTGTCTATCTGACGTACCTATCTATTGAGCCATGCATTTAAAATTTCTATTTCTCATGTTTCACCCTCTATTTTTTTAACAATTAATAAAAATATCTAAAAATAATCTGCAAATTGTTTGCCGCATAGCTTCCTTCCGTTTTGTCAATGTCAAAAAAAAAAAAAATTAAAATACACGTTTAAGGAATTGTTTACTGTCGCTCATTTTGTAAGAAAATAAGTTACTGTCAAAATCATATCATTTTTATCTTTGGAAAGGCTAGATGGTTGAAATTAATCTGGGGCTATCTGCGGGCGACTTTTGACAAACCATCCAAATTTCATAAACATCAGACGAGTGCTTTTGAAGATATAGGTGTAAATAAATGTGTGTATGTGGAAGAGAAACAAATGGGTTCAGAATGTTGATACTTATGTGGGACCAACAATGGGCTGGTTATGACCTACCATCCAAATTTCAATAAAATCGGATAAGTAATTTTTGGAATTTTCAACCAAACCCTTCACGCATGAGTGAAGTGTTGGTCGGTAAACCATGTCTTCACGCCTTTGGTTATGTTCGTCGACAATGGTTTTCCAGGCCGAAACCTGGTGGTGCTAGATCTTTCGACCAGCTTCCCATTTTTTGACATTTTTATGTCTTGGCTATGGCACATAACCTCGAAAAGCATTACCAAACGCTAGCGTTACACGAGTTGGAAAGATATAGGAACAGGGAGTTGTTAGAAAGATATAAGAGGTGTTCAATGGAGTCTGGCCGCTCTAGGTAGGTATAGTGTTTCCCACTGCCGCGCTTGGTAGGGCCTACCCACCCCTGCCCTCCCGATCGGCTACCTACCACGTCTCACTCTCTTCACTTCTCGCTACCACTGCAGTATCGCTCACGAGCCCCAGCGCCCCCCCCCCCCACTACAACTTCTGTTCTACTCCTCCGATTTGCATCGGAGAAACGCTATAACCCTTAGAATTTTATTCCTAATAAACTTACATACATCAAATTTATTTTTTACATTATTATTTTTGTTAAATTATAATTTTTTGCTTTTATTATAAAAATATGGGTGAAGAAGCTAAAAGATTACTTCTTAATAAACTGGAAAAGAAGAAAAGTACTTTCTTTCTTTGGGCACTACATATGTTCGATTTAATTCCTAATTTACAAACGCAAGAATCTGCACGTTTTTTTTTGACATTTTCATGTCTTTACTTTGGCACATAAACTCGAAAAGCGTTACCATAAAACGACACCAAAAAGCGTTACACAAGCGTTACTCTAGTATGCAAGCAATTTTTTCTTTTTTTTTATCACGGAACCAACAATATTCCCTGTTATCTGAAACGGATTTAAATCGGACATAAGGAACTCAGAACGATCACGTAGCTTTCGTTACCTTCGGTAAGCTCAGAAGCAAAATTCCAACACAGGCCAACACAGTCCGTTACCTAGACCTAGGCCTTCTCCTCGATAGGCGACTCACTTGGCAACATCATACAATAACTAAAGGTACCGTCATTTCAAGACGATACAAGTTGCTGCTTCGTCTTCTAGATCGTAGGTCTAATCTTACCTTGAATAATAAACTTCGTATTTACAATGTAGTCTCAAAACCAGCTTGGACCTATGGTCTAGAAGTGTGGGGTAGTACCAAGCCTTCCAACATCCGTCGAATCCAAACTCTCCAATCCAAGATCCTTAGGAAAATCACAGATGCCCCCTTCTACGTCTCCAACCTCACTCTCCACACCGATCTCAATGTTCCTTTTGTTCGAGAACTATCCGTATCCCGATACCACACATTCCACGAATCTCTACACAATCACCCCAATACCTTAATAGAACTCCTTGCATCCCAAATTATTCCAGATAACCCACCTCGTCGCCTGAAGAGGCAGTGGCCTAGAGACCTTCTCGTCACATAATTTTTATGTTTAATTTTATTCTTTAATCTCCACTTAATTTAATTTCATTCATTCACACATTTAATACTCATTTACCTTTATACATTTGCAAGTGTAACTATCAATCCTTAATTATTTCTCCCAGCCGAAAGGAATAGTCACTGGACTATTACCTTTCTCACGTTATTCATAGCCAAAAAAACATTTAACCTCTGTAACACTTATAACATGAAATTATGTAGTTGTGTTAAACAATAAAGATAAAAAAAAAGAAGCATAATTATATTTATTCTTTCTAAAAAAAAAATGTTTTCATGAGTTACATATTTTTTCAATAGTTTGCACATAAAGGCGTTTGTTTCACGCCATTATAATAAAAGGTTCAAAAGTTATAGGTAGCTGAAACAAACTTTTAAATGGCCGCCATCTTGATACTTAGCTGGGGCGACATACTCGTTAACGAACTCGATCTATTTTTAAATTGCCTTCGTACCTTTTGTGTGTGTGTGTGCTGAAAGCACATACTTGGCTCATTTATTGTTTAATTGTTAAGTTTTATTTTTTAAATTTTACTTTTTTTATTTTCATTTGGGCAATAATGTTATTGGTTTTCTTGGAGGTAAACCTCATATTGAGCTCTTTCCAGCCTCTTCCGCTCTTGCGTGTGTGCAGCGACAAGGGCCCAGGTTGCCCCTCCGCAGGTTTTTCTTCTTTTCTCTCGCTTTCTTCTGTTCCCCGAGGGTCTCCAATCCATTATATCTTGACCTTAGCTGTTTTGTTTCCTCCTGATCGGTCCAGTTCCACTTCCTGCTGTGTACGTTCTATGTTTATTAATCCTGAACATTTTTTTCTTTTCCTGTCCTTCCTGGTGGAGTCCATCATGTATAGTTCCATATTCTTTTCCAATACTCTCAACCTTGCAATTACCTTGTTACTTGACCTCCAGGTCTCACAGTTATAATATATATATGTAAGGGTGGGCAATATCGTTGTTTCCTATAGTCTCTTTACTTTTTCTAGAGGCAATTCTTATGTGTGGCGATCAATTTATTCATTTATAATCATCATCTTACATTTTTATAAGTTTGTGTTTAGGCCTATTAGTTTACTATCCTATAGTTATAGCTAAAATAAAATTTTAAATGGCCGCCATCTTAGAACGGCTTGGCAGATTATAAGCTGGTTAACGAAATAAAACGGTTTGACAAATTGCCTACGGACCCTTAGCTCACAGTTGGCAACCTTTTTTTACTTTTAATGATCCTAGCCATCCTCAAATTTTATTTGAAAAAAATATCTTTAATTTAAACAAGAGCAAAAAATCAAAAATAAAATCCCTCAATGTCAACACTAGGTGATTTTTTTTTTTTTTTTTTTTTTTTTTTTTTTACAAATAACTATACAAAACATAGTATGTTTTGCAAAATTATGGTGTGTTGTCAGTCTTAAAATGTAATAAACTCTTTAGAAAACTTCAAATACACAATACTTATTATTTTTAAATAGATTACACTGCAATACCGGAAAGCAATGACGGTATAACTGTATTCAACCTATCTTTGCTTCATTGCTTATCGGAAAACAGTAATATAATTCTGTAATATCGGATTATATTATGAACATAAACTAAAATTTGTATTTATTTAAAAATTTACATAAGATATTATAAATTTATTGAGCATTACAAAATACAATTTAAAATAAACTAATTCCTAAATATTTTTTTTAATTATATAACATACATTGTTTTACAAATGCATGGATAAATAAACACTTTTATACAAAATAAAATCATAGGTTAGTCAGTATTTTGAATTTTTATAATAATGTTTTGTTATTTTATTTTAAAAAAATTATGGGTGTAATAATTAACTTCTGTAGTTTAACACCAAAAACTTAAAAAGTAAATAAATAAAAATTACAGGGAAGTACTTGCATCCAAGTACTTTTTAGGGTTTTGTTGGTTATTAAGATTAATACTAGAATTAATAATAATAACCTTAATAACTTGTTTATTGCCGCCCTCAAAATTTTTAATAAAATGGCGCACTGCGCATGTGTGCACACATAATCAAATATTTATAAAAATAGACTGCCAATTGGTGTGGCACGTAGCTTCCTCGCATCCTATCCACGTAATATATTCGTTTTATGCTTCTTTTACAAGCCATTATTGTCTAATTTGTTCAATTGTTTCGCTGTTTTTTAATCTGTCAAAATTGTTTTAATTTTTTACATAAATTGAAGTATCAATTTAGCAAAAGTTAAAGAGCGCAGACGGTTCAAATTATTCTTGGGATATCTGCTGGTTACTTTCGATAAACTGTAAAAGTTTCATACAAATCAGATAAGTACTTTTGAAGCTGCAGGCGTAAATAGATGTATGTTTGTGCGCATGTGAAAGAGTAACAAATAAGCGCAGAAGGTTGAAACTTATATGGGACCAACAATGGGCTAATTATGACCTACCATCTAAATTACATTAAAATCGGACGTTTTGTTAATATATGTTCGTTCGCAAAAATCGAACTAATAGACACGGGACCAAAAATTTTCCGTGATGTCTGTAACGGATTTCTGTCTTGGAATTTTTGAAATCGGTGACCTAAAATGTTTTCGTTCTTCGAAACGATCACATAGCTTCCGTTACCTTCGGTAAGCTCGGAAGCAAATGGGAATTATTTTGTGGAAATTTTTTTTGGCCTATCACAAGGTATTAGCATGAATTATTGTAAAATAATTGGACCAGGTGTTCGTTTGATACTCCTTTCGAAAATTAAAAGAAATCCCGTTAAGTACTTGCCAGCAAATTACTGAAAACGTTTCTTCGGTCATAAAACCTCATACATAGAATTATTTTTATTATTTTTTTAAACTAAAATATGTATAAAAAGTTGTAATTTTAAGAAGCAATGTGTGCATATATATCCTTTAGTATCTTAGGTATGCACTTATTTGGTTCTTTAAGGGGTAAAATGGCCGCCATTTTGAAAACGCGATATATATTTGTGAACCAAATTTCAATACCTTAAAATGATACCCAACTTCAAATTTTCGAAAAATAAAAATTTCGGGTCTCCATAATTACGGACCCCTAAAATTTCTGAAATTTGACTTTTTTATATTAACTCCCGGAAATATCATTGGACCACAGAGATGTATATTTTTGCCTTATTTTTAGGACCTTTCCTAATGGGGTAGCGCAGGCATTTTTTTAGCAGTTTGTTTTGATTTTTCGGGGGTAAAATGGCCGCCATTTTGGAAACGCGATATTTATTTGTAATCTAAATTTTAATACCTTTAAAATGATACCCAACTTAAAAATTACAAAAAATATAAAATATTGTGATTAAATCTTAAATTGATGCTGGTCGCAGAAATCTTGAATTTAAACACTCAAGAAGAAAATAGTTAAATAGTCTGAAATAGTTTTTTCTGTTTTTGGGCAAAAATGTTTAACGTGTATACTAAATTTCAAATCTCTAGCTACAGTGAGTCGCGGTCGGGAGATACACTCCAAGATGCGACGAACGAACTACCAAAAGCATAAGGTTTTCTAGGATGGCCTTAAAACCCAAAAAAATGAGCTTACTACATTTGTGCGAATTGCGCATGCGCATATTAAATTTTTTATTTCTCTATATTTTTCCTAAGTGTGTTAATATAATAGGGGTATTCACGATCTCTGTTTATCGAGTTATATATGTTTAGGAGTTAAACAATAAAAATTTAAAATTGTGAGGGACTTTTGACCTTACAAGTTATAAGTTATATGTTATTCATTATGAATATGTGCCGATTCATATTTAAATGGACTACATTTTAGAATTTTTTTCAAAATCGTCGGTACCTTTTTCGAGAAATAATTTTTTTTCAGGTTATTGTCAGAGTTTTGGGGTATTTGGAGCTAAAATTAATTCCTCGATTTCACCTCGGGGTAAGATTTTTCTGAACATGTATGCCAAATTTCGTCAAAATCAGCCCTGTGGTTTTGGCTCTAGGCGTCTGCACAGACTACAGACAGACAATCATTTTTTAAAAACTACTTTTTTGGACTCAGAGGACCTCAAGACGTGTAAATCCATCAAAATCTCAAAATCGAATTTTCGCGCCATCACAATACTTACTCTTAGTAAAAATAGGTAGTGCACAGTTTAAATTTAAATTAAGAATGCCAAAATAACTTCCCAATCCCAACCTTGGAGGAAGAATTATATATTTCTCATATATTTTCCTACCTCTATAATCCCTATCCGATTTAACATCTGCCAAACGTCTTTTAACTCACTCAAAGCCGAGTTAAATGTTAAAGGGATGTAAATAGTTATTTGTTAAAACTTATCTGTCAACACAGTTTAGCACGTAAAACTAAAGATCGTGAGTATCCCTTGTTATTAATTAACAATTATAAATTTATGTTAATTTAAGTAAAAAATAGCGCTGACTTCATAAAAATTCGTACAAAAGGATTTTTATCCCATCATGCATCACTGAAATATTCACTGTCAAAGTTCAAAAATCAGTCTAACTGCGATATTTTAAAGTGGCTGGTCAAAATTTTGTTTTTGATAGGTTAAAGGTGCTCTTTAATTTGTTATCTCTGACTACATACCCTAAAAATGAACGGTTTTACTGGAAAAAATGTATTCTGTTCGAAAAGTGTTTTTTTAGCTTTTACTTTCTCATATACGTAATATATAGGAATGAATAAAAACTATTGTGCGAAAATAGAAATAGTGCGAAAATTAGATTTTGGTTATCATTAACATGTTCGAGTCCCCCTGAGCTGAATAATAGTACATTACGCGTCGAGTGCGGAAAGTAGCATTTTGCATGCGAGTGTGGAGTTTGCACCCGAGCGATAGCGAGGGTAGTAAAACCACACGAGCAATGCAAAATGTCGTTTTCGCACGAGTTGCGTACCGTACTTTATCTACGATTGTTAGATTTAAATAATAAATACAGAAAAAAATAAACTTGCTGTATGTAAGTTCGTATCTCTCTTTTGATAAAGATGGCATTTATTCTTGAGTTGTATTTTTTGCCGAATTAATTATTTCTGGAGGAGTATTATTCTCCACATTTTCGTCAAAGTCACTTGATTCACTCATTGTTTTTCACTAAAAACTCGATATAAACAGTTACTTTTATAAAAGAATAGCAAATTAGTTTTGTTAAATGTAAACAAACTCGCTTATCGTGCGTAAAGCTGAAGAATTCCTCTTCTTTACCGCGCTAGCGTGGTAAAGAAGAGGAATTATTCAGAACTATGAGACGCGCATGCGCAATGAAGAATACAAGTACGTAAATAATCACTTTCTACGCATCTAAACAAAGATATAATGTTTATATTTCGTATCAATCGTAGATAAAAGTTTTTTTTTAAATATGTCAGTTTGTTATCTGTGTAGATGCGTGAAGTCTTAACTACTGAGCCGATTTTAATTAAATTTGGCATACAGGATCAGAAAAATCAGACCGAGGTGAAATCAAGAAATTAATTTTAGCTTTAAATTTCGGGGCGTTATCGCCAAAAACTCTATAAAACGTAAAAATAAATATTTCTCGAAAGCGGTTCCGGCGATTTTGATTAATAAACACTAAAATGTATTATATTTAAATAAAAATCTAACCATATATGTCTTTATCCCGGGAAAAAAACATTACCAAGATATTGAGTAAAATAAATCTGATTTTGTTAAAAATCTAAAACAAAAACTAAACATCCACCTGTAGAACACATTTTTAGTGCCTTTCAACAGCTTAGGCCATTACACGTTATAATACATATGTACATGAGTTATTATGGGTTATGAATACAATATCAATATGAGAAAGGTTTGTTTTTGTTTGATTTATCAAACCCATTTTTTTGTTTTGTTCAATTGCGATTATTTTAATAACTGATCTCAAAATTTTCTAAGAAAATAATGTTTGCAGTTGTGTTGTTAGCTTTTTAAAATTGTTCTTATTTGACCTTATTTCATTATTCAGCACCTTATAAACAGTCACGCAAACGGTAGCTGCACACTGCAGTCTACAAAGAATTTGTATGAAGTCATTACGCGGTTTGACTGAGCTATTATACCTAGGTATAGAAACAGTTACTTAAACTATTATATATATTATGCATTTTTGGCTGGTTTACCTACCCTGCTGTATTTTCACAAAAATTATATTCTTTCAAGTATTTTGATAGTTTTATTGAAGGAGTATGGCTTATATTGACATTGTTTAGGCTATGGAACATAAGTCAAAAACGTTACGTTACTTTTAGCTTAAAAACTCAGAAAAGTATAACAGGGAGTTAGAAATGTGTAGGAGGTCTGTAATCCAGTCTCCAGCTGCAGTGCCTTCCCCTACCGCGCTTCGTAGGGCCGAAGAAAGTCGAAAAGATTTATACGTGTGACAGGGAGTTAGGAAAGTACAGGAGGTTGCCATCAACTCTCAGCCCTCTCGGCCTACCTAGTATGAAGGCATATTAACAATTGGTAGAAGGCGGGCCGGCGCCTTTGAATTCAGTCGTTTGTAATCAAGCCGCGGCAGTGCCGGTGTGGAGATAAGAATAAAAATTATCTTCCATCTACTTTTATCAATTACTTGAATAAATTACCGATTATATTTCATTTTATGTCGGTAGTTTACGCAGAGCGAAAACATGAAAATGTCTCACCGTCTTGCGGACTCGTATGCAAGAAGTATTTTTAATGATTAAACCCCCTCATCAAATAAGACATTTTGTAACTTTTTTCAACATTTTTATCTGAGATTATCAGTTTATATTTAAGAGGTACGATCAATGAAGACGAGAGAAAATTGAGATGAAAACTTTATATTTTATAACCCAAAAGCAAAAACATCCTGTTTTTCACACATACTAAAAAAGGATTTCATAGCGTTTACAGGGTTCATTGTTGGAGTAGTTAATACTTATTTTAGTCTTATCAAGCTCGAGTTCTTACAGTTAAGCCTTATGAAATAGGTTCTTATCACTAGGGCCGAGGCTAAGTAAGGCATCTTCTTCAATAAATAGGTCATTGGCTTGAAGAGACTATCCTATATAATATGCCGCGTTATCACACGATGAAAGGTTAAGGCAGTGTCCTGATTTCCTCCTATACTGGGTCTTCTTAAGCCCTAACTCTTCTCTTATATCATGATATTTAAAGATTAACCCTTTTTTCTTGCCATCAACAAATATTTTCACTATATTAATGATTTTATTGATTAGAATGACATTGAGAGTGTTATCAGATACTATATAATGTCCCTTAAGAGTAGTTAAAGAGCACTATGAAATGTCTACATATCTGTTCCAGTAATCAATTTTTTTTTAAGTACTATAATTAGCATAATATTTCTTTTAAAAAAATGTTTCAATTAACATACATTTAAATAAAACATTTTAATAAAAACTTACCAGCTGACTATCGTTTTAGTATTTCAACTATGAAAAATTTGACTCAGACTAAATGAAGAAACAGGTGTTAATAAGTACATAAATGGGGTGGATGGGGGTCTGTGAAGGTATAAGTGTGCAGTATAATATGTATGGCAGTATAATATAGTCCTCATTCATTTTATATAATCGTTTGGCCTTCCTGATAATAGGAATATGCCACTTATTCCTAGCATTAGCTCCGCGCGGAGCGTGGGGCGAAGGCTACTGCAGTATGAAAACATTTATTTATTGTTGTAAAAAATTTATTGATAACCCTATTATTAAAAATGTATTTGTGATAACTAGTTAATAAATAAATAAAGCTTTGGTGGGATAATTTCATGTTGAATATCACAGCTTCTTTACCAATATAAAGTTCTGAATAATTTCTCCTCAATTGATCTTTCACTGACCAATATATTGAAAGTTTTAATTCTTTTTTTAAACTTGGTTGAAAAATAATTCCAAGTGGTAACGGGAGTAAACATTGGTCAGTTTTAATTAGATTTCACACACCTGCCCTATATCGATCTTCGCTCTGGCGTAAAATATCAAACATTTTCACACGGTTATATTGTGACTGTACTGTATCGTTTCTAGACCAAAAATGCATGAGAAATAATAGAAGTTCCTATTCAATTTCAATTCCATCGATGAAATCGATTCACACGTGTATATTGTTGACGTTGAAATTCTTAAAATAACCACAGACTTTACCCTAGAACTGGTATAGTATGACTCGTTAAAAGTGACAAGGATTCGTGGTGGTCATAAAAATAAATAAGTGTACTTTACCCCTATTTCTAGTTTTGTTTATTTTTATCGTTTTATTTTTTTATAATAATATATAATACATTGATTTCACTATTTGTGAAAAATGTAATGCTACCTTCACTTTACTAGTGGTGACCCCTACGAGATTTGAATACGCAAGCTTACTTAATATTTACTCAAAAAAGTTATAATTAAATTATCATTAATTTAGAATGGCTGTGTCGTTTTTTGTGAAATGATACGTTTAATCTGGAGTAAGAGAGTTCGAAAACAAGCTGTATTCCTTGAAGCAAAAGTTTATGCATTTAAAAAAAGATACATTTTTGATAAATGAAGTATGTTTATTGGTCTTTAGCTTATGAGATTATTGTTAGCTTCAGGTCAAGTATAATTAACCTAAAAACTCAATCATTCATAACGCTATAATATTTCGAATTAAGTTAGCATTATGAATTAAAAAAAAAACCTGAATATAAGCTCTGCCTAACGGTCAAGTAGAGAACGAGGGTAATTTTCACACTTATAGGCTTCGATAATGGAGATAGTACCGTATCCTGTGTACAGACAATGTACTAATAATTTAGAAACAAATCCACGGGTAAGTAATAATTAGGTGAAAAGCCTGTGTATTGATTAAGCAAATAGGCACATAAATTTTAACGAAATGGGGTTTAGTTAGTTTGTTGCTTAACATTTAAAAGTTTTATAGACAAACTTACAAGTATTAAATTTTCAAAGTAAGGAATATCTTCTAACAAATGTTTACAATTTCTTTAGGGTTTAATATTGAGCTTTTGTATTTTAAACCAAATTAACTTCCAGGAGAGTTTTCTCCTGCAAACATGGTTGTACTGTATATTTCAGTGTTAAAGCATTTTCATTATAGGGGTTACCAGTAACACCTTCTTTTATCCCCTCTTACCTGAACTTTAAAATCCTTAAGGCGGATCCACACCCTCGGCGATACTAACCGAAAGTCGGCAAACGACTTGGAGCCGCATGTGATCTGTCTAATATACCTCCATCTGTCTATACACCCAGCGGTGAATGACCACGAAAGGGCGATAATTTTAGCCATATTGGCCGAGAATCTCGGCTATAGTACGTTCCGTCAAGAATGTGGAGCCGTCTTATTACCTTTTCTAGAATCTCAATCCTCTGCTATTCTCGAAAATAAATAGCGATAAAAAGCTATTTGAATTTTGAAGTTAATTTTAAACATTACATTCTCAAAGATAACAATCTAAACATGTATAGCACTTTTGCATATCAATCTCAAAACACAGAATTTGGTGTAATAATGTTAATGATATAGCTTTGAATATGATTTCTTAAAGCTGTTATATATTCCAACACTTGAAAAGGATATACCTTCCAATATACTTAGCATATAGTTTTGTTCATAACTAAAATTCCTTTAGTTGTCAGTATCCCATATATAACGTGTTTATTTTAACCATTCCGACTCCGTCCTGAGTGAAAGCGAGGACACATAATAGTGTCGCTGTTAAAAGTTGTTCCCACATTCCCAGGCTCCCGGTGTTTTGAGACTCATTGTTACTAACGCCTCGTGTTTGCCAACTAACTTTTGATTGGCTTTAAGCTCGAGTCTCTATTTAACTTTACTTATTAACGATCCTGAGAGTGAAGTAGCGTCGTTTCCCCCTCAGACCGAGGGCTGTAGAAACTAAGCTTTCTGCTGGGCCTCTCTTATCATTTATTCACAATCTACTCGTCCAGATTCGCTACCTTCCATTTATTAATGCAACCTTCTCGGTTTATTATTTTAAAGCTTTTTGTTTTGTAGTTTGAAATAATCTGAATGTTAGAACAAAATACTAATAGTTTTAGATTGTTCTGAATGAAGTTATTTTAACTGACAGTTGACAACATTCCAACCTAAGCATGGTTTAAGCAAAATAGTTTAAACTATTACTTTAATTCGAATGGTTTCATTCCAGTCACTATTGTTTACGAAAGATATCGTAATAGCTATTTAAGACATCGAAGGGGTTCTCTCAGCCTGCTTTTTTAATGGGAAGGTGCTATTAATATTATTGCTCATAAAATAGAGCAAGTTAATGCAGGTTAAATAAAATATCCTACTATTATTATATATATATATATATTTTATTTTTTTATTCTTATATACGTAGTATAATATATTATAGATTATAGAGGGAGTATTTTGATGGGATATATATATATATATATATATATATATATATATATATATATATATATATATATATATATATATATTAACTAGCTTTCACCTGGGGCTCATGCTAGGTATTAGTAGCTATGTTTCCTATAATCATGTAGGCCTAGCAATTAAATTAAATTCCTAAATAGTTTTGGTTTCCAAAGCCTTCTAGGAATAAAATCAGGACTATATTAACATATAACACATCATTTATTCCATTACTAAGAATATTATAATACTCTCCAAATCGTAGTTTGGAGTCTATCTGTACATTTAAAAAATATGCAATGGAAACCAAGTAATATAGCAATAAAAAAAACAATGCTAAATAAATATAATAAATAAGAAAATAAACGTAGACAAAACCAATTAGACTCGGAAGTCATTGAACAATCATCAACCATGATGGTGCATTAATTTAACTATACAAGCCTCTTCTCTCAATATGGCTGTTGCACCAGTAAATATTTAATAATTCTAGTTCTGGGAAAAATTAATAAAATAATAAATACTCGATTTAAAGAGCATTAGTGTGAGATGTAAGCGCTCTAATCAGAAATTAAATCGGTCAACAATTGCGGACGCCATACTCAAAGTCAAATATCTTTTTAAAAAAATCAATTTTAGCTTATTTAAGGTAGAACCGATGGAGACGACAAAAAGTCATACGACCAAAGTTGTAGATCTTTTAAAATCAGTTATTGCTGGCGCAATCAGCTTGTCGATACGACACCGTTTAGCCACAATAAGCCTCCAAAAAAATGTGAACGCGCGTCCGCCATCTTTAATTTTTTAAGGGGGGTAAAAATATATTTGTTTAACTTTTCGGATTTTTCCAGTCGGGTTGGGCCAATTTCCGACCAAATGCAAAAAACCGTGAGTCTCTAGGTGGTCTAGAAGTACCCAAACGTTTTGAATAGCGAGTCTGTGAGGTTTGTTTACGGTGGGTCAAACCATTTTTTTTTTTAATTTGTTTTTTATACATTTTATTTTATAAAATTGTTAATAACTTTGTAGTCCCCAGGCCACCATAAGAAGTAAGTCGCTGATTGATAAAGTTTTCTTACCTTATGGAATTGCTTATTTATGCCGTGCCCACCGATGAATTGGGTATATGGCAACTGGGCGCTGGGCCATTTCTTTTTTGTTGACATGCCAAACTTGCCCTTCTGCAGGAACATTGAAAAGAGATTGATAAAGTTTTGATTTTCACAGGATCGTTTAATTAAATTATTTCAAATACAGTCGTAAAGGTGGCCACCGATAAGAGTGGGCCGTTTGGGGTGGCCACCGCCTCAAACATATCGCTCTGCGGGGACGTTGAAAAGAAAACGGCCCACTCGCATCGGTGGCCACGTGTGCCACTGTTTTTTAAATAATTTAATTAAACGATCCTGTGAAAATCAAAACTTTATCTATCTCTTCTCAATGTTCCCCCAGAAGGGCAAGTTTGGCATGTCAACAAAAAAGAAATGGCCCAGCGCCCAGTTGCCATATACCCAATTCATCGGTGGACAAGGCATAAATAAGCGATTCCATAAGGCAAGAAAACTTGATCAATCAGCGACTCACTTCTTATGGTGGCCTGTGGGACTATTGGTTCTACTTAATATTTTTCGATGAAACCAAGCCTACAAATTGCGCAACATGTGTGCGCTCATCTCTGAAAAAAAAAAATCTATATCGCTTAGCCAGTTTTGCGCCTATAAAGTTTGACACACATACACGAAAAACGTTAGGCCGGATTCGGTTTTCAGATTGTATAAAATTAAAAATTATCCAATTTTTTTTTCAATTCTGACCAATGTACAGACAATACTTTAATTTTATATATATAGATAGGTAATAATTTCCGAGATATTGATGAAAATAAATCTAATTTTGCTGAAAATCAAAAATAAAGTGTAAACAATTATCTGTTGAACATTTTTAAATGTGTTTAAAAATTAGATATTATTAGATCTACCCCGATCGAGCACAGCCGTCCAAAAGTCAATGGTCTATCACCGGCACAGGAGCTCTTTGGAAGGTCTTTGAGGTCGCTAGTACCAGCATATGAAAAATAATTTGCAAGGAAATAGAAGGAAATCGCGGAAATGTGTGACAGCAGGATGAGACGGCAAGAGTCTCTAAAACAACGTTAAGACTTAAGAGCCCATACTTTGAAAACAAATTAAAATAGGTACCAAAGTTTGCTACAAAACCCAACCACGAAAAGATGGCATAAAGTAGGGGAAGTAGTGTAAGTGGGATTTCATTGAAAATACATTATCTAGTTGCCCAGCGGAAGAGTTCTTACAAGGAACCTTCGTCACATCAGAGAAACTGGAAGGGTTGAGGGAGAAAGGAAAGGAGATGTTATGACGGGAGTAGTTATTGGATTTTGGATTTAGAGTGTGTTTACTTATGTAAAATAGACTGCCAATTGGTGTAGCACATAACTTCCTAGCATCCTATCACGTACTTTTTTGATATTATGCTTTTAAAAGCCATTATTGTCTAATTTGTTTATTTGTTTCCCCTCTTTTTTAATCTGTCAAAATTGTTTTGATTTCTTACATGAATTAAAGTATCAATTTAGCAAAAAGTTAAAGAGCGCAGACGGTTCAAATTAATCGGGGTTACTTTCGATAAACTATAAAAGTTTCATACAAATCAGATAAGCACTTTTGAAGTTATTAGTTATTGGTATAAATAAATGTATGTGTGTACGCATGTGGAAGAGAAACAAGAAGGCGCAGAAGGTTGAAACTTATGTGGGACCAACAATAGGCTAATCATGACATAACATCCAAATTTCATAAAAATCGGATGAGCTGTTTTTAAGATATGTTGGTTCGCAAAAATTGAGCGACAGACCAACTAACAGACATGGAACCAAAAATGTTCCCTAATGTTTGAAACGGATTTCTGTCTTGGAATTTTTGAAATCGGAAACAAAATATTTTGGTTTTTCAGAACGCTCACATAGCTTCCGTTACCTTCGGTAAGCTCGGAAGCAAAATAGATAGTTACTATAAAATATATAGTTCATTTACCCACACAGCATTATTAAATACCCATAAAAGTAACATTCTAATTTCTCTCTCTTGTATAAATATTTTTTTTTTATTTTCAAACCTGATATTCAATGAAAGTTCATTAATATTAATTGCCATTTTACTAAACGTAATTAAAACGACTAGAAAATGGATTTTAGATAGATGATTTAAGGTGTTAACTTTTCGTTTATGTATTTAACATGATTAAAAGGTATTTATAAAGTCCCTTTATTTGCTTTTAACATTATACCTGTTCAAACTAGGTATTACTTGCTGTCTTGGCTTAATTAGACGTTTGATTGGCAGTAAGTTGTCACTAAAGTTGGAGCAAGTTGGCCAAAGTGCCTATATAATCTTGTTCCCTCGCGTAACGTAACGATATTATTTCCCCTCGAGGCTTTACTCTCCTACATATCCTCTGTCTTATTGCCTTAACAATAAAGATTTCCTTTAATGATACGTTGCTTATAATTATTACTTGTTGAGTTTGATAACATCAAACTTAACGTATTATCTCCTCTGGTTGAAAGTTTTAAATTAAATTGTTAATACTTCTCAGAATTACCAAGTTGTCTCCATTTTCGTATTGTTTTCATCTGTATCAAACCTACACAAAGAGTTAACTTAGGCAAAACTAATTACCATAATTAATTTGAAACTAGGTTTCGAGCCTCATTTATTTGTAATTTTTGGTGTCGTTAGATAGTTTAAAATAAAATAAAGGAACTCTCATTTTTATTTATTTATTTATGTTTTAAACATTTTCAGTTCATCGTCAAACGAAATTCTTTTAATATCATTTTGGTTCGATTACTTTAATTGACAATCATTATCGTAAACTAATCAATTATCTGTATTTCTAGATGGTGGAGTCACTTGATTTAGAATATAGAAACACGACTCTCCACTGAAGTATGTTTCAACCAGTGGTCATCTTCAGTTTCTGACAAAAGAAATCGATGTGCACAATCAAGTTACTTTAGTGGAGAGACGTCTTTCTTTGTTTTAATAATTAATTATCACATTAGCAATCAAAATACAGTGTTTGCACACTGCAATTAGCTACACAATTTGTGTGAGTGAGAGACACCAAGGGATGTGTCACGCAAAAATGCCACATGGAACTGTTCCAACATCAGACTTACGTCATTAAGATGTTGGCTCGGCATTACGCTATGCCTTGCATCGTTTCGTCGCGTCCGACTCATCAGGGGCCCGACAATGGCCTAATTGTATATGATAATTCCTATATCTGATCTGTTTGGTCTGGTATAGGTCCAGAGTTGGGTGGGCTGGGCATTGTCGGGCCCCTGAAGAGTCGGACACGACGAAACGATGCAGAACATAGCGTAATGCCGAGCCAACACCTTAATGACGTAAGTCTGATGTTGGAACAGTTCCTATGTTCCATTTTTGCGTGGCACATCCCTTGGTGTCTCTCACTCACACAAATTGTGTAATTAATTATCACTTTACAACTGGATGTATTAAAATATATATTACACAGTTTGACAATATTTCAAATTTGTTTTTCATTTTGTGGACCTTTCACTTCAAAGATCTATAACGGGTTAGGCTACGGTTAAAAAAATCATGAAACAATACGAATGAAATGAAAATGTTTACGCTGTCTGCAATCGCTTCTGCAGATTACGCACTAACACGTCAGATAAATGCTACTACAACAATTATTGTTTTGGTTTTAAAAATATTTTTTTAAACTTTATATTTAAGGTTTATTTTTATACTGTATATTTCCAAGTAATGAGTAAAGGTTTTTTTTTTTTGCAAGAAATTAAGTTTTTCTTAAGTCTCTCTTCTGCTGAAATTCACACACGAAAATTTGACTGTTTTGTGATTCTCTCCTCATTATCCTTGAGAATATATTTAAACGTTATGGGTTTTAAGTTGTTCATCGCTATTAAACATTATGCCTCTGAGAAATTCCTTCCAGAATATGTGGTAATCACTCGGAGCCAGGTCAGGGGTGTGGAAGAACCTCAAAGTTTAGCTTCTCAAACATCTCCTTGGTTAACATCTCCTGCACTAGAGCGTGCATTGTCATGATAGATAATGACGCCGTTTGATAACAACCCATATCGTTTCGTTTGAATTGAAGGATGCAAGGTTCAGGTTCTTCCAAACTCACCCTGCACCCTAACCTGGCCCCGACTTACTTCATTTTTGGAACGCTGAAGGACTTTATAAGAGGGAAAAAAGTTCAACAGCGGTGCGACAGTGAATTAGATTTCAGCCAGAATATGTATTTTCCTTAAGAGGGATAAAGGCATTTACGGAACGTGGGCAAAGTGCGTTGAGAAGGGGTGATTATATAGAAAAATAAGTCCTTTTCTTATTAAAATTACTTTTTAAAAAATACTTTCCGAAAATGTTTGACCTCTCGTGACATTAAATAATAGCTTAAAATTAATTGTAAATTTGTGTTGCAAGCTTATTTTCTTTGGTATTTTTCTTCTTATTCGTTTTTTTAGATAGATTTAAATGTTCTCATACTACAAACCCTGGTCGAAACTTCAAGCTAAGGACTAATTCCGTGAAACTCCAAGCTAACTAACTAATTCCGTGGCTCAACAGCCAGCCTCAAAGGGCTTATACAACTATTTATATAATAAATGACACAATTAGTCGCCACTTTATCAGCCACTTTAAGCAGCTACTCATTTATATAGCGATGTTGGGTGAACACCGAGCAGGGGATTGATCAAGGAATTGAACCTAGATTTATCACCCATCCAAGCGGTGGCCACGCTCGACGCTGCTTAACACGACCGTTGATAGTTCAGCCTAAGCTCTCCTGTCCGAGCTACTTCTAAGGCCCCTTAATATTAATATGTTTGTTTATTGATTATTTTGCAGAAGTGTCTTTCCCCACAATATCTAAACAGCAATTTAAATAAAATATCTTATTGTTTTAGTGGGAATATATTATCCACAGTAAAAGCCTAACTGTGAAAAAGGGCCAAGTTCCAGCCCCCCACCCAAAAAATTCAGCCTATCAAAGTAGTGATTTCCTGCATTGTGGCCAAGTCTGCACCTTCTTTAGACCATAACTTTACTTTACTTCTACTTTCATGAGCAGCACTACTCATATTTTTATTTCTCAACATTTAGCCCGTTTTTAATGAGGCTGGCTTTTTGGGAGAGGTTGTAGAATTTTTTTCTTTTCTTCTGAGTTCTATACTTCTTATTACCCTCGTTACTCCTCTGTGGCTGCACATGATACTGATGTTTTATACCTCATTCAGAAACTGGCCAAGAGTTAACCAATAAAAATAAAAAAGTTGTCTTGCTCATGAAAGTAGAAGTGAAGTGAAGTTATGGTCTATAGAAGGTGCAGATTAGGCCACAATGTAGGATATCACTACTTTGATATGCTGACTTTTTTCAGAGGGAGGGGGGACTGGAACTTGGCCCTTTTACCCCTGTTAGGTTTTTGCTGAGGATATCATTTCTTTTTGCCGACTTCAGCATCGTTGTGTCTACTTGAATTTTTCCAAAGCACAGGAGGGAGCTAGGCCACTGTATTTTCTCTATATGCATATACCTACATTACATTGTTTAAATGTCATGTGTTTGAGGTTGCTTGTCTAAATTTGTCCTATTCGTACAGTTTTCCCGGAAAATGTGCCTAAATACTACATAAGATCGTGATGTGGCCCAATTTTTTTAGTATTTGTGTATTTTGCCGTGACTTCAACAAAGTCCCCATAATTGTACGAATGTGACATGTGAGTCTCATATTGTTCAGGAATGGGGATTTCAGAGAAGCCCAGATTTTGTAATCGTCATTGTAGGCCACAACATGACGCACAATGTCTTGCCTAAAGCAGCAAATTAATGCTCTTCTGTCCTAAAAAGCGACATGATTAACATGTTAAACAAGCAGGCCCATCCCCTGCCACTGCTTTAACGTGTACTTGGTGACACGGCTGTCTATTCTAAAGAAGTTCTTTAATGTGCAGAAATCTGTAAATGTAGAAAAATGAAGAGTGAGGGAAAGAAAAAGTTTTTCTCACACAATGAAAAACTAACATCTGATAAATTGTCAAAACAATACCCAAGTGGAATAATTTTTATACAATTTAGATAGCGTTACAAAAATATATGTACCAAATTTTTTTTAAAAAATAAACAAATGATACAGTCCTGAAGTTCAAATTGACGCCTTTCAAATGATATCCAAGACGATAACAAACTATGTATTTAAAACAAATGATCATATTAATCAAATTTAGCTCCAACTACTAAGGTACAACCGATAAAGGTACGAAATAATTCAATCAAACATTTAGATCTTAAAAATCAGTAGCTGTCTCTGTGATCAGTTTTTTGATATGGTATACCGTTATTTCATAAAATCTTTAACGTTGCATTCTCCATTTTTTAGGGGGGAGTAAAAATGGAAAAATGCAACTTTTTTTATTTTTTCAGTCAGTTACACGACTAGAGCTAAGTGTGGAAAATTTCAAGTTACTAGCTTTTCTGGAAGTATCTTAAAAAGATGTTGAAGATAAGTGAGTAAGTCAGTAACAAAAATGTCAAGTTTGAAAATCTCCCTTTAGTCCAGGAGATATCGTGCAAAAAAGTGTCTGACTATCATCAAGCTAGAATTGAATGTTCAATCTAATCTTTTGATCCCTTTTAAGAAAATGTGGTTGGCTAAGTTCGTCTGCGGGACATAGCTTGCTTGGCAATAGGCATTATAAAAAAACAAACCGGTGTAGAGAGGTCATGTCCCGCCTATTGTAGTGGACAGTGTAATTTTCATTATTCTGAGTACAAAAGTAGTAGTTAGTAGATCGAAAAATCGTCACTTAATAGGTTAGTTATTTAACAATTACTCCAAATCAAAGTGGTCACAGCCTGATCTTCTCAGATCAGGCATACCTCCCAACTAACCTTCATTTGAATGATATTTTATTTTAATGATTTTATAATAAGTTATTTTAAAATACATTTTTTTAAAGAGAAAATACATAGGAATTTGTATTAATATTATACTTATACATAAAAAGTGAAAACATATGTCTGACCGATATTTAAAAATACTTTTAGTTGCTAGCCCAAAATAAATATTACTCGAATAGTATTTTTCTATTTTATAAGTACTGTTAGTTAATTTTTGTGTACGATTGAGATAAGAGGAGTCTGAGTGTTTGCATAGAACCAGGGTTCATATTATTAAATAAAGTAATTAATTATCGAGGGTGGTTGGGAGAAAGTCAAGTTTGAGTCTTGAGGCAAACTTGTATGTGCCTCAATTTGTCACTTGTCTCTTACAGGGGCACTTCTCTCCATCACCTTAACTAGCGGAGGAAGCATTCAATTTAAGCTCTTGCTAAAAGTTTACGCATTAGCTTTCCTTCGTCGATCCCATTTAAATATTCAACCTATTAAATATATACTTGAACACATTAATTTTACATTGTCATCAGTTTTGTATTATCTTGAAATATAAGCTTACACTTCTCAGGGATCTTTAATAAAAAAAAACTTTTTGGAAGTAACAAAATAACCATTAAGTATCCTGGTTTGATTAGATATACTTGATTTGATACTTTGCTAGATGAGTACACGCAAATGCGACTAATACTGTGATACTTAGAAATTACATTTTTTAGGCTCTACTTTTAACTAACTTTTTGTTTAGGATTGAGCGTATGATAATACGAACATGTCACTTACATCCTCGAGTTTCAAGTTTAAAGTATTAATTGTCTTTGGATCGGTTCATTTGTGTTGAACGTGTTAAATCTAAGATAAATGTCTTATTTAAAATTTAAATACCTCGCTCGCTATGTCTTGCATAAAGAATACACAACTACTTAAAAATGGTAAAAATTCTTATAGCCATGCTATTTTGTAATCCAAATAATTGCGATGTTTAGTCTTCACCTTGTCTGCCATGTTATGTAAAACTGGTTCCGAGACATCTCAGACAAACTTTCACATATACAAGTTCATAATTTCTTAGCCCAGTGTTTTCCATTTATTAGTTTTTGTAGGTACATTTAATTATTATTGAACATTTCATATAAATTAATCATAAAAATAATTTCTCCTCGGCGGGAAATTAAAAGCTATTTTCTCAGGAACTAGATTTCTCCCAGGAAAACGGCTTATATCGTTAGATTCGTATTACAAAGACTACCGATTTCGAGAAATAATTTATTTTCACATTTTTACAGAGTATTTGGGGGTTAGCGCCTCCAAATTTGGAGCTAAAATTCATTTCTCTATTTCGCCTAAGGGGTGATTTTTCTGAACATTTACACCAAATTTCGTCGTAATCGGCCCAGTAGTTTATACTTTAGACAGACATTTTTTTAAAAACCACTTTTTTGGACTCAGGGAATCTCAAAATTGAATTTTCGCGCCATAACCACATACTCCCATACTCGTCATATCTACATACTCTTTTTATGAGCAAGTAAAAAAATATTTTAAATGTAAGTATATAAAACAATTAACCCAGTAGTAATTTAACTGTCTCCCCTGATAACTCTGTTATATTATGTTCGCAGTATATAAGCAAAGTTATATTAAGTATATAAGCAAAGTTTTTTTTTTTGTTTAGTTAGTCTTAAATTCCAAAAATCCATTAAAAAAAATTATTTTGGTCTTTCCTTTTTTAAAAATACTGAAAATTATGTGTGAAATAATAAATTGGTCCAAAATTATTTATCTATCTTCAAAATTCTTTTTTTCAAGACAGCGTTCAATTGGATCAATAGTTTATTTTCGGTGACCAGGCATATGGTAACTGGTTTTGAGCTACATAAGTTATGAACTAATAAGTAATAGGAAAATAGTTCTTAAGATTTTACAATGGTGGCTAATATTCAAATGAGTGGTTTAATATAGATCAAGTGGGATTATTTTCGTCCGATCCTTTTTCCTACTCTTCAAAATTTAACTTGAAAACAAAAGATAAGTAGAGGTCTTAACTCTGTAATAAGCTATTCATGAATTAAGAATTTCTTTATTGATCAGATAAATACAAAATAGTAGCCAATTATGTTTCTAGTGGTTAATAAGTGGGGAAAACTGCATTTTGCCATTTTTCAATAAGGCAGTTCGTTCTTTTTCTAGGACCTCTTCATGATTAATAATTCAATTTGTAACTTTCTTTTAATTTATTTTAATTTCGTTTTAATTTTCAAATACTTATTGCCTAATTAAGTAATTGATTTAATCTACGATTGATACGAAATATAAACATTTTATCTCTGTTTAGATGCGTAGAAAGTGATTCTTTTCGTAGTTGTATGCATTGTGCATGCGTCTTTATAATTCTTTTTTTCCGCACTAGGGCGGAAAAACACTAGGGAGAATTCTTCACCTTGTACATTTTTATCAAAACCAAGTTTTAAAAATATTTATTAGACATAATGCAGGAGTTTAAACAGTTTACTCTATATTTTGTCTCTATCAGTTCACTTATAATGATCAATTAGTAACAAAACATGTATTTTTTTGTATTAACTGGTTTAAAGTAGTATAAAAATAATTTACTCGACGTCTGTTAAAGTTGGTTCGACCAACTCGGAAAAAATTTCCTCTATACTTAGTAAAAAAAGAATTTAAATTCAATAATACCTAATTTAATTAATTTGAACACATTCAATGCAGATGTGTTTACTACTATTTTTTTCGATTTTTAGCTTAATTAGATTTATTTTCATGAATATCTCAAAAAATAACATTTGCCCGGGGAAACTACTTAAATGGATAGATCCGTATTTAAATGGACTACATTTTTTAATTATATTTCGTCGGAACAGTTTCCAAGAAATAATATTTATCGTATTTTTCTGAGATTTTTGGAGATAGCGTCCACAAATTTAGAGTAAACATTTATTTTGCGATTTTGCCACTACGGGTATAATTTTTTTGAGCTTGTATACCAAATAATTGAAATCGGCCCAGTAGTTGGCACAGACGAAAGAATACAAACGGCGGACTTTAAAACAATTTTTTGGACTAAAACGCGTAAATCCATCGAAATCGAATTTTCGCGCCATCACAATTCTTTCTCTCTATTATATAAGTTTACTACGTATATGAGAAAATAAAAACTGACCTTGAATGTATGTTATAAATTGTTTCCCTGACTATTGAAACGAAATTTAGGTAATGAAAAATGTAGTGAAATAAAGTTATTACTATTACGAATTTGTTATTACTATTACGGAATTCGATGAAATCAGTAGGAAACTCAACTAACCACTGTGTATCATAAATCAATAGGGAACTCAATGAAAACTAACCTCTGCATGTCATAAATCAATAGGGAACTCAATGAAAACTAACCTCTGCATGTCATAAATCAATAGGGAACTCAATGAAAACTTACCTCTGCATGTCATAAATCAATAGAGAACTCAATGAAAACTACCCTATACATATACATATCATATAAATGTAGATGTTAGTTTAGGTTTAGTGTACTTGACGATCTAATATCCGGCAGGTTAGGATATAAATGTCCGAACGAACTTACAGTTAAAGATAAAGATATATTATTATAACTTTCGCTTAGGGTGCCTAAGAATCATTAGTGATTAAAAAGTTATTGAGTTTAATTTGTTTGGTAGATTTTTTAAATATTTTTAGTATATAATTATTAAATTTAAAGCAAGATAAATAAAACTAGTATACCGTGAAAAATAATACACTAATACTGAATAGATTGTAATATTAAAATTATATTTTAGGATGTTTTTAAAAAGGTTAGATCCAATTATGTGGATATAGTTTACTTTTGATGTTATAAATAATTTTAAATGAGAAATCTGTGTATGAATATCTTCATATTGCCTTTCTTACATATTTTTTTAAAATAATCTATTCGTTTAAATTTTCCTGTTCTATCCTATCGTGTATGATAGAACACGGTAAATTGAATAAAGAAATAAATATAACCCATCTGCAGCGGTTGCAATCCTTCCTTCTACTTTTGCTTTTAGCTTTCTATCATTAATTATAATCACTGTTTGAAACGTAGCTAAGCTCTTTGATCTTCGCCCTTCTTATTACTGTTTTGTCAATTTTAATTAAATAACTGGAAGCAATTCTTACTCTCCTTCGATATCTATAAAGCTGAAGAAGTCGCTCTGTACATCCTATTTGGGATTCAGACACTTTGATTACAATTCCTTCCACTCTTAAACCTTTGTTTGTGATAAAAAATCGAAACTCAATTTTTCTAAAAAAAAAAAAAATATATATTAACAAATTTTCTCGACAAAAGAATATTGTCTTTTTAAAAAAAAATCGAAAATTTAGACAAAAGAGGCTTGTCTTTTGTCTTACATTTAACAATTAGATTACAAAGCTTATGATTATATAAAAGTGTCAAGCATGAAAACTGAACATTTTCTATTCAATTTTTATTAATGTTTTTTTCTGCTCTGTCAGTTGTTTCTACCCTAGAATATTCACAAAGCTTATTGTTTTTTGTTTGCTTTATTCCGACAATTTTTTTTTACTTTTTTTTATTAATACTTTTTTCCCCTTCGTCCAAGTGAAAAATGGAGATTGGAAGTAAAATGATGGTTGGAGAGGTGGTAGTTGTCTTTTTTGCCTTAAAGAATCCAATGAATTTGTATCGTTTCTCTTCTGTCTACTGCCTTTAGTTGCTTTAGTTTTCTTGCCTGCTCGAGTAATTTGAAGTGGAAAGAGTGTACAGGAGAAGCCATGATGTGACTTGGATAGCTTGCAGTCGATTTGTCAAATAGATTGATGGTTTTACTAGGCTAGCCCTTTACCCTCTTCTACCCCTTCCTCTTTTCCCAGCCTTAACTCTCATCAACGGCTTACAAACGGAAAACCAGAAAAAAAGGAATAAATACAAACTTCTCACTTATTCTATTCCCTATTTTATTATCATAGCTCATTCATTATATTTTTTTAGTTTGTTTTTTAGAGTCCAGGACACTTTTTTATTTCCTCTTCTCTCATAAAAATAAATCATGATTTTATTTTATCTCTAACTCTCATGACTTTTTATAAATTTATCATCATCCATCATTATTAATTAATTTTACTTTATAAATTTGATTTTTTCATGTAAAATATATGTGTGTATAGAAAAACCTCTCTTAACCGAAATACTGTTTAACCGGAACGATTGCAAACCGGTAAAAAAAGAAAATAAAGAAAGAAAGGATTAAGATAACGTATATCTGTTTAATCTGTTTAATTATATAGAAATACTTTTTTAAAAAAAGAATTGCGCTGTACAAATAGAGAGAAAGATAGAAGATTTTTTTTCAAAAAACAGTAGGCCTACTGTAAATAATAGTTGTTAAAATGTGTATACACAAGTTTATGTAGAAACATATGTCTGTAAAATTTATGTTCTTGAATAAAAAATGTATACCATAATCACACACACATATCTAACGAGTGGCTTTTTTAAAATATGGTGGTTCGTAAAAATGTTAAACGGCAGACTGTCACGGAGTCAAAATATTTCGCTGAAACGGATTTCTGTCGGAATTCTGAGACCTAAAATATTTTCGTTCTTCCGTTCGATCACAATGCTTCCTTGGTTGAGATCGAAAGTAAAATATTTGTAGACAAATATGAAAGCTTTTAATAACTATAAAGCAAGATTTTTATTTCTTTTGAGAGGTCAGTAGTCTATTGTGTGCGTGCTCTCTCGATGTATATGCTCATCCATGCTCGTGGCTTAACTACAATTCTAATTTCATTTAAATGAGGTATTGGTATTCAGACGAATCATAAATCGAGGCGAAATAAGAATATATATATATATATATATATATATATATATATATATATATATATATATATATACATATATATATATATATATATATATATATATATATATATATATATATATATATATATATATATAATATATATATATTAAAACACACAAGCTTAATAACAAATATAATTTGAAGTTTATCTTTGTTGCTGCTCCACATTACAAACAGAGTATCTAAAATCATTCAGCCACATGTTGTTCTCCTCCACTAAGTAAATTTAAGGAAAAATAAAACAGCAACCAAGCCAAGAGTTTGAAAAGGTCTTTCAGGGTTTTTGTTACAACAGAGTGAGTGAGAGAAAACATAGGAAAGCTTACCTCAAACTTACGTAAGAAACATGTTTAATTATCAATTAGGGTTTCAAGTTTAAAGTTTAGAGATTTTGAGGGTAGAAGAGAAAACAAGTTGTATAAGGTTATTTCTGTCTGAAATTTCACTTGACAAGGGGGGGGGGGAGCTAAGCCTCGTCCTGGATTTACTTTTATTCCTGCAACCCCAAGCTTCTACGTGTTGGATTTTATGAAAAGCAAGAAGAGAGACGGTCTTCCAGTCTAGAGCCTCTTTACATTCTAAAATAAAAACCAACCCTACCCTCTCATTATAATTCTAAAAATAATTCGACAAAGGAAACAAACGACCAGAGCTAACCTTAAAATAAAATACAAAGTAAATAAAATAAGATACGACTATTTGTGTATGTACCGTACACTTTCACTTTCTATGACAATAATAATAATTTCTTTCCACCTTAACAAGCAAGCTTTCTTTACAATCAAGCGCCTTTTGCTCAGAAGAGAATAAAATTCATTTGGAATTATAAAAATACAAATAAAAGAAAAATAATTAAAACAGGGTGTCAACAATTATTTATGGTGATAAAAAGGTAAAGAGGACACGAGTGAAAATTCTTCAGAAATCATAAGCAAAGCAAAAGTAAAATAAATCTATCTGGCAGTATTTCTATTAAATTTGTTTTGGTCAAGGTTTTGTGTTAACTTTATTTACAATACAAAACATCTTCATTTTATTGGCCTTTGGTGGCTTCTGCAAAGAAGTTCTACGTTTAAAATCCATCAGTCAGAAGAACCTAATTATAAAAACCTGCAGCTTTGCTGTGATACATGTCATGTCTCACATTCAAATAGAAATACAGATTTTACGTTTGTGATAAAACTATTTAGTTTGGTGATAGTGCAAAACTAGAGGAGCGTTTAATGAGTCCTTATTGAAACCGAATCTCTAGCAACTCAATCTTGGGTGACATAACTACCTGGGTAGATTGAGAGATAAAATCTTGATATGAAGATATACAATGTAATTTTATCAATAATATATTAATATGTACTTTAAATTAATACTGTAGTAATGAGAGTTTGTGAAATCCTGTAATAAAAATAATTGAAAGCAGGTAGAAATCAATTCCCTCACTTAAGGGTTACTTGAGGAAAAAAACTACCTTGGTATATAAGTGTCCACTTAGGCAATTTCATGTCAACAAATTGAAATTTATTTTAATGATCCTTATACATGTATACAAAAGTTCAACTAAATCGGTCAGCTTTTACTCAAATTATCTTCGGAAACGTTAACATTACTTATGTTGAATGTGTTGGGTCAGTGGGGGGTGAAATAAAAGTGTAGAACGACTTCATGAAATTGGCTACATTTCGTAAAATTTCGTTCCTTAAGGAACATCTTCAGGCCTGTAAACAAAGGTATTTTTTTTATATAAATTAAGAAATTGGTAACCGACAATTTCAAAAAGAAAACCGTATTTAACTGAAATTAGCAATTACCTGTTATCTGCTAGTGTAGTTAAAAATTATGTAAATAAATAAATAAAAAATATATTGATTCGGTACAGATTCTTTACCGCCTTTTGCGCCTATATCTTAATGAGTCCACCCTGAGTACTTTACCGCTTCTGTTTTTACTGCTTGTTCTTACCGACTCTCAGTATACCGATGTACAGGCGCTCGGTAAAGAATCTGTACCGAATCGGTACCGAGCGAACGAGCTTACCGATACCGTACCGCCCTATAGCGTGGAAGCGGGGCGGTAAGGGATCGGTATACAGAGAGTCGGTACGAACAAGCAGTAAAAACAGAAGCAGTAAAATAGTAGCTTTATATACTATTATATTGCTATCTTTGAGCGTGGTCGAGGTGTCATCGCAAAATGGCAACGTACAAAGATATTCATGTTATTTTGGTATCAGAAATTGAGAAATATCCATTGTTGTACAATTATAAATGATCGGATTATGCTAGGAAGGACCTGACGGAGAAAGCTTGATCGGAAATTTCAATCAAAACAAAAATTTCTGTTATTTACTGCTTATATTTATTAATTTTAAAATTATAAATTATAATATTAAATATTAAATTATATATTAAAGGATATCGCCAGTACTTCTATATTTTTCTACGCAATCGCAAATAAATGTAACACGCTATAATAGTATCGTCTTCCGTCTTCTGACGGCGACATAATCACACCCGTGACTGCAAGATTCTACCGAAAGTATACCGACATGTGTGGAGATGAAGGCGGTATCGGTAAGGTATGTCGGTAAAGCAGAAAATACCGCATACCGATACCGTACCGACAAGTCAGGTAGCGGCCAAAAACTACAGCAAAAAGCGTTACATGAAAATGTCTCACTGTCTTGCAGCCTCGTATATGCTAGAAGTTTTTCTTCCGAGCTTACCGAAAGTAGCGGAATCTATGTGATCGTTCAGAATAGCGAAAATATTTTGTCTCCGATTTAAAAATAAACAAGACAGAAATCTGTTTCAGACATCAGGGAACATTTTTGGTGTCGGTCTGTCGCTCAATTTCTGTAAACCAAAATATCTTAAAAACTACCGGTCCGATTTAATTAAATTTGTATCGTAGGTCATAATTAGCTCATTGTTGGTCCCATATAGGATTACTTTCTGCGCTCATTTGTTTCTCTTCCACATGCGCACAAATATATATTTATTTACACCCATAGCTTTGAAAGCACTTATCTGATTTGTATGAAACTTTTATAGTTTATCGAAAGCAACCCTCAGATTGCCCCAGATTAATTTGAACCGTCTGCGCTTTTTTTTTGCTAAATTGATACTTTAATTCATGTAAAATATAAAAAACAATTTTGAAATGTTAAAAAATCGGGGAAACAATTAAATAAATTAGACAATAATGGCTTATAAAAGCATAAAATCAAAAATGTACGTGGATGCGAGGAAGCTATGTGTCACACCAATTGGCAGACTATTTTATAAATTGTTTCCAAAAACATCCCGAAGGTTTAAATGGTCCACCCAGTATTTACTTACGTTTATTTACAGCGTATGTTATATGCTCGTGTAATTTGAAACCGTTATCAATTACTGAGCCTAAAGGTTTTATGATTAAAAACCTATTTTAGCGTTTAGTGCCCTATAAATTGTGAAAACATTAAGTGTGTGATGGTGATGACAGTCATGGGAGAATTCAACGTGGTGTTTTATTCCTTAGGGGGTCTCGTTTTCCCATATGTGTGTAATCCGTCGCGGCGAAGCTCAAGAGCTCCTATAGTAATCCATCGGAGAAAGGCCCGATGCTTTATTTATTTATTTATTTTAAATATATAAATATAAAATACACTTTTATAAAACATGTCCAATTCATCCCTTTCTCACTTGTGTAAAGAAAAATCTGTCGGGCTCACTCGAACAAAACTTAGTGTTGAAAATCTGTTGAACGGTTATTGAGTATTTTATCCGATTTCTTAGATTCTTCCTTTCTATTAAGAGTAAATCATTATTTTAATTATTTTTAGGAAAAAAATGTAAATTATTATTTAGTTTGCAATTTTAATTAAAAAATAAATATATGAAGAGAGTTGTGCGCCCTTGTAAAGAGGGATGTGTAGGTTGAGACTGCTTGTTGTGGTTGTGCTAATAAACATACTAGAAGAGTATGGGGTCTGAAAGGCCAAGAGAGTGAGCAGTTAGAATTGGAAAAGAAGTAGAAGGAAAAACTTAATATTATTTTTTAATACTACCAGGGTTTCAGCCAGAAACAGGAGCTTGCTTCTTCTTCGCTTTTTTTCCACAGTACTTATTCTCCTAAATTAAAAGTAAACCCTCTAATTAAACCAAAAATAAATATTTAAATTATTTTTCAGCCCTCATAAGGCCGAAAAAAGGGAATCTGTTTGCTCAAAGGATATAAGAAACGAGTTAAAACAGATCTCAAAAGAAAATCTATTCGTTGGGTGGTTCAATTTATTACTGGTCCCGCTAATTTGCCAAGATATATAGGAGTTTCTCAAACTCCATTTCGTCAAAAAAATAAGAGGAAAAAGGAAATACTCCTTACCAACATGTAGTAATGTATCCTGAAGTGACCAGCCTTAATTTATGTTTTGGTCAAATCAACACCAGCCTTAAGACAAATATTGTTCGTCAAAGATGTATCAGGCTAGTGATTTTTACCTGGAATCAATGGCTTTAGCAAGGTGTGGAAATAAATCAGTGCTTCCCAACCTCCGGTCCGTGAGATATTTTTACCGATCCGCAGAACAATTATTACAAATTTAAAAAAATGTATAGGTACTTATCTATTTATATTGGGAAATATTTTTTTCATTTATTTATTTTGCTTCCGAGCTTACCGAAGGTAACGGAAGCATTGTGTTCACTTTTGAGAACGATAAACTTTTATGTCTCCGATTTTAAAAATTCCAAGACAGAAATCCGTTTCAGACATCCGGGAACATTTTTGGTCTCGTGTCTGTCTGTCTGTCTGTCTGTCGGTCTGTGTGTCCGCGAATTATGAAACGTGCGACGATAACTTGAGTAAATGTCGACCGATTTTGATGAAATTTGGTAGACATGTTCATTTTACCAATGCCTAGGACAAGTTCGTTGGACAACGTTATCCGTCCAGCGTTCACGATCAACGCTCGCGTAAACGTGAACTTCAAATTTAAAATCGGAATTTTTGGTCGGGAAAAAAATCTAACTTCATCTATTCAATGAGACGAACATTTTTTTCAAATACAATTTTTTAGTTAAACCAACAGCGACACCGCTATAAAGTGTTAAAGTTCGCTAAAACTGTTAAATAGTTTTTCACAATAAACAATATAACAATAAAGTAATATAACAATAATTTTAATGTTAATATAACAATAAAGTAAATGATATTGGATGCGAGGAAGCTATGTGCCACACTAATTGGCAGTCTATTTTTATTTTTATTGCAAAAAAAAAAAAAAATAATAAACCTTTGACTTTTCAAGCTAGCCCTGACAATTATTCCACAGAACAGTGATTTTATCAAAATATCTAAAAATTAATGAATTCGTAGAATACAAATAAAGAGATGAGCCGCAACAAACAAATTATTATTATTAAAATTATTTTAGTGGTATTTTAAGTTATGCAGTTGAATTTTCTTAGAATCTCTACTACAAATTCCACGTTTATGTAATAATTTACTTTGATCATTTGTTTCAGGTAAAAATGTTAGTCCCTTACGATTACACGAGTGTGCTGCAAAAATGTAAGTTTAAAAATGTTTTATTCCTATTTTTAAATTTGTGGCCATAAACAGATAAAATAATTGGTATAGTCTTCCAATTAGTGTGGCACATAGTTTCCTCGAGTCCTATTTCGTATATTTTAATGGTTTTATGCTTTTAAAACCTATTTTTGTCAAATTTATTTAATTTTTCTGTTTTTTAAATCTGTCAAAATTGTATTGATTTTTTAGATTAATTAAAGTATCAGTTTAGCAAAATTTAAAGAGTACAGGCAGTTTAGATTAATCTGGGGCTATCTGCGGGCTACTTTTGTCAACCATCCAAATTTCATATAAAATGAGTTGAGTACTGTTGAGGATATAGGTATAGGTTCAATAAATGTATGTTGAATAAATAAAAATGGGCGCAGAAGGTTGACACATATATGGGACCAACAATGAGCTAAGTATGACCTACCATCCAAATTTTATTAAAATCGGACGAATGTTGTTTAAGATGTGTTAGTTCGCAAAAATTAAGCGACAGACAGACACGGAAACAAAAATGTTCCCTGATGTCTGAAACGGATTTCTATTTTGGAATTTTTGAAATCGGAGACATAAAAAATGTTAGTTCTTCGTAGCCATCGCATAGTTTTCGTTACCTTCGGTAAGCTCGGAAGAAAAATAGAAAAATGTACGCTTTTTATTTAGTGTAAGACATTTTTATTATCAAAGTTAACTCAGCACACATTAGACTAAAGATCCTAAGAGACCTACCTTTACCTTGTTATTATGGGGCTACAAATCTTAATTGCTTCTTCAAGGCTTAGGCTATTTTACTAGCTATAGTAAATTAAATTAATATATTCTAGGGGGCTCTTCTCCCTACTCGTTTGGCTGGAAGTCGGCCGCTCTTGGCGAATTTACTGCTTGGGAGAGGCCAAGGTGTAGAGAATTTCATCATGCCTATGAATTAAATAAAAGGCAATATTAATTTATATCAGTAAGGCAATATTTATTTTGATAAGTATGATAATAAGACAACCCTACACTAACCCTCAAACATAATATTGGTTTGACGACATGACCGGTCTCCATTCTCCTCAAAAAATAATAAGGACCAATATAATATTAGACTGTAGTTTTAAAAAGGAAATAGTTTAAATTGGAATAAAATTCCTTAAATTATTGTTGGTTTGTTTGGGGGGGGGGGGGGATATGTATTGTATAGTGTTTGTATTTATTTTCCATCCAAGGTTCACTAATTAATATCTAATTTTTTTATAAAAACTCAAAATTATAGTTATTTTATGCGAGCAAAATGCTCATAAGCGAGTTACTTCGGGGTCGATTCTGTTATTGTTTTGACAAAAATATTATTGGTTGCTATATCAAAATGAATCTGACAAGTGATGCCAGCGCTGTTTGTGGCCGAATACCGAACTCGTTCGAGATTTTATTATTATTAGTGGTAACGATAACAGAGCTACACGCCTTTCATTTATTTGTTATTTAATTTGTATTTATTTCAAATTTCGTTAAAAATCTAGAATACTTATAAGGTGTATGTTAAACACCTATTTATTGGCCATTATTGGTTACACAAAAATGTAAACTAAAATGGCGTCCCTTTTTTTTATTTCGATTTAAGATATAACCTGGCGTGCGAATATATCAACAGTTCAGGTGCCCCTGCGCGTCCTTGCAGTCCAGTCATAGGCCTGTCTATGCAGTCCAGGCGTAGGCCAGTCTATGCAGGATTTCTTTCCTTATCTATCTATCTATCTATCTATATATATATATATATATATATATATATATATATATATATATATATATATATATATATATATATATAAAACTATACAACACTCTCAAATTCCCCCCTTTTCTCGGGGGGTCTCGACTCGTCCCTAACCTTGTTTAACTCCCAATTTATTATATATGTATATCTTTCTCACAGGACTGGTTGGTTTACAAAACTTTTTTAATACTATAGAAAGATAAGTTTATATGTATGTATGATGTTTATACATCTATCTAACTTAGTTTCCAGAAGTCTCGTGGAACCTACATACTTTGTTACAAGTGAGTAAAACTCTTAGGTGAAAATGTTCGATTCACAGGTGATCAACATAAGTGGTTTCAACCGGGTCTCAGGTCTCCCGTCTCCCATTTGTGCCGATGGTTGCAGATACTGATACTTCAGGCACCTATCGAATCATCACCGGTTGGCGTAGAGCTAAATTTAAATATCAATCCCGGAAGCCTACTTTAAATTTATTAACCATTACCTATGTTATGTTTTTTAAAAATTTAATCATTGATTCATTTTAGCGAATTTTCGAAGAACATTAAGCTATTACAATGGCTTCTTTTTTTGCAATACGATTTTTTGAAAATTTTCTCCATGGAAATCCGTTTTAGACCATTCCTAATCGATTCCTGAAATTTAACATTTTGTTTATGTATGTATGTATATAATATGTGTCACTCCAGACGATATCTCACGCTAGGATGCACTTAAAAAATCCAAACAAATTTTAAAATGTCAATAATATCAAAAGAAAGGATGAGTTCGTTGGCCAACATTTTTGGAGTGTATTTAGGGTCAAATTTTCACAATTTAGGGCCAAAAATAGTATTAAAACGTGGTTTTTTCCATTCCCCTCTTATATGAAAATATGACAAAAGTGTACATAACAACTATAACTTTACTCTTAAAGAGCTGTCCAACGACATGCATCTTGAAGGGTAAATATTATTTTGACTTTTGTACCCCGTTCCCCTGTGTACCAACTTTTTTTTTTAACCTATCCAAATTCTGAACCAAAATTTTTCTATATTATCATAAGCCAATAATAATACGAAGATTTCTTTGAAAATTCGCTCATTAAGTCATGCTGCATGACTGGTAATTTTTTAGGGTTTCATTGGTAAAACCAAAATAAGAAACCCTTATTGTTTCGTTCCTGTGTCTGTCTGTCACTCTGTACGGTTCGAATAACTTCAGAATAAAAAATATATAAATATGAAACTTTGCAGTATTAAAGATCGTTTTGACGCGCACACAGGAAAAATATAGCGAACTCACATTTTTATTGTATTTATAAATCGAAATATACAAAAATACAAATGTCCCCCCACCAACTACCCTATAACGGATAATCTTAAAATTTTGAAATATTTCACGCTTATACCCTTATATGGTGGACCGATGAATATTTCCGGAAAAAAATTAATGTACCTTTTCGTTATTACCGATAAAATCCATTGGGACCCCCCGGGTGAATGAACCAGGAACCTCTTCCTCTGTAACACGTGAAAATTGTTTAATTTTCTGCAGTTACTAGAAGTATAAAAAATATGCCAAGTGGTCTGCTGGACCATAGGAAAAATTAGAATAGCAATTTTTACTGATTAACTGGGAATCCAAAATGGCGGATAATTCCCACCACAAAAAAAGAATATTTTATTGAAATTTTGTACGGGGTAACAAATTAAGGTATTAAAGAGTAGATAACAAAAATGTATATCACGTGTTAATTGTTTAATTTTCCACGCCTTTACCAAAAATAATTTTCCACGCCTTTTACCAAAAAAAAAGCATCAAACATTTTTTGTCTCCCTCCCCCCCCCCCCTCCCTCCCTCCTTAATATAACTAGATTTATGTTAAGGATACCAACGAAACCCTTTTTACGTAAGACTTCCCGAACAACTATTTATTATCTTGGAGTTTAATTAATTATTTTTGTAACCCATTTTATTCAATATAAAATATTTCCTATATTTTTATTTAAAAATAAATCAATAAACGATGTTAGGCTAATATTGAGGCGAGCAAATATTTTGTTGGTAAAGGCTCAAGACTTTGCCCTGGCTGACTACTGCTGAGGAAAGCGTTGTAGTTTGTAGATGAGGATGGTCGGGGTTAAAGTACAGAGCTTAGTGAAAAGTAAACAACTGTGCAAGTCCCCGCAAACCTTCCTCCCCAGGCTCTGTGGTCTAACCCTTCCTCTGCTCAAGCCTCTCTTTTTAAACCGATTACCTACCTTAAGATGATGCAGAAAGCCCACCAGACTACATTAAATATCAAAATATTATTCTAGGAAGGTCAAGTCTCCCTATATTTATAGCTTCAATGTAAACTTGTTAAAAAAATGAAAACAAAAGTTAATCTGACGCTATATAACTACTCCGTTATAAGATTGGAATATACTCGTAATTTCATTCTCTTGATTCCATATGAAGAATAAAAAAAAAAAAAAAAAAAAAAAAAAAAAAAAAAAAAAAAAAATTCTTAGAGCGCACCTAAGGGCTAAGAGGAACCTATACATACAAAATTTCATGATCCTATAGATCTAGAGGTTTTAGAGATATCGTGATGAGATGAGTCAATCAGTCAGTGGTATTTAGTATTTACATGGTATATAATATCTAGATTATCTATAGTATTCGTATATCCGTTGTACAATGATTTTAAATAGAACCCAAAGATAATTGGACCAATTATCGCTGCATTATTATATGTACAGTATATCATATTTAACTCTCTTATTCAAGTATTGATTGGTAATTTCTAATCATGTTCTAAAACGTAAAAGTCATTAACACTATTCATAAATTTGTAAAAATCGAATTCTTGACCTACAGTTTAAATCAAATAAAACAAATTTCAAGGCATAAATCCGTTTCAGACATCAGGAAACATTTTTGCGAAGACGGTTGAAATTAGTCTGGTTCAATCTGCGGGCTACTTTCGACAACCAACCCAATTTCATAAAAATCGGATGAGTACTGTTGAAGATATAGGTGTAAATAAATGTACGTTTGTAAGCAAATGGGCACAGAAAGTTAAAAGTTATATGGGACCAACAATGGGCTAATTATGACCTACGTTCCAAATTTCATTAAAATAGACGAGTAGTTTTTAAGAAATATTGGTTCGGAAAAATTGAGCAACAGACCGAGAGACACGGAACCAAAAATGTTTCCTGGTGTTCTGGATTTCTGTCTTGGAATTTTCAAAATCAAAGACATAAAAAATGTTTGTTCTTCAGAACGATCTCATACCGTCCGTTTTCTTCGGAAAGGACGGATGCAGAATGTAAGTCCAACAAATAAACTTACTCATATACATAACTAAACTAACTCAAGCTGGTGGAGGGCTTAGGCCTGCTAAAGGACTAATACATGTATTTATGTATTAGATGACACAGTATGGGTATTTATATGATATGGTTGGGGAACACTGAGTGGGCCCTGTACGTGAAATAAACACAGATCTGTGGTCATTAGTGACCCATCTAAATGGTCTAATGCTACTTGGCTTTATTAATAGGACAGCCCACGTACTCCTATCAGATCTATCGACCCCCCCCCCCCCCCCTCCTACAAGAATTAAATCAGGAGCAAAATTGGTCAGTTATTTGCTGAATAAAAAAGTAACTAATATTAAATACAACCAGAAATAAAGTGAGGTACATAATTTAATTAATAAAGATATTTCTCATACACATACTGATACTTAAATCCAATAATTTATACGTGATTTAATTTATTTATTATTAGAAATATATTTAAAAATTTAAATAAATTGATTTAAATTTTAAATTAAATTTATACTTTTACATGAATAAAAGTATACATTTAGCCTAATTTAATGAGCGCAGACTGTTAAAATTATTATGTGTGGTTTTAAAAAAATTATCTGTGGTTTTTATTCGTCAAACCATCCAAATTTGTTAAAAATAAGATTATCTACTTTTAAGGCTATGTTAGTTTTTGTTAATGTGTTAATAACAAAATATATGTGTATATTATATTATTATGCCTTTATTATTGTATTATAATATATAGTCTTCAGAACGATTCATTTATTTACAGGAAATTATTTAACATGAAAGAAAATAAAATTATAAATTTTCTAAGCCAATTTTGTTGATGTATTATTAGTAATTAAACAGTTAAATCCTTAAAGAATATTAAATTAATATTGTTATACAATTAATATTATAAATGATATTACAATTCAAATATACAATTTAAGTATAATTATAATGTAACATATAAAAATAATATGTATTTTATAAAAAATATGCTGTGTTTAGTTACTACGGAATTGTAAGGGTGGCACACCTGTGAAAGAAAAAGAAAAAGAACCATGTGTATAGTGTATAGGTTAATACCAGTTAAAGTTACGGCTTTCGAAACGAGAGATTATACTTCGTTTTATTGTTTCGTTTTAACTCCTTCTAATGATTTAATTTAAAATAAAAAGCAGTATTACTTACAACTGTCTACAATTTGAGGTAAGAAAGTGTTTTAAACAAATAAGCAATTAATGGAAGTTTTATTAGATTGGTTTTTTCCGAGTTATATTTTACGTTGAGTGTTTTTATTGTTTTATCGTGACTTAACGGTTAACAATTAATCTTGACATTGTTAAAAAAAAAGATTACAATAGAATACCCTATTATAACAAATGTCATGTATAATGTTTAGGTAAAAAAATTGTAATACACATAGTAATAAAGGTTACTTATTTTCATTTGGCTTGTATTATGGACACTTAGCACTAACTGGACACTTAGCACTAACAGAGATTAAAAGCAATGGAACCCAGCAGCAAATAAATTATTTTTATCTACGATTGATACGAAATATGAACATTTTATCTCTGTTTAGATGCGTAGAAAGTGATTATTTTCGTAGCTGTATTTATTGCGCATGCGCGATAATCGTGAAGAGTTCTTCACCTTATTGCACGATTTGCGTATTTGTTTACATTTAACAAAACTAATTTGCTAACTGTTTTTATCAAGTTTTTAGTGATAAACAATGTATTTTTAATGATTTTCTGTATTTACTATAAAATCCAACAATCGTAGATAAAGTACGGTATGCAACTCGTGCGAAAACTGAATTTGTCTTTGCTAGTGTGGTTTTACTACCCCTTGCTGTCGCTCGGGTGCAAACTCCACACTCGCATGCAAAATTCTACTTTCCGCACTATACGCGTAATGCACTATTTCGAGCCAATGAATGTAAGCAATTATTATCGTGAACTAACACTTTCTTTTTATAATGATTAATTGAGTGTACAATATACACATCTTTTTCAATAAAAACTATTTTAAAGGCAGTATTTCTTGCTAACTACTGTACTTTTATTGACGTGCATCCTTTTGCATTATTATTTAAAATAATTATTTTTTATAAACAAGATTTTCGTTAAAACGGACAACCTTATGTGTTATAATGTGGTTCTATACTGCATTTTGAATTAGCATTATCTTTAAAGAAAAAGTTAAATGTATATACTATTTCATTTTAAGATTGTTTACATTTCTGTGAGAACGCAGAAGATAAAGGCAGAAAGGCGGCGGCCAATTAATTTTCAGTTTTTGTTTACCTTTGTTAAATATTGTGGATATTTGACTACATTCGGGCTTATTGTCAAATTAAAAAGTTATTTTACTCATTTTTAGTTACGTTTAGAGGTAAGAAAGTGTTTTACTTTAATCCTATAAATTATTGTGCTATGAATAATCACTGTTCTGCAAAATTAAACAAACTTTCGGGCCGCAAGAAAGTTTTATCTGAAGTTTATGTTTTCGAGGTTGCTGAATGTCAAAATTTCTCCTATACGAACAGTTTTCCCGGAAAATGCGCCTAAAGTTCGGAAAATTGTGTTCTTGGGGTTTTTCGCTCTAAAAAATTTCGAAAAAAAATATATTGGGCGTTTCGATATCATTGTCTTTGTATACAATGTCATTTCAATTATATATGTCATACGTTATCATTAATTGTATTGAGTTAAAAATATAAAGCTTTGAGTTAATAACAATCCATGTTCGCGTATTAATTCATATCATACAGTAAGGTCAGCAGATTTTTTTGACTTTTGATTCGCGTTCTTCATAGTTTAAAGATATTCAAACGCCCAATATTTTTTTTACGAAATTTTTTTGGCCAAAAAATTGGGTCAAAAACCCCCCAAAACTCTAATTTTTCCGAATTTAGTCGCATTTTCCGGGAAAACTGTATATGTAGGAGAAATTTTTACTTCAGATTCGGACAGCACACCAAAATACTTAAGAAAAGGACATTTTCATTTTGAGGTTTTTTTTGCAGAACAGTGTTATCCGTGTCTTCAATTCATGTTAAAGAGAGATAAGTATTTCCTTAAATAGTTAATATATTTATATAGAAAAACAAATGTAGAATTGTTTTTTGTTTTTGTTTTTTCTTTTGATAATTTAATGGTGATTTTGATACTGCTAGACGTAGTCATTTTTGATTTATTCCAACTTTGTTTCTTTATAAGATAATTGTTTAAAGGGAGTATGTATATGACCTAAGCTGTCCAACATCAAGCACTTTCATACTTATTAGTTACTGTCCATAGTGGGTTGTTTTATTCGACTATTTCTTTAACATTTCTTATCTACAATAATGCAAAACCTTTTTTTCTCACAATCATTTACTTATTTTCATTAGTAGTATGTATTTAAAATGAATGTCTGGTTTTTATTGCTCTTTAATTTTTATTCATTTATTTGATTTTTTTTTTTTTTAAGAAAATTCTTTAATTGTTAATTTATTGTAAATCCAGTTTAGTATAGGATAAGTATATAACTATATATTTAATATATGACTAGTGTTTTTAACTTATTTCCTATTCTCACTTATTTTGTTTTTTAGATTAAAGTAGCATAAGTTGGTATATTTACTTGAGTTAAGAAGTAAAATTAGTTTAGTTATTAATGCATTTTTCAAATATGACGCGAATATATAGTAGTAGTTTATCGTTGCTGTTTTCTTGATACCAAAATAAGCTAAATATATAAATTAGCATAAACTTTTCTGTTGCTTGAACAAATTAGTGACTTAATTTGAGCATTGGACGTGATATTGCAGAAGTCAAAGGATTAATAGTAATAATATAATTATTAACACAAAGCATACTGTAAATGGTTTGATTTTGTTTGTATGTGGTAAAGTGAAATTGCTTCTTTTTTTTATTTTCTTTTGGTATAATTGCAGAGTATCTTACCCACCTAATTTCTAGTTGTCCGATTAACTTTTTTCTTTTTCTTTTTTTTTAATTGTTCCTCTTTTCATTTTACTATTAACCTGTTTTGTTTTCGATAAAGTGAATAGTTCAAAGTTAATACCTTTGATGTATGGGTGGTGTAGTTTTAAAAGTCTTCTTCAAAGCTGTGAATATTAAATTTTCATTACAATGTGAGTTGTTAATAACTCAATGCTTTTTTTTAATTGCCTTTTTCCCTCATTGTGGAAATTAACATTTTAAATTACTTTTATGCTTGCTTATAAATGTTTTTCAAAAGGAGTTTAGGAATTTTTGCTTACCGAAGGTAACGGACGCTGTGTGATCGTACTGAAGAAAGAACATTTTTTGTATCTCGAAATAAAAAATCCGGGAACATTTTTGTTTCCGTGTCTGTCGGTCTGTCCAGCATGAAATTTAGATGGCAAACCAGAATTAACCCAATGTTGGTCCCATATAATTCGTTTCAACGCACGAAAGTTTTTTTTTTATTAACACCTATATATCTAGTTATTGTCTGATTTTTCAAAAATTTGGTTGGTTTGTTTAATGTTGCCCTATAATATCAAGTATTAGCTAAATTTTTACTTTTATTTATGTAAAAAATCAAAACTTCATTGAAATGTTCACGTAAAACTGTAATATTCTAAACAGAACGTGCAGATTTTGGTCTCCTTAGAAGAGGTTTATTTTTAGTCACATCTGATTTCTTTTAATTTGATTTCTTTTCTTTTTCATGTTTTTCTTCAAATACTTTATTTCAAATTTTTTGTTCTATGCGAAGATTTCCATTCACCGAAAAATGTGCGAGATTGTTTAATTAGTTAAGATTTGTAATATTACGAATCTTGAAATAATTAAAATCTATTTAGGTTTTAATTATTTCAATGCTTTGCTTTTGTGAGCAAGTGGCCATTGTTAGACAACAGCCCCTAACTCATATAACTCATGGAAATTGGCCATGTACATTTTTAATTTGGGTAAATGAAATACCACCTGAAAAAATCCATCTAATATTGTATGATACATTTGATAAAATATTAAGTACAGTTTTGTGATGTAATCGATTTGGTTGTAACAAACACACCTAATGTGATTATTAAATAACTCGAAACAAGTTTACTTTTGCATAATATAAAGTAAAACTTCTCTTTAATCATATCTTTTTTCGAAGAATTATCTTTCATAACACAATAAACTTAAATTCTCAGGAAAAATGCATGACAAATAATAGGACGATTCTTGTTTAATTCTAATTCGAAGTGAACTCAGAACACATCCTATAACTCATTGAATTTTGACCGCTTATGTAAAAAAAAAAAGGTTTTCACGAAATATGCTGATACCAATCTTTTGTCGTTGAATTTTTTCTTCCAATTATTTTCAAGTCAGTCATGCTTGCATCCGCGAACTCATCTCCAGTTTCTCAAATCCTATACAGTTCAATAATAAACTAGCTCTTTATATTCGGTATCGTTTTGTTTCAAATGTAAATACATTTTTAAAAATAACCTTCATTTTAGACGGTGTTTAACTTTTATCTTCTCATGTTTGTATGGTACAAATTTTGTATACATTTTTAATCATTTTTCCCGATTTCCTGGAAAGGTGAAGCTTTCAGAGGTTATGTACTTCCGATGACAATGAAAGTAATATTAATATTTTTATAGCATGGTTTAAATAAATATAAATGCATACCATATTATATTGATTATTTTTGTTTTTTACTTTCTCATATAAAGGGAAAGTATTGTGATGGTGCGAAAATTCGATTTTGATGGATTTACACGTTTTGAGTTCCCCTGAGTCCAAAAAAGTGGTTTTTAAAAAATATCTGTCTGTCGTCTGTTTGTCTGTAGTCTGTCTGTGCAGACGCCTGGAGCCTAAACTACTGGGCAGATTTTGACGAAATTTGGCATACATGTTCAGAAAATTCATACCCCGAGGCGAAATCGAGAAACGAATTTTAGCTCCAAATTTGGGGGCATTACCCCCTAAAAACTCGAGAAAATTATTTCTCGAAAACGGTTTTGATTAAAAAAAATCTATAATGTGGCCCATTTAAATACGAATCTAACGATATAAGCCGTTTTCCCGGGAAAAATCTAGTTCCTGAGAAAAAAAGCTTAAAACGTGGACGGAGAGAGCCCGGGTTCGATTTCCCGCCTAGGAAATGTTATTTTTAGGGTTTCGTTGGTAAAACCAAAAAAAGAAACCCTTATAGTTTCGTTCATGTGTCTGTCTGTCTGTCACTCTGTACGGTTCCAATAACTTTTGAATAAAAAGAGATAGAAACGTGAAACTTTCCAATAATAAAGATCGTTTTGACGCGCACACAGGAAAAATATAGCGAACTCAAAATTATCAGCTGTTCAAATCCAAAATGGCGGATAACTCACGTCATGCGAAAAAAATATTTTTTTTAAATTTTGAGTGGGGTATCAAATGAAAGGTATTAAAGATTAGATTACAAATATATATATCACTTAGGAAAATTGTTCAATTTTCGGCGCCATTTTGTCAAAAAACATCGACATTTTGCGTGTCTCCCTCCCTAAAATAGTATTTCCGCTCATACTAAAAATATAGAAAAATATGCAAAATGTGTGGTCTGGTGGGCCATAGAAAAAATAAGATTAGCAATTTGATCTGATTTACTGGGAATCCAAGATGGCGGATAATTGCTGTCACGGGGAAATTTTTTTTTTTTCAAAATTTTGAGTGGGGTATCAAGTGAAAGGTATTGAAGAGTAGATTACAAAAATATATAACACTTGTGGAAAGCGTTTAATTTTCTACGCCATTTTGTCAAAAACATCCAAATCCCCCCCCCCCCCCAACTACTAATTTCATGTTTACAACACCAACGAAACCCTTTTTACGTGAGACTTCACGCACTACCAATTTATTATGATACATTTTGAAGAAGTGTTCAATAATAATTAAATGTACATACGAAAACTAATAAATGGAAAACACTGGGCCAAATAATTACGACCTCGTATATGGGAAAGTTTGTCTAAGTTGTCTCGGACCGATTTTTTTATTTATACGATAAGTAACTTCACTGTAACAGAGGAACAGACGTAATCATTAATCATATACTGATATGTCTAATGCGCCTTACTCGTCGTTTTCTATAGTGTAAAGCTATATCCTGAGGTTGTTACATCAGTAGTTTTAGTTGAATTCAAGAAAAAAAAAAGTTCATAGTAAGGTTCTAAAAAAAAGTTTTTAATTAGATAATATATTTTGTGCTTTAATATTGCTTATTACCTTATAAACGTTTTTACCCTTTTATTCAAGAAAGTAAACTATAATAACCAATATTGTGTAACATTAATAGACTTAACCGTACTATTTTTACTCTTAAATTGTAATAATGTAGTAATTAGAATAAATAAATATGGTTAAATCGAAGCATTATTAGCGGAGGCCCTATTGGTAAGGTTAATATAATAGTATGCACATATTAGAAATTTAATATTATAACAATTATTTTTTAATTAAGCGGGCAGATACTCGCTCGTTAATTGTAACTCTATTTTGTATCTGTTATATTTTTTTGGGTAACATCATCTTTTAAGATATAAATTAAATAAATTATAGCACAGAAACAAAAAACCAAACATATTTATTTTAAATTTTTATGTACCAACTACATGTCCGAAAAATTTTACTTGCAGAAAAAACTGCTTTAAATTTAAAATAAACATTTTTTTAATCTTCATTAAGTTTGTTTTATAGTTAATTACTTTTCAAATAAGCAATTAAATTATTGTAAATATTTGGTTTTTACGATTTCATCTAATTTTGTAAATATTCGGTTTATTTGCGATTATTTCCTCTTTAAAAACTTTCTTGCTTTATCACAAGGTTTTTAATAATTCCAGAAAAAATTATAATACTCCTTTTTAAGAAAATGAAATTTTAAACTTTATAACCATTTCCATTTCGAGTATCAGATTTAGTGAACTAATTAAAAGTCTTACGTTTCCATTAAAAGGAAATATTAAGATTACTAATTGCCCATGGGGGTTGAGGGGTTACTTCCAATCCCCTGGGTCTTTATAAGTAACACCAGCTGCACTATGTAATTTTGTAATTACGCTTGTACGAAAAAACCTTGGCTCCTACCAAATACTACCAGATTTTATTAAGTACTATAAACTCTACTTTGTTCTATTCCCTGTGTTGTTTGCTTTCCTTTATTAAAAAAAATCTAAACCTCTAATGATGTTTATTCAAGAATGTTTAGGTTGGAGAAAATTAATACATATATTTTATTTTTTAATACCGTTCATTTTTTGTTTACCGAGATACTTAATGCCATTATTATTTTCAAATATTTTTTTAAAACTAGACAGCTAGAAAATAATTTCACAATGGTTTTTTAACGTTGTACATTAATTGACTTTTGAATTAATAAACTTGTGAAATGATTTACCTTGTGAATTGATTCAATTAGCTTGTTTGCTTGCTAGCTAATTGAAAGTAACGGGAGCATTGTGATCATTTAGAAAGAATTTTTTTGTTTCCAAAGTTAAACAATTTCTTGGGAGAAATCGGTATCAAACATCAGGTGTCTGTCCGTCCACATTTTCCCGTCCGATTTTAATAAAAATGTGATGGTAGGCCACAACTAGCCTACTGTTGGTAGCTTTTTCGCTTAGAATATTTATATTAGTTTTTTAGTTATCACTGCAATACTCTAAAGAATGTTGCTACGTTTTTTTCCCTCAAAGTTTAGCTCAGAGGTATATAGTATTATCAGTAATCAAACTAGTTCAATGTAAATGTAATAGTAGTATAATATCCAAGAGGTTTTAGTTTCCCGGATAGTAATGCTACTCATGATATTTACTTTTAGGATTTGTACTTGAAATCCTGGAACAGTTTCGATCGGATACTTTAACACTATCATCGACAGAAGTTAGTTTTGCGTTTGAGTGATGTGGTAGCAGTAGTAGTAGTAAGTGCCAACCCCTGAATAACACGCCCATCAAACCACCCCAGTCTTACCCTCAAGCCCTAGTTTGGATAATAAAGGAGAGGATGTCTAGCCACTTTAGTACAACAAGCTCCTTTTCCCTGATGTCTCCTGATCCTAATGTGGGATGTGAAAATGAAATCTTCCACATACTCCCATAAAGTGGTAAGCTGTCTCCTTTTTTTCGCCGCATATTGGACAGGAGGAGTCGTTTTAGATTTTAAATAATGACGCCGTCTTCGATGTCTTATGGATTGACAGTATCCAGTTAAGACCTTATGTTTCTCAGGTTGGGTCTACCCAGTCCTAAGAGCCATCTGATTTTCCTTTTGTCTTGTTTTAGCAGGATTATTTTAGACCACCAACATCTCTCCGCTTCTTCCCAAATCCACTTCTTTCATTCTCGATAATGGCTGACTTAGCCTATTGCCAAGTCCTCGAGACCAGTCAATTGCTGGTTCCGGTCCACAGAAAGGCATGGAAGCTATTTTACTTTGTTATTTCATCTGATATCTCATTTCCCGGGATACTTGTGTGTCCTGGGACACAAAGCAGTATAACCTCCGTTCTCTCAACTGGCAGCTCTGACTCCTCTTGACACTCCATAACCGGTACCAAATTTACACTTGGGGCTTGAAGTGTCACTTTGCAATCCTAGCATATTGCTACCTTTTTGGCTAATGCTGCCTACCTGCTTGTTACCTCTAGAATGGCGTAGATTTCTGCCTGAAAGACTATGATGAGTTAGTCTAGTGGAAAAGCTCTCTTGGGTGTCGGAACTTTTCAAGTACCTTTCCGCCCCTGCGTACTATACCACTAGAGTCTCCAGGTTAAATTTAATTTCTCCTAATTCCCATTTGGCTCGTGATGAGATTAGCACCTTGTATTTCCTCTCCAGCTTAAGCTGTTATTATGCTACCTTCATTAAAATCCCTGTAAGTGGAATCTTGAATTTGGTCAACATTTCTATTTCCAAGTATCTTGTTGAGGACCCTCGTCCTTGCTCTTGTCCATTGTCTCTAAGTCTATTAAATGATGCAAAGGCCTCTCCTTTCATCCACGTCCATAGTGCCGCTCCTGACCTTAGATCACTTTAAGTGATGTAAATAGTACATCCTCATCGTTGTTTAATTTTAAAACTGTTAGTGTAAGGTAGCGGAAATATCCCCCCAAAGATTTTCAGGTAAGAAGGCAATGTGTAATTTTAAAAAATGTTTGATTTCAAATTACCTGTACCGCGGCTATCTACACATAAAGAAATACTTTATATTCTAATTTCTTTTGGAACTTATTAGTAAAGTATTTATTATATTATTTTCCCTTGATTTCACCACCAGATTTTTTTAAAAAAACTTCAATAATATGTTATGAAGAAATTATTAAAAATATCGTTCTTATTATTAACATTTTACTTACATTGTATTTAGATTGGCAAATTCTGATTATAAATAACTACATTTAACTTTAGCATCTGTTTTTTATTCTTAATTAGATAATAATCCTTAGCTCCCTCCCACAAAATATTAGAGAAACATTTACTAAGTTTCCATGATGTTTAAGTACAGATTAAATACAGGTAGAATACAGTTTTTGGATCCAAAGTGTCCATGGAAACCTAGATTCAAAACGGATTAAATCCGATCCCGATCCCGATTCAATTCACTAAATTCTGGGATCGTATCTGAATCTAGTTGCAATGGAAACACCTGAACTCAATTCTGAGTACCTGACATGCGCAGAGCGTGAGTGTGAGCGCACCTAGCGTATTTCTGTAGAAACTGTAGTCAAATCTGTCAAAATAAGTAACAAAAAACATGGTTATAAAAGGTGAAGGTTACAAAATTATTTATAACCTTTAACAAAAGTTTTTTTTTTTTTATTTCGTATTGAATACGGATTTAATACCACTCTTGGAAACACCTAACTTATTAAATCCCAAATCAGGATTCAATCCTTTTTTTAACTCATGGAACGTAGTAATTGTTGTACTCGAGGTTTTTTTTTGTTGTTGTTTTTACGTCATTTTATTTTAACATAGAAACGTTCCTTTATTTTTTAACTTATTTACAGGGATAAAAACTACTGGGATCACTCGAACCTTGACTATTATTAGAACTATTGAATATTATTTAGAATATTTTAGTTATACCTTTGTATAGAAGTGCCATATTTATTAAGATTTCTTTTTTCTTTTAAGTATTTATTTTTAAAAGCGTGATGGAAAGTGAGAAAAAGAAAAGAAAAATGAAATCTAAAGCTCTTAGTTTTATTTCTCTTGCAATATCTATTTTTTTTTAAAAAAACTTTTCGGCAAGGGAGGAGTGAAAAAAATGAAATATTTTTCTGGGATATATATATTTTTTTTTTTATAATAAAGTCTTTGGGCTTGGGGGAAAAGAGAATGGGGGCAAATGGTGATGAGACGTTCTCCATCTGGTGAGATAACATTTTAACTTTTTTCGGATTGTATAACTAGAATCAGAATGAAGGGGCTGTCGAGAAAAACCTCCGCCAGGCTAGGATATATGTACCAAAAGCTATAAAAAGAAGAAAAAAAATTAAATTAAACTTTTTCCTCTGAGTTGCCAGTGCTTTTACATTTTGAGTCTTTTTCTAAGGGATGAGCATTTCACGTATATTAGTCTAATAAAGGATTCAGAATAAAAGAGGCCTATAGAATAGTAATTGACATTAACCTTTTTTGCATTCCCATCTTCTTTTCTAATTTTATTCTCATTTTTCCTCTTAGATTACATCCTTATTTTTTAAAAATGTAAAAGAATCAAGTTTATATTTAGTTGTTTTTCCCCCCTTTCTCTTTTATTTCTTGATTTCATTGTGTTATAGCCCTTAGGGAATAATGGTGAAATCTTCATGGCCCGTGTAAAGGTCTCTATTCTATAATCTTCAAGAGCTTTAATTGAAAAAAGAATAAGTGAGCGTTACAAAATTACCGATTAAACCCGTTAATCGTTTACTTAAGTTGTAATCTTTCATGGTAATAACTTTTAATGGCTTTTATTTTACGAAAATCTTTTTTTTAAAGTTTATTTCTTTCGAATTCTTTTTTAAAAATTGTTTAAAGATTGTTAAAATTATTTAACGGTTCAACGCGCGTATCAGGCTATATAGATAAAATATATTCTTGAAGGCATGGAGGCGTCGTCGCAGGTTTATCCTACGCCACGCTTCTTTCAGGTTATGAATAAAGCCAAATCGACTGTTTATCTGCTCTTCTGAATGAATATATATGCTGTTAAAAGTTTAAAAATAAATTTTTTGAATAGTTAATGATAAATTTACTCTATAGTTAATGATTCCTTTTTAAAATTCTCTTGCATCAAATATCATTTCAATACAAGTAAATGCATTGACATTACTAAGTTATGATTCTTTTGTTACTATGGTTGATGGATATTAAGGTGTAAATAAATAAAAATAATTATTCCATTATTTTTCGAAACGTTTCGGCTCTTCTTAAAGCCATCCTCAGTCTTTATTTCTGGATTCATGAAATCAATTATTAATTAACAAGGTATATAATGCATTGTGTAAAACTTAAAATAACTATTTAGATGATATTATTAATATTAATAATAATTAAAAAAATTAAGATTATTTGTAAATTAATTGATTTCATGAATCTAGAAATAAAGACTGAGGATGGCTTACACTTAATAATTTACACCTTAATATCCATCAACCGCATAGTAACAAGTAATCGTAGAAAGGTGTTTTCAACGTGGTTTGAAATTCTTTTTTAATATACATTTAGAAGACATCTTTAATGAAGTTAGTAGTATTGATTGAGATTTTATGGTATTTACTCATAGTGAAGGTTGATAAGAAAAGAAAACACTTTTACTTGTTCAATAATTTTAATGTCAAACCATAAATATATTTTGACTTACATACCGGTTTCGACTTATTCAGTCATCATCAGTGTAATGGTATGGTCATCACCATTACACTGATGATGACTGAATAAGTCGAAACCGGTATGTAAGTCAAAATATATTTATGGTTTGACATTAAAATTATTGAACAAGTAAAAGTGTTTTCTTTTCTTATCAACCTTCACTAGACATCTTTAAAATAGAAAAAATTGAATAAAAATAGTTTATCTACTTGCGGCAGCAAAATGAGGCATTATTGGACTGATTTCGGGTAGAGAAATGTGACTTCACTGCCTAGGCAGCAAACTTTTTATTGTTATAATGTTGGCAATAACAGTTTCTACTATTATCTCTTATCTTATATCATTATATATTATAGTTTAATACGTAATATTTGATAAACAAACGTTTTAATAATAAAATAATTTGTTTATATTTGTTAATTCTGTTGAATAAGTTCAATGAATAGTAGATCTTTAATTAAAGAAAAGCGTATCACTGGCTACACTGCAGCGCCATGTAAACATCCCACATCCATATTATTATTATTATTGAAGTCATTCTAGATTAGACTATCTGCTTTTCTTGATTTATCCTACTTACTTCTGTTCTTTTAAGCAACAGAAGATATCTTTAATACTTTTAGTAATTTGCTAGTAAAAATATCATTAAATATTGCGTGCATTATTCATTCAGAAGTTATGTGTGTTATAAACGTGTGTTTTGTATTTTGTTGTTATAGCGTCAGTTTGCTATTCACTTATTGTTATTATTCTCAAGCTTCTTATTTGATTTCTTTATGAACATTAATTGCTGATTAATGAACATTAATTAATTTCTTATGCAACAGGGCAGCAAAGGAAATATTTCTGCCTCGTTTATTCATTGCCTCAAATAGGTAAATTTAAATTACCTTAATTTAATTAAATTAATTATTAAGTTAATTATCATAGCCTGTCCTCGGCTTCGGCTCGGAGGCTAATCTAATCACTCGTCAGTAAAATTCCATTTTCCTGCCTAGTTACATAAATAACTATTTCCCTAAAAATATCACTAAGCTCTTTCCCATGGTTGAAATGTAGAAAATTTTATAACTGTAGTTGGATATATATTTTTATTAAATATTATTTCATAGTTGAATAAGGTCGCGCGGCGATCCTCTGGCTGTGAACAGGCCTGTAGCAACACTTCTTATTCAATTTTATATCAAAAGAGTGTATAACTAAACAGACTGTAACTTATTGAATTTTAACTTGTCGTTCAGGAAAACAATTTTTTTTTCTTGGGTTACTTTTAACTGGGTAACGGATAGGTTTTAAAACTATGTATAACATAAATTTACATTATAAATTTTTAACTTAAATAATCAAGGATAAAAATATTTAGAATTCATTAAATTCATTCTCTTGGAGGGCGAGGGGACAACACCGGGGAGAATTAGTGTTAAATTTTGCAAGGTGACAGGGGTGGAGGTTTAGGGTTGACACTGAAGAATAATTTGTTTAAGGTCGGTGGTAATGAATTGGGTGGCGGCGTGGAGCCGAGGAGAAACAAGTGTCACCTAGGTAGTAAATTTTGTTTCAATTATAGACCTTCCACGCCGTTTCTTTGTCTAACCCGAGGCCCTTCTCACCTAATCAGGTTTGTCTAACCTTTTCCTCCTTTACAATAACTTGCTTTGAACCCCCTCCTCATATTTTCCTTGTGCTATTATCACTCCATCCTAACATCTCCGATATAGTTCCCTTCCTGCCTTTTTACGAGTATGTTCGAATGTGTTTGTACATGTAAAAGAGTAAACTTGATGCGCTAAAACTCAGAATAATTCATTAAACCCTAAAGAGCATAATTTCCAGTTAATTGTCAAACCAATAAATAAGAACTTAGTCGACGATTGAACTCAATCATAATAAAATTCTGATTGTAGTGATTAATTTATTGTTATCATCGATGTAAAATTTGTCTCATCTCAGCGGGTTTCAAACTCCATACATGGTGAGATTGAAACCCGCACATACATATGTCTATGTTTAGTACTAGGTTTCAAGTACAGGGTAAGTAAATTGATTACGTTAATCATTACAGCGATAATTGCTCAGCGACTATCGCGGAGGACTCCCTTTCTGAGTTTCCATGTTACTGTTTTCCTAGCGACTCGATCCTGCTCCTGGAGCAGTCATCATCGCAATTGCTAGCGTTATTTTGTGAGTTTCACTTATGTATTTAGTAGACGTGTTCATTGAATAGTGAACACCTCTTCTCAAACTTTCAAGCTTTTTTCTCACTGAAGATGTAACTGGAATAATATAATATAATTCAAAATAATTTGTATACAATAAAAATCCTACTTTTCCGCAAGCCGAGCGTATTTCCATTGGAAATTTGTAGTTCAGTGTTGTGCAGTTTAAACTTCTTTCAAACTACTACGATTATGTTTAACTAAGCAATATTCTAAAAACCCTAATCCAACTAAAATATTACTTTTAAATTTTCTTAACTTAAAATAACCCACACAATTGTAGTAGATATGAAGGAAGTTTAAACCGCTCAACATTAAACTACAAATTTCCAATAAAAATTCGCTCGGCTTGCGGAAACCCGTGGTAGGATTATTTTGTACATAAATGTATTTTTTTAAATATTTGTTGACTCATCAGGAGGGGTTAATGGCATCATAAATATCCCATTTTCAATAGGGGTCCTCCTCTCAACGAGCTTGATTTTTCGGTGCAAGTTTCATTTCTATACGTCAATTCGTTCGAGAGTTATCGTGCTTACAAGAAATCCGCAAGAAATTATTACTCTTACTATTATTATTATATTCGAATCGCTAAGGTCACTCATTTTTTGGATTCAGGATCCCAAAAAACATAAGAAACGACACCTCACTTGATTTTTTATACCAAAATGATTTATTTTTATCTTTGCTGACTCATCAGGAGGGGTTAATGACGTCTTACATGCCCTATTTTCACTAGGGATCCTCCTCTCGACGAGCTTGATTTTTTGGTCCAAGTTTCATTTTGATACGTCAATTCGTTCGAAAGTTACCGTGCTTACAAGAAATCCGCTAGAAATACATATAGCTATATATATATATATATATATATATATATATATATATATATATATATATATATATATATATATATATATATATATAAGCACAGAGAAAACCCAGGGCTCGGTCATAAAAACACTATTCACTCACAACATACTCAAAAACCCGACGTTTCGGTTTATTCTTTAAACCTTCTTCATAGGATCTAAAACAAAAGAAAATACAAAAAGTTTACACAGGATGCAATTAAGATTAAAAGAGTTTACAATTAGAAAAACTAAACTTAAAAACACAAAGCTAGAGAAACTTACAATGAGAAACAGTTGGAATGAGAACTAATGTAACATACTATTGAATAAAAATGTTTTGAAATTTTAAAAAAGAAGACTAGAATATTCAAACAATTTAAAAAAAAAAAAAAAAAAAAATGACTAGAGAATGAGAATAAATAAATAAATATATGAAAAATTCTCATTCTCTAGTCATTTTTTTTTTTTTTTTTTTTTTTTTTTTTTTTTAAATAGTTTGAATATTCTAGTCTTCTTTTTTAAAATTTCAAAACATTTTTATTCAATAGTATGTTACATTAGTTCTCATTCCAACTGTTTCTCATTGTAAGTTTCTCTAGCTTTGTGTTTTTAAGTTTAGTTTTTCTAATTGTAAACTCTTTTAATCTTAATTGCATCCTGTGTAAACTTTTTGTATTTTCTTTTGTTTTAGATCCTATGAAGAAGGTTTAAAGAATAAACCGAAACGTCGGGTATTTGAGTATGTTGTGAGTGAATAGTGTTTTTATGACCGAGCCCTGGGTTTTCTCTGTGCTTATATATTATTCGCGGTCGTGTGTTTTTCGTATGTATATATATATATATATATATATATATATATATATATATATATATATATATATATATATATATATATATATATATATATATATATTAGCGAATTACTCTCCAGTGACTCCATTAGCGAATTTTTTCCAATCGAAATTCGCTAAAACTTAATATAATATTGTAACGTGTAAGAAAGATGAACATGAGGAATGTCCTACTTTAGCCTGAGGGAAACCTTTATTCTTTCTCCCAGCTATACACAGTGGCGTCACGTCTATAAGTTAGCACACTATAAGTGTAAATAAAATAGTACAAAAATTATTGTCAACCTAAAACTATTTGATACGTTTTATTATAAAATAAACAAAAATACTCTTTGATAATATATTCATACTAAATACTACAGTATCCAGCTTATACACACTTTGGTGTTATTACGGTTGCATGGTTAGAATAACTTTACTTTACTTGAAAACTTTTAACTCTTATAGTTCTTCCCAAAGATAAAAAAAAGTATTCAGCTGGTGCTATTTAAAAAGTTAAAAGTTGTATAAATGTTGCAATTTACTAACATTTATTAATAAATAATTTAAACTAATAAATAATAAATTTAAAAATAATAAATTTAAACAATATCTTCAAAAGAAAAGAAACCATTTATTATATTTCAGAATTAAATTAAATAGATTTATTTTCACCTCTCATTTTGAATTATTATTATATGCTTTTTGCCCTATCTTGTAATTCTTGTCTGTTTTTATGTTTATTTTATATCTATTATTCTGGGTGGACGTTATTTCTCTCTTTGTTTTCTTCTTACCTGGTTTTCACTTATTTATTTCCTCCCGTCTGTTTTATTTCATCTAGTCACTGTATTGAACTGTTTTTCTTTAGAGTGCAGAGGGAGTTTTGGTTCAGATGAAATTCTCTTTTAAAATTCTTATCAAGAGAGAAGATTTCTATTCAGACAGTTCGATGCAGTCTCTTTCTTTTTCTAAAACTCGTAGTTTCTCAATTATGCCGCTTTTTATTGCATTTCTAGGAGACGTTTTAGTATTTTCCTCTCTTTCATGCTTTTTTTTTATTTCGTTTATTTTATCATTCGAATTTAACATTTTATTATTAATACATTTTCTTTATAGTTCGGGTTGAATTAAAGATGATTTTCTTTTGAGACTAGACGCTTGATGTTTATACTTTTCAGGCTTTAGATTTATTATTACATTATTATCTTGTACTCTGTGAGGTTTGTGGGAATATGGTTGATTCTCTTGCTGCTAACTGTAATTGGTTATCCTGTCTTTCTATGTCAGTTGTTATTAGAGATATTATATTATGTTATAATACAGGACCGGTAACATCTACATCCCTCCATCATATTGCTCTAATTACCTGACTTTCACCTCTGATTATCTTCATTGTTCTAATTCTAAGCTCTTAGGTTAAAACTCATTAAGAAACAATTATCGAATTCATCCTCATCAGCATTTCAATCTTTCAGGACCCCCCCCCCCCCCCCCCACGGTCAATATTTTGAAGCACTGGATTTTGTTAATCCCAATATTCCTTTTGTCCTTGACCCATCTATATCCAGATACCATAAATTCTATGAGTCCTTATTAAATCACCTCAATCCGTTAGTAGACTCCTTTCTTCCCAATCCATCCCTGATAACCTACCTCACCGCCTGAGGAGGCAGTGTCTCCGAGATCTACTAAGTATAGGATTATTATATTTAATTAATTTTCAATCAACTTACACTTATCACTCCTTATTATTAATATTGTTTTAACAAGCTATTTCTTTTCTCTTTTCTCTTATTATTATATTTTTGTTTGTTCATATTCTAAATCATTCACGCCAAAAGTAGTAATCAATGGATAATTAATTACCTTTGTCATGTAATTATTCACTAATCGAAAAACATTGTATAAGTATCACTTATAACACAATTTACACAACAATTTATGTAGTTGTGATATTCAATAAAAAGAAAAGTGACAAAAGAATATATTCATAAAATCATCACACTATCCTCGTATATAATGTCATTATTAATATTTGTGATGGTATTAATTGCAAGTAAAAGATGTTGTGCAAGCAGGTTAAATAAAAATCAATCAATAATTAAATTAAATACACACTGGTGCTTAAAATATAAATTTACTAAACATTATTTTAATATGAACGATTAAATGATTTATTTTCATTTTTACTGGAATTTTAATGAATGTACTGTAATGGAGTGAAAATTCGATTTCGAAAATAACTCAAAATTTTTGAAATTCGAAAACAAAAAGTAAACAATCGCCTGTTGACCTCTTTTTTAAATATTTTAAAAAATAAATTAATTAAATGAGATATTTTGGGATTTAAATACAGTATCTACATCTATATAAGAAAGTTTTGTTCGATTAATCGGACCGATTTTTTCCTGAAATATTCCAGGAGCAATTAAAACATAATTCAGAGAAATTTAACATCACAATATACTCTAGTTATAACTTGGTGACTTTTTCAGATTGGTGGTTGACCCAATTGCCAAACGCTTTCAGTAAAAAATCGAGTAAACATTTTTTTTCTAGAATTAACTTATATCAGTACAAAAATATAAAGTATAAATATTTTTACTTAAAACTTTGATATTGCTTCCGAGCTTACCGAAGGTAACGGAAGCATTGTGTTCACTTTAAAGAACGAAAAACTTTTATGCCTCCGATTTTAAAAGTTCCAAGACAGAAATCCGTTTCAAACATCAGGGAACATTTTTGGTCTCGTGTCTGTCTGTCTGTCTGTCTGTCGGTCTGTGTGTCCGCGAATTATGAAATGTGCGACGATAACTTGAGTAAATGTCGACCAATATTGATGAAATTTGGTAAACATGTTCATTTTACTAATGCCCAGGACGAGTTCGTTGGACTGCGTTATCCGTCCAAGCGTTCACGAGCAACGCTCGCGTAAACGTGAACTTCAAATTTAAAATGGGAATTTTAGGTCGGGAAAAAATCTAACTTCATCTATTCAATGAGACAAACATTTTTTTAAGTACAATTTTTTAGTAAAACCAACAGCGACACCTGTATGAAGTGTTAAAGACGCTAAAACTATTTAATAGTTTATACACAGTAAACAATATAACAATAATTTGAATATTAATATAACAATAAAGTACATGATAGGATGCGAGGAAGCTATGTGCCATACTAATTGGCAGTCTATTTTTATTTAAAGTATTTCATAAAGCTTTAATTATTATCAAAATTAAAGGGGTTTAGTGTTTCCGTGAGGCTAAACCCTTTTTTATTTTGCAAATGCAATTTTTTGTTGAATAATATATAAATATTTTGGTCACATTAGAGTAAATAATTTCATTTATCCAAAGAAGAAGAAAGTGATGTATTTTGCTCAAAAATACTCGTTTATGCTCCTGTAATAAGTTGTATGTAGTGTAGAATCCCATATAACTATTAATTCTCCTTGACTTTTTTAGTATCATCCAATAAATTTTTAAATGTATATCTAAACTCATACTTGTTACATTGTTAATATCATTTGTGTAATATTATTTAAATTTGATTTTTTTCTCCTTTTTCGAATTACATTTAATTTAAACCTATACTTTATTTAATTTTATTTCACGGCAGTACTCAAAGTTACAGTAATTTTCTATATACACACAAAAATTAAATAATATGAATGTATAATTTTATTTTATTTTTATTTATTTAAAAAAGTAGCCCACATTTAAGCAATATATTAACTAGCCATGAACTTCTTTTACTATGGCTTTCTAGTGTGTTTATAAGTCCCCTGACATTTAAAAGTCCCTAAGGGGTAGCACCAGCTGATGTAACGCTACCCTGCTCTCTTATTTATTTATTGGTAAGGAAGTTTCAATTCACTAGAATAAACATACCAGTGGTCCCCTCTTGGCATTATCGGACTCGGTTATTTATGATTTTATGATTACAATCATTCAGTATGATTTTCGGCAATTTGTCTTAAATTACCATTATAATTAAAAGAGGATTGCTATAGTTTATAAATAACGAGCAGTTAAGCCCGCGGCGACGGGCTTAATTTTATATTTATGAAGGAAAAGTAAAATCAAGTAAATTAATTTAGATAAGTTATTATATCTATTTGAAGACGAACAAATCAAAACAAACATTAATTTTTATTGGAATAAATGTGGTTGCTTTAGCTTAGCAATAACAAATCATTTCGAGGTGATTGACACCTAAGAAATTTATTAATTTATGTATTGCTTCCGAGCTTACCGAAGGTAACGGAAGCATTGTTTTCACTTTTAAGAACAAAAAAGTTTTATGCCTCCGATTTTAAAAATTCCAAGATAGAAATCCGTTTCAGACATCAGGGAACATTTTTGGTTCCGTGTCTGTCTGTCTGTCTGTCGGTCTGTGTGTCCGCGAATCGTGAAACGTGCGACGATAACTTGAGCACATGTTGCCCGATTTTGATGAAATTTGGTAGACATGTTTATTTTACCAATGCTCAGGTCGAGTTCGTTGGACAACGTTATACGTTCAAGCGTTCACGCGCAACGCTCGCGTAATCGTGAACTTCAAATTTAAAATTGGAATTTTCGGTCGGGAAAAAAATCAATCCTTATCTATTCAATGAAACGAAGATTTTTTTCAAATACAATTTTTTAGTAAAACCTACAGCGACACCCCTATAAAGTTCGCTAAAAATGTCACACCCCTGTTAAAGATCGCTAAAAAATGTTAATTGTTCTTACACAATAACTTATAACAATAAAGTAATAAAACTTTAATGATAATATAACAATAAAGTACATAATAGGACGCGAGGAAGCTATGTGCCACACTAATTGGCAGTGTATTTTATATTATTTACACAATTATTGAAGTGGAATTTATTGTAAAAAAAATAGACGGCCAATTAGTGTGGCACATAGCTTCCTCGCATCCTATCACGTACTTTATTGTTACATTAACATTAACGTTATATTACTTTATTGTTTATCGTGTAAAAACTATTAACAGTAGTAGATTTAGCGATCTTTAACACTTCATAGCGGTGTCGCTGTTGGTTTTACTAAAACATTGTATATGTAAAAAATGTTTGTCTCATTGAATAGATGAAGTTTGATTTTTTTCCGGACCAAAATTTCCAATTTTAAATTTGATATTCGCGTTTACGCAAGCGTTGCTCGTGAACGCTTGGACGGATAACGTTGTCCAACGAACTCGTCCTGGGCATTGGTAAAATGAACATGTCTACCAAATTTAATCAAAATCGGTCGACATTTACTCAAGTTATCGTCACACGTTTCATAATTCGCGGACATACAGACCGACAGACAGACAGACAGACAGACACGAGACCAAAAATGTTTCCTGATGTGTAAAACGGATTTTGTCTTGGAATTTTTTAAAATCGGAGACATAAAAGTTTTTCGTTCTCAAAAGTGAACACAATGCTTACGTTACATTCGGTAAGCTCGGAAGCAAAATGTTTTTTCTTATCGAATTTTGTGAATAAATTATATTATTAGCTATTTATAAAAAACAGTATGTAATATTTGATTTTAGACAGCTAGGTGATATGTTGTCTATGACATCCTACAAAATGAATTCAGTTATTATTTAAAACGTTTAGTTAGTATTCAATTTATTTGTTTTTATTTTTAAATCTAGTTTATTAGTTAGAAATAACTATCAATCATTCCTGCATTTTAAGTTAATTTTATTATTTACTTTATGTTTTCCCCTATGCATGCATAATGTAATTTTGATTCAAGGTTAGTATATGAACCAATATTATTTCGTAAATTAAAATATTTATAGAAATAAGAATATTATGTATATATACATTTTTAATATTATATCTTATACACACACGTGTAAATATATATATTTATATAGCCGCGCTCAAGCGAATAGCTTTTGCTGCTATTAAATAAATAATTTTTTTAAGTAATAAGTAAAAACCATTATGTATTTATTGTGAAATTGCTTTTATGTAAAAATTATGTTTAAATACAATTTATTATTATTAAATATACGAGTATATTTAATAATGATAATAATTATATATATATATATATATATATATATATATATATATATATATATATATATATATATATATATATATATATATATATTTAATAATACATTTTATTTAAACATAATTTTTACATATAAGCAATTTTATTATATATATATATATATATATATATATATATATATATATATATATATATATATATATATATATATATATATATATTTAATAATACATTTTATTTAAACATAATTTTTACATATAAGCAATTTTATTATATATATATATATATATATAGAGGAAAATCATTCGTTATAGCATTTTACAACTTTCTTCTTACTTCTAAAATTTTCAAACCTATAGCCTCTTTTTCGTTTGCTGAAGTGCGTGTTGGCGAAATATATATAAATATTTTTTTAATGGGCTCCATGTTTTTTCTTGCTGTGCTAGTTTAAGAAAGCTACAATTTTTCTTTGGTTATTACATCATTTGATATTTACATATAAATGATTTTCATTGATTTTTCTTTTCATAATAATATTAATTTTAGAACTTATTACAATTATTACCCTTTTTTTATTCAAGAATATGAATGTACTATGTAGAATTATATATATGAGCTAAGGGGTTTTGGACCTATAAATTATTCAAAAAAAGGAAAGAAAAAATGTAAATTCTTTTTGCAAATAGTAGATTATTAGGGAATTATTTTCATTTACTTGTACTCTTGCCAATACCAATACTAACTTGAATTTTCACCCCTTTCCAAACTTAACCTGTTTTTAAAGGACAAAACTTGGGACTTTACAGAGAGCTATTGGCTGATTTAATATTTTGAAGAAGGGGAGTTTTTTAGCGGAATAATTTATTCTGCGGGTGAGGTAATATTACTGTTATCTTGTTTCCAATAGATTAAACACAGGTAATTAGGGTTGACCTGAGGAGCGGGCTGTTGGTTAGACCTACAGACTCTGAAGCCAAGGTTTTCTTGGTTTAAGTAAAAGGGTATTTCAAACGAAAAGGTTTTAATGGTCTTTTGGTTGAACCCTTTGCATTCTCTACTTTAAAGCCTTCTTTGCCCCTTAAACAACCACTTATTACTTTTTATATAAAACTTGATCGTTTGACTGGTTGAGTACACGACCAATACTTTTTTAACTAATATTAATCTGTGATTATTTTACTTCATTTTGTAATTTATTCTGCTCCCCCTTTTTTTCGCCCGCCACTTGTATGGAAGAGGTGTTGCCGCTACTAGTAGTAAGTTTATATTGTATCGCCTACATTATTACTCCTACATCTATAAACTTATTATAACTTATCACAAATTACTGCTTATATCGATAAATTTGGATTTTTCTACGTATTTTACATGTAAGGGTGTAGTCTGTACGTTCTTTCAGCTATAAATATAAATCCTTAAAATACAAGGAAAACAAACCGAATATTTGTCAAGTGAAGTTTTTATATTGTTGCTATAATATTCATTTTTATTAGCTACTAATATAAAATAAATCGGTCCGACTCAAACAAAACTTTCTCATATACGTATGATACAGAACTTTAAATTACATAAAATCTAATTTAATTAATTTATATACTACATATATATTATTAGGATGTTGATAGTTATTTAAGATTGTGATAATTTCTCTAATTTAGGTAAAGAATTCTGTAATCTGAAGAAATTAACCCAAAAAACGTTTCCTTTCTTAAACATTGTTTTTGTTTGTGCATAAACACAATCTTATAATTAAACATATGTTTCTTTTACGACTTTTTACGACACTTTTATAATTCCTTACTTTACGTTATAATTCACTTTACGTTATTTGAGTATTCCGTTTTTACCTTTAGCGACAGCATACAGTGTAGCAAGAGATTCAATTCCCCCAGTAGTACAAACAACGGCGGGTGAAACACCCTACCTAACCTCTAAATGAAAGGGAAAGGGAAGATGTGTGTATGAATATGTTAAAGCTACGTCAGATAACACGTCTATACATCCATGCCTGTCTGCATCTCTTAGCTGTTATGCATTGGAACTTAAGCGTACGTTTCTCGCGGAACAAAGATAAAAGGAAAGCGTATTTAGGTATGTAAACAACGCAGAGCAGTGCATATGCATTTTACCAAGCTTTTCTGCTCTCAATCATATTTGCTGTATACATTTTAAATTTGAATAGCAAAAAGTCCTCCTCGAAATCTGTTTGTCTTTGGGTAAAATTTGTTTCCCGACCATCACTATAAGGAAAATTATGTATGCAGTTATCTTTAATACGCTTTAAATAAAACGAAGTCTAGCTATAACTTCGAAATAATCGCTGGTGTGAAAGATAAGTTTAAGCTTAATTTTATTAACTTTGCACAAACAGACGTTTCCTATTAATTCTTATAAACATTCCAGCCTTTTTTGGTGACATGCTTAGTTTGGCAAACCGTTGTGACACACTGTTCATGCAGTGGCGTAGCTAGGGCATTGCCCCCCCCCCCCCCCCACCGCAATAGTAATTTCATGTTAAATCAATTTTTTTATTTGGGGGCCCTTTGGCACCGGGGGCCCATAGTTACGCCACTCTGTGCATGTAATAGTAGCACAAAAGCCAAATTTTTGTAGTTTGGAAATCTCTTACTGGCACATAGTAGCTATTCATCATATTCATCAGCAGTTTAGCTTCTCTTTTTGAAACCTTGCGATAAGAATTAAAGGTCATTTTTACACCTAATTGTCAGTGAAGCTGACTTAGATGTTTATATTCTACACCAGTGGTTCTTAACTGGGGGGCCGCGGCCCCCCAGGGGGTCTCGAAAGGTATTTAGGTACTATATAATATTATAATTGGAGATTTTAAGGGGGCCGTGGTTACCAAAAGGTTAAGAACCACTGTTCTACACCACGTGACTTTTTCCATTTTCAAAATTGTCTATGAAATAATATAGTACTAGGTCGATTTTTTGCATTTAATGTTTTTGTTTCTTTATTTCAAAACATTAATTCTAAAAACAGACTTCTTCTAGTGGATTAAAAAACGCAAAAAAGGATGGTTCTTTTAACCTAAAAGCGCTGTAATTGGTTTGAAATTTTCAGAGAAAGGTAAATCAGGCAGGCAGACCTTGTCTATCTCCGGGACACCCCAACCCCCGTTCTACCCAAGTTTTTTCCCCTTAACAATTCCTGTCGTTGTACAAGCGCCAGGATTTTTTGCCGGACGATGTGCAGGAGTATACGTGCTTGTAAAGCAGGTTTAGTCCCTATCTCCCTTATACCACTTGTTCATTCCCCTTCCATTCTGCACACTTTTTTACGTTTCTTTTTTATCATCCGCTTACACTCGTACTCTATTCAAGCTCTTGTCATTTTTTGGGGGTTAAAATCCGTCCAGAATTATTAACAGTAATATGTAGACTACACGTTTCCGAATAAGATTTAAAAAACTATTTTATTTTAAATTTTTTGTTCAACAGGAATATCATCTTCTTTAAATAAATCATTTTTAAAAATCCATCTTTAAATAGTAAAACCAAAAAAAAAAAAAAAAAAAAAAAAAAAAATATACCCTTTGGTTTCTTTAATAATGGAACAACTTAGCTATTTTAAATTCCTGATAGATGTTAAATTATATGGGCATTAGAGTAATAAACGAACGATAAATATAATGCTTTTGCTTCCGAGCTTACCGAAAGTAACGGAAAGCATTGTGGTTGTTCTGAAGAGCGAAATTTCCCGGACAGAAATCCTTTTCAGATATCAGGATACATTATACTTAGGTTTTTTTCAACATGCGGACAATTTTTTTCATTAACACCTATATATTTAAAATTTCTGATTAAAAGAAATTTGGATGGTTTGTTGAATGTTCAAATATGGTCCTATAATAATTCCAACCATTCTCAGGATACTTTCATTCCTGTAAAAAAAAAAAAATGTTGACATATTTAAAAGGGGGGAGGGGGAATAACTAAATTATTCGACATCGGGTTGTAGCAGAAAAAAATCTTTTTAATATAAAGGAAAGAAAGCTTGGGCCTCACTAATTGGTAGTCTGCGTTTTATATAATTTACAGTCTTCGATAAATTTTTTAATTCACTTTTTATTTTATACTAGACGACGATCTTACCTTACCTTACATAGTACGAGGAATTTTTAGCATATACGTACAGGTAAAAAAAACTAGGTAAACACTTTTTGCTCAATGAAAAAGTAAATTTAATTTTTACCTACATTCGTAGTATATTATCCTTTATTCTATGTTATGCTTAATATTCTTAAGGGCTGTAGGGTAATAATAGCTTTATTTCACCCCATTTATGGTATATTTCAATTCCTTTGAGGTATCTTCAGGCCAAAACGAAGATTTTTAAAATATTATTTCTTATATCTACATAAACTTACATCTTTATACACTTACATATTTAATTTTTACCTAAATTTGAAAATAAATTTCCACTTTAAGAGGTAGGTAATGTTTTGCCAACAGAAATTAACCTCTTATATTTGCCCTTTAATTCAGTCACAGAGGTTTTCCTCTCATTGTCTAATTGTACGCCATACATTACATAAAGAGAAATTTTCCTCTCATAATGTGAATTTTAACTCATTTTATGACCACACCTAGTTTATAGGGTTTTCTCTCTTTTCTGTGTTCTACTTCTAAATTACAGAGGTTTTCTCTCATACTGTGTGCTGTATCCCATTTACTGAGGTTTTCTACTCATATTATCCTACCCTAATCACATTTACAGAGTTTTTCCTCTCATTCACCCTATTTATGTTTTTAACATTCCGATTTGTACAAGTGTTCACACGAAGAGCACTCTCAAATATTTAAAACGATGGAGATATAACAAAATATTTCTATTTTATGCTCATAATATAATACATAGTTTATAGTCTTAATTAGCCAGCATTAGTTTTCCACTTTTAGAAGCCATTTGAAAGTATATTTTTTTAAATTAAAACTTTTATATATGGATTATAATGACATTTCCTGTTCACATTATCAGTAGCAATCGTGCCGCCTCGGCGCTGTGATCAAGTGAGATAATTAATGTAAATGAAGCAGGTTCGTTTTTACATTTTTTTTAATTGATAAAATGGAATTTAATGTCTTTACAAAATAAATAGTATGGTTAAGTAATATAAAGCTTTTCAAAAAATTGTCCATTATCATTTGCATAATCGATTAGAAACTTCACTACTTGAATTTGCATTTATTTTCAGATATTTTGATCTTTTTAAAAAAAAACAAGCTAATTTTTAATAAATAACATTATTATTTTTTTTAAAAGCAACAGAAATGCTGTTTTTGGTGTTGATTACTTTATTTTACAACTCGAATGGACTCTATTAATAATACATTGGAGCCATTTATAATTCTAAATTATTCGTTTATTAATCAGGAAATATGAAAATTATGTGTAAATATTTTTAATAAGTGTGATAAAAGTGGTGTATAATGATAGAGAATATTATGCTTGAATAAATTATGCTGCAGTGAATACTTATTTATTTATTTTTAAATAATTGTATTTTTTGCAATTTACGTGTAGTAGTTGATTGTAAATTCCTCTTAATTTGTACTGGGGCAGAACCCTGATTTAATTTATTCTAAATTTGAAAATATATTTTTTGTTAAACTTAGTACCAACACAAAATTTTGTATTATGTACATATTGACCAAAAATCATATCACTAGTTAAAGATTATTTGTCTCTGAGTAGTCCATAAGATTGCTTACCCTTAAAATTCGTGCTTTTACTTATTAAGCTTGTCTTTAATTGTGGAGTAGTAGAATAGGCCTTTGTGAATGGGCTTTTATTACTTAGAAAGTTGAAGTTGTTGTTGGTTATTTATTCAGGCGATTCCAGCAGTCCAGTTTAAGCGCTAAACCTTCAACATTTCCAAGTAAAACCGTCTTTCCACTTATTTAAAATTAGTTTACTTTTCACCTGCTTCGATATCTTATCTTGTTACTTGGGTCTAACTTATTATTAAAGCATAAGACTAGGTTATTTTGTGTTAGGCCTTATCTAAGCACGGTGAATGATAAAGCTTGTATAAGAATGTGGTAGACCCAGGTTTGGTAAGGGTTCAAAAGGGCCGGTTTTGCCTTTTGCCTCAGCCTATTATTATATCTGAGTGCAGGTTGGCCCTCTATAGTGATACTAGACCAGAAGAGAGAAACCAGGCCACTCTTCTTATTAGCTCTTATCTTTCAGTTTCAGCCTCCGCAGCAGCCCTTTAACTGATATCTTACTACCTTTACCTTCTAGCTTCGGTCCCTTCCTGCTCTTATCTGCTAAGCTTTTATTCTTATTTATATCGATTTACTTCCATTTAGGTAGAGTGCTGTAGTATTGTTGTTGTTGAGTTATACTTTGATGTTATTTTTTTTTTTCCTTTCTGTTTTTTTACCCCCTTCTTTTTGAGAAGTGGAAAAACAAATCACTCGGGTAAGCTGATACCGTCTTTGAAGAATTCCTACCAACTATGGTCTCTGAATGATAGATGAGACTCTATGTTAAGATACTCTTGACCGAAATTATAATCGATATCGCTCTTGATTATTTTAAATATTTAAATATTTTGACCTCAATATGCTTTCTTCTAATATTAGTTTGGGAGAATAACGTAGATTATACCTATCATTTACGGAGGATCTGATTGAACATAATTTAGTTCAACCAAACGTCCTTCTTTCTTAATTCTTTTAGTGGTGTCTAAAAGTAGAGTTATTTATACTTTTAGTTGAGAGACATCTTTTTTTATTCTTAAACAAAGAATTATAAAATCAAGAGGTTTGATTAAGTTTTCTTCGTCTGTTTTTCTTTTAGGAATGCCCAACCTGTTTTCCGTCCAGGCTTAATTTTACGTCTTAATTAATTTTTATTCCTAGAATACTCTTTTTGTTTAGAATTTTAAGTGATACTGTGGCCTTTTCATTTAGATATAAAAGTTGCGTAATATAGCGAGAATTATGCGGTAATAGGATCTTGCCAATTTTCTTTTGGTTTCATTTGTATAATAATATGTAATTGTTCTTATTTTGAAATATATATCCTGGCAAATGCATATTATTGAAAACAGCTACAATATTATAAAGCGGAACCATAATTCAATGTAATCCTGTGAATTCCAAATAATGTCTACTACTATCTTTACTATGTTAATAATAACGTTGGTAAAAGTAGAATCTAAATCCTACATTAAATGCCTTATTTTAATTTAATTTAATTTTTTCGGTTTATTTCACTAAGAATTTCTATGAATGGTCTGATGGGTACTTTATATTAAAAAAGGTAACTAACTTTCTCATTCTCTTATAAACATTTTTGCGATATTTCAACCCCTTCTTTGGTCATTATCAACCTTGTTATAAATTTGTGTGTGCTATAATCACTTGTGAACGTAAAATTGGAATTATATTGTAAATGGCTATTACTAAATATTATTATGTATTTAGAATTGTAAAATATGTATTTTTGCAACAATACCCTTCTTCAAAATATTAAAAATACTGATAATAATTATAAATAAGACATACCACCATGTAATATATATACTTGTAGTGAATGTTCTTATTTATCACAATACATAATTTAAAAGAGGTAAAATAAGTTTCAATAAATAAACTAGATACAATTTGATATTCAGTGATAGTTCAACCATATAACTGGGGGTGTAGCTTGAGCTTGTTATTTAATTGATATTAGTGTTTATTTTAACAAGGAGAGCTTCCTATAAGCTTCTCAATAAAGAAGTAACGACATACAATTTTGACATGAAATCAATACTGGGTAATGCTTTATATCGCAAAAGTGGATTTTTTTTTAGGGGGGGGGGGGGGGGGGAGGGGGAGGCAAATCACGATCCATACTTGCATCAATATTATTTTAAATAAAAATGTTATATAGCTGTTTTTTATTGTTGTAGTTCAAGAGTTTTGACAATAAAAATCTATTACCTTAATAGTTTATGGTAAAATATTCTAATATTTCTTTTGTTTCATTTTCAGATTTTTATTTATATTATCCTTATAAAATATTACCTACTTTACCAGATATTAAGTATAACATGGATCATCCATGTTACAGCTCCGGCTAATTTAGGTAGTTGCAGTAATATTGATTTATTTATTGAGCTATTTCATAAAAAAATAAGATTATGTGTTTACTAAATTAATCATTGCCTTCAATATAATTTCTCCTTGCCATAGGCTTTTGAAGTAGCCGCGACATTACTTGTCACGAAAAAAACAAATTAAATAAAAACAAAGCCAAAACCTCTAGATAAGATAGTAAATATAAATATTCAAATAAGTATAGCTTAATAATTTATAAGACATAAAACGGGTTATTAAACAATCATGTTTCTTCATTTTTTTTGTATTTTAATATCTTAGAACAGGGGACCGAGCGCCACGAGCGCTCGAAAAGAAGAGCGTTTTATTTTTTTTAAAAAAAATGTGCTAGATAAATGAAGAAACAATTCCATTTTTAGGTATATTATTAAAGGTATGATAATTAGGGTTTGGTTTTCCAATAAGTATAAAAGCCAAAGATTTTAAATTAAATTTTATTTAATAAATATAAGCAAAATCAAAAATGTTTGGGTCGAATTTGCAATTTTCTGTGGAGATTTTTTATTCTGGGCATCTTTCTTTCGTGCACTTCGGCAACATGCTGGAAATAAGACAACCCTCAACTAAACCTTTAGACTTTCATATATACTTAATTGATCGGTTGGCTTACTCGTTCGTATCTTTTATAATTTCGTGTTTTAACGGGACATCAACATTTTCCAAAATATGAACCAGGCCAGTGGTTCATATTTGCCGAAAATGCAGTGACCCATTGCCCCAAATTATGTTTGATTATCATTTTGAATTATTTAAAAGTTGCCTAACATACTTATTTAGTACTTACGTAATCGGATTTTTATTAGTCAACTTTAGTTGAAACAATCGCCTAACCACATCTTGACAACAATGTGGGTTTTTAAATATCGTATATAATATAATCGAGCAGTGTCCCGACGACGACGGCACCGATTTGAAGGTCATCAAATAGATGTAATAACTTCTCAAAATTGAGACCGACAATTTTATCAAAACTAAACAATAATGTTTCATAAATTTCATTCATAAATTCAAATATATGTAATAACTTATCTAAATAGTGGCCGACAATTGTATCAAAACTAATCATTATCATTATTAACATTACATTTTTGATTTGTTACCAATAAAAATAAAGGATTGTTTTTGATTGTGATTTGATGGTTGATGGTTGGTTTGATCTTCAAATAGATATAATTACTTATCTAAATAGTGGCCGACAATTTTATCAAAACTAAACATTGTAATTATTAACATTATATTTTTGATTTGTCATGTATTGAAAGCTGTCACGTTTTGATTATGCCATGTAAAAAACTATGCGCTTTCTTATTTCACTGAGCCAACCGTCCCGTGTTTTCTGTTTATCCTAGGTAACAGGTTTAATTTTACTGCATCTGTATTTCTTTACTTATACACGACCAATGCAAAAACCTTAACAACCCCCTCGATCTTGGCTCATTTTTCTTCTCTCACCGTCCCCTACATATCGATCGCAGGGTTTATAGATTCGGTTTTGGCGAGATCCCATTTACAGAGTTTTTTCCTTTTATAGGTTAATTATTTATTTATTTATTTTCAATAAAAAATCATTTATTTACGCATGCAACAGGGATTAATCCCGGGTGCACATTGAGTCGCAGGTGACGCTGGGCAGTTTTTTCAAACACAGGAATATACAAGACAGCGGTCATCGAGACACCAAATCCACTAGCCTCGGGTTGGCCACGTGTGGTTTCTTTCTGCCCTGCCCTATGTCGCCTGCTTCTTAATATGCGCTCGGGCTAAAGCACTGTACTAATTTGTGTTATTATGCTATTTCTTTTTTTGCTATCCAACTGATGCTTCCCATTTGTCTCAATTTTTACTATTGAAATCCTTTAAGATCTTCTGGTTATATGTCAAAGCATTAGGACCATTATTAGTTCTAGTTCTCATGAGTTAATGGGCTCAACAATTGATTAAGTACTGATATCCAAGTATAGACTCATACTTCTTTCTCTCAAGTAATGCATGCTCTATACATTTTCTCCTCTTCATTCTTCCGAGGTTTGTCAGAAATATTCAGCAATCCATATCTTACCCTAAAAAGTCATCTAACCTATTTCTTGTCATCACTCTTTTCTTCTAGATAGTAATTATATCTAACCTTGGAAGTTGTCAAGCTGATCGTAAGCATTTTTCCCTGCCTCCTCCAAATATTTTACCTCTTCAATCATTTTCTTTTCTCAATACCCTTTTCTATTCGTACTACTCATTATCCAGTCGTCCTATTTTACATATTTTCGTCCATTCTGGAAACCACCCTGTCAGCTCTGACCGCTTCTTTCGCTAAGAAATGGGGCAATCTCTATTCATTATTAAGAATACTTTATTTATATCGTTTTTATTAATCTCTACTGTATATTGAAATATATATTTCTTTCTTATTTCTAAACCTATCTTGTAGCTTGGAGTGGTTGGAGCTACATTCATAAGTTTTTCAAAATGTGCGAAAGCACTTTTCTAGTTATTCAAACTATATAGAACCGTAATCTTCCCCGCCATAGCTAAGTATGGTGTGTGTGACTCCGTGATTTTTTTTTCTTTACCCTTAATACTTATATCCTTACTCATAAAACTGTCTTTCCAAGTTATGTTTAGCCTAATCTTAGCCGTTCTTATTTTCTCTTCTATGTGTTTGATGTTAGATAAAATCACCCCTAGATATTTATACTCTGACACAATTTCTATCATTTCTCCTTAATAGTTCCATTTATAGTCTTTAGCCTTACCGCCTCTCCGAAATACCATTATCTTTGACTTAGCCATGTTGATTCCAAAGTTCCATTATCCCTAATTACTTTTTTAAAAAAAATGTTTGGTTATCACTCAAAATTTCCAGGTCATCGCAGTATAAAAGCACCCGAATATTCTTTGTATTTATATTTAACCCTCCCTCCAACGACTTCTTACATCGTTTATTAAGATGGTGAACAATATGGTGCTTAGATGACAACCCTGTCAAAGCTCCATAGTATTCTCGAATTATTGGGAAATACTATTATTACCCCCAGACCCTCCGAACTTAGTCTCAATGTAAAAAATATTTAATGCGTTGACTTTTTTGAGTCAGTACTAAAAATCCAAACTTGAAAAAAATCCTGTATCTAAATATTGTCTCAAAGGCCGTCGAGAAGTCCACATAAAACGCTTACACTTTTTTCTTATTCGTTTTTAAAGACAATTCTACTATTAACTATCTGCGTCAAGTTAAAAACATTACCTAGTGCTGTATCTAGGCTGATCTATATCCTGCCCGATATTCATCCAGAATATTTTCTTTGCTTACCCATTCCTTGATCCGATTTAGAAATAAACTCGTGTATATTTTCGCTCTAACATTTAAGAAAGATATTCTGCGGTAGTTCTTTGGGTTGGTGTTGTTCCCTTTTTTTAAGAATAGGAAAAGATTATAGCCTCCTTAAATATATCAGGTGATAGTTGTCCACAAAATAAGGCATTATATATTTTCAATAGTTTGGTTTTGAACTTAATTCCCACATGCTTAAAAATATTCAGGTATCCGATTAATGCCAGGCGCTTTATTTGTCTTTAGTTCCGTGAATGCTAAGATCTTCTACACTAAACTTTACCTAAGTACTCTTTGTAATTATGTGGTTCCGCAAATGAGAACGAGTTAGCCATTTATCCTGGATTTAATAACTCATTGAAGTGCTTTATCATTGAGTCATCCATTGATATATTACCATTTATGTTTGCAAAGCTTCCTTTTCTAAAATTTCGTGTGTCACCAACATTCGTTGGAATCTCTGGTTTTTCAGCGGCCTTTGACCGTTAGAATCAGGTTCTATAAACGTTTCATACAATAAAGACTCTCGGTCATTTACTGTTTTGAAAGTCCACCTATATTATAATAAATTAAATTGTTAATATTAGCATTTAATTTTTCTATTATACATCTATTTAATATTATGTAATAATTATTTTAATAAATAGATAAAAAAACAATTCAATTTAGTTAGCTAATACAAAAATAAAAAAAACAAACTCCTTGAAGAAACTAAAAATTTCTTTCAAACTTAAATTGTTTAATTTTCCTTATTCTTTCATTTTCATTAATAATTTCACAGACCTTAATGTTCTTAGAAGCATGAAAAGAGATATTATGTGAGAAACGATACCTGAAAACTGTATCTTAGTAAATTGAGGAAGCCAAGGCAAAGGATCATTATAAAAGAAATTAGTGTAGATAGTAATGGTTGTTGAAGATTGCTTAGACGGGGTATACTAAGTATAACGGAGGTTCAGATAATCCCAGGAAGGCTTGAGGTTGAGCCTTAGATACTGCGAACCTTACCTAATGGTTGGAATTGGTTTTCTTTAAAAGCTTGCAAAGCATTAAACATCAACAGTCTCGCTTTCTCCGTTTTTCTACTTCTTCAATGATTTTGGTTTATTAAAAAAAGGTTAGGAGTTTTTTTTAGAAAAAATAATTTATAATATAATAATGATAATAAAAAAATAAATATATGATATATTTATATATATATATATATATATATATATATATATATATATATATATATATATATATATATATATATATATATAATATATATACATATATATATAATTTTAAAAAATGTATATTCTAATATCACAAATTTGTTCAACAAGAATATAATTAGCAAATATAATGGTATCAACTAGTAGACACATCCTTGTAATTAGAAATAATGTTTTATAATATAATTTAATTTATTATTCAGTAGTTACAAGAATGTATTATAACGATAATTTCTTCATTTTTCGGCACTTCTTTAGATTGTTAATCCCCTTATAACAGAGAAAAACGAAGGTTTACGTAAAACTCTTCTTTTGACTGTTACTCCCTTCTTAAAAACAGAAGTGTGATATTTCTTTTTCCCAGAATACATTGGACTAAATATCCCTTTTCCTTAATAGTTATTTAGGCAAAGTCATTTATATTCTTAGACAAATAGGGAGAATTACTATCTAAAGCAGTACCCTTTTTTCTACACTTCTATAAAATTAATATTATATTATGTCACTTATTAAAGCTAGTTTGTGTAAAAACAAAATTTAGAATGTACTTATTCATCGTTTAATATAAATAAATATATATATATATATATATATATATATATATATATATATATATATATATATATATATATATATATATATATATATATATAATTATAATTATAAAAGAAAGTTAATTATAAATTGACCTTTAGTTATAATCTAGCTGATCTTTGTTATTTTTCTCGTAACAAACTAAGCTTTGTCATGCATTTTAAAATTTAAAATTTGTTTGAGCATATTTATATTTATTTTACCGCTATTTCAGTACCGATTCCATAAAATATAATCCCGATTTGAACAGCTCTGGGTAAATAGAAATAAAAAGAGTATAAAATTTTAAATCCAAGTTTGTGTATAGAGTCTAACAAACCAATTTTTAAAACAAAATAATTGTAACTGAATGTTAATTAAAGCGTAGGCAGGTTCTGCTGTTGACTTGGTTTATCACGCATTTTACGATATCTTGATTAAAAGTGAACAATGTGACTGATTTATTTATTTTATTTTATTTTATTATCGCATTTATTTGCGTTCTCAGTCACTGCTTCAACTTTTTTGTATTTCTCCTTTAACTATTGGTTTAAATATTTGAAGGCTGTTGCAATCAATATATAGAACTAGCTGTAAACCCGTTATTGAAAACTGAGAGTTTTACAGAAGAGATCAATTTTATTTTATTTTTTAAAATAGACTGCCAATTAGTGTGGTACATAGCTCCCTCGCGTCCTATGTCGTATACTTTAATGATTTTATGCTTTTACAACCTAATATTGTCAACTTTATTTAATTTTCCTCCACATTTTTATAATGCCAAAATTGTTTTGATTTTTTACATGAATTGAACTATCAATTTAGCAAAATTGAAAGAGCGCAGGCGGTTGAAAATATGCTGGGGCTATCTGCGGGCTACTTTCGATAAAACCATCCAAATTTTAATAAAGTTATATCAGTACTTTTGAAGATATGGGTGTAAATAAATGTGTGTTTGAGTGCATGTAAAATAGAAACAAATGGACGCAGAAGGTTGAAGCTTACATGGGACCAACAATGGGCTAATTATAACTTACCACCCAAATTTCAATAACATATAGATCTTGATTCACTAAGTAAAAATAGACTGCCAATTGGTGTGGCACATAGCTTCCTCGCTTCCTATCACGTACTTCATTGATTTTATGCTTTTACAAGCCATTATTGTCTAATTTTAGTCAGGTTGCCCATAGGCAAAAAAGTCACTTATACATACTCCTTCCAAACCTTTTTGTATGGCTTGTTTAGGCTAAGTCTGACAATGTTTTCCTCTGTGACTTTTTTTAGTTTTGGGGCGTTTTTTTATTATTTGAACCCTAACATTTTGACGCGTCAGACTAAAAAATCGGAAGAAGTTCTGCGTCAGACAATACAAAAATGTTGATTTATAGGGTTCAAATAATGTATCTTGAGAAAATCTGCTGGTTATTAATCAATGATATTAATTAATAATGATTAATATTAATTAATGATTAATAACCAGCTGATTTTCTCAAGATACATTATTTGAACCCTATAAATCAACATTTTTATATTGTCTGACGCAGAACTTTTTTAGATTTTCTAGTCTGACGGGTCAAAATTTTAGGGTTCAAATAATAAAAAAACGCCCCAAAACTAAATAAAGTCACAGAGGAAAACGTTGTCAGACTTGGCCTAAACAAGCCATACAAAAAAAATTTGGAAAGAGTATGTATAAGTGACTTTTTTGCCTATGGGCACCCTGACTATTTGTTTAATTGTTTCTCCCGTTTTTTTTAATCTGACAAAATTGTTTTGATTTTTTACATGAATTTAAGTATCAATTTAGCAAAAGTTAAAGAGCGCAGGCATAGGCAGTTCAAATTAACTAGGGCTATCTGCGTTCTCCTTTCGATAAACTATAAAGGTTTCATACAAATCAGATAAGTACTTTTGAAGCTAACAAATGAGCGCGGAAGGTTACAATTTATATGGGACTAATAATGAGCTAATTATGACTTGCTATACAAATTTAATTAAAATAGGACGTGTAGTTTTTAAGATATGTTGGTTCGCAAAAATTGAGAGACAGACCGACAGACAGACACGGAACCATTAATGTTCCCTGATGTCTGAAACGGATTTCTGTTTTAGAATTTTTTAAATCGGAGACATAACATATTTTCGTTTTTCAGAACGATCACATAGATTCAGTTACCTTCGGTAAGCTCGGAAGCAAAATTATTAATATGGTTTCCATTTTATTTATAATTTTACATAACAACAATTGTTGCTTTATTTTTTAAAAGCTTTTTAACGTTATACATCATGATAGGATTTATGGCTATTTAGATCTTTCTACCAATGTATCATTAATATGTACCAATATAATATTTCATATTTAATAAAAATATAAATCATTAATAGACTTTAGCAGGTGTACTATATTCATTAAATAAAATAAATACTTTTTTTTACCACTTAAAACTAATCTTAAACTATACGCACTATATAACGTCAAGAAATTATTTTATAATCGTATTCTTTGCATCAAATAATGCTTCTTTACCAATTTTTATTCAAATCAGATCAAACATAGTAATAATGCTAGTTTTGAATTAAAAGCATTATTTTTCCTTTTTTTCCATTTTCCCCTCTATTAATGGAAATATGACAAAAGTGTAAGTACACAACAACAATTACTGTACTCAAAAAGCTTTTTAACGATATGCATCATAAAGAGTATACGTCACTTTTACATTTGTACCCTGTACTCCTGTGTACCAAAATTTAAATTTTGAAATCTCATGATGACAGTGCCCCCTTGTTTTGAATGTCAAGTGTGCAAATTTTTATCAGGATTGGAATGAAAATGTAGATTTGTATATAAAAGACGCACCCACCCATACCACATTCAGAAATACACACAATCTTGATTATATTTATAGAAAGATAGTTAGTACAAAGTTCTATTGTGTTTTTACTTTTTACTTGGTTTTTATAAGCTTGCTTTCTTGTTTGTTTGCTTGTTTCTTTGTTTGTCCAGTACTAATCTTGCAATCGATTTTTAACTAACTTCCCGAGTAGCTAGACATTTGAAACTTCTAGAACAGCTCAGAACACGATGACAACTCATTATTTTAATACTTTTAGCCATCTTTCAGCAGAATTTAATTGGTTTTTAACAAATTTGACTGTATGAAAAGTTAGTTCGGAAAAAATCCGCAAGTTATTTCATTTGTTTTGCCATGTCCCATATTTACGCAATCTTCATTTTGACGGGTTTCAAATTGATTATTTATGACAGAAAATTTAAAAACGTAGTATATAAAAAGTTATTTTTATCTTGTATCCATAATATATACCTGTTTATATAATATATACCTGTTAGTTCATATATAAATAGGAATATAAGTACTTATTTATTTTCATTCTTAGTTAATAAATGTTTCAATTTCTTTAAACGGACTGGATCTGACGATTTGCTTAGCATTGATTCTTTTTACTACGTTTTTATTAGCTTGCTTTCTTGTTTGTCCAGTACAAATCTTGCAATCGAATTTTAACTAACTTCCTGCGACTAAGTATAAAGCAGAAACATGCACAGATTATGTATTTCCTGTGACAATACAATAATCAGTAATTAGATTTACCATATTATTACTATTAGTCGATACATTTTTTAAATATTTAGGTTTGAAATTTTTTAAAATTTAAAATCAATTGTAAACAAACACGACCAGTGTCAGCTAAGAAAATCCACAAGGAAAATTTAAAAACTTGGTATGTAAAAAGTTATTTTTATCTTGTATTATTAATATTTGAAATGTACAGCTTTAGATAATTGATTTTAATATTTACAATGCTCTGTGGGTTTTGATCTGTTCGATGTGGGGTGATCTGTTTATTTCCTATATTTAGTACATAAGCTGAAAGAGGTTAAATCATAACGCTTTTACGAACAATCATTGCAAAAATAATTGAGGAAGTTTAGGATAAATAAGAAGGGTAAAGTTAACTCGAATTTGGTTGAAATGATCTAACTGAGTTGTTTTAGGAAATTCGTGTTATAATATTAAGATTTATGACATAACATAACAAGCTTATTTTTGTTAAAGAATTTTAACGAAAGTTAATTCCCAAAATGTAAACTTATCTTGTCTGGAAATGTCGAAAATAGATTGACGAGAGTAATTTACCAAAACCTTTGTGTCAAAGCTAACAACAAAACTCGTACGTAATTTCGTAGCATTAGGTTTTGAGCATACTCAAGTTTAGAGTTGAGAGTATACTTACTCATCTCTGAAACTGGTCCAGTGGAGTGTTAAATTAGTAGTACCGTGGTAGGGTCGTAGTAAAGAGGGAAATTATTGGGCAGGAACTCGTGTTGAAGAGCACCGTGTTAGGTGTCTCATCATTAATTAACCTTTCCTCTCTTTGCCTCGTCTCAGGTAAATTCGGCAGCAAGGCCCTTACCCTTTAGTCTAGAACTAGATCAAAGAGAGAATCAATCGACTCTGCTATAATGTGATGATTCCACTACTACATCTTCCTTCTCGTTATCTATAAACTTCAACTAAACACTCCTTTTAACTAAAACCTCTTTCTGCAATTGCTTTAATGCAAGAACATCTTAACTTAAACCCTATCTTAAGTACCGCTTATAAATTTTATCAACTATTGCGTTAATAATAAATTAAACATATTATTCATAGTACTTGCTCAGTTACGATTAGACTTAATTATCTTCAGCTTAGTATTCTGTACCTTGGAAAATACCTTTTGATTTTGCACGATTCTTCTAATAATTATATCTATGATCATATGACATGTACCAAATTTAATAACGCTACTTCGTTGATATTTATGTTCAAATTAGTTGGCTATTATACTGTATTAATTCATGTTTTAGTTGAACTGTTTCTCGTTTCCCTTTATAAAATTTTGAAAATAAAATCCTAATGTTCTAAGGGGTATCAAAAGTAAGGCGAATGATTGTTTGGCGTTTGGCGATGACAAATTTAAATCAGGTGGCATTCGTTATGTTATAGCCATATTGATTGGTTAAGGGCCTATTGTTATGGTATAGCTCGGAGGTTGCACTATTTATACTTCACTCTGAATCGCTTTAGGATTTATTGAGTTATGTAGGTTGAAAAAAGTTTTTACAAACAACTTGATTTAGTTATACAATCAAAAATAGTATATAGGGGAAATAGTGGACCCACATATCAACCAGCAATACACTCGAGTATTTTGTATTAATCTACTTCACCTATAGAAGGTTCAGATAGAGTGCACATTATAGTTTATAAGTTTCTAGTTAAATTCATTTTTTATTATACTTTTTTGTTGGTAATTGAAATATTTACTGACTTAACTAGTAATCCAGGAGGTAGCGCGCAAAGAGTGTCTGTTTTGTGTACAAGTTAATCTTTTAGTGTCTTTTAAGAATATGAGATTGAGAAAATTAGTTAGTAGACCAAAAATCAAATTGATATTAGTTTGTCACTTGATAGATGAACACTTTGATTGGTGGAATGAGTAACCTATCAAGTGACAATCTAATATCAACTTGATTTTTGTTCTACTAACTAATTTTGTACTCAGGATCATGAAAAACAAACTGTCCACCGAAATGGGTGGGACATGGCCGCTCTCCACCAGTTTTGTTTTCAAAGGCCTATTCCCAAGCTATGCCCCGCAGACGAAATTAGCCGCCCATATATTCTTAAAAGGCACCAAAACTTATACCCAAAATTCTAGCTTGATGATCGTCAAACACTTTTTTGCACGTTATCTCCTGGACTATAGGTAGTTATTAGCTATATCCACGTTTTTATATGATATAAAAACAAATGATGTATACTATTGAATTCGCGATTGCTCAGATGTCTATGATTATTTTGAATACTCTACAGTTTTTATCAGGTCAACATTTATTTATTGAAATAATCCGATTCAATTAGCTATTAAAGAGGGAAAACTTAACTCATTGTTGGGAGACTACGGACTCCGACAGATATTTATAATATCTCTATTCCATCTGTCCGTGTGTGATCTTTTTAGCTTTAGCGATGCCCAACCCCGTAAAATCTGAGCCATATCAGGCCATGGGCGTGGGCCTGTTGCCGGAAGCCTCAGGCCGATAGCCCGTATCTTGGGGGCTTGGGGCTTATAGCCAAAGGCTTGTGGCCTGAACCTGGTACCTGCGGCCTTGGGCAACTGGACGGTGCCGGTGTAAGGGGCGGAATGCTTGGGACTGAGGGCCTGGACATGTTGGTCCTGTACACCGCGAACAATATAAAAATATATTATAAATATAATATCTTAATGACGTAAAATCTGAACGAGCGAGATATGTTCGGGCCTGGGGCGTGGGACATGGCCAGTTGCAGGGTTTTAAAACTGTTTCTCTATCATTGGACAAAATATTTATTGCATTTATTGTATATGTATATATAGATAACATATTATTAATTAATAACTATTTGGAAAAGAGTTTTATAAATACATACTTATAAAATAAATGCAATAAATATTTTGTTCAATTTACGCTTTAGTTAATTAGATATATTTTTTCTATGACAGGATGAAATTCTGAAGTTGCATAATTTTTATCATTGTCTCTGTTGTATCAATAATACACTTCACTTATTAGTTTTAAATTTATATAATAGCATAAAAAGAAAATTAATAGTTTCTAAAATTATTTAGAGTTAAAATAGATACATGATAGTTTTGCTTATAAATTAATATCATTGTTTTATTCATTAGTGTATTTTATTTAACAGCAGATGTTCATAATGTATTTCTGGTTGTATTTATTATTAGTTACTTTTCTATCTATATGCTGGTTTAGTTGTGCACACTATTTGCTGCAGCAAATAACTTAGTAATTTTCCTCTTGGTTTCATTTTTGTGAGGTAAAATATTTAAAATAGGTAGCATATAGTGACCAGGGGATGGTCACTATATGCTATATGGGGGATGGACCTCAATTTTGGGAAGGGAACATTTCGTGAAAGGTATAGCATTCGAAGATAGTACCTTACAACTGCAACAAAAAGATATTACCTAGTTATACTTTTATTACCTTATAAATTATAGATTTTTGGTACTACATAAAAAGCAAGTAATACCATCAGTTTTCTTTTGCTACGTTCAGTATAAAAATCCTAGTAATGTGTTTTTTTAAGTTAAGTCTATTAGAGTTTTTTGTTTGGGTCTAAGACGAAACTAAAAACTTAGCTCTAGTGAATAATATACGACGATTCTTACTAGTGTATAGAATAAATAACTTTTTGTATACATATTACTATGATAACTAGGTGGAACAGGAGTATTTGATAAGAGTAGTAAGAATTATGCATGACTATTAGCCATCTTTAGTACCGGGAGTGACCGATTGTTCTCTCATGTGCCTTCTTTAACCCTTTACTGGGCAAGGTCATTTCCTGTACTTCGTTTTTTTTCATATTTGTAACAGAGCATCTCAAAGACTCATAAAACGATAATTTGAAGGAAATTATGTTATTGATTTTGTTATTTCTGATATTTAGATTGTATCATAGGTGATACATTGCCTCGTAGTCATACAAATACTGTTCTCCAACAATTTATCATATTTGATACATAACCCTTTCCCCATAAAATAACTATATGCGAATTTTGTATCAAATTTGATACATTTCTCATTTCTAGGGTAGTCACAAATGCTTCTAAATAAGAGAAAATCTATTATTTTAAAATAAAATTGTCTAAATTTCATTATTAATTGTTACAAATTTTATTTATTTTAAAAATAAGAAACTATAAAATACAATTTAGTATAAAAAAAAAATTGCACTTTCTTATCACCAAAAGAATAAGATATAATTAATATTAATATTAATATTAATTAAGATATAATTTAATAAGATATAATTTGTAACTATAAAAACTAAATTCCCTCCCATGATTTGATAATCTGATATATAATCTACATATGACAACTTATCACATACGTTTTTTTATTTAGTTGTCATACAATGTATGGTTCTTCCATATAAAAAAAAAAAAAAAAAAAAAAAAAAATATATATATATATATATATATATATATATATATATATATATAGAATTACTTTTATAAAGTATAATTAATAATAATTATAAAAAATAATAATATCAGTGGTGATAAATATTAGACTTACAAAGTAACATATGTAACATAAAATTATTTTAACTCAAGCATAAAAAGATATCAAAAATATATTTTAATTTCTTTTTCTGGCATAAAATAATTAAATATTAACTTATTTTAGAACATCATAAAGAAAAGTATCATTAATATGTAGTATAATAAATATTTCAAAAGTAAATTAGTCTTTTTTCATAGCAAACCTCCGCAAAGAAAATCTGTTAGTGCTTAGCAGACTCTCAGCAACAGTAATCTTAAAATCCATCAAATTCATGTGTAATTTTTTTTCGATAACCGCATGGTACTCCCCCTTCACATGACTAGCCAACCATTATTAGTGCATAATATATGTCAATTATTTATGAAAATTGTGCAAATTCTACAAATTTGTACATTTGTACAAATACTGCAAGACAGGCAATGTATAAAATATTATACATGGTTTTTATAAAGTAGTTTTCTGCTATATGGGTAATGTAAAATATTTGATACATCCAAATTAAATGTTTGTTTTCAAGACAAGATAACTATTTAGCAAACAAATAATGAAACAGTAAGTTAACCAAATCAAATATGTACTATCAAAAAAATAGGTTCAAATAATAAATAACTAACTCGGTGCACGTGGCCTTTATTTTTGCTTCGTTTCTTGTTGACAACTGAAGATATATGTTTTTCGTAATACCTACGAGATGTCAGATAGAATTAGATTAGCCTAGGATATGTATCGTATTATACACAGAAACCCGTTTCAAAAGTTATAAGTATATATATATATTATACTGTATAAGTATAGTATATTATATTATACTGTATCATATTAGTAATGAGAGAAGCTGTGAACTCATATTTGTTACGGTGCCCAGTATAAAGGGTTAAAAAATGTTTGACGCTTGTGCGATCTTTGATTCGACTTGTTTACATTTCGTAGTATGTAAAAGAAGCAATTGCCCCATCTATATTACCCGTGCAGTATTATGACTTGTTACCTAAAAAGAGTAGGTAATTAATAATCATAGAAAATAATAATTTTTTAAAAATATATCATCTTTTCATCTACCACAATATAATTTTTCCTAACCTTTACTAACTTTGCTAACCTTTATGAAGAGCGAAGTTGTCCCCTTTTGAACCAAATCCCTCTTCATTTTTGGTAGTTATTGGAGGTCTTAGACAAATCTTCTATCCCAATACTTCGACACTGATTATATGAAATTTACTAAAACTACGATAACAGTTTTAACTTTTGAAAAACAGTCAAATTTCAGGATTTTGAACTAGAGTATTCCACCTCCCGCTGTTGGTTACCCATTTTTGATTTATAAATAAAGGACGAGAGTGTATATAACAATAAAAAGAACAATAAACCATTTTGCGTTTTGTTTTGTTTGTGCCACGAGTATAGAGAGGAGGAGATGATGGGACAAGAAAAACCCGTAGATGGTTGAATAACACACTGAGAAAAGTGTTTTCACAGCAAATATTAGTCTTTACATCTAATGCTATTTGTTGATGTACTCAATATCTTATTTTCTCTAGATGAAACACTCGTTTCCTGGTAGTGGTTTTGGGCCTTTAACCTCTTTCCGACTAAATCAACACAAATCCCACGGACATTATTTTTATTTTTGTAAAAAGATTCTATTCCAAACCGACAAAGACGAAATAGATATGGGCACAAAAAAAGTAAGTACAAGGTATTTTCTAAGTAAAAGGATATAACTTAGACACGTAGGCGTAAACACATAATAGCATTAGAAATTCAAACATACTACTTCAGCCTCTATCTTTCTGATTTACAAAATGATATATTTAAATGTATAGAAGATGCTACATACCTGATTTACTTCATTTATTATGATAATTATCGTATTGTAAGTTAAATTTCAGTCGTGAGACTTGATTGTATACTCATTTTAGGACCTTTTTTTAAAAATAATTATTTATAAAAGCAATTTTTTTTTAACATATATATTATTATTTTTTCTCTCTTTATTGTGTTATTCTTATTGGATTTTACTATCTTGTATACATAATTTCTTTATTTTTTTCACTGAATTTATTAGAGAAGAAATTGTCTTCCTATTAGTGTGGCTCATAGCTTCTTATTTTATGCCCCTCCCCCCCCCCCCCCCCCCCTTTTATCTCTCATAATTGATTAATTTTATATATGATTTAAAGTTTCAATTTAGCAAAATGTGAAAGACCCAGACACTTGTAATTAATCTTGGGCTATCTGAGGGGTACTTTCAATAAAACATCCAAATTTTTATCAATCAGAAGAGTACTTTTGAAGATATAGGTGTAAAGATATGTATGTTTGTGCGCATGTAAAAGAGAAACAATTGGGCGTAGAAGGTTTAAATCTTATACGGAGCAAACAAGAAAACTTATATGGGACCATCAGTGGGCTAATTATGACCTACCTTCCAAATTTCATTAGGATCGGACGAGTAGTTTTTATGATATTTTGACTAGCAAAAATTGAGTGACAGACACATAACCAAAAATGTTCCCTGAAGTCTGAAACGGATTTCTGTCTTGGAATTTTTGAAATCGGAGACCTAAAAAAAATATCGTTCTTCAAAACGATCACACAGCTTCAGCTACCTTCGGTAAGCTCGGAAGTTTATTTCTATCTATAAACCATATTTTAAATGTTTGACAGTAAACTGATCTAATTGAGGTAGGTTTTATTTATAGATTCTCGTCATGGTTGTATTATTCTGTTTCTTAACTATTTTCTTATACATATAGGCATATATTTCTAAGAACTTCCTGACTTTATTATATACTGTTTTATTTACTTCCTGACTCATTTGTATAATCGGTTCTTTTTGTTTTTCCTCTTCGATTTACTCAGTAAATCGACTTGAGTAAATATACTTGTTTATCTTTCACGGATTTTTGGCAAGCATTTATAAAGCTGTTTATCAAATAAAGCCATATTAAGTGGAGGCAACATTTTAACACATCTCAGTTTTTAAATGTTTAAGGCTTGAACTTAATCAATTCTAAATATTCCAGTAACACGTACTTGTCTTACGTGTTAATTGCTTTTCTATTTTCATTCCTATTTATCAATAATTTGGTTGCGTAATTTTTTGTATTTTACAATGTGCAATATTAAGTCGGAGGGATTTCCCTTTGATTAAAATATAGACGTTGTTTAATTTGATGCAAATTAAATAAAGATAATCAAATATAACTTCTAAACTGTTTTTAGTGTATGAATAAATGAAATATTTTATCTATGACTTAACTTGTTAAATATTCATGGAGTTGAAAAATGTTTCATTTAGGTGGATTCAGAACAAAAAGAAAATATGATTGGAATGAACAAACTTTGAATATTGTTTTTAATTTTTTTATGGTTTTACAATATTTGTTCGGGTTTTAGAATTGTAGCAAAGTATTCACATATTTTAATTTGTTATCTTCATATCCGTCGAATTATTTCGTTAAAAAATAAAATTTCAGAGTAAACATAATAAGTGCAAAGGAATTTTCTAAAAGAGGTAAACAATGTGATCTCCCATGCTAGAGATTTTACAGCTGAATACCAAAATGGTTACATCATTTGTGTCGAATGGAATTTGGTACACAATGTGTTAAAATCGAGTAAACAACTAGGGGATTAAATTTCTTTGAGTAACATTAAAATAATTGCATTATGCAGACTAGCAATGGTGATGTAATTTAATAATAATTCAAGGATTGCAAACATTACATACTCATATAGTGCTAAAAGGGAGTGATGTTGTCAAGCCAAAATTACAAATGTTTAATACAGAATTTTATGTTATTTTTATTGTATAAAAATTCCAACTGTATAGTTAATTATTTCATTAAAAAACAATTACAATTGAAAATATTTTATCGCAGGCTGATATCGACTACTTTAATTGGGTATAATGCTGATTGTAGACTTTATTGGTAATGAACAATCAACTTTAGTACGTTGGTGGCCAATCAACTATTCTTTAATTGTGGTTTGACTATAAACTGGTATTGATTTCGTCTAACTTTTATTGTTTTTATCGTATTTTTTTACAATCAACCATATATTTTGTGGTTCGAATGGTATATGGTTATTCCCGCTTTGGTGTATATCGCTTGTTATACATCATATACAAAAGCCCATTGGTTTTATTAAAGGACAAATTGTTTGTGTCTTTGCTATCATTGATATCATTTGCTATATTTCCTATCTTTCCTGTCATTGGTTTCATCTGTGACACATTCGATTCTGATAGACCGTTGGTTCTGTCTTTGCTAAAAAATTGACTTTAGCTCTATCTAATGTATGTGTATCTTAAGCTTTCATTGCCCATAGAATACTATTTATTTCATCTCTGCTATCGTCAAAAGAAAATTTATTCTCCGCTGATGTCATTAAAGATTACAAGCAAGATTCACTGGCGGCTTTGCAGTAGTCTATTCTCTCTTATTACGTTCGTTATATTACGCTGATTTCTATAACAGTATTTCAGCCTTTGTTTATTTTGACGTTCACACGATCTATTTCTACCCTATTTCTACCGCCTTGCCGCCTTGTTTCTTTCCAGTTAGTATTTAAATTCATAGGTGTATCATGTCATGGCCATTTCAAAACTAGGGTGCAGCTTGCAAAAAATATTATGCATACTCAAATACAAATATGTAAATATGAACTAATTAATTCGAGGTACATACTTCACGTCAGAATTCCGTTCTCCTCTTTATTCCCTTAGTTAAATCTAATTTTAACACTCATTGGCCTAGCTTTTTAAACAAAATCGATTGTTTGATGTGATCCTTAAGCTTTTTCTTGATTGTTTTTTTACTAAATGAAAACGAGCACAGATACTTTTTTTTAATCTTAACTCCTTCTCCTGGTATTTACCAAGAAACAATTGCATTATTAAAAAAACAATCAACATCCGGTCAGGGGTAAAAGAAATGCAATTTTTACAAACGTACAAAATAGAGACCGTCATTGAATAATAAGATTCCTTTCTTGTTATTTTTAACTAAAATTCAGTGTATTGGTTTAGAAGTAGAAGGTCAGATTTGTGTGGGTTGTTAAAAATAATTTAGATTCGAAAATAGTACTTTCTTTTTTTTATTCTTCTTTAGATACAATTTCGAAAACAACGTTTAGAGAAGATGCAGATGCAATCTTGTTGCATAATTATTTTTGAAGGACGGCATTTGTTTTTTTATTTTTTTAAAAATGAACTATTGTACACATGATTTAATTTTCACATTTACTTCACTTTAAAAAACAATTTGTTTGTTGTACTTGGCGTTGCAAGGAATTTTAATACAACCCATGCACCTGGCAAGATATACCCGTTAAATAAACTCGCTCAGTTTCTAATATGCCTTCAAAGCTAACAATAGGCCATTGCGTACTCTCTCTATTTCAAGAATGTCTATATTTAATCTATTTATTTACCGACCAATATTGTTTTTACTTTCTTGTTTTCTTTTTTTCTACTTCCTTCGCCCACGTTTCCGATATTACATCAAACGAATTAAACCTCTTGAGTTTTTTTTATTTTTTTCCATTTCCTCCTCTTTCTTTTCGCGGATTTCTTCATGCTTAATTTGTCTCAGTTGAATCGAACTAAAATTTACAGCTGAAATAACTAATGTGTTGTTCTTTACTTTTACTTTAAGCAAATGTTGAGATTGTTTACAAATAATTGCTGATAATTTATCAAAGATTAAACGAGAGATTAAAAATTAAGATAATATTTTTTTAGGTTCTTATCTTCATTATTTTTAGTAACGGTCTTCACATTTGCTTGTTTCTAATATAATTATTTACTTTGTGATCATTTTTATTAGTCTATTTTCAGTGTTATAAATAAAATATGTTTAAATTTATTTATAAACTATTTTCCCTTCTTATTAAATCTCTAATATTACCTCACATAATTTGCTGTATTGCATCTATTTATTTTCCGTTAACTTTTCTTCGAATCTCTCAGAACAAAATTCAAACTATCAATAATAATAAGGGTTTAATTCCTCAGAAAGATGTTTTGTCAATATGGCGCAATAATGACCTAGTCGATAGATGTAAGATGGCTGATTCTTACATCGTATTAGCTAATACTGTTAATTAAGACTTAAAATAAATAATTTTAACAAATAAACGTAAACTCAGTGGCGTACACAGAGCAAGGGGCCTTGAATTAGGACGAGTACAATGAATCGGCCGATTTTTGTTGGGCCCAGATTTTGTCGATGAAAATAAATGTGTACAAATGAATTGAGGTGCGTTCAATATTAGGCCATGAATTGATATGCATTTAATATATTCGGCCTGGGTGTTGAGGATATTAAATTATTATTCAAATGATATTTGAATTAAGATGCACACCAGTTGTGAATTTCTTTACATATTTTTGTTTTGGACCTGGATTGTGTGTAGAACACTACCTGAGTCTTCTCAATGGCATTCCCCGGGCTTTCCGACTCCGGCCGGATTAGTGTTCATCGACATTAAGTGGGAAAACAGAGGCAATATAAATAAATCGGTTAGCCATATTGTGACAAAACTTTTTCATATTTCATAGTAATACTAATTGATTTAACATGCTTTAATGTATCAACTTAGCAAAATTTAAGGAGCTTAGACGGTTGAAATTAACCTGGAGCGATCTGTGAGGTACTTTCGATCAGCCAAATTTCATAAAAATCAGATGAGTACTTTTGAAGATATAATAGGTGTAAATAAATGTATATGTGCACATGTGGAGGAGAAAATAAGGGGTGCTGAAAGTTGGAACTTATATGGGGCCAACAATGGGCTTAGTTATGGCCATCATTAAAGTAGGTATATGAAATTGTACGCGAGGAAGCTATGTGCCACACTAATTGGTAGGCAATTTACTTAGGCGACACTATTTTGTATTGATTGGAACAATTATTAATTTAAAACCCAATACCTCAGACCATGAGTTTTTGTAGCCTCTGTGTAATATTAATAAGTGTGACAATTTGATAGGTTTTATCTTATAGGATTTTAATTATATAAAATATGAAGTTAGAAATTGAAATTAGAGTGTTGAAAGGGGGGGGGGGGGGGGTTACAATTATACTAAATTATATGGTATGCTAGACCCGCATATCGTGATTTATTTTCATTTCTCTTGTGACGATTTAAAAAAAAAAAAAAAAAAATAGCAATAACACAACTTAAGGTGATTAGTCAGGCTACTTTCTTATTAATATCAAAAATTTTATACTATACCCATGAACACAAACAACAAAAAAGGCAGTCTAACAATCATACACATACTGAAGGAAGAAACGGTGTAAAAACACTAGGATAGAAACAGTTAAAGTTTATTTAAGGATGCTTAAAAGTGTTAATTCGTGTAATATTAATGCAACTAATTTAATTAATGAAGACACATAATTACGAGTAGTTTTACTTCGCATAATTTAAAATTTATATAAAACCTTTTATTATAATACATTTTGTCTGGGCCTAGAGCTTTAATTAGAACCCGTTTTTAAACTTGTCGAAATATACTATAATTTCTATTTTAACACTTTTTTTTGTAGGGCTCTCTTTCATCAATATTCAAGTTGAGTTCGTTCGCCAGTGGGATCCGCTCATAAAATGAATACTAAGTCTCTAATAATATATTGAGCGAATTCTTGCGCATAAATAAGTTTTTCTCTAACATTCATGCTTTTTTTTTTAGAAAGAAAAACTTTTTCTTTTATTAAAGTTCATTTTCTCAATTTAAAAACTATTACTATACTGACGATTTAACGGTATTGTAAGTGAATTGGTGATATTATTGGTTATCAAAATGGTTTGAACCGGATTGATAATAAACATATAATGTTTTGAAGAATTGATACGCTAGTTGAGTTGATATAAGTAATATAAACGAACACCTCTCCTCAAAATAAATGCTACGACCCTAAGACAAAACTGGGACCGATTTTTGTCTCTAATGTGGCTGCTTGACAGGGTTTTTGTCATTTCCTTTTTACCTGTCATAATGATGGTCGAGAGACCGAAAGCTGGCTTTGTAAATTAGAATCAATTTTGTGAAATGGCGTCTTTATTTTGCAGTTATAATTTTTTTCTTTTTGACCATTACTTACTACGATAAATTTTAAATATACTTTCTCTTTTATTTCAAAAGGTCAATTAATTATGGGAGATTACTTTATTACTTTAAGTGCTACTAAGGTAGATAAATGTATTCCAAGCTTTAGTTATTTAATAATTATCGTTTGCTCAAAGAGAAAGGTACCTAGTTTACAGTCTCTATTCTGAATTAGAACTTAGATATTCCCTTGTTCTGTTGTTGAAATTGTTTAATTATTAGACTAGAGGATGAAGGGAAGATTAAGCTTTTAATAGCTATCATGTTAAACTTTTAGATTATTCTCAACCTTCCTAACCTGCTTATCTCCTTATTTCCTACTGACTTCAATCTCTTTCCAGTAATAGGTAACGCCTACAAAAAACTTATCCAACCCTAAATGATTCCTATCCATGTCACCCATTCCACCTTCTATAAATTCGGCGATGTTATTCCATTCTCCCTCGAGAAGAAAGTAGATACTGCAAACTGAATGATAGATAAAGGATCTGGCACTGGAATGCTTTGTTAACTTAATCTTAATATCCTTACATCCTTGCATCCTTACTTTCTTTTAATATCTCATCCTTGTCCTATTTCAGTAATATGTATTTCTATGTAAGTTTAGGACCACCATAAAAGAAAAAAGAATTAAAACTAAAGAAAACAAAAGTTAGTATAGTAAGCTTTTGTTATGTGTATATATACATGGTGTTCCGCATAAGTACACAGAAAAACCTATGAATCTACATCAAATTTCTAACCAAAAATGTCAAGTAAACTTAGGTCCTATAGACCTTCAATTTCGTGATATATTGATGTATCGATTTTTTTTAATTTAGGCCTTGTTTTTGGCCATAAACTATCTAATAAATAAAAATTTAAATAAGATAGAAAGATGCGGTTTGCAGCATCAAAAAGAGCATTCAATTTTCTTTAAAAAATCACGGAGTTGGAATCTCAAAGTTGTATAACTTAATTTCTCAACATTTGATATAATTTCCAATTTTAATGTTTGTCTTGCATTATTACTGAGATAATGAACGTATTATGTACTAAAATTAGTGATTATTTAAAGAAAATGTAATGCTCTTTACGATACTGCAAACCGCGTCTTTCTATCTTATTTAGATTTGTTATTTGTTTTGTAGTTTATGCCTAAAAACAAGACCTAAATGAAAAAATCGATATATCGATACATCTCGAAAACGAAGGTCCATAGGACCTAATTTTACTTGACATTTTTGGTCAAAAATTTGATGTAGATTCATCATTCAAGTACTTATGTGGTACACCCTGTATATATATATATATTCAGTAAGCATTAATTAGTGGTTGAAACTAATTTGAATCAATTATATTTAAGTTATAATACTTGCGTCCTATACATTAACATTGATTAACTGATACTTCTTACCCCTCCATTTCTCTTATAATTTAACCTCCTTATCATTATTAATTAAACACCAACTTAAAACTAAAAACGCTAGCTAGTTAGAATTAAAAAGAAATAGATTCACAAGGTGAATACTAATGAAAACAGAACACTATAAAAATAAAAATAAAACCAAGAGGGATAAAAGACAACTATGAATTCCTTTCATTCATTGGGTGACAACTGTACTGTACAGACTCTGTGAGCTCTTTAACGATTCAACTCGCAGACAGTTGACTCAATTGAAATATTATGTAAACGAGATGTTTATAGTCATTCCAGAAAGACTAGTGGCATCTTCTTTGTTTACACAATGCCATCATGTAAGGGGAATTATTTCGTTTTACTATGGTCCCCTTTTTTACCTGCTTTTTTTTTTTTTTACTAAGTTAAACTGTTTAGAGAACAAAACAAATTATATGTTAGTCGTTTAGTTTGAGAATATAAAGCGTGATTCATATCCGTAATCTACTTATTATTATTGCTCACATTGATATATTACTGAAGGTAATTTTCATTGCGATTTTATGTTAATAGCTGATTTATACTGCTTTTCGGTACTCAATAATATGTAATTGGATTTAAATCATATGACATTTCAAAGTCTGTTTATTTGTACGTTAAAATTAAATTCGATTGTTTGTAAATCGTACATTTTTATTAGTCATCAATTCAAGTGATACATTTAAATTGTGCATTGATAAGTTTTAACATATATCACCATTCGTTATGTATACATCTTGTACAATATAATGAAGCATAGTTATATGATAATTCTCCATAATCAATAATTATATAATGTTCTTATTCTTATTATAACTATAAATTTATTTATCTATCTTGAGTGATTTTTAACCTAAAAATATAATTTTACTTAGTTGCAATACAATTTTTTAATTTATTTTTTCCTATTTCATAAATACTAGGTGTGCAATGCAGTTGACTGCTTGCAATATTGAGCTGAGGGTGCATTTTAATCTTAAACAATTGACATTTTAATTTATTAACAGCTGAAACAGATCAAAAATAGTAATTCATATTTCTAATTTTTAATAAAAACATTTTTTTCCTGTTTTTTTTATTTTACCCCCCTCTTAAATCTCAAATGAAATTATAAAAAATGTGAACATAACAACAATAACTGTACTCTTAAAAAGCTTTCCAACGACATGCATCATAAAGGGCATATACCATTTTAACTTTAGGACCCTGTACCCCGTACTCCTGTGCACCAATTTGGACCATTTCAGATGATACCTTCCTGTGTTTGGTCACTATGACCGTGCCGAATTTTTTGTGGATCGGTTCAGCCTTTCAGGAGGAAACTTTTGCACCCGGGGTACCCCAGTGTACCAATTTGGACCATTTCAAATGTATACCTTCTGAATTTTGTGCAGATTGGTTCAGCCGTTCTGGAGGAATATGTACCCCGTATCCCATACCCCTGTGTACCAATTTGGGCCATTTCAGATTTATACCTTCCTGTGGTTAGTCACTATAACCGTGCCGAATTTTGTGTGGATTTGTTCAGCCGTTGTGGAGGAAACTTTTGTACCTCGTACTCCTGAGCATCAATTTGGACCATTTCAGATTTATACCTTCCTGTGGATGGTCACTTTGACCGTGCCGAATTTTGTGCTGATCGGTTCAGCCGTTCAGGAGGAGTATGCGTCCAAACAAATGCAAAGTGTAGTATAACAGCTTCGTTTCGCTCTGCTCAAAAAATCCTGATCAATATAATACGACTCGTGCTGTACTTTCTCAAATGCGAGTACATATTTACTTGTTCGAGTCTTTTCAATTGATTAGTTGTTTCGAGTTTTCTTGGTTACATTTAATTATTAATGCACACTCTACCAAAATTTGCAAAAAAAAAAATTCCTCCCCGCCGGAGAATTAAACCCGGCCTCTCACCGTCTTTGTTTAATGCTTTTTCATAAAAACTTTTTTTTAGCAACTTTAACCTTCAATAATAATTATTTGGTTCCTACCATGTCTTTTAAATCAATTTTATTTATTCCATGGAAATATAAACAGAATAGATAAATTGTTATTTGCTTGCTATATTCCCTTATAGATTTTATTCTTTAAACCGTATTTTATTTTTAATTTATTTTATTCTTATTTCAGCCTGATAAAATTAAAAATGCATTCAATTATTTTATCTTTTGTTCTACTATTTTATACAGTAAACCCGTCCTACCATCTCCCCCTTCGTTCTTTTCTTTTTCACCTCTTCGCCTTAAATATCGCGTTCTCTTTCTTTTATTTTATACTTTTGTATAACGTAAAACTTTTCTACATTGTTTTTCTGTCTCCTTCATTTTTTTCTTTATGTACTCTTCTACTTTCTTGTCGCTTTGCGATTTAGATATTCATTCTACATTTCTACATTCTTTGCTTCCGCTTTTTTTTTTATCGTGTTTTTCTTTTTTTTAAAAAAAAATAAAATCATTTCTGCGATTTTATCTTATTTGTTGTTAAAGCAAATGTTTGTTGAATCGATATTCTCTTCTTTAATAATCTATTATATTTTATCTAGTATTTCATCTATATTATTAGTTAATAATAACATGTTCTTCTCTATATTTTTTTCTCTATATTATCTTCCTGTCGTTTTCTATTTATCTTTATTTTCTGTTTGCGGGTATTTTCTTTATTTTCTATATTGTGTTTATAGCTCTTTCTATCTTAACTTATTTTTGCTTCCGAGCTTACCGAAGGTAACGGAAGCATTGTGTTCACTTTTGAGAACGAAGAAGTTTTATGTCTCCGATTTTAAAAATTCCAAGACAGAAATCCGTTTCAGACATCAGGGAACATTTTTGGTCTCGTGTCTGTCTGTCGGTCTGTGTGTCCGCGAATTCTGAAACGTGCGACGATAACGTGAGTAAATGTCGACCGATTTTGATGTAATTTGGTTGACATGTTCATTTTACCAATACCCATGACGAGTTCGTTGGACAACGTTATCCGTTCAAGAGTTCACGCGCAACGCTCGTGTATACGTAAAATTTAAAATTGGCATTTAAGGTCGGGGAAAAAATGAAACTTCATCTATTTAATCAGACATCTATTTAATGATCTATTTTGACAAACGTTTTTTCAAATACAATTTTTTATTATAACCATCAGCGAGACCGCTATGAAATGTTAAAGATTGCACAATACGAACTTGCATACAGCAATTTTATTTTTTTCTGTATTTATTATTTAAATCTAACAATCATAGATAAAGTACGGTACGTAACTCGTGCGAAAACGGCACTTTGCATTGCTCGTGTGGTTTTACAACCCTCGCTGTCGCTCGGGTGCAAACTCCACACTCGCATGAAAAATGCTACTTTCCGCACTCGACGCGTAATGTACTATTACATAATAAACAATAAAACTATAAAGTAATATAACGTTAATGTAACAATAAAGTACATGATATGATGCGAGGAAGCTATGTGCCACACTAATTGCCAGTCTATTTTTATCTCTCGCTGTCATCTCATCTTTTTGTCTTAGAATTTTCCTTTTTATTCGTATTTTTTTTAATCTCGTCTGCCATGGATTTAGTTTTGAATTTAGTTGATTGATGGTCCAATGTCGAAAGAAAACCATGTTGTTTTTTTGTAAGTAGAGTAAATTCGGTAAAAGTAATATTCTTGTAAAAACAAGCCCCTTTTTTATTTTTAATATAATTTGCCCTTTGTGGAACCAGAAAATTTCTAAATGTTTTTCGTTGGTAAAAATATTTAAAGGAAGATGGTATATAAGTATAACGGCTAAGCGTAGCTTACATCAGAGGCTTTTCTCAGATGAATAGTTAAAGATTTTCCGCTTCCCCAAGCAAGCTCTCAGGCCCTGTCAGCTACATCCTCTCCAAATCTTTTACTAAATTATCATTTATTATTATCTCCCTTATTTTATCATTAAGGTAACACAGGTTTTTCGTCGATCTAAACCTACAAATAATAATTAATCTTTATTTGTTCTTTTTTTTTACAATTATTTATTGTATAACTCTTTGTTTAAAATAATGTTAAAAATATTTTATATATTTTAATTATTAGAAAAAAGTTTAAAGGTAATGAATATTTGCTTCTTTATAAAGATTGGCAAATGTAGGTTTCTTTTTAGAGTATTAATGGGTAGTTCAGTTTTAACCTGTCGGTTTATTAAATTCATAATAAAACAACTTTTAAACAAGATTTCTCTTTGAAAAGTTTATTTAATTAAAAGAGGAAAAAGTGTAATAATATTATGAATGAGGTGCCAATTCAGCCTAAACTATAATTAATATTTGAACCATAATGTTTAATTTATTACTGTCATAACTCAACGCTGCTTTATATTCCTTTTTTTTGCTATAACGGCAATGTAATTAGTGTTTTTTTTTTATTTTGTGGATTGTGTTTTTATGAAGATTTTGAGGTAAGGGAGACCGGGGCTGATTGTTACACTTTTTGTAAATTTATTTTCATTTGGCCATGCCATAAGTTTTATGTAAGTAATATAACATAAGTCCTTTAAAACCAACTGTTGGCTACCTCAATTTTTTTTTCGGCTCATGATATTTACGTCTCTTATTATAGGGACTTACAATCTCAGATAACTTAAATTGTAACTATATATGCTGATAAGTGTTAGGTCAAAACGGGGTAATAAGGTGTAGATGATTACTTCATAAAATTGGCTATATTTCGTCCCGAGAGGGACATCTTCAGGCCTGAAATCAGAGGTAAATCTTTTTTTAAAACTAATCAATTATAATTGATTAGTTTTAAAAATAAAAAAAAAATAAAAAATCCTCTGATTTCAGGCCTGAAGATGTCCATCTCGGGACGAAATATAGCCAATTTTATGAAATAAACATCTACATCTTATTACCCCGTTTTGACCCAAAACTTATCAGCATATATATATATATACTAACAGTAACAGGGGACCACAACCCAATAAAATTAAATTGTAACCATCTATCCCACCATGAGGTAAGTTGTTACAGTTACATTGGTAAAGGAACTTGCATGTTGAGAGTTCTTAAAAATTATTTATGGACGTTCCAAATGCCTTGAATTTATATTTGCTTATTCTAATCACTTTATTACCAAACTCAAATAGCTTAAATTTGTTAGAACCATAGTTGGCCGTCGTCATTGAACTCATTAATTTATAACTACATGTTTTCTACTTTCTCGTGTACGTATGTTATAGAGAGAGAGTGAAAGTTTTGTAATGGTGCAAATATTTGATTTTAATAGTTTTATGATTTATACGTGGATTATATAAATGTCTGTATCATCTCCCTCGGAAAAGAAAACTAGTTTCAACAATTTTTATTAAAAGATTATATAAAATGTAGTCTGTTTAACTACAAATTCAGTCATATTACGTCTAATAGTTTTCAAAATATTGATAAATTCTCCCCGCTGAAATCGAATTCGTAATGTAAACAACCACCTACTTGAACAATATATAAACATGTTTTTAATAAATCAACATAACTAGATATGATGGGATTTATATCCAGTATCAGTATTATGTGTATAAGATAGTATTGTTCGAGATCTATAAAATTGATTTTTCCTTATTTGTGTTGTTTTATGTTTTCTCGTACCTTTATGAAATATTATCATTTCATATTCTACTTGTAATTTTCTTTATATTAGTTTATATAGAATAAGTAATTTCATATGATATCATAAAGAAAACTTATCTATCAAGGAAATCCCACCTCGTGATGCACTCACATGATTATACCTACTGCTACCTTTTTTTTGGAAAAATTTCTAAGTATACTTGATCATTTTTTGGTTCATAAATCGTTGATTTAAAATTAATTCCGATAAGTTACCACTATTTTATAGTTATTAAGAACATTTTTTTTTTTTTTTATTCAACTAAAAATGTAATCTGAACCTTAACAATATTAGATCTGTATAGGTAAATTCTATTCATTAATTTAGCCGAATAAAAAGTTTAAATCTAGGGTGATTGACAAGCAAAGGAAATCAGGCAACAGTAGATAGGCGTAATAAAGTTTCTTTAAACTGGATCCCTTTTTATTTGAACATGCCTTTTCTTTTTTCTTATCAAAACTTTATCTTTTTTAGCCTTATCCTTCTTACTGAAAACTTTTTTAAACCCTCTTAGGTTGAGGTTAGGAAAAAACTTGTTTCTTTAAGAACTTTTACATTTATTCTTCTCTTCTCCTCTTTCCTTACTAATAGTTAAGAAAATATTGCAGTAGTGATAACAGTAAAAACCTTTAGTTTTCAGCTGGATTACTCAATAAATGTTTTTATTGTTTGTTTCAAAAGGGTTACTGATTTTGAAATAAATTTATTTACTGAGATACGCAGAATTTACAAATGGAAGCGTCTCTGGGGTTTCGCTAATAACCCTATATTGAATTGTATTATAACGACAATAATTTTAAATGAATGGAATGTGTTCACCAAATATTTGTCTCTCGTACAATACTCTGTATATTATTGTTACTTCTTGTAAAAGTCAATTTAGAATTTTCATTGATGACAATTTTAAGATTTTTTTTTTTTCTAAAAAAAAGTAACTTCTGGGTAAAAGTAAAATGATTATTAAGGTTGCTTTCTATTTGCGTCTTGAAATAGTATGGCATGTTTTAAATGCTTATTTAAACAGAATCGATATGATATAACACCAACATTATGTTCCATCTCGGACATAAACGTGTAGCATGCTTTTAGGTTTAGGCAATCTTGGGTACAATCCCAACGTCATGTATTATTGATCCGAACCCCTCATTTCAGACATATACATATCTAAATGTCTTCGATGTGGTCCATATTTGAACATGCTCTTATCATTTGCATCTTGTTACGTTACATATGCCTTATATTAATATAGCCTATATTAATTGAAGTAGGCATTGCTTCTTACATTCAACAAAATATGTGTGCGACGATATCTTGAGTAAAAATTGATCTATTTAGTGGCAATTTTGGTGTGTAGATTGTTGGTGGTTGTTGCGGTTGTTTTGGTATCCAAATGGGGGTTGTGTTGGAATTTTTGGACAGGAAAAGATTTTACCTTCATTTATTCGATGAGACAATTTTTTTAAAAACATTCATTGTTTTAGTAAAACCAGCAATGAAACCGCTCTGAAGTGATAAAACCCCCTAGAATAATAATTTTGATAACTCTACCAAAATTATTCCTTGTAGCACATGGTTAAAATTAAGAATTATTCTTTACCTTAAACAATTTTTAAAGTTTTATATGAGTATATAATGTAAGAGGGTATAGTAATTATTAAAAATCTCGGTTGTGTGAAAAAAATACTTTTATCTCCAGTAGGGAGAAAATGTTATGATTTTGAATTAGTTTAGAGGGACTAAAGTAAGTCTTTTCATCCCTGAACTCAAAAAGTAGGGAGAAAAAGTAAAAGTAGGGCGAAAAAGTAAAGTAGGGCGAAAAAGTAAAGTAGGGCAACAAAGTAAAGATTGCAACTTAATTATTTTATAAATAGTAGAAAATGAATGGCTAATGTAATAAAGTTGTTGAAATCAGGTTGGCGACACTGCTTTTTTGACCATGTTTATCTTGGTTTATAACCTGCATCTAAATAACCGTCTATTTGAGTTTAATTCCGATTTTTATTTGTTTTTAATATTAAATCTCTTATATCTGCTATTAAAAGTGCTAATAATTATTGTTATTTATTATAATAATAAATAAAAACTGTGTTTATTTAATAAATAAAAACGAAAATGTTTATTTTCTTCCTACTGGAGATAAAATATTGTACGTACCTCGGGAGTAAAGTCCCATTATTCCCCTCGCGATAATTAGAGTTATTCCCTCGGCTGCGCCTCGGGAATTAAAGAGTCTAATTTCCTCGGCTTCGCCTCGGGATTTAGGGACCATGCTTCCTTCGGCTTCGCCTCAAGAACCAACTTTTTCGCGCAGGGAATAATGGCTTACTTTACTCCCTAGGTGCATAAATAACTATTCCTTCAGATAAGGAAAAGTAGAATACTTATATAAATGTTTGAAGTGTAACTTCTTTAGGCCCGGTAGAGTAAGTAAATTTGTTTGGATGAAACGAAATTGTATGTAACGAAGTTTATTATTCGAGACTCGTCTAAGTAAAAGAGTTAATCGTGTCGATGTCCAAGAAGTTTTAGACACTATTTGAACACTCGTCTAGAAACACCAACATTATCCAGTTAGTGTTTACAATAATGTTATAATGTTATGGGTTTACTGCATTGATAGATGTGTTAAGTGACAGTGACAGTAATATGTCTAATGACCTAATATTGCTATATTAGAATATATATGTATGTAGAAGGAGAAAAAGTCGGTGAATAAATAGAACTAATAATGTGTTTATTTAACATATTACATTTTTTCCGTAAGCTACTAAAACTGTCTAAGTCTATAAATAATGATTAGTTTAACACCTATAAAAAATTGCAAAATCGTCAAAGAATAAAAACGTGCATTTTGTTTAGACTGTTTGAAGATGATTTATCTCATTCTTAGGCGCCGCTCGTATAATTCGCTTCATACTTGCCCTTGAGCATGCATTTATACCTCGTTCAATGTCTAATGTAGATATATTTATGTCAGTATCCATAATAGGATAATAATAACATACCTGTAGCTGTTTGAGCAGTGTTAATAATGGTATGATGCCTGTACAAAAGAATGTGTATTATATTATGGTTATTTGAATTGATAGTTTTTTTGTTGCTGTTATTTAACAGGGGATGTATACAAGAAGATTTATAGCTTAAAGCTATTAATGTTTTAACAGAGTTTTATGACAAGTTATGATTCAGATGCAAAGTAAATATTGACAGCCAGTTTTCATTTGATTTTTTTTGTGATCATGTCTGTGAAATTTTGTTGCACCTCATGATAATATCTATGTTGACAATAATTTTAGAGCATAAAATCATCCTCTCATTTATTTATTTACAAACCTTACTTTCAGACTTAATCGACTGAAAATTTATATTGTTATTTATTCTCAGAGTTTATGATTTATGTATTTTTTTTTTTAGCCACAGTAAAACTACGCATTTTTCAACACCTTTTTAAGAGATTAAAGAAAGTTAAAAAGGTCATATAATTAAAATGCATTTACCTCTTGCTATTTATGTATGTGAAATAATGTTTTTATTTTAAAACATAATGAAGGTGATAATTGTTCGGTCACAAAGAAAATGTATTTCTGTTCCACAGCAAAATCATAAGTTTATCTTGTTGTGTAAAAAAAGGTATTTGAGTATATTTTTTTCTCACAATACCAAGCATTGCTCATCGATGTGTGGTTTTATTACTGGACACAATGCGCACGTGGAGATTGTATACCTGCAATTTTAAGTTGTTTTATTGAAACCACAATGACAATTTACTGAACCTTGACTGATTCATTGGCTCATTTTATTGTTATATTGTATTTGGATGCAAATTGCAGTGGTTGATTTAAGAGGTATTTTGTTGAAGGTCTATTTTGTTAATGTATCATTATCTCATATATTTACAATAAATATCGTAAACAATATATTTACTGATAGATAGAATATTGGCGGGTTTCTCCCTCGTAAGTCTCCCTCGTATAATTACGTATTTATTAATCAAAGCAGCTTTCAGTCTCTATAAGGCCATCATGAATGCCGAAATAAATAAAAACGTGAATCAAACAAAAGAGCTCATAGGGGAGGGGTGAGTGATGATGACCTTATAGTGGCCGAAAGCTGCTTTGATAAATAAATTCATAATTATACGTGGAAAGACCTTTCCTTCTACCTTTAGTATATTTACCGTATTTGAATTGTTTTTTGTTCAACGTATTCTTTTTGTAAGAATAATAAAAATTGTCTCTCCACGTAAATCGAACCTGGTCTATTTAACAAAGCAGCTTTCAGCCTTCATATAAGGCCACAATCAGTGCCGATTTAGGAAGAAAAGAGTTACATGAAAAAATTAGACATTTATTGAGAGGTGAGCTTATATCATGTCGGAGATCGACATAAGACTCTTTTTTTGTTGTTTTTTTCAACGTTCGTGAGGGATTAAAACCTGATATGAGCCTTTTAAACCTGAAGAAATAGACCATATAGGTGGGCCCATTGAGCAATTCCGGTACCAAAAGAAAGGAAATACTGGATGGAGAGAGAATCGGCCACTTGGTGTGATGATCATCAGTGTGAAACATGTCTTACCTTCCTGGGATTCGAACCATCGTCAAGTATATCGATAATGACCTTAGTTTCTGGCCCTAACCATTTAGCTAAGCCGTAGAATCTCATCATTGAAGATTTTTTGATTCGAATTGTGTGAGGAAGTCTTGCGACTTACCAGAGAATTATAGTTTAAAGAATTAATATAGAAACTTGGTGGTTTGATTGTATCATTCAATTAAAAGTGGTTTGGTTATAGTATTTGTGTTTGTTTAGTAAAACACTTTACCTGCCTTTTTAGGGTTTCGTTGGAAAAACCAAAAAAAGAAACCCTTATAGTTTCGTTCCTGTGTCTGTCTGTCTGTCACTCTGTACAGTTCCAATAACTTTTGAATCAAAAGAGATAAAAACATGAAACTTTCCAGTATTCAAGATCGTTTTGACGCGCACACAGGAAAAATATAGCGAACTCAAAATTATCAAATCCAAAATGGCGGATAATTCACGTCACGTGAAAAGAATATTTTTTTAAAAATTTTGAATGGGGTATCCAATTAAATGTATTATAGATTAGATTACGAAAATATATAACACTTGTGGATTTGTTTAAGTGGAAGTATTTAATTTTCCACGCCTTTTCGTTATAAAACATCGAAATTTTGAATGAGACTTCACGCACTACTAATTTATTTATTTTTTATAGCAACCTGAATAGTCTCTTGTCGTCTGTTTTCGTTTCATTCGCATGTATAAATTCCACTGGAATAGATTAGATTACTAGTGCTCCTTTTCCCAAATGTACTGGCAATGGGTGTTTCTCTATTTTTAAAAAGAAATTATACGTGATCCCTAAACATTTCAGAGAATGATTAATGTAAAAAATACAAGTCAACTTTTATTTGTTGATTTTTAAAATGATTTAATTTCCTTCTTTTTAAATTTATTTTGGAGGTGATAAAATAGAGACTGAAATTAGTTTTAAATAATTTATATTATTATTATTTGAGATTTGAGACCTCTTTTAGCTTAAGGTGTAGAGCTTTGACCAAGAGATTTCCACTCAGACCGATCTTCCGCTAGACACTGAGCCCGGCTCCAGGTCACAACTGTTGAAGTGGTGACTTAATGTTGTCATCCTGCGTCTACCGATTCTCTTTTCTTGGGACCTAGCTTCATAAGCTTGTTTAGGAAAGCGTTCCTTTTTAATTTTAACTACGTGGCCAGACCATCACAGTTAATTATTTCTTCACAGCTGATCATTTCTTTCACTAATTTTATTTTGAGCTTGTCTCGGAAAGTTACTTTACATTATAGAATTCCATATTATTCTGATGGTTTCTTTTAAATAGTTTGATTCTGTCATACATAATATTTTTGGAGACCTTGAGTTTTTTCATTCAATTTACATTCAAAAATTCAGTAGAAGAATATACCTAACAACGAGTTAAAAAAAAAATATATTAAAATCAATACAGAGATAGTATTTAAGATTATTATAATTAGGTATCTATAGTTCATTGATTATTACATAAATAATTTAATATTGATATTTGAAAGATTTACTTATTATTTATAGAATTCGTGTGAAATATTCATTTTTTTTCCCCACTGTTATTAATTCTATATAAATACAAATGTTTGTCAAGGATTAAAATATATTTATAAAAACGAATATATAAAAAAAAAAAAGTTGGTTGATAACTTTTAGAATTTTGTCTATTTCTACCAGGCATCAAAGTAAAAATATGTTCAATTAAATATGAAACCGATACGGTCGTTCATCCGACATTGCAAGTCTAGAAATAAAATGACTCATGATGACAATAAATCAATTCATATATATTCAGCTTTGTGAACTAGGTCATGAAAATATTTAGAATTATACTGCAACATGTTGACCATATAAGACTGTCATTGTTTTTTCCGGTTTAAACTTGTTATTTTTCCTCGTGACATATAACTTTGCGCTAGACTTACTCCAGAACATGGAAAACCTTTTAATTCTATTATGACTTGAAATATTCTTTTTAATTATTAGTTGTATATAGTTTTATGTTCTAGTTTTCTATACATAAAAGGACACAACTTACTTGATCTATTTTAATATTACAAATAATATTTATTTATATCCCTAGCTTTAAACTATATTTTTTGCATCATAGTTTCGCTTCCGTGCTTACCGAAAGGTAGGGGAAGCATTCTAATCATTCTGAAGAACAAAATGCATTTTTGTCTGCGAATTAAAATAATCTGCCAATTAGTGTTGCACATAGCTTCCTATGTCCTATTTCGTATACTTTAATGATTTTATGTTTTTACAACGTACTTTTGTCAAATTAATTTATTTTTTCCCGTTTAATAAATCTGGCACTATTGTTTTACATAAAGTAAAGTATCAATTAAGCAAAAGTTAAAAGGCGCAGACGGATGAAACCAATCTGGAGTTATTTACGGGCTATTTTCGACAAACCATCCAAATTTCATAAAATTCAGATGAGTACTTTTGAAGATATAGGTGTTAATAAATGTATGTTTGTGTGCATGTGGAGGAGAAACCAATGGGCGAAGAAGGTTGGAACTTATGTGGAACCAACAACGGGTCAATTATGACCTACCATCCAAATTTCAATAAAATCGGGCAAGTAGTTTTTAAGATGTTGGTTCGCAAACATTGAGCAACCGACCGGCAGACGCAGACACGGAACCAAATATAACCATAATCTTTATTTAATAATTAAAATTATTGCAGGCACGCTACGCTCGCCTGTTACTTACGTATTTGTCCATAATCTTTATTTAATTATATTAATGCAGGCTCGCTACGCTCGCCTGTTTATATAGCATCACTAGGCTCACTACGCTCGCCTGTTGTAAAAGTATTTGTACATAATAATTATATAATATAATTAATACAGGCTGGCTACGCTCGCCTGTTTATACAGTATTTGTACATAATCTTTAGCCTTTAAAATGCCTTTAAACGATTTATGACATGTGATGCAGACTAAAACTTTTTTTTAGTTTTCGTTATATTGGCCGCCATTTTGAAAATATTATGCGTGAAATTTTAATACTTAGATATTCCTTTTCTTTTGACTTTAAGAGCTTTAAATTGATGTATAACATGTCATACTGCATAAAAACTTTTTGTTTAGTCGCCATATTGACCGCCATCTTGAAAATATTAAGTGTAACGTTTATTTAGTTACATATTCTTTTTCTTCTCTTAAAGGCCTTTAAAACGATGTATAACACATTATGCTGACTAAAACTTTTTTTTATTCGTTCGCCATATTGGTCGCCATCTTGAATATTAGAATTGTGAAATTTTATTAGTTACATGTTCTTTTCCTTCTCTTAAACGCCTTTAATACGATGAATAACACATTATGCTGAAAATATTTATTATGGAATTTCCAAAAACTATACAGTTCTCAAAAATGCTGATGCATATATGTGCCAAATTTCGTTGAAACTTTTCAAATCCCAAGTCTCTGAAATTAAGAACTCACTGCACTCGTTCAAAAGTAAATTGCCTTGGTCATGACCGAATATTTTATTTAAACAATGGAAGTAATTATTTTTACTTACTTTTAGTTTATGTTTATTTCATAATAGTTTTTTTAAAGCAACTTATACTTTGCAACATGAAAATGACGGGTTTTAAATGACAATGCTACTCTAAACTTTTTACCCAACATGAGTGATTGCCTTACATAAAAATTATTATCATTTTCTATATGATTCATATTACAATATATATGTTTGCAAGACTTCATGTCATCTATATATCTTTCGCTGCGAATGAAGGGTTACCGTGTATAATACCTTTATTCTCTCATACCTGATATAATTTGACATACAAAATAATTTCTTTTACCCCTTCGAGTGAGGTAAAAAGTATTTTACCACTGTTTCATTGTAATTTTTACGTCGGCATTCCGGCAAGTTTCTCATCAATCATTCCCTTCTCATTTTACCCTACCTTGTCCTACCCTTTAGTCCTACATTTTTTTTAACCTCCATTTTTTCACAAATGTTGTATATATTTTTAAAAAAATTCTTATGCGATTTCTCACTTTGAACAATGTTAGAAAATTAATTGTTAAAATAGGTTTGTTAGATAATAACCTGTAAAAAATGTAAAACTATAAATAATTTTAATATAGGTATACAATACATCAAACCTTTAGAAAGGTAAACGTAGTAAGTAAAAAAAACGTACAGAAATAAAAATAAATAAACGATTAAGTTGTCTCTGTCATTCCTATTTTTAGAGCATTCATAAAATTCTCGACGTCAACTAAAAATAAATAAGTTTGAAATTATATTAATAGCAACACTGTATTCAACTAGTGTGTTCTACATTAAAATAGTTTGTGTTGAGAAATTTAAATGTTAACAAAATTAATTGGGTTTTCCAGTAAATATCTAGTGGGGTTTCCTTGTAATAAATATAATCATAGAGTATAATTGAAATAAATTTATTTATTTCCTCTTATATCTAATAGGTCTCTAGGCACAACAATTAAAAAACTTAACTTTTTTTATTTTTAATTTGATTTTAGCTACATTTTCACCCCTACTTGGACATCTCAGGTCTTATCTAAACTGTAAGATGTGATATGGTGAGAATTGAGCATAAACAAATAAACAAATTTATTTATTGATTAAATCGCTTTAAATGGTCACAATAATTTTATGTATTAATAGTTGAACCGGAAAAAAAAAAAAAATAAATAAATAAATATAATGAATATTAGATTTTTTAACTTTAACATATTTTATTTAACCTATATGCTTTGGTGGTTGGCAATACATATTTGATTGATGAAGTTTATTTATTAGTCTTACTTCTTTATTAATAATCGAACCTATTATGTTTGAAAAGTGGTTTTAGAGTGGAATAACATGGATTAATGTGCACATTTTATAATTTAAATTATTTGCAATAAAATAAATTCTTGGAGTATTTTACTTACTTCTTGACTTAAAGCACTTTAAAAGTTATTTTTTTATAAAATTAAATAATATTAAAGTGACGAGTTTACTTATGATTAAATTATTAAAGTACGTTTATAATTTATTAAACTATCTCTACTTGTTACATTACCTCGAAGGGATGTTTTCAACAATTTGTTTCCACCTGTTAGTGACTATTTCTTTACATATACGGGGGTTGACATTGAAAAGTTTTTAAACTTGTGTCTGGTCGCCTCATGCCATCTGGCGTAGGCTTAGAATACAAGCTTTAACTATGATTACAAAACTAGGAAATAAAGTTAGAATTTAAGCAGAAACTTAATGGAATAAACCTCTGGGGTTCTGAACTTGATTAAATTTAAACTTGCAACATATCTGACTTGATGACAACAAACAATAGAGACATCTCCATAAATAAAATTACTTTCTAAATTCATCTGTTTCCTCTTATATAATAAATTTGATAATTTCACTCCATATCACGGTATATAAGTGTTAATTATATTTTTCTGTTGTAACTCATTTTTTTTGATAAACAAATCGTAGGAACTAGCCAATAATATATTTATGTTGGGATTTTACAATTTAATACTAATATAAAAATGTATACTCACCAGAATAACTTTTGTTATTCTCTTAGATTGTAAACAAAGTCTCTAAACACAATAACAAATATTTTTATCTACGATTGATACGAAATATAAACATTATATCTTTGTTTAGATGCGTAGAAAGTGATTATTTACGTACTTGTATTCATTGCGCATGCGTGGCTCATAGTTTTGAATAATTCCTCTTCTTTACCACACTAGTGCGGTAAAGAAGAGGAATTCTTCAGCTTTACGCACGATTAGAGAGTTTGTTTACATTTAACAAAACTAATTTGCTGTTCTTTTATTAAAGTAACTGTTTATATCGAGTTTTTAGTGAATAACAATTTGTGAATCAAGTGACTTTGACGAAAATGTGGAGAATAATACTCCTCCAGAAATAATGAATTCGGCAAAAAATACAACTAATGAATTAATGCCATCTTTATCAAGAGAGAGATACGAACTTACATACAGCAAGTTTATTTTTTTCTGTATTTATTATTTAAATCTAACAATCGTAGATAAACTACGGTACGCAACTCGTGCGAAAACGGCATTTTGCATTGCTCGTGTGGTTTTACCAACCACTCTACACCAAGCAAACTCTACACTCGCATGCAAAATGCTACTTTCCGCACTCGACGCGTAATGTACTATTAACTACTCAAATCGTATAATGACTATGGATTTACCATACAGTAACAGAATGCCAAAAAATCTCTAATCAGCAATCATCAATAATGATTACATATAATAGTGGAGGGGGGACTGCAGCCCTCTCTCCCCCTTTCCGAGTTCGAAAAAATATCTAAAAAATAAAACACTTTAACATTGAAAATTATGCAACTCTGCATTTTTTTTTTTTTTTTTTTTTTTTTTTTGCTGTAGTTTTTTCATAGTAGTCGTAAGCGTAAGTCCAAGCACAAGTGCAAGATGGGTAGGAGTGACCAATTGTTTGAACCTATAGTTCGGTTAGATTGAGTGTTGAAAGGGCCGGATTTAGAGTACCTGATGATGCGGTGCCCGCCTTTCTCTACTTTTAGCAATGACCAAATGCGTAGGGGCCAATCTTACGAGAGCCTCCTTCGTGGAAATGTTAAGAATTAAAAAATCAAGACTTAAGAAAAGTAAGTCCATTTCTCCTAGCACGCTGATACGTAAAAAAAATAAAAATACGTGTGGTGTCGCGGGACACCCGGTAGGAACGAAGTTCCTTAAATTTTTCATTAAATATAAATTATAAAACTACACTGCTAAGTACCTATACATTACTAACTACTTATACATGGTGGAGTTAGAAAAGTGTCAAAATTAAAAGTAAGTAACTGTTTGTACCTAGCAGAGTTAAGGAAAAATTAAAAGAAAATCATTATTTGTATCAGCAAGCGTCTTACAATAAATATATATTGCATATAAGAAAAAACTTGATCATGATGAGTTTATTATAGTTAAAGAGTATTTCTGTTCTAGGATGTTGGATTGAAATAGGACTGTTTTCTACCTACCCAGCCTACTAATTTAAAATATTATAAAATATACCTCTTCCCTACTCTTAAGCTTCTGCTTGTATCAGGTTGAAATATTACATGCCTGTTTCAATTGAATTTTAGACAATGTGTAAGAAGTTTTATTAAAATTGTTATACGTTAGAACGGAATATATCGGTAAAAACGTTGTTTTCTGGTCTTGGTCTACTTTAATAAATTTAGCGATCTTTATCACTTCATAACAGTGTCAGGATTCTTTTATTAAAACAAATTCAAAAGAGTCGTTTGTCTCAATAAATAGATAAAGTTAGATTTTTTTCTTGGATTAAGTAGGCTGTATTATAATAATATACCTAATATATTGAAATAAGCGTCAGCACTGATCAATTTTACTTTTAACAAGACCGTGATTATGTTGTCTTATATTTACAAAACCAAGTGACATTTTGACATATAACAAAAATAAACAAAACAAGTCAAGTAACAGGCTTCCTTAATAACACTTTTTCCCGTCTTAAGATTTTAAGGTTACGTTTACGCGAGCGTTGCGCGTGAACGCTTGGGCGGATAACGTTGTCCAACGAACTTAGCCTGGGCATTGGTAAAATGAACATGTGTACCAAATTTAAAAAATTTGGAAATATAAATTTCTTTATAACTCGGTGATCTTTTACTCAAGTTATTGTCATCGGTAGATTTCGTGACGGATTTTGCGTGACGGTGATTTTGTGACGGTGAATTTGGTTGTTTTTTTCGGATTTACTCCCGGGCTCCAGAACGTGCCATAAGGAATTTCGTTCCAAAAAAACAGTTATCAATCCTTATTATAAACACTCCATTGTTCGAAGCTATCTATGGTTTAGCCATATTGTGGAACTAAATCGGAATGTTTAAATATTTGACATAGTAGTTCATTGATGTTTGAAAATGATCAAATCAAAAGTCCTGAAAGTTGTGAGAGGAAATAATATGACCACCATCTATTTATAATTTTTTAATCAAAATCGTCAGATTCGTTTGAAACAATTTTTTTCATACTTGTTAACGGCAGCGTTCCCAAATTTTGAGCTAAAATTCATTACTCGATTTCATCTTAGAGTAGGTACAATTTTTTTTGAACCTGCGCATCCTAAATTTAATCGAAATCGGCTCAGTAGCTTAGTTCTGCACAGACTACAGACAGACATTTTTATAAAACCACTATTTGGACTTAAAGGACTTCAAAACGTGTTAATCGTCAATCCTTCAAAATCCCAAAATCAAATTTACGCGCATCACAATACTTTCTCGTTATGTATACTAGAAATAGGAGAAAGTTAAAAAAAAAAAAAAAGGTACAACAAACTGGAACAAAACCTTTTTATATTAAATGTGAAGTCAGATTGAATTTAAATACTATAATATTTAATTTAAGCAATTTATTATGATCAGCGATTTTAAACAAAATTAATTTTTTTGTATCGGGATATGATAATAGTCTGAACATTTATGCCAAATTTAATCAAAATAGGCTTCACGCGTCTGCACAAACTACATACGACAAACGGACTTTTTTTAAAAACACCTTTTATGGACTCAGGCGAACCTAAAAAGTATATGAAAGTATAAAAAGTTTAGTCGGATACGGAAGTTTTACCAAAGAAATTTATTCCATAATAACTTTAGAATTCTCGAATAATCATAAATGGACCTTTCTTGTAAACAATTAAACTATCTTTTATACTGCATATTATAATGACATAGTATGTAACCTAAAATTTTCTAGATATTTGTGAAAAACATAGAACATGGACCTATTTTATAAGATGACGGCCATAGTCCTCTGAAAAATTAGGACATATAATATATTGATATGCTCATATTCAAACATCAATGAACAACTATTCCATTTACCAAAAGTTTTCGATTTAGTTGCGCAATTTTTCCTTCGTCAACTAAACTAAGATTAAATATTTGTACTTTAAAACAAAAGAGGAATATATCAATAAAAATACGTTATTACTTAAAGGTTTTACACTTTACAAAGTGCGCCAGCAAATAGGTCTTTGTGAATAGAAATGAAATCGTAAATTTATGTATCAAAATGAAAATTTTATAAATAAGTGCAGGTGCTTTTGTCTGTCCTCTAAGAATAAGTAGGTTATGCTTCCAAGTTCCGAGCTTACACCGAAGTTAATGGAAGCATTTTGAAAAATAATCAAATTTTCGTTTGTGGTTTGGGCCCCTAGGCGGCCGCCTATGTCTAAATCTGTTCTTGAGTATTGAGGCCCTTTTAGCTAGTCCCTAGTAGAGAGATCCCCTTTACAAATCATTCCTCTAAGTACCACTGAAGCGAGTATGACATCGGGGTAGATCAATTAGCAATGTAAATTATAGGACCAAGGAGTGGAGTCATACCTAAAACTGTATCTCGACTTACGGGTACGACCTAAGATCCTGTTTAGGTACCCTGCGATCCCTTTGTACACATCTTGCTGGCTGAACCGAAAATCCATCCCAATTTTGGAGGTCTCCAATAATAATAATTCCTTACTTTGATTTCATCATGTAATTTTTAGAAGCCAGATTTTCTGCACACAAATCACCTTTATTTTCATTAAAAAATTCCATCCTAGTATTATGAGAGGTGTATTATTGGAGGAATGGAATGAAAGTACTACAACTAGTGTAACTATCTACAATTAGTAGACATTGAAGAAGAAAGGGAATTTTGGTTCAAAATCTGGAATGAGGTACAGGAAGCGCCAGACATAATTTAGGGTATATTATAAAGCGAATAGATTTTTCCGACTATTAGAAAGGCTCGGCTGATATTGTTTTCACAGCCCTGCACAAGCTATATCGAGCGCTCATTTAGCTCCCTTCACCAAATTAAATCATGGCAAAGAATCACCATTGGTGAAAACAGATTAAATGGGTTAGCTATGTTGCATTCACCGGCAATGGGATTTCGTTAACAAGGAGCAATTAATGGAAGCTTAATTTAGGAAATTTGCATCTAATCCTCACACACTTTTGTTAAAAAAATATATATCTTGCATCGTACCCCCTCCCACCACCTGGACTACCTTTGCCCAAATGAAGGAAGTTTGGAAGGGACCAGAAATCTGCCCTTTTCCGTTTTGAGCTGGATACGCGATACGCTCATGATACCAAATTTAATTTTAGAATTTTTTTGGCGTTAAACCTACTAAATGAACTGGTCTGGATCATCATCAATTAGTAATCTGATTCAGTTTATCCTTTAAGTATTCGGTTTTTCATTATGTTTGTTCTTGGGTTTGGATTATATCCAGCTAATTTGTTTCATTGTTATTCTGTATCTACATTTGTTTTTATGCTTAATATTTATGAACGGTTAATTAAATATCTGTTTTAACTTTATAATAATTATTTTTACATTATGTTTAAATTTAATAATTTTTCCATGTTTAAAATTAACCCTTTAACAAGATCAATTTGTTTTCTATTTTTTATCAAAATATTTATGTGTGTAGCATACTCAAAAGAGTAGCATGACAAATATTCTATTGTTGGGGGTGAAAAACTAAATCCCTCCACCCCACCTATATTTTTTATGGTTTTCTAGGAGGTCAAATATTTATGGGGGGGGGGGGGGGGAGGGGGTACTATTTTTCTCTATAGACTCCCCCTAGCGACACCAATTATTACACTATATCCATAAAATAAATATATAAATAAAATTATCTATGTATGCATATATCTTACTACATAGTATATTTGTTTTAACTCATTAAAGTTATAAAGTTTGACAATTCAAGTTTGAATTGTCAAACTTGAACTCTAAACACTTATATGAATTATTCATACATACACATTTGTTCAGATTCTGTCAAAACAAGTTCACGTTATATATCTGGATTCCCTCACTTTATTTATATATTTTAATTATTTTAAAGCTTTAGAAAACTTGAGTGTGGAAATTCCATGTCATTCTTGTTGGACATTGTAATAATATCTTTTCTTTCTTGAATTTTTATCTTAAAAGTTTAAAGACATACACTCAAGAAAATATTTTATTTCCACATTAAATGTTTTTAATATATATAATATTATATATATATACATATATATATATATATATATATATATATATATATATATATGTATATATATATATATATATATATATATATATATATATATATATATATATATATATATATATATATATATATATATATATATTTATGCTTTTTCTGCTTTATGTCGTCTCATACGATAAAAGTTTCTTCCGTTTCTAAAATGTTGGTACTTTTTTTAATATTACATGTTTAAAAACAAGTTTTTAAATGCACGTATTCATTTCGCCTTATATATAATTTTATATAAAATTCATAAAAAGTAATCTATGTTGGTAAAATAAAGTAATGTTTCAGAAAAAAAATCATTAAATTAAAAACTTTATGTTTGAAAGTATTAAATAATTCTTTAGTTGTGTACTAGGTAAATAAAGTGATTTTGTTTGATTTTTGTTTTTTACATGGCTTGTTTTATGACATTGGTATTTCTTTCTTAAATAGTAACGTTTATGTTAGAGGCTAATTAAAATTTAAAATAGAGTAAAAAGCCAAATACTGTTTGTAGAAAAATTTTAGGAAACATTTTTTTTATCTACTCACGCCAGCAAAATTAAGCATTACTTAACTATTTTTAGGCTGAAAAGTACTATTTCGCTGATTTGTCATTAAAATATTAAAAACAGGCAGGAAAGTAATTGAATCAGTCAGGGAAATATTTCCCTTTCCTTGGCAGGAAAAGTACAGTGTTCACCACTGCGTGTCATAACATCTATTTTTGTTTATGTTTAGTCTTATTTTAATTTAGTTTATACTTGTTTTATTACATGCATTTTCATAGCCTGTCATCGCCTCCGGTTTGGAGGTTAACTTAATCACTCGTCAATATAATTCCATTTTGCTGCCTAGATACATAAATAACTATTACATGTTTTTTTAAAGGAATGCATTAAAAAAAGAAAACATTTATGATGATTACTGGCTTAAAATCTCCCTATAATCTTTTTACCTAACTTTTATGTCTGAAGATAAGTTATTTGGAAGCAATTTGTGTATATTGTAGTTAAGCAAGCGATTATAAATGAGTTGACATCTTTTCTTCGAGGTAAATTTGTCAAGGAATACCTGTATGTATTTCCTATTGTAGAAGCCTAAACTTATTTCCCGTCACAGTATATATAACGGTGTTTGTAGTAACCCCATTAGTCTATATATTTAAAATTAAAGTTTTGTCTCTGTACATTGGTCAGAATTGAATTTTTTTTTTATACTTTTTCATTTTATACATTCCAAAAACCGAATCCGGCCTTAACTTTTTTCGAGTATGAATGTGGGTATGTGTGTCTGTAGTCCCAGTCCGACTTTATAGGCGCAAAACTGGCTTAATGATCGATTAATTGTTTTTCAGAGCATGTTGTGCAATTTGTAGGCTTGGTTTCATCTAAATGTGTAACAAGGTAAATACAAAAATTGCTTGCACAAGAGTCTGCAAGACAGTGAGGCATTTTCATGGAACGCTTTTTGTTAACGGTTGTGTAACGCTTTTGGGTGTCGTTTTTTGGTAAAGGTTGTGTAACGCTTTTCGAGTTTATGTTTGCGCCAGCGACTGCTGGAGCGGCAGCGAGAAGCGAAGAGAGTGAAACGTGGGCCAGGTAGCTGCTGATCGGGAGGGGAGGGATGGGTAGGCCCTACCAAGCGTGGTAGGGGGAGACCCTATACTGAGCCGAGAGCGGGCAGATTTGATTGCAAACCTCCTATATCCTCCTAACTCCCTGTTACACGTGTTACCCTTTTTGGTGTCGATTTTTAATAACGCTTTTCGAGTTTATGTGCCATAGCTAAGACATGAAAATGTCAAAAATATTGAGTAGATCCAAAGTTATTAACAATTTTATAATGAAAAAAAAAAAAAATTATAAAAAACATAACCAAAAAATTAGGTTGACCCACCGTAACCAAACCCCACAGACTCGCTAATCAAAATGTTTGGCTTGTGATTGGTTGTGTGGACCTCCTAGAGACTTTAAATATAGATAGACTCCAAACTACGATTTGGAGAGTATTATATTCTTAGTAATGGAATTAATTTTGTGTAATATAGTCCTGATTTTATTCCTATAGAACGCTTTGGAAACAAAACTATTTAAGAATATATAGCATGAGCCCCGAGCGTGTGAAAGCTAGTGTTTTATAAAAAATTTGTCCCATACAACTCTTACTAAACTTTCTTATGTATAAGTTCGTACATAATTATTTGACCAGTTTTTTCTATTTGTTAGTTGATTAAATTTTATTATTCAACATTTTATTAAAATTTACCATAAAATAACTCCTTCCCGTAGGGAATGGAACCCGAGTTCTTACCCTTTGCGTTTATAGCTATTTTACATTAACTAGATTTTATCCGGGAAAACGACTTATTTGGTTAGTATTTAAATGTTTTTTTATGAAAGTAAGAAAAAGGAGAGAATAACCAAATAGAACGGTGAGTTCAAGATTCCGAAAAGGTGCGTACAAATAACGACTCCTGCTATTAACAGCAAAGGGTTCTCAAGCAAGAGGTTTTGTGAACCTAAAAACCTTCAGTTTTAGAAAAGTTGCCTCATTTTTTACAAATGAGGTTTTTGTGGAGTGATGAAAATTGACATTACCTTTTGATTTTTTTTTTTTTTTTTTTTTTTTTAAAGGAGGCAGAGTGTTTTATACCCCACAGTTCAAGAGCTTTCCACGAAAAAACAAATTAAATCACCTTTAAAGTTTTTTACAATATTTATTTCTTTAAATTTAATGTATGTTTACAATTATTTTGATATACTTGGAAATAATTTAATTCCCTTTAGTTCATTTTTATAACGTTTTAAACATTGAAATGTTTTCCAAAAAAAAAAAAAAAAAAAAATGCCGTTTCTTGTTTTTTCCCTTTCATTTATTATTAAATGTTTTTTGAAATGTAATTTGAAATTGTATTTGGGGAACTCATTCTGAAAATAACACTTAGGTATGTTGCTTGATTTAGTATAATGTTAAACAACTATATAATATGCTCGATATAGATATATTTCAAGTAATGTAATAGTTTATCTATGGTGATCTAATTTAATTAGAGATGAGATGGTGATCCCAAGCTGTATCACCATCAATCTTTTTTTCTAAAATCCTCAATACTATTTCTTTATTGCTTTATTACTGTGACTTATAAGTTACCAATTTACCATTTACCAAAAACTTTCGTTTGATTCGTATTTAAATGGACTACATTTTAGTCGGAACAGTTTTCGAGGTATAGGTGTATTTTTTTACAGTTTTTGGGGGGTAGCGTCCCCAAATTTGGACCTAAAATTCATTTCTCGATTTCGCCTCGGGGTATGATTTTTCTGAATGTGTTTGTCAAATTTCGTCAAAATCAGCCCAGTACTTTAGGCTCCATGCGCCTGCAGATGTTATAAAATGACTTTTTTGGGCTCAGGGGAACTCAAAACGAGTAAATCTATCAAAATCTCAAAACCGAATTTTTGCGATATCACAATACTTTTCTTTATATGAGAAAGTAAAAATATGTAAATAAGTTCAAGATATTTTAGTGACTGAAATGTGTTAAAATGTTTCGTCGACCTAATATGGCTTTATATTGTAAACAGCATTATATCCGCTTGCCTAAAAACCCGTGAAAGATAAACAGAAGTTTATTTACTGTGTAAATCGCAGAAGGAAGGACAAAGAGAACCGATTATACAAATGAGTCCGGGGAGTGTAAAACTATATCCAACAACACAATTTTAGTGAAGCTGTAGAAAATAATATTTAGAAATCAAGGAATTATCAAAAGACAAAAAATTATTATTCGATCAGTTTATTGTAAATTTAGCATCAATCATTAACATTAAAAACAATAAGCTTGTTTAGTATTGACCGACTTTAAACACTAATTTTTATTGAAAGTGAAATATTTGATTTACTGATTACGTTGACGATACAATGTTCAACAATAAGCGGGTAAACTTTACTTTACCCGTCGTTTTATTATTGTTTTTTTTTTCTCAGTTAAATTATCATACCATTAAATAATTTTTGTGGTTTAAGACAATATTTTTTGTTTGCGCTAGATTATATTTAAATAATATAAACTTTTTTCATTTAAAGCCTTTTAATATTTTTAAATAGAAATTATTAGACTAGATGAGAAGAGTGTTTAATAAACATATGCCTAGGTGTTAGAAGGTGTTGACCGAAGCCGGTGACAGCTGGGCGGTAGGGAAGTGAGAGGTGTGGGCTCTCACCAGAAGATTAGCATAGCTAGTCTCTCATGTAGGCATCCGCTAGGTCCTGTGAGAGAACTAATATACCCTGTCAGGTTCCTCCCCTCATCCTTATCTGATCGCTTTAACTTTTGGAAATTATTTTTTATTACAACAAACCTGGAATTGCTTTTCGTTTTACACATTACTTCTTCTAACACCTACTTCATAATGTGGGGGTTAATTTTCAGAGTAATTTTGGTAGGCTTAAGAAACTGAAATATTTTGAATATGCATTAACTAGTATTATATATGGAACAGTAAGGAATTGAAGCATTATTTAAATTAAGTTAGTAAAGGTATTTACAATGATCATGCCTTTAAAAATAATCTAGGTTCAATTTAGAGATTGCAAATGTAATGGTAACAATTTCCTTCTCCCAAATGTTATTGTAGGTGTAGTTTTTCATTAGTTTTTGCTTCCGAGCTTCCCGAAGGTAACGGAAGCTATGCGATCGTTCAGAAGAGCGAAAAAATTTTAGGTCTCCGATTTAAAAAATTCTAAGACAGAAAAAAAAGAAGACATTTTCAGACATCAGGGATCATTTTTGGTTTCGTGTCTGTCTGTCGGTCTGTCGCTCAATTTTTGCGAACCGCCGCGCCGTATCTTAAAAACTAATTGTCCGATTTTAATGAAATTTAGTTAGTAGGTCATAATTAGCCCATTGCTGGTCCCATATAAGTTTCAACCTTCTGCGCTTATTTGTTTATCTTCCACATGCTCACAAACATACATTTATTCACAGCTATATCTTTAAAAGTAATCAGCTGAATTTTATGAAATTTGTAAGGTTTGTCGAAAGTAGCCTGCAGAAAGCACTTGCCTAATTTCAACCGTCTACGCACTTTAAATCTTGCTAAATTAATATGTCTATACATTATAAAGCAGCATGGCTAACTGACTCATTGGCTTACCAACTTTCAGAAGAGCTAGAGACTTGCTGTTTGCCCTATTCGACGCGCAACGTCAATATTGAGAACCAAAATAATTATAAAAAGTTCACTATTCCCCCTCCTTCCCCCCTTAAAACAATAAAAGTGGCAGACTTTATTTTAAGCTGTTTTGGGGGATGATTGCGGCTGAACGGTAAGTCGTATTGGAAAACGGATAGCACCAGCGGTAACTGATTTTAAAAGATCTACAACTTTGGTCCTATGACTTTTTGTCGTATCATCATCGGTTGTTTAGTAGATGGTGATAATTTTGGTATTTTTTTGGTTTTATTTTTTTCCATTTTTGTCTTTGAATGGCCATAGTTTCTAAAATTGTTGACCGATTTTATTTCTGATTGAGGTGCTTGGATCTCACACTAATGCTCTTTAAATTGAATATATTTTATTTCATTAGTTTATCCTATTTGCTGAGAACATGAGAATAAACTTTTTCCCGTGTGCCGTGTCACGAGACCACTTTTTTTTGGTTTTTAATATTGTGTCGTATATCATTTGAAAGGCCTTGATATGTACATTAAAGCTATTTTATTTGTTTATTTTTTAAAAATTCTGTACACGTACTTTTGTACCAGTTTATAATATTGTAGTTAAAAGGGTTTAAATATATATATATTTTTTTTTATTTGGTGTTTATTTATATTTATTTCTTAGCTAAATTAATTCCCTTTAGTATTGTTTGTTTTTTTAAAAATATAATTTTGTTAATTCAAAGTACAGGGTACAAATGTCAAAGTAAATCTTTTATAATACGATGTATATCGTTGAAAAGCTCTTGAATAGTAGATTAATTTTTGTTACTTGTGTTATTTATAGTTTTGAAGGGGGTAAAATTGAAAAAAGAAACTGTTTATATAGCGGTTTCTACGATTTGGTTGTTGTGTTATTTGTTTATTAAATTTATTTTATGTGCGCTAACATTTGGCGCATGTTGGAGGCTTTGTTTCTACGAAAAATGTTTAAATTAAAGACTAATATCAAGGAATTTATATTTCTTAAACTGACCTTTTCATTGCGTACTAGAGCGAGGAAGCTATGTGCCACACTAATTGACAGAGTATTTAACTTGATATTAAGAACGAGAAAGTCAATAATTAATTTAATAATTAACTGTAAAATATTTCGCAAATATTCAAAAAAAATACTAATGTCAAGTAACTAAAAAATATAGCTCATATTCTTTCTTTTGTTGTTAGTAATTCAAGAATGGACATAATTAGTTATAACTTGTTGAATGATTGTTCTGGTGGTTTTTTTTTTCTCTTGAGTAATTAAAAATCCAGGTGATCTTTCCTTTACTTCAGATAAGTTAGAAGAATGTGTTCCTTGTGGTTGTCAATTCTTTATAAGGGGGGTCAATTAAGGAAATAAAAGCCTCATTTTGCAATATTTCTATCCCTCCTTGGATCATTCTCAAGCTGACTGTCTAGAGTCTATAAGTCTAGACCTAGACGATTACACCATGATGGTTATTATTAAAAATTCTTGTTTGAACATTAAACATTGGTTTGTATGAATCATTGTGATTCTCGTCATTTACCTAAATACAGGTTCTGTTTATTGCACTAATAGTTTTCAATAAATAAATGATTGAAAGAACGCTTTTCTAATATTTTTAGATTTTTAACTTTAATTTTATTACCATTTGAACTTAATCACTACTTAATGTTTAACGTTCATACAAGAATTTTTAATTATAACCATCACGATGTAATCTTCTAGACAGTCGGCTTCTGAATGATCCAAGGAGGGATCGAACTATTGCAAAAGTGAGGCTTTTATTTCCTTAATTGGCCCAACTTCTAAAGAAATAATTTACTTCGTTTCATGCCAAACGTTTAAATCATAGGTTTGATTGTGCCTTCAGTTTTAATCATTCCAACATAAGTCTTATCATATAAAATACTAAATTTAGCTTTAAATACAAGTAGCGTAAAATATGATGATTTGAACCCATCTAAAATTAATGTTAATCGAAGCGAACTATGAGTTTTCATAATCTATTCTCATTCGAAGAAAATAAAACAGCAATTATTTTAGCGACAAAAATAAGTAGCGTTTCCCATAACTGCTGCCCTTATCATTCTAAAGACATGGTCTCCTATAACCACTTGAAGATTATTTGCTTATTAAGTATTTATGAAATTTCTTGGGTTTTCCAGAAATTAAAGTAATTGTGTAAGTAATGGTGTTCAGGTTTTTTAGGGGTATTAAGTGGAAAACCCACTCTGCTAGGTGAGTAGATTGGGGACTTGTGGTGGGACTTTACAGACTTCCCCCCTCTTCCTAAGCTTTATCGCCGATAAATTTAGAAATGAACTAGTAAATCAGCGATTTTGATTTTTGATGGCAGGCCTGATTTAGTTTATTTAATAAGCCTACTGAGTATAGCTATACTTTTTTCTTTTGCTAAGTGTATATTCTCTCACCTATTTCGTGTCAGGAGATCGTAAAATTGGGTTGGGATATATTCTTTACGGACGGGACGAGTCAAAGCTGTTAAGTGGTGCGGACGTGGTGCCAGGAAGTGCAAGGCTAAGGTAAGATAGGGCGACCCCTGGCGGGGCCGACTCGACGGGGGAACCCCTACTCCACCGGTACGACTCTTGGCCGGGCAGTCTCACGTCTCTCTAGTCAGTCCTGCCGTAGCGTCCGCTTTGAACGTGTACTCGCGCCTCCTTTCTTATAAACAACTCGTATCTAAACACGACTTCGGTTCCGCGAGCTCAAAACTTACGAACTCACGTGCACCCGCTGTCATGACAGCCTAGGGCCTTATTGTTTGTTACTTCAGCCTTCCTAGGAATTCCTCCCAGCCATGCGAGGTTTACTTCTCTGTCTCCTTCTTGTTTCTACCTTTTCTCAAATAACAGGTAAGCGTTTATAATATAAGGATGTATATCTAACATTATCTCTTTTACTCTATACTATCGAGTCTATAACAAGCACAATCGGCGCCTCGATCAGCATTTTCCCTCGGTATCGTGTTAAAGAATGCGTCGATACGTCTGGTTTTCTTGGGTAAACAGGTTCAAGGCCCTCATCTTTCGCGGATCTCACATGAGTACCTACCTGTCCGTCTCTGCGTGCACTTCACAGGCACTATTTCTTTTTTACATACTTCAGGCTCGCTATTTTTCTTTCCTCTACTGTTTCTATCTTGAAAACTTCAAAATACTTAGTTCTAGCTAAAATTAGTAATACCTAAAACATACAAATATTGTATTTCTATGATAATTTATTATTTTTTTGTAAAATATATTTTATTTTTTACATTTAACTTCACGGTAGTCGAATTACGAAATAGATTCGGTTAAAAAAAATACTAATCTATAAAGTCTATAATCGAAATAACTTTAGGGAAAAATATTTATATATCAGCGAAGAATATTTATAGAAATTGTTTACCAATAAATTAACAGTAACATTGTATACATAATACATATGTATGTGTGAAGCAGCTAGTTTAATATTAAATAAAATGATTTAAAGAGGGTTCATAATTGAAAATTATTTTAATATCTTTCTTATCTTGTTGAATTGTAGATATCATTAAATAGAGCAAATCAAATTAGTGTCTTATTACCTTCAGAATTACAATTAACAACTGACTTGATCGACTCAATCTTCTTCCTTTATTTCATTGTTTATACTTTATCACGTATTGCTATCATTGCAGTTATTTCCATTGTACTATTGAAATAAAAGACGTTTTACAATGTTTCTAAATAAAAATAAGCAAAACATAATTTGAAGTAAAACATTTGCATTTGGCAAACAGTTGTTATTCATTAGCGGGATTCCTTGAATGATCTCTGAATTGAGTTCAAAACAGCGGGATTCATCATTAAGATCTATATTGATTATATTAAATTAATAATATTGTTTACAAACCCCTGTAAATAAATTAAATTGGTCTAATGTTTCGAACAAATCGGCCCGAAACATAGTGATCTGAATTTAATTCCTATAATATCAAATTTATTCAATATATTCTCACGTAATAAACAAATGTTCAGGAAGTGATTGCTTATATTTCGGAAATTTGATTTTTGCAGGGAAAAATATTTATAAGGTTAAATTTGTATTTGAATGGACTAGATTTAAGATTAAAAAAAAAAAAAATCTAAATCGTCGGAATCGTTTTTGAGAAATATTAATTTTATTATTTATATACTATGAATGATTAAAGTTTTCGGAGTATGATTTTGCTGAACATGCTTGTAAAAATTAGTTTAGGTTCCAAGCGACTACACAGACACGACAGCACAGACATTTTTTTTAAAATCCATCAAAATTTCGAAATTAAAATATGCGCTACCACAATATTTTCTTTATATCTTATACTGCGTAGGTATATTTAAACGTAATAAAAACCCCTGCTACTTGCAATGTTACGATAATTTATAGTGTTCCTCATTCATTCACTGGATGTATAATTTTTCCAGATTATAACTAGATATAGTAAACTAATTCATTAATTTTAATTTCTGTTTGACAATTAATTTTGTATATGTTTTGAGTTGGTTCCACACGAAATCCTCAGTCGTAGAAACTCCTAGTTATTTATGATCCTCGAGAAGCAGAAAAAACAATAAAATCTATTTATATCCTGACCGATAGAGATAGGAGATTTTTTTTCAAAGAAAAATGCTGCACTATTAAGTGATGTACTCACAAACTAAATTGACTATTATTATAGCAAATTATTATACTCACAGTATGTAAAATTAATTACCACTTATAAGTCCAGTTTTAATTATATAGTTGCCGATTGATATTAAAATACCTTTTCCTTTATTCTATATTTTATATTTATTTTCTTTGAGTTTTATATTATCTTAAAAGAATTAATTGAGTCTAATTTAACTTAAATTCCTTCAAGTTAATATCTATTTCTATGGTCTTGCGCAATATTATGAATCACACTTAAATAGTGTTTTGTAAAATTTCCCGTTCCATTACTTTCTTTGGCCTTGAATTCTGAATACTAATTGAAATATCTGTTTATTCTTTGAATTATTTATTGTTTACGCTTATAGTCATGTATCGTAATCAGATGAACTGAAACCAATAATTTAATATGTAGTTTAAGTACTGTTCTATATAAAATATTTGAATATCATTTGTCCTTTTTTTGTAAAAAAAAAAAAAAAAAAAAAAAAAAAAAATATATATATATATATATATATATATATATATATATATATATATATATATATATCAATCAATTATAACAATAATTATTTCGTGTAAGAATTCAGTCTAACACAAAACAAAAATTTATTTGATAACTATTAACACTGAATTTAAATTCCAAAATAATAGGAATTTTCAGTTACGTGTTTGTCCAACACTTTTATGTTTTATGAACCAATATCTTAACTCCTCAAATTTTAATGAAATTTGGTAGGTCATAATATGTCCATTGTTGGTCCCAAGTTTCAACTTTCTTTCTCCTATTGGTTTCTCATTCACATGTGCACAAGGTGTTTTTTTTTTTATTAACCTCTTCCTATATCTCTTTATAAAAACTATTTGGATGGTTTGCCAAATGTAGCCCATAGATAATAATTTCAACCCTCTGCGCTTATTACATTTTGCTGAATTGATTTTTGTATTCTTGTAGAAAATCAAAACAATTATGAGTGATTTAAAAAAGGGGGAGAAATTAAATTAGACAGTAGTGGGTTGTTAAAATCATAACATCATTAAAGTACGTGAGGAAGATAATATCTGCCAATTAGTGTGGCACATATTGGCACACTAATTGGCAGACTATTTTTAAGTGCTGCAATTTTGTTACCTTTGGAATTAAAGAATTTTATTTAAACAAAAATTAAATTATTAGTTAACATTTTATTCAAAATTTCTTTAAAATAATGTGACCCCACAGGGTTGTTGAAAGGTAATGGTCCGCCTGAACCAATTTCGATTTCCAGGGAGTTCATTTTTTTTCTTTTTACTTTCTCATATACGTATTATATATATATATATATATATATATATATATATATATATATATATATATATATATATATATTTATTTATTTATATGTAAAGAGAAAGTATTGAGATGGTTTTTTTTCAATAAGAATCTTTAATTTCGACTTTATGGTTAAATTGGTATAAAAGGACCTCAATTTGAACATTAAAAACTATTTGTATACGGGAATCTATTACTTCTCTAACATTTATTTTAATTACTTCTTTTTTTTTTTTAAAAAAGTATTTATTTTCATTTTTAAATCCTTGAAGAATATTACTTTTATATAATATATTGAGAGAGTACAATTCCGTAAATTTACTTCATGTATTGTCAATTTTTAATATCTTTACTAGGTTTAAAAAGAAAAGTGTGTACAAGCAAGCAGTCAAAAGTTTCATTTAAACAAACATAATGTTTGTACCTAATAAGCATGTATAAGTTTAAAAGAAGAAAGCAGGCAAAAGTTTTATTAAAACAGATAAGTAATTAATTATTTAAAAAAAATTAATGTTTCTCTGAACTTTTATTCCTGTCTTCACTAATGCGGTTATTTGAGTAGTAAACTCGAAGTTACTCTGGAAGTTATAAACAGGACGTTGTAGATAATGGATTCCAGATACTAGAGATGTCTCTGTTTAGGTAATACCAGTTATCAGACTGTATAATTGAATACGCCCTGAATAATCAAGCAAATCCTTTAGTCCATGTTTATTTTGTAAACACTATTCTATGTCACATTGTACCCTTATGTTTGTTCTTGTTGTACAAGATCTATTATGCTTTATCAGGAATAACTCTTTACAAATAAACAGTATTTTAAAAATTAACTACCTACAACTACTTTGATTAATTTAACTGAACTATTTTTATGTAATCTTCATTGTAATAATTTTACTTTTCCTCACCTTATATAACAAAAGTGTTATTTTGCAATTTAACAAAAGTGTTGTTTTCACCCGCCAAAATATCCGAAACCTTTATTTGTTTTAGGTGTTTGTAAGATTATTTGAGTGGTTATTATAGCTTGATGTCTATCTGTCTCTCCTCCTATCTCTTTCACGCATATAGCACCTACAGTTATTAAGCTAGAGCTAGAGAGTGGAAAAAAGTCATTTTTTACATGTTGTAAAACCCGGAAAATCCTAAATCTGTGAGACCATTAACCCATTTTGCTGAGCTAGCTTAAATTAGTAGAAAAACCTATAATTTTTTCGATTCCGCTAAAATTTGCACCAATTATAAGCGAAAAATTTCACTGAATTTCGTTTTGATATCTGCCGTCATTTTGAAAATATCGACTTATGAGCTTTAAAACTTTATTAAGGTAACTTAACGAAGTTTCAATATAAACTGTATAACATAAACAACAAAATGCAACATGCCCGCACAAACTAAATGGTATAGTCCAACATTTATAAGCGTTAATTTTTTTCAAATGGGTGCATTATTTTGATATAGGAAAGTTGTCTGAGAGACTCAGGCGAACCATTTTATTTGAAATTATAATTTTCTGCATTTATATTAAAACGCTTAAGTCTCTTGTCCTTGAATTATTTTTGGAAGTTTGCAGAGTGTAGGAAATGGATGGAGGGATACAGAAAAAACAACTTTTCTAAAATTTAATTGGGAGCCATTTTTAAAATGTTATTATTTAAATTTGAAATTTGAAACTTAAAAGTTAAATTAATTATTCTAAACTTTCTGCCAATTGAGATGAAATGAGCACCAATCAGTGACGGATTTAGGTTTTTTGAGGCCCTAGGCCAAATTTTTCTAGCGGCCCCACATTGTTTTTTCACCTAGTTTTTATGAACTATAGAAGTTCTATCTTTGAAAATTTGACAATACCGTTATGGTAAGTTAATATTCGTAGGCCTAACAGCTAATGTCAAAAAAGTTTAATAAACTATATAGTAAATTGGAAGATTTTTTTTAACTCTTGAAATACTTTTTAATTTGGTTTTACGTACTACATAATATTATGTGGTTAGGTTTTAATAATTAAGCCGATAAAACTCACACTGTTTATGGGATTTTTATTTATTTGTAGAACCTTTTTTAAAAACTTATAAGTATAAAATGTATAGTTCAGGAGATGGCGTGCAAAAGAGTGTTTGACTAACAAAAAGTAATATTTTGGTGCCTGGAAAAAATATGTGCTTCTTGGTCCCATAAGTTCGTCAGCTTGGCAATAGGCATATAAAAGAAACAAACAAACAGATGGATAGCGGCCATGTCCGGGCCATTTTGGTGGACTATGTGATTTTCATGGTCATGAGTAGAAGATTTGTTAGTAGACCAAAAATCAAGTTGATGTTAGCTTGTCACTTGATAGGTGGCCACTCTTATTTGGAGTAGGTAACAATGTATTGCCTATATCTGTGGCCCCCCTTGCCCGCCTAGTCGGCTAGTGGTAAATCCGGCACTGGCACCAATTATGCCTTTCTTCAAGATAAATAATTCCTCCATATTTCAGCTAGACATATCTGCCACCATTTTGGACTTATATGGCGAGGAAAAGTTCCAAGACGGCCCGTGGCCGATTTTTCAAATTATTTTCTAAATAATTTCAATCATGTTTTTCATTTTCTAATCATGTCTCATTTTTTCAAAACTAAAGAATAACACATTTAAAGAAAATTTAACTATTTTAAACTATATATTTATATAATTACCTCTTTCTTTACTTTTAAGAGTTTATTTTTATAAATATTTCTGTTGTAGATTTGACACATTTTGCATCATAGAGTATTTCAGTAATCGCTCTTTTATAAGATGACCTTGACGGATTTTTTTTTCTTTTGTATAATCATCACATTTTTGTCCTCATTTCACTTTTCTTTAAATCTAGTTTTAAAATGTTGCATTTTTTAAAAATTAAATTTGTCTATTCATTTACGTAAGCCCTAGGTTAACCTCTTGCATATTGAAGCGACGCCACTTTAAAAAAAAATCCTTGATGTATGGGTCATATTTCATTTTTAGCGCCATTTATATTTTTTATTATCTATATTGTTTTTGTAGGTGAGGTAGTACCTCACCTACAATTAGTTAGGTATTTGTAGGTATTTACCTACAAGTAGGTAAGTTGTAGGTATTTTCTTATTACCAAATAGTACCATTATAGTCCAAATAATTAATACTTACTTTAAATTAGTACCATTATTATACTTTCTTATGCGAAATTTTATTAAAATCGGCCCAGTAGACTCAGTTAGACCAGTTAGGCTCTACGCAGTTTTTGGACTAAGGGGACCTTCATAACGAAGTTTTTTCACACACACACACGGTTTATCGAAAGTAGACCGCAGATAGCTCCAACTGTCTGAGCTCTTTAAATTTTCCTTAATTGATACTCATATATATTGTATAAATCAAACTAATTTTCACATATTATAAAAGCGGGAGAAACAATAATAGTTATTTGTGCAACTAGTGCGCAAAGTGGCACTTTGCTGCACTCGAGAGAAATATTTACGACGAGCCGCAAGGCGGAAAGGTTTCTCGAGTGCCGCAAAGACACTTTAAGCTTGAGTTGCACATTACATTTTTCCTACAGTTAGTCTTTAATCTGTAAATAAAATAATAGAGTGTTCATCAACATGTAAATGGTTTTATCTACGATTGATACGAAATATAAACATTATATCTCTGTTTAGATGCGTAGAAAGTGGTTATTTACGTACTTGTATTCATTGCGCATGCGCGTCTCATAGTTCTGAACAATCCCTCTCTTCCCAATCCCAAATTCTTCAGCTTTACGCACGATTAGCGATTTTTTTTACATTTAACAAAACTAATTTTCTATTCTTTTATTAAAGTAACTGTTTATATCGAGTTTTTAGTGAAAAACAATGAATGAATCAAGTGGCTTTGACGAAAATGTAGAGAATAATACTCCTCCAGAAATAATTAATTCGGCAAAAAATACAACTCAAGATTAATGCCATCTTTATCAAGAGAAGAGATACGAACTTACATACAGCAAGTTTATTTTTTTCAGTATTTATTATTTAAATCTAACAATCATAGATAAAGTACGGTACGCAACTCGTGCGCAAAACGGCATTTTGCAGTTGTGGTTTTACTACCCTCGCTGTCGCTCGGGTGCAAACTCCACACCATGCAAAATGCTACTTTACGCACTCGACGCGTAATGTACTATTACAATATCAACTAAACCAGCTGTTCTGTTTATAGCTAGTGTTGCCTGTTTAGCAAACCTGACCAAGCACTGTTATTATTTTTCATTATAACACTTACTCATCACATTTGATTCTTTTTTTTTTTAGATTGTCTATCTTTACTTCTTTATATTTGATATATAGCGTTTAAATCATTTAGTTAGTTAAAAAATAATCATTAGTTTTCATTGTAATTATTATTATAATTTGGGTTATTTAATCTTTGTTTAGATTTAAGTTCTTTATGTTCGTAAGTTGGAACACTGGAGTGCGGTAAAGTAAAATGAGTGCGGTAAAGTAAAACCAGTGCGGTAAAGTAGTAGTAAGTGCAGGAATCTGCTGTTATGCGTACTATTTTTATAACAACCACTTTATCGGTCAACTGTAGGAAAAATAAATTAAGCAATTTTGACTTGTAAAAGCATAAAATCAATAAAGTTCGTTATAGTATGTGAGGAAGCTGGGTATGTGCCACACTGGGTTGTCTATTTTTTTATTTGATTGTTACTGAGCTTAAATTAACCATAAATGCTAATATAGTTACTTATTATACTTAAAGTTTCAACCACCTTCGTAAAAATCAGTAGGCATAATAGTACATTACGCTTCTAGTGCGGAAAGTAGCTTTTTGCATGCGAGTGTGGAGTTTGCACCCGAGCGACAGCTAGGGTAGTAAAACCACAGGAGCAAAGCAAAATGCAGTTTTCGCACGAGTTGCGTTCCGTACCTTATCTACGGTTTGTGGATTTTAATAATAAATATAGAAAAAAATAATTTAATAAACTTCCTGTATGTAAGTTCGTATTTCTCTTTTGATAATGATGACATTAATTCATTAATTGTATTTTGTGCCGAATTCATTATTTCGGGAGGCGTATTATTCTCCTCATTTTCGTCATAATCACTTAAATCACTCATTGTTTTTCACTAAAAACTCGATATAAACAGTTACTTTAATTAAACAAATAGTAAATTAGTTTTGTTAAATGTAAACAAACTCGCTAATCGTGCGTTAAGGTGAAGAATTTCTTTTATTTCCGCACTAGGGTGGGAAAAAAAAGAATTATGAACGCGCATGCGCAATGAATACAGCTACGAAAAGAATCACTTTCTACGCATCTAAACAGAGATATAATCTTTATATTTCGTATCAATCGTAGATAAAATATTTATTTGACTTTTAAGAACTAATATATCTTTGGAAAATAAAAGGCTATCATGATAAAAAATATTTAGTTAGAGGACAGGGTTAATCTTCAGAGTTTGCAATATTGATTTGGTTTACGACTCTTGTCTTCTTTGTTTATGGTTTAAACAGATTTTTTTATGATACTTTTTCTCTTTACATCTAGTGCATGTCTTTTTTCTTCTTGCATGTTTTACAGGACAAGTTATGCATAATGATACCGTTATGGATCGTAAAAAAACTGACCTCATTTTACGGATTATGGCCCATTCTCCTTTCTTTATATGGGTTTCTGAGATAAGCAGTGTTTTGATTTTTTTTTCACCCCTGTTTTTTATTGCTTCCTTACGGTTGCCCAAACCGTGACTTTTCAACTCTTTTCTTAAGTTCTTTTTAAGCTGCAACTTTTTTTCTTTCTTTCTTCATGACTTAATTTTTAAAGTTAGCATATTATTTATTATCTATCCCTATAGTCTATAATATAAACCGAAAGGTTTTTTTTTATTGTAGCGCCTGGAGTATTTCCGCTATGTCCTGGATAACTTATTATTTACACGAATACCTATATATTTTTATTATTTTCTTAATTATGATTTTGCTTACCGAAGGTAACGGAAACTTAAAAGCTTAAGATATAACGATAGTTTTTAAGAATGATTTTTTCTGTCTCCGATTTCAAAAATTCCAACTCAGAAATCCATTTGAGACATCAAGGAACATGTTTGGTTCCGGGTCTGTTTGTCGCTCAATTTTTGCGAACCAACTTACCTTAAAAACTAGGGGAGAATTAAATACATTTGACAATAAAATAATAATAATAATAATAATAATAAAGCCTTTATTTCTCCTTTTCTATACAAACATAAAACAAAACAAAACTTTTCCATTTAATTTACAATATATTTAAACTTTACATTTTAATTTACTAACTTATATACATATATATATTTTTTATTTTTTTATTTTATTTTTTTTTTTGACAATAAAATATAGGTTGTAAATGTATAAAATTATTAAAGAATACGAAATAGGATTTTTACTCTTTATCTTTACTATATATAGTCTTACATTTCTTACACAAGGCCCACATTCTATTAGTAAATTTCCAATACATACAAAGTTAAATATCTGGGGGCACGGCATGGCAGTGCCCCCGCCAAGTCGAGCACAGCCGTACCATCCTTTACTGGAGCCTACTTACGGCAATTTGGACCCCCTCTATTATCCTATTGAAGATACTTAGATATAATAAAATATAAAATTAATTTTAATTTTAAGTTCATGACCATCTGAAGCAGAAATAAAAATTTCACACCTCTACCCATAGTAGTTCATAAGATATAATGAGCCTAAAGTTTTGTTATTTTGTCATTCACTCACTCTCTCATCATAATTCTAAGGCACTTCTAACAATCCTAGAAACTTGAAATTTTGTGTATAGGTAGAGTGGATTGTACAAATAAAGGAAAAATTAAAAAAAAATCCGAAAAATCTGGTTCTTTGTCCCTTTCAAGGCTAATAGAAAAACCGCCTATTCAAAATATTGTAATAATTTAAAAAAATTGTAAACAGCGCGACTAGAGCTACCTTGTAGAGAACTTTAAAACTAAAAAGTGATGTTGAGGTTGATGTGACAGTATTGATTGACAGTTATTTTAAAGTGTAAACATATTTACTCCAGATAATTTTATTTAGTTCAATTTGAACACCCACCGCGTTCATAACTTGCCTTTGCTTTTCAAACCCCTTCTTCTAAACAATTCTTACTATTCCTATTACTCTTTATTTCTTATTATTTCCTTCCATTATCTTTCTATTATATCTTCTTATTCTTATATTTTCTATCTTATTTATCTTTTCTTGTATTATCGGTTGCTATTATTCATTATTGAAGCCCTCAAAGAGGACGAAAAGAGATAAATAGTGGTCAATGCTTAAACCAGTAGTTGATGCTCAAAAAGAACAGGAGGCTAAGAAACGAAAAATTAATTACAAAAAGAAGTGAAATCCCAACAAAAACACTAGTATAAAAAAAAAACCAAGTCTCGCGTAAAAAGTTGTTAGATCATAGGTTTAGCCAAGTCTCCCACTGTCCGAGCAAGTTTTACTAGGTCTAATTTATCCAGTACAAGTACATGATGTTTGTCTGTCCTTCTCTCTATTCTCTTTCCAAAATCGTCTTCACGTTTAAATTTAAAACATTTTCTTACTTGGCAATAACGCACCCAAAGAGGCTAAAATTAAATGCTGTGTCATATACAAATTTATATCCTTGTGCTGCGACGTCCAAAGGAAATAATAATATTTATTATTTGATTTTAAGTTTGTGGTGTGTATTTGCCCAGTCAGAAAATGTTTTTAAATTTAAACGTGTAGAGTGATTTGGAAAAGAGAATAGAGAGAGGGACAGACAAACACCATGTACTTGCACTGGATAAATTATACTTAGTAGAACTTACTCGGAGAGTGAAAGATTTGGCTAAACTTATGATCTCACAGCTTTTTACGCAAGACTTTGGCTTATTTTTTTTTACACTAGTGTTTTTGTTGGAATCGTTTTTTTTAAATAAAACCTTTTCCATATTATGTTATACTTTTAATGGTCATTGTAAAAACATTATTTTATTGTTGATATAAATATATGTTATTTATTAAATTAATACAATCTAATATTCTTAGAAATATATAACTCTATATAATATATGATTATTTATGTACAATATATATTTTTATTTTCTCTAAAAGGAATAAAGTAGGATTTTTTGATTTTTTTTATTCGAACTTCTGTAAATGCAAAATAAATTCATTTTTGGAATATAAAAGGGCTTTAAATTTTACATGTACAATATATTTATCAAGGGGTAAGGTTGGTAAAAAAAGCTTTGAGCATAGAATTTGATATTCAAATTTATTTCATAATGCAGTGCATGCTGTAATAAAGGAATTACTGTCTACACATACACTGCTGCTTATAAATAATATAATATGTGTGTGTGTATGTATGTGTGTGCGTAGACAGTGGTTGCCTTCAATATATGTATATATACCATGTATATAAGGTGTTCGAGGTGGCTCGTGACAGTTGAAATATAATGAGAGGGTATTTTAGCCAAATAAAACACAGTGAGGAAGTTTATCCTATACAAGCATTAAGCAGCATTATGCTAAATAAGCATCAACTTTCTCACTATGTTTTATATAACAGCATCTCGCTAACATACTCTCTCATTATACTTATATATTTTATTCATTGTGAGAACGTATATCGTGATTTTTTTTAAAATTAAACATTCGTTTTTAATACTAAATATATCTTGTATAACCTTAATCGTTTTAAATCAATGAAATGCTCACAACTAATGAACGACGGTAATGAGTTTTACTTGAAAATTATCTTTGTGGTAGTTCAAAATCGAGGGGCGTACTTATCGATGATTTGTTCGAGTTCTTTTTACCACTGTGTTTTCATTCTTACCCTCTTGTTCTACACTTTTTCCTATATATTACCATAATTATTATTTTTTTCCTTGATAGTTCCATATTTTTACTTACTTATTTATAGGTGCTTACTCGATAAGTGTAATCGTTAACTTATGGTAATGTAGTTTAAACGCCAACCTTACAAATATATAATTGTGCTGATATCCCTCTATTCCCACGTTTGTTTAGCATTGACATGCAGTATTAAACTCTGTTCCTCATATATTTATTTATGCTTATTATTTATTCTTCCTAATGTGTTAGGGTCTTTTTATTTTTAGAAATTTGTGAGTTACTGTATTGTTTATTATTATTAAAGAGATAGTAAGAGGTTTAATTATTGCTAAGTTTAGAGTAGTTAAGGTCATCTTAATTGCTTAATGAATTGATAAATTGCCGAGTGTTTTAATAGTTGATATAGAGGTAAGAGCGTTATGTACATTAGGATGGCTAGGGTAACCCATCCTATTACGCAAAGTTGCTTGTTGGCTGGTTACTATATGATTAAGCCCTTGTATACTCTGATGAAGTACATGGTTGTTTGTAAATTATTCATCATCTTTGCCTTTCTCTTGGGATTGAAGTTTCATGTAAATCCATACCCACTCATCGCGAGAGTTTAGCTTTCGCCAGAACATGGAACCTCAGGCGCTCTGCTAACAGAACCCGTCTAATCAAACAAATATTCATGACTTATCGCGAGGCCTAGCCCCCGAAGCATCGAGACTGAGCGTGCAGATAATACGTTTATTTATGCAGAAATGAATATAGTCCAACTACAAGCAAACGTATTATCTAAATTTATTTGAAATGTTAAACCTCATTTTAATAACTATCTCACGAGTTTGATTTATTCATTTTATTAAAAGTGTAAAGCAATGTAAATTCGCGTAGTAGATAAAGTAAAATAAAATTCTTACCTGGCTCTGCCGCTCAATGTACGCCCGGATTTTCAGTCGTAATGATTCAAAAGGCTCCAAAAAATTATTTGTCGCCTCCTTATCCCAATAAGGGAGTTCTTTCAAATTGTAGGGCTACTCTTTTTATTTTAAAGGCTATTTTGACCGAACCTTTATTGGGAGCTTCATTCTGTTTGCTGCCCCACAAAGTGCCGTAGTCAATATTATATAATGTCTGAAAAAGCTGGTCAAGTTGGAATGTGGAAATTCCTTTAGGTCTGCATCGAGTCTAGCTCCCCGTCCTTTGATCTCAGCTTGACGAAAAACAGAATCACCAGTTGTCTACATCTTTAGACCTGTCATGAAAGATTCTTAGAATTGCAGCCGCTTTCAAAAAGAGTCGGCGTTGTAGTTACTTTTTAAAAGACACGTAGCCGTAGCTATGATGTCTTAATTTTATTTTCTTTAAACCGAGAATCCTTCTTTTTATCTAAAGTGCTTTTTCTTTAAAGTTGCAGTACACTAAGTTTGTGGCAAGTTTTTATATGTGCATATATTTTTCAGTTTATTATATATATAGCTATATAAATACATATTTCAGTTTAAGTCTAGAGAAACTAAATCGGCTCTATGTATAAAAATATTTCAGGAAAATGCTTATTTTCGTACTCATTATTTAAATAATTGATGAACAAACGATTTTAACCGTTGGGAATCCTTATATGGTGTCTAACCATAATTTTATCGGTAAGCGAAAACTATTAGTTTATAAATTAGTTGGGTAGTTTAGCTTAATTGTTTCCACAAAATGTTTTGAAATTTGCTTATGTGGAATTAAACTTAAAGAATATGAATAAATATTATTATTTTATTGCCAAGCCACTATAGCTTGTTTTTGATTCTGATCAAATTATTATAATATATTATTCTAAAATATTTTCCCCTTGAAAGAAAAACTAATTTCAATTGAAAATTGTAGTTTTTTTTAACTTTAATTAACTATTTTAAAGATTGAAATACACTGAATATTATGATAATAATTTTTTACTTAAATATAATGATATTGAGGCCAGTTGCTGTAGTTACTTGATTAAATAGAAAAATAATTAATACGAGATAAAGCATCAAATGCACTCTTAATATATTAAAAGAACATACATAAAAATTAGATATTACCAAATGTTTAGATTTTTTAGGTTTAGCATCAAATAAACCTCTTAATATATATATTAAAAGTACATAAAATTAGATATATGCATTACCTAAAGTTTATATTTTTAGATTATATCTATAGTGGAGTTCATCTTATAGAATATTTTTTATTACTTTTTCATTAAAATTGTAATATGAGCCAATTATTTCTGCATGTTTTAGAAATTCAGTTTAATTTTCAGATGTTCTCAAAGCCTTTGCTTGTTAATATAAGCGAGTTTGCTTTGTAGGATAATTCATACAGTTTTTCGTTTTCACTAAAAGCAAATATATTTTGTTTTTATTAGTTACATTTCACTGTTATAGTAGTTCTCTCTATTTATCTATGACTTTGATTTATCGATAATTTACGAAATACTACACTTCTTTTTATATATAAAAATAAAAGATTTTACATTTGTTTAACCCATTGGAGAGCCTCCAGTTTGTCAATGTTCTGGTAATATATGATGATCATAAAAATGTTAGGAGTTAGTCTATATCCCTCTTTGAGTAAATTGAATCGAATTCATGTTTAGAATTACCACGTAAAGGTGATCTATAGCTTGTTTATAAGGCAGAGTTAGCTGATTTTACGCCATGAATCGAAATGAATCGACCTCTATAAATCTTAGTACTCTGGCAGCAAGAGGTATTGGTTGTATGTTTGCTAATACACGATGTCCAACAAACGTTCTCTTATGTCCCTTTATTTTTCTCGTCTTTTCTTTTTTGCTCTCTTTCAACCTTTTATTAAAGTTTAATTTATTTGTACGGATATGTGATGTTAGTTGTTCTGTTAAATTAAGAAAAAAATACTATGGTTTCAGTGTATCTGTTTGTTGTCTGTAAAATATTTATTTATTTGCTTGCTAAACCCACTGTTAATGTTCGGCCATCAACTCTAATGGTCAGTTGGAAATTATTTCAGCAGCAAACTGTTAAATTTTTATTTATTACTCGGACAAGCGAATTTTTCACTATTAACCACAATGTTCAAACAGAAAATAGATAAAATGTAGTTATTCACTCAGGGCAATGATTAATAACTTAAAGGATAATCTAAAAATATTTGTTTACATGTAGTGTGTAATTTTAAAAGTGATTAATTAATATTTTAAAATAAATCTTTTTTTATTTATGATTTAATTTCGTGTTGGACGTCTCTAGAAAGTAATATAGCCTTATGGTAGGATATTTTACTACTGTTTATTCAATAGATGTGTTGAAATGAACACTGCTCGATGGAGAATGTATATATCTACTTTGTTTTGGAACGTTTCTTAGTTTATTTTTATAAATTTAATCAAGCCCGGGGTGCAATGTTTTGTTTTCCTTCGGTTTGCCTCCTTGCCCATATATCAATTTAAAACATCCGTCACAAAGTTGTAGACTAAATTTATAGAACCAATATTTCAACCATGTTATAGGTTACATTTTAAATAAATATTAACTGTATATTGTATATAGCTATATTGTTTATTGATTTTATAAGGTCGAGTTTTTAACTTTAGATTATAATTAATATTTCATAAAAGTAGCGGGTAACCAAAAGAACGATACTATATTTTAAAATGATTTATATTTTTTCTGTTTAGGAAAGAATTCGCCTCTCAATTTTTCCTTACTTGTTACTACTATAAGTATACTGTTAATAGAATTCGATGAATTTACACATTTCAAGATGCACCCTTGTGTTCCGCCATCTCAAATTGTCAATAGTTTTCTGTACTTTGATGAAATCAAAACCCTCTATTGGATTTCAAGCTAGGCTCTTTGAAAGTTGAATATGATAAACATGAGGGCGGCCCTCGGCATTTGCTCTTGAAAACATTGGTTTTGTTTTGTTGACTTCAATAAGCAAATTATTTTATTACCTCACATTTTTATTTTGTCGAAAACAAGAGGCATGGAATCTTAGCAAAAGGAATCCTAGTGAAACATAACTCCTTTTGTGGCTTTTATGTTAAAATTTAAAAGTATTTATGCATGTGAAATATCAAATAGGACAACAATTTGAAGAATCCTTTTTTATATATTACTGGGCGCTGTAGATTATAATACGACATTTATTATAAAATCTTATACAATTTGTTTATAATAAAATTATTTTAAGCTTATTTCCTATTGGCTTTATATATATATATATATATATATATATATATATATATATATATATATATATATATATATATATATATATATATATATATATATATATATATATATAGCACACACACACATATGTGTATATATATATATATATATAAATAGCACACACACACATATGTGTGTATATATATATATATATATATATATATATAGTTTTATGATAATATCAAATGATATGTATATGATATTAACGTATGTGACTTGTTTTATTTGACGGATTTCACGAATATATCTGTTAAATAAGTTTTTCTTTTCTCTTCTTATTTCTTTTTTTATTTTTTGAATATTTGTTTTTGTATTTGGAAATGTGTGGCTGGATGTCGTCGCCTCGGTTGTTGAGATGCTAAAATCCAGTTTTCAATTTGAATCAATTTCCCATTCAGATTTTGCTTTATCCTCCGTGAGAAATCCACTTTCAAGAAGAAGGTTTTTTTTTTCCTGGGAGGATGGGGTTAAATAAAATACTGTTGGCTCAGATTTATCCTTCGTATCATAACTTATATTTCCTCAAAGTTCAAAATCTTTGAGTTGAAAAAACAAATGCAAATGTAAGGTTTGTTTCCCCTTTACTCCTACTTCTCTGAATTTTACTTGCTTAAAATATCCTTTACTTGTTTTCTGCGTTGTTTATTACTTTTATTCCGATGTTCTCCATTTTTAAAGGATTTTTTTTGTGGTGTATAGCTTTTTTTTGTTGAAGTGAACTAAATTATAGTGCTTTCCATACTCGTTCCAGATTTATTTATTACTCCGACGCTTTAAGTTGTATAAAAATATGATTTTATAGAATTCAGAACAATGATGGATAACCAGTATCATCACACTTGAAAAGTGAAGTGTCTCTATGACTAAAAATGTGGATAATGAACAGCAGGCGTGGCCTCCATCGACATTTTATTCTCCACTCTTTTCCCCCACTAGTAGCGTAATGTCCAAACGTCGGCTCATTTAACAGCATGCTTTTTTCTACAGTTGTTTTATTATATTTGTAATTCCCTGTACGCACAGTGCTGTAAAAACAAAGTGTACTCGCGGCATTTGGGTTCGGAAGTATGGAGGGATTGAGGAGTTCAAATTCAAACAACCAATAATATCTGTGTTCTAATCTCAATCTCAAAGAGGGGAAACACGATTTATACTAATGATCACATGTGTAGTTGTAGTGAAGTTGCTGATCCTTGTCTGGGAGAGTCGATTTAACATCTATTAGGACCATCTGTTTATATGTGACAGCTACACGTCTTAATTCAAATTAATCCATGATCCGATCTAAATTTATTTAATCTTTTGTTGAGGGTTGATTTGTTTTAATACGTTTTGCCTCTTTGTTATCCTTAATTATTTAATTTCAACTTAGTTTCACTGTAATAGCATTATGAAAAGGAGAACTTTAATCTAGATTAAATTTAAATACTTCACTTGAACTAAGTTTTATTGAATGTATATGTCTCGAATGAATGACAATTTACCGATGAAACTGTTTTAATGATTACTGTTTCAATTTTTTTTTTTTTTTTTTTTTTTTTTAAAGCTTTTATTTAAGGGTGCGCGGACGTGTTTGATTTTACAAAATTTCTGTTTTTGTCCGTAATATTAGAGATAAAAATACAATATTTCGTATCTGGGTTCATCAATGTATTCTTCAATGCAGCCGCGAGCCCGATTTTTGATTTTCCCCTTTTTTCCCACTTAAGTGATTCTTAAATCCGATTCTATTTATTTTTTAAAAAATGTAGCTCGCGGCTGCAAAAGGCAATTATCTAAATACTCTAAATCCCAAATTTCGTGCAAAAATATTAATTTTTAGAGCCAGGAGGAGTAATTTGGTAAATGGGAAAAAGTGGGATCGAGAGCTAGAGCAGTCTGTCGGATTTTTAGTGAACTAGGCTTTACTAACCCCCTCATTACCTTCTTGTCGGAGGTAACTAAGAGATGGTTAGAGATGGTCAGTCTCTAAGGGAAACATTCAAGCATAAACATGCTGTGTTTACACACACTAAGATTCGGCCAAAATTGTAAATATTTTTTATTCCAATGTTTCATTCTATTTTTTTCTGAAAATTTTTGTTTGTTTACAACTGTATTTTGACTTTATATAAATTGAAATTCGTAAATAAAAAAAAAATATAAAAAACATTGATTTTTTTTTACTTTTTAAAATTTTTTTTATACATATTTAAAAATGATGTTTTTTGAGATTTCAACTGAATTATCGGTTTTACCTAAACGTAAGCCGGGTTTACACGGGTAGAGTTGCAGCGTACTCTTTTTAGTAACTTTTAAAGATCCGTGACTTCCCCTGGCGAAGTCACTAGGGGGGAAGTAATGCAGCGTACTCTTTTTAGTAACTTTTAATTTAGTTTATTTTATATTATGACAATTATTTTTTTTCTTTTTGAAAGTGACATCCACTTTACACTTTGCAGATTTTATTTCTTGTAAAAAAACTAAATATTAATTGAGTGCGAATATAGTTGAGTTCAAATCAAAAACGCTTTTTCTTAGTTAGCTCCGTAGAGTAAACAGGAGAGTAGAGTAGCGAGAAGAGAGTACTCTACTTCCTACTCTACCAATTTTGATTTTGGAGCGTTTACACATAAGCTGGTAGTAAGTAGGTATAGTAAAAAGTCGGTCCAAGACAACTGAGACAAACTTTCTTCTATACGAGTTCAAAATTACTTAGCCCAGTGTTTTCCATTTATTAGTTTTCGTATGTACATTTAATTATTATTGAACATTTCAACAAAATTTATCATAAAAATAAGTTCTCCTGGGCGGGGAATCGAACCCGGCTCTCTCCGTCCGCGTTAGCTATTTTCTCAGGAACTAGATTTTTTCCGGGAAAACGGCTTATATCTTAGATTCGTATTTAAATAGACTACATTTTAGATTTTTTTTTAATCAAAATCGTCGAAACCGTTTTCCAGAACTAATTATTTTTAACTAGTTTTTGGGGGGTAGCGCTCCCAAATTTTGAGCTAAAATTCATTTCTCGAATTTTACCTCGGAGCATGATTTTTCTGAACATGTATGCCAAATTTCGTCAAAATCGGCCCAGTAGTTTAGGCTCCAGGCGTCTGCACAGACAGACGACCGACGACAGAAATTTTTTAAAAACCACTTTTTTGGACTAAGGGGACCTCTCTCAAAATCGAATTTACGCGCCATCACAATACTTTCTCTTTATATGAGAAAGTAAAAATTACTACTCTCACGGCTGCACCTTTCGTCCGATCACTTTGAAATTTGGCATAAATGTGTATAGTACCTACCAACACATTTTAAAAAAATATAGCAACTTAAACAAATTATTTTTTTAAAAAAATATGGGTAAAAAAACTTAAGGGTTAAAAAATAATTATTTTTTTTTTGGAGACCGTGTGGGATATCATATAAAAGGGTACGTCGAGCTGATTACAAAAATATATCATTTTTTGGTTATAAGCTTTGATAAGGCGAGCGCAGGCGAGTTTGAAGTTGGTGTGAAAAGTGTCCCCCCCCCCTTCTATCTTGCTTATGTAAAGTGCAAAAAATCTGAAAAAATTCCTGAACATTCTTCGACCAAAATTAATGATACAACTTCTCGGCAATTTTGAAAGAAATAAAAAATTTGTTTTGTATGTATTTATATATTTATAGTCCGGTTCACTGGTAAAAAATACTTTATTAGAAGTTTGTTTATGTGTTTTGAGAATATCAGACCCATAGGATAGTTCATAGTAAGCTTTTTAGCATTTTAAAAAACACAATCAATAGGGTACTACTTAAACTATACAGGGTTGCCTACGGACCCTCGCTGTGTGCTGATTAGCACACACTTGACCTGTTTATTATAAGTTGTGAATAGTTTACAGCTACTTTGTCCCATAGCCAAATACCAAAAATTAAATATTTTGTTTTTACTTACAATCAGTTTCAGATCTCAAGAATAAGTAAAAATGCCATCATAATTAAAAGTGAAACCTATAATTTAAACGGTCTGCTAAGTTATTACCTTTTTAACGTTCATATATTTTATGTAAAAAATTTACCTTTTTAGCGAATTCCCTAGAAAACAATTCATTACTCTTAAAAATATAAAACAAAGATTGTGGCACTCGAGTCCAATAATCCGATTATTTTATTCCGATCAAAAATAGTTCTATGAAATTTAGTATGTAGAGGAAAAACACATTTGTTTGTATTCTTTCATATCGTCTTCAAATAATAAACATCATATAATAATCATTCTATAATAGTAATATTTCTAATAATAATTGTTATTGTTATTACAAATGATTATTATGTGGCGTTTTAGAAGCTATATTAGTGTGTCAGTCTGATAATAATCTCGACATGTTTTAATTCTGCTACATCCAACTGTTCGGAGTAATGTTGGCAACATCCCGACAAAGGGAAACGTTTATGAAACTAAGTCGACAGGGTAGAATTCACCATAAATCAAAGACGACAAGAGTTAAGATTAACTATTGGTTAGGTTGCTACAGACTTACTATTTGTTAAAATAGGCATAATTGGACTTCTGACTGTGGCTCAAAATAAAAATTATTTTTTGCTAAGGCATTTTAGAATATTCATATTTCAAGCCATAAAATCGAAATCCACTCTTAAAAATATGGCTTTTAATTGTTTTATTTTTATATTTTTAGTTTCTTTCTTGTGCTAAACACTAAAATGCTAGAAGTGCTCATCAACATTTTTTTTAGGAATTTAAAAATCCTCAGCCAACCGTGTAGGTCCGGTCTTTATTTCTCCATCCGTTCTCGAGAAAAGTGCGTATCCCTGTATATCAAGCTGAAACTCATTAAATATTTCTCTGCATACGATACTATTATAGTATTATATTGTAGTAGGTACATATTATATGATGTATATATATATATTAGTAAAATTATATATATTTATTTTGAAGGACTTGTGGTGTGATGACCGCTAGTACCGAGAATGGTCTAAAATGAGTAAGCTGTTTATACAAAGATTGGTATAGCACAGTAAAGCATAATTCCGTGGCGTTTGCGTTTGAGGCAAATTTAACCATTTTTACTTTTTTATATAAAGAGAAAGTATTGTAATGGCGCGAAAATTCGATTTTGTGATTTACACGTTTTGAGGTCCCCTGTGTCCAAAAAAGTTGTTTTTAAAAAATGTCCGTCTGCCTGTGCAGACGCCTGGAGCCTAAACTACTGGACCGATTTGACGAAATTTGGCATACATGTTCAGAAAAATCATACCCCGAGGTAAAATCGAAAAATGAATTTTAGCTTCAAATTTGGGG